>CM051256.1:65910886-66598386 GCA_027921565.1 Artemia sinica
ATATACCAAGTCTTGCTCAAGAAAATTGCATGTAACCAATTCACCGATACTTCTGCAGCCTTTGTCACTTGATTTTGAACCCCACTGAAATATTTCTGAAGACCCTTACGGGTCTAGAAGATAATAAAGCACATCTATTAATGCGAGACAATTTTTTCCCTTCCTAGATAAATTCATGAGATGCATTCTAAGAGCCCACCCACTGTTCAATTCACGATTGCGGAAGGGAGCATTCTCTACTCTTGTTGGCAGTTAAACAGCGACGAATGAGATGGCTTTGTGACATTCTTACACGCTCAGATAGTAACACTTTTTATAAATATCCAATATTATTTGTTATCTCCCTAGAAGAGGAGAGACCGTCCACAGACTTGGAAACAACAAAGGAGATTTGAAACCTGCAGATTGGCTCCAAGAGCTACTAAACTTCTCACTTGGAGAGTTTACTGCCGATAAATTAAAATGCAACCACAACGACAGATTTAAGCACAACAAGCACGAGTATTATGTTCCTGAAATATTAGCCTACATTTACACACAGAGTTGCAATATAAGATTAAAGAACATCATCATACAGCGTGATTGAAGAGGTACTATCTATTTGGCAGTGTCTTAATTTTTCCACTTGTTTCAGACGTTTGGCAGTGTCTTAGTTTTGTTTTGTTAATGCACTTGCAATTGATTTAGCTTGATCAAGAGTGTATGCTATATGCTAGCTACAAGCAATAGAAAATCTACCAAAGTATACATTAAATTTCATAAATTAAATTACATATACGACATAAATTAAATTACATATAGGAATCGACTGAGTAGCGTGTTCTTATCAAAAATAGTTAGAATTTCTTCATCTTTTGCGATTGGTTTTATTATAAGCATTTCCGAATAGTATACAATATCTTCTTAAGCGAATATATACAACAGTGGCGGAATTTTAGAATAATGCAAATAAAAGTATTTGTAGACCAATCAATAATTTTGGATACATTATGTTTCAACTAGCGTAAATACTATTTTTAAGAAAAGATTTTGAGACAAAACTACCCTAGATCCATGGATTCTTAAATTAAGAAGCCAAATTTGTACAGCTGAAGTAAGTCAAGAAGAGCCAAATAGAGGGATGGAAAAGTGAAAAATGAAAATAAGTAGAATGAATTGGCAATATATTCAACACAAACCGTTACTAACAAATTTGCCGCTACATTCTCATTTCAAATATTTTTCTCTAAGACTAATTCTTTGAATTTCAAACTTGAGCTAAAAAAGAAGAAAAGAATAAGAGTACGTTTTGGAACGAAATATTTTCAGTAGCCTACTTTACGAATCTTATTAGAATCATACTATCTCGTCAATAATGTAAATTGTCACTTATAATCGCAGAGAATCACTCGGGTAATTTAATTACGAGGTCATTATGAACAAAAGCTATGATAAGTCAATTGGTTCTACCAAGGCTCTCACAAGTACACAGAGCCAAAACCTCAAGACGCCAAAAAAAAAGATGAGGGCGGGGGCTCGGATATTTCCAAGAAGCTTTCTCAGAACCAGATATATAGATCTCAGATAGCTTCGAGTTCGTTCCAGTCATTAAGTAACTCAACTGTTCAAGTAACCTCAAATTAACTAAAAGAGCTAAAACCTCTTGAAACGATGAAAGCAAGACAGCCAAGTTAACTTTCCATTTTGTAGTGTGACAAAGTAGTTGGCTTATTGGTCTAGACTATTTTAAACAAACCATGCTTTATTTTTGAACTTATACTAAAATAGTTGAAGCATAGACAATTTATTTGTAAACTTTAAATCGCATCATTATTTGTGTGTTTGTTGCTTTTTTTTGTTGGTTTTTAGCATTACTTATTCATTGGTTACAAGCACTATAGCAAACAACTGTTAAATTGACCTTCCTAGTCAATTTTCGGTGGAATACGCATTGGGTCAACAATAAGATTTGGGTAGTTGAGGAGCTTCAAATAACATCAGGCTTCATCTTGTTTCTCGCGAAATTTACCAAGGGATCGAGGTGATTTTCGGATAAATTTGAGCAGAAAGTTCTCCTTTCGGTCGATGTTCGATGCATTTTTTTTAAATTTGGCTCAGAATGTTTTTTTAACGAATCTTGTTAGTTAGCAATATGGAGATAAAATGATCTTCAAGATAACTGTATGAAAGTCATCAAAATAAGGTTTTGTGAATGAAGATTAAAATACTTAACAATTAAAAAAGAAGGAAAATATATCCACTGTATAGTGTTTTCCCAGAACAAATAATTATATCCAAGAAAGATTAAAATAAGGGGGATGGTAGGTATTGGTTTAAGGAAGTAAGTCTGCATAAATACCAGAACAGAGGCTGAAATACGCGAGGCTCAAAACTTTTGAGCAGATGTTTTATTACAAGTGCCTAGTGAGGGGTTCTTAGATGTTGTTCTAGAGGATAGGAATTCTTTTTCTTTTTCACTTTGGTTGTAGGAGGGGAATATTAAGGATGAAATAGTAACCAGTTTTTCCATTGAAAAAGAAAATATACGGCTAGAACCATTTATTACGCAAGAAGTGACTAACATTAATCATGCCTTACCAATAAAACCGGCACTTCGGCCCAGGACGAATAATCCATTAATAGTTCCAATATCGACATATTCTTGTGCTTCTTCCATTGTAAAAGATCCACAGTTTCTCAACAGGTCCACAAATGCAACACCAATGATGCCATCTACATTCAAAATTAGGTTTGGTTTCTTAGAAGTGGTGACTTTTTCAACCTCCAGAGCATAATCTACAAGCGGTTGTAGCAGGAAAATTCTCTTTGACGAATTCTTTGATCAGTTTGACACGCATATCAGGATTGTTGAGCTGCAATTGATACAACCTAATGAATTCCTTATTGAATAACAACCTATTTAATTTGGCTATATAACATTAGTTGATTCCTCTTAATATCCCAGAAAGACTTTGCCTGTACAACATTTGGTAAAGAGTTGCGGGGGGGGGGGGGTAAAAAAGGTAGAAGGCTCATAGTATATAAAATAACTACTCATTTCTATTGGTTTTGTTATTATATTAAGGTAGTTCCTATATGTTCGAAGAGCATTGTACATACGACAGAATGTTGATACAAATTATATAGGGCTAAAGAAAATCCTGGAAATGGGATTGTGGTTCCATCTTCGATATTTCCGAAGTTTTGAACATTTTTTTCTATTCCAGAATAAGATCATTATTAAATCAAATAGACGGAAACGAGGGTAGCTAAGAATCCTTGATAATTAATGTAGTTCTTGCATAGGCGTCTCAGTTAGACTCATAGACTCATTTATTTTATAAATAACTATCGTAGCCGTGGCCGGAGCCGTGACTAAATGGCGCTGTTTAGTACATTGCATAAAACTGGTAACTGGCGGTTTAAATAACTGACAAAAAACGGCACGAATGAATTGCTGTGACGGGTTGTTCGACACTTTGGTGGCACTAGTTAGTTTTTATGGCGGGTGTTGGCGGTGATACGCGCAGGTGGGTGAAGCAACGAACGGTGTTTCTGGGACGAAAGAAGGGACTGCCCAAAATTGCACATCAACTGCAAGCGTCTATCACGCAACGTTGGCAGCCATAAGGTACTAAGGGCAGCCTCATAAGAGTTGTATTTCAGGCCTAGTATCACTTTCACTGCCCGTTCTTGAATGGCCTCCAGATCTTCACTTAGGTGGTCAATATTACGAGCCTGACGGCCCCACACAGGACACGCATATTCTAGGATAGGGCGCAAATATGTGACGTAAACCGTCTTCAGCTGACTTTGTGAGAAACCCAGTCGGCAAAAGGTAATTAGCGACCGTAGTGCTCAACCCCAACTACCTTTTTCACTAGACCGGCGATGTGCGCGCTAAATGAACAGTCGACACTGAAAGTAACCCCGAGAATCACTGAGGTTGAGGAGGTAGGGTACCACGGATCCGGGCATGAGAAGTCACGTTTAAGCGGATTAAACCTCATGACTTTTGTTTTATTCACATTAAGCTGGAGTTCATTAATGCTACACTGCTCGAGAAAGGATCTACTGATTTCACTGCTGAACTGGGGATACACGTCTGACTTTTCAGCAAGATATTTCAGAAGTAGGGAGATATCGCCCACGTATTTGAATCTGTCTTCAAACTCGAGGATAATGTAGTTGTCTATCTGAGACAACTAAGCATCCAAAAAACCAAGCGTAACATATACATACACTTTTTTTTCACACTTCTTTCTGGAGGGTATCATAATTAAAATGACAACCTTGGGAAAATAGCTTATCACAGGAGCGATGATTTCCAAAGACTTCAACAAAAGATTGTGGAATAATAAGGCAGTATTTTTGAGCCATTCTCCTAACAAAAAAGTCTTGAGATACTCTACTCCCTCCCCTAAGTTCCTTAATTTTCTTTTTTATCATTAAACTACAAATAAAAACGTCTTTTCACACAAGAAAACAACTTCTCTTCCATTGAATCTTGGAACCTGCAAAAACTGAACAGTCAATGTATCCTCAATGGTAGTTAATCGCAAAAAATAATTACACGAACAATTCTGATGATGCAAATCAGATAGAAGACAATTCAAATGAGCCTTAAGGGTTAAACCTGAGGATACTATGCAGTCAGCTCTCGATGATTTGAAACTCGAGGGAAAGGAGAAAAAAAAAAATTCACTACCAAGAATTCAAAATGACATTAACCCAAAAACATGACTTTGTTTAAAATTCGTTATTTTCGTTTCACAACACTTGTACAATCATCTATGTATATATTTTATTTACATTCGATTCCATTGTCCACTGAATTTTTCGACAGTACTGAAGATTGAATTCAGAAAAGAAAACTCTACTTGTTGCTGTTCTTGGGGTGTAGGAGCGTAGGATAAGTAGAGATATCCTTGATAAGCTCAAGTTTAAATGGAATTGGTTGTTGTTCTTCTAAACTTCCTCTTCCTCATCAGGAAAGGCAAAATCCAACAGTTTAGTATCGGTTAGGGCACTACGGAAACAGATGTCATCGTCGATTTCAGCAAAATAATCAAACTTTAATTCTCCATGGTTAGTTTGAATTTCCCACCACAAGCCAGAATTTGTAATTTTTTTTGGCTATGGTTACTGTCCTACGTTTTAATTTGCTTAAACCCGTATTTTCGGGAGCAGATATATGCAAAAGATGGTACAGTTGACATTTTTTCCAGGGATTATCAATCATGATTTTCACAGTCAAAAATGTCGTATCTCGCGATTCAGCCTTTCTTTTTGTCGATGCTATTCAGCATCGTCCTTTTTGGTCAGGTATCTAGGGCCAAACAAAAAGCAGGTCGTCCCTGAATGGTGTGGGAGGAGGTCATAAAGGAGGATTTAAGGGAAATTGGAACTTCTTGGAAGGATGTGAAGAGGAAGGCGTTGAATAGGTTAGGATGGAGGACGAGCGACGTAGCTGTGTTGACCTTAGGCGGCTTGATAATACAGTGAGTTGTTAGTAGTAGTAATAGTAAAAGTTGTTGACAGTGATCTTATTCCTTTGAAACAGCGCAGTGTTGCAGAATTTCCGCCAAGACCGCCATTTTTTTTAACGTCATGGTACGATCAGGAAGAGATTGACACAAACAGAAATGTCCATGGTGATGCTCTCTCCAAAGATCTTTTACAACGTGATGGTGTGCTGACTTTTGAAAATAGAAAGCCATTCAACACTAGCTGCAACTCCTTCAATCCCGAAAGACTAAAACAGAACACTTGGTTCTTTCCTTCAATATGGCATGACCTCCAGGAATGTTTAATCTCTACACTGGCAAATCCGTTTAAGCAAGCACTCCTCAACTCGGGGAAATTCACTTTGGTAGGAACTTTCTCTGCTCGCACTCAAGACATCTTCGTATTTCAACATCACCCACAATGCTGACGCTAAAATTCCTAACTGCTTGGTACCATCTGTTTTTAGTTCGTCAACCTTCTATAGCTTGAATCACACAAATTTTTCCAATTATGGAGGGACACTTGCTCTTAAAAAAAAAAAAAAACTCATTTTGATATTTTGAGATTTCAAAAATACAAATCATCGTGAATTCATATCTTGTCCATGTAAGCAAATGAAAGGTCTGGGGGTAAGACTAGCACCGAATTCAGATTACTGTAAGTAGGAAGGTCTTGGTTTCTAATTATAGAAATGTGAGCAAGCAAGGTGCCATTGCCAAAAATTCAACTTGCCAAGGGGATGAAATCACATCGATTTTTATTTTTCATGGGAAAAGGGAAAAAATACAAAATATATTATTAAGAGATTCAAATTAACGATTTTCGAATTATCGGGAGCTGACTATTCCTATAAATCTTTGCATATTTGGATCCTATGAGAAAAACCAAAGCATTTGAGCTTTTGTAAGTCAACACTTCAGTACACTACTTCGAATTAATTTACAGATGTTTCATTGATCCATATGTCGGTTTTGTAGATATTTCGCACAGGTCTATGTAGGCAAGCACATTTTTTTTCTTTTACTGTGTTTTAAATATACTTTTAATATACTGTGTCTTAAACATACTTTAAAAATACATGTTGGTGTGGGTAACCAAAGAGTTGGTCAGATTCGATTAACACTGTCCCCCAAAATATAGCAACTAATAATAGAGATAAAGACAAAAAGGAAAATCCAGATATTTAGCTTCTTCACTGGATGAAAAACGTGTATTGTGTATCCTCTTTATAAGGTACGAACGAACGAAAGTACGATTGGAGGTCAGCGCTGTAGAAATAATTTTGAAGGATCTCCAACCCCAATTTTCAGAGTGTTTCTTGAGTTCGCTGCGCCACATGGGGCGCGCTTTATCATGAAGCCAAATTAAACCTTTAGTCAAAATTCATGCATAAGCAGGTTTTCATAAAAGTGGGGGAACCGAGTAAACCAACAAAGTAATTTCCAGACATTTCCTATACTTTTTTATTGCAGCAGTCCTCAAAAAGAAATTTCAAATAAAATCTGTTGTACAATTAATTTGAGTTTTTGCGGATGCACCCCCATGACTGGAGTAAAGAGACCACCTCAAGTCATACCACATAAGCCCTGCCCCCTCCCCTCTCAGGCGCAATGAATGTCAGAATAAAAAGAAATTCTAAAAGACGCAAAAACACACACATAAAGACATAGAGATGTATACATGAGCTATAGGCAATTATAATTTAAATATGTGAAACTCTGGGCGTTAACACGTGAGCATTACAACCCGAGGTTTTTTTTTTATTTATTTATTTCTTTTTGCGAAGTCAATTTCCACGAGAATCGAGTTATAGAAGTGCCATGGTTTTATATTCTGGTAGATTTTTTTTCATAAGCTTTTTTTTGTTCAAAAAAAAAAAAAAAAAAAAAAAAAAATGAATACCCAAACTTTATCTAGCCACCTCATTTATGACAGTTGTTCGAACCAGCGTATCCTCCCCCCTTTAAAATATCAAGGTTTTTGCAGTTTATCATCTGGTTCTCCACATTTTCGAGCCAAATTAGCCTTTTTTGTCTTTTCGCTTAGAAATTTTTATTGACTATAGAGCGATTTAAAAATAAATTATAATAAAACAGTGGTGTCAATTCAAGAAAAAGGGGGTAAAACATATTTTTTACAAAATCTAGGGGAGGTAATTCTATTAGCATTTTCTTTTTTTTCAATGAAAATGCCAAAAATAGGAGACATTCAAATTCTTAAAGTAGCACAATGATTTGAGCAAACATAGATGCAAAAATCCATTAAACAAAAAAGAACTTGGAATTTAAAATGAAAAAAAAGACTTCTTTTAGTCGTTTTCACATTTACTCTAATGCTCACTTTGAGAAATAAAAAAAATATAATAACTTAAAAATGATTTTTAAAACGAAAAAGAAAAAAACAAAACCTAGAATAGCCAATAAGAAAATAGAGGAATAACATTTAACTCACACTTTTCACTCTGTGTCCAATTCCCATTATGAGTTCACCTTTCTTCCTCATGTCATTTACAAACTCCATAGGATGCATGCCTTTATCACAAGCACCGCTGAATTGTTTTGCTGCAGCATCTAAAGCGCCACCAAATCGGTCACCAATAGTGAGCAAACCAGATACAAGGGATGACACCAAATCCTTGCCTGCACGAGCACAAACAATAGTATTATGAGCACCCGAAACAGCAGGACCGTGATCTGCCGTTACTATGAGACACATTTCAAGAAACTTGTTGGCATAGGCTGGTAGCTGCCGTTGGAACCAGAGTAGTGAAAGGACACCACCAAGACCCATTTCTTGTTTGAGGATTTCTGAGATAGGCATACCTGCATAGCGCAGCTCTTGACCTCGCTCGTCACTGACACTCGTCATGAAAGATGCCGGTTTTCTGATGAGTCCAAGTTCCTAAAGGAAATATTATATATATTAACCTAAGTACTTAAGGGCGCCATTTCACAAAATACGGTGAGGGGCAACAATTTTCCTTCATTTTTTAAGAAGATAAAAAACATAATTTTTCAAAATTGTCGGAGGGGGCATTTTCGTTTTATTCTCGATTTGTCTCAATGAAGATTCCAAAAAGACTATGTTTCTAAATCTAAGGGCAATTTCCCTCCTTCTACCTCCCCTTCCATTGGCGCCCCTGTAAGTACATTGATGGTCGGAAAAAACACAGGGAGATATGAAGGGTCGGAACCAGGGTGATGAAAAAATGAAGTATAGGATACCCCCATCCTCTACCCTAGTGGATGACAGTAGCCAATCCCATGAATTATTAAAAAAGACTCATCTAAAACTGACAAGATACAACTCATAAAACATACCTAATATTTACTTAGTTGTTCCAACCCAAGAGAGATCGGTGAATTCAGTTGGGGAACAGTTTATCTATTTCAGTGGATTTCAATAAAATGTATATGAAAAAAGGCAAACATTCACATCTTATTTGTTTACTCACATCTTACTAATGTTTACACTGTTCATGTACATAAAATGTTACCTATGGCACGGATGTGACTCTTTTTTTTTTTACCTCCTATTTTTTTCTTTAAGCTTTTGCCATCAAAATTTAATTTATAGTTAATAAATGCTCTTCATCACTAAGTTTTATTCTTATTTATACTGATTTTCCTTTAGTTACTGCTTGTACTATATCGTGCCCGCTTTTCAATCACCTCTTGTATTACTGACCACTCAAACTTGCAAATGATAATCTACTGCATTTGACATTTACGTATATTCAATTAACTAATAAAAAAATTCCGTCACATAAATCGCAACCCTACACATGATTTTGAGACTGTCCAACAGTTATTACTACAAGTGAAAAATAGACACTGACAAGGTCAGCATAAATTTTTGATTAATTCACACAAGCTCTTCTCCTATTACCTCACTATCATCAATAATTGCAACATTTTTACGATAAATTTTACAGTTTATGGTAAATACCGGCGCAACTTATTGCTAGTAATATGAATTAGCAATGAAAATCATAACACCAGTAAAGATTGTGGGTAAAAGTGGACTCGTGATACTTAATTGGTAACACTAATTTAACAAGGTGTGCACATTAGCAATACAGACCGATTATTGCCATCCAGTAGCTTTCTCTTAAATCTGGGATTTTATCTTATGTTTGTGGCAAAAACCTAGTAAAGAATTTCCCTCCCCCCATGGTAATTTACTTATACTTAATTTTTTACATACAATTATTTATTTAGTTCTTCTTCTTTACTTAATTCTCAATTCTTTTAATTAGTTATTTTGTAATTCTTTTCAATTGATTCTCAGTTAATCCTTTACCTACACTTAAAATGATATAAAATGAATTCTTATGCGGTTCAAGAGCTAGAATACGTCAGCAGGGGTTATTGCAATAGAATCGTTACACTGATCTTAAGAATTTAACAAGTTGTTTCTATAGTTTTCCATATTTTTTTTGTGAAACAGTTTTATGAAGTTGTTTTTTTTTTAGATTTGACCGTTCTTGCGTTAAAAAAATTAAAACAGATTGTAAAGTTATTGCCCACAATATTAAAAAGATTATAAATGACTACTTGAAAAATGAATTAATAGTTATGTAAAATATACGCTGAATTAAAAAAGTCCTTCATACTTATCGAACTGTGAAAGTATTGTAGGGGTAAATATTTATATTTTATTTTTTTGTAGGAAAGTTGGGTGATCCAGAAAAACAGATGAAAAAGAAGATTTTTTCTTGCGTTAAAACAGTAGATACTGACAATTCCTTGAATTACTCTAGCAAAACTGATCTAAAATTGAGGAAACGCAATTCGTAGAATATACAAACGTGACAAATCTGACAAAGCTGATTACATTTCTGAATTCAACGTAAAAAATTGCCTTAGAAATCGTTCCTAAATACTCAAACTCAAAACTTTAAAATATCACAACATCCTAATTTCAAAAGAAAAAGAATGTAAATCATTACACATAATTTTGGACGATGGGAGGCACCCACTTGCTTCTGCAAAATAGGCACATTGAAACTTATCAAGAGCAGATTTTATAAATGTAATATAGGGGCACCACAGCCCTTTCTCCAGAGGGGGGAGGGACCCCTCCCCCAAACGTTCCAAGGCGTCGCCACTGAGTGCCGACGCCCTGGAGCCTCGGGCGTCTTAATTTAACTTAACCGTCCGCATTTGTCGGCACATTCTTTATATCCCCTCCTCCAAACTCAAAATCCTAGCTCAGTCCCTTAGTATCATACTAGGTAATTAAATAGAAATCCTTTTAAAGATTTTTTGTTGGACCACAATAATTCAAAAAAGGGATACTAAAATTGAAAAGTAAACGGTATGTCTTATTTTATCATTAATTTTGAATAGTTTCTAAATGAGCTATATCAAGATTAAGAAGCCTTGATGATTAAGAAGCTTTAAAGCCTTGATGCCGATCTGGAGGAACAAGAATTTGTCGACACTGCTGAAAACAAGACTCTTTAACACACTGATTACCCCATTGCCATGTACACCTGTGAATCATGGACCCTCAAAACAGATGACCAACGTCGCCTAGCCGCATTTGAAACAAAGTCACTCCGCCGTATTGCTGGCATTACGTACCTGGACAGGATCTCTAATATTAGGTTGTTTGAAAGCCTCAAGATCAAACACACCATACTTGATAAAATAAAACAACTTAGGTGGCTAGGCCACATCCAGCGTATGGAAAATTCTCGTCTGCCGAAAATAGTCTTCGATGGTCGCGTGCATGGTTCTCGCCCCAGAGGTCGGCCCCCTAAGAGATGGAAAGACAACTTCTCTACACTCAACCTGCCGCAACTTCTACGCCTGACTGAAGATAGATGCTTATACAGACGCCACATCAATAACATAGTGAATGAAGAGGCCCCAAAACGACCTTCGAGGACGGATGGGACTTAAGTCAAGTAAGTCAAGTCAAGACTCTGAAACCAGAAAAAAGAAAAACAGAAAACCATTAAAAAAAAACAAAAAAAACAGAAATGGAATACATGACGGACATGAATTGCCCGCTCTCAAGCCTAAGAATCCGAAAAACCCATAAGTTTAGCCAACCAAATTGGGCTATGGAGCCTGTACCTCGTTTGAGTATAATTATACAAATGCTGCTACAACCAACAAGTCATGACAACACTATACTGCGTGAGGCCGACACTCCTTCCCACGCCCCTCCTCCGACCTTACTCTGTTCCAACGTTAATCTTCACTCTCTCCTATCAACTACAAGAAAACAATAATAAAATCTCAAAGAGAAGCTAATACTTCCAAATCCTAAAGATGACGACACACAAATTACAAATGAAGAAGATGGAGAAAAGAGTAAGGATAAAAAAGAGATAGAGAGCTTAAAAATAGCTCATAGAAATTTTGGAACATGATAAAAAAAAGTACAACTTACTCTGGCCCAATTATAATCCATAGGAACAGTCGGAGGAGGGACTTCAGGTTGAGGCTCAATATCCCCCTTATTCACAAGGTCTGTATAAACTTTTCGGACGAGGTCACCAAGGTCGTCAAAACTTTGAGGAACATGGGCTCCAATCGCAGCAAGAGCACGGTTCTTAGCTAGTGCAGTTTCTCTCTCAGCATTAGCACATGCACCAGCATGACCAAATTGAACTTCAGAAACTGAACATACCTAAACAAGAAAAATTCTCTAAATTCTACCTTAATATCTATTTTGTTTCTCAATGTTTCATTTATGTCATTGTTCATATACATATATATATATATATATATATATATATATATATATATATATATATATATATATATATATATATATATATATATATATATATATATATATATATATATATATATGTATATATATATATATATATTATATATATATATATATATATATATATATATATATATATATATATATATATATATGAATATTTTTATACATTAATTCATTATCTACTCTTTTTTAATGAATTAAGCTTTCATTCATTATGTTCCATTTGTTCCAGGAGCTTTTTTTAACATACCAATGTTTCGTTAATTGTGTTTCCTGGTGTTTTTGTTTTTATCGGCAGGAATTCAAACAAGTAAAGAATATATATCATTTGTATTTTACTGAACAAAAAAGGAATTTGAAACAATTTTTTAAATCGTAAATTAATTTCGTGAAATTCTTAAAAGTCCAATAAAATTTAAAAAATCAAATGAAAATTTGATGACTTAAAAAAAAATGGTGACTGAAATAATCTTCAATGTTGTTCTTCAGACTTAAGTTCAATTCCATAATTTCTTATGCTGACTTTTAGAGTTTAAGGGTTGTTTACACACTTTTATTCATTGGCTGATTAAACAGTTCGTGGTAACGAACTGTAGTAAGGAGCGACGAAGCTCAATAGCAACCGAAACTCTAAATACGGAATTTTGATATCAATAGATGAAGCAAAAGAATCGGCTTATTATGCTGATTCCAAATATATAAGATGCATTAAGTTTAATTTTACCCATCAAAAGATACAAGTCTGAGAAAATTTGCCAGATTTTAGAAGAAGGGTGAGAACCCTCTCTATAAGTCAAGGAATCTTAATGAAAATCGTACCATCAGATTAAGCGCATAAGGAACCCTATTGTAAAGGTTTCAAGCGTCTATCTAAAAAAATACGGAATTTTGTAGTTTTTTTTTTGCCCGAAGAAAGATCACGGATGCATGTTTATTTTTGTTTCCTTTTCCCAGGGGGTGATCGTATCGAACCAATTGTCCTTGAAGAGCAGCAGAAGGCCCATTTGAACGGAAATTAAAAGCTCTAGTGCCCTTTTGAGACCAAAAAGATTGGAGGGCAGTTAGCAATCCAACAGTGGAAGAGCGTTTGCATGCAGATACTTATCGGTCCAAAGCTGGTTGTCCTCTAATTTTTCAGAAAAAAAAAAATGAAGTAGTAGTACATTGAATTTTAACATAAAATAATTAAAATTTTTTTATCAAACAGTTAGTGGCAACGAACTGTAATTAAGGAGTGACGATTCGGTTCAATAGTAGCCCAACCCAAAAACATAATTTTGATAACAATAGATACATAAAAAATAGGCTTTTTATACTGATCCTGAGAAAATTTGCCAGATTTCCGAGAAAGGGGAGAAACGCCCTCAAAACGCGGATTTTTCTTTTACCATCAGGAAGTAAGAAGCAAAATTAAAACTTAAAACGAACAGAAATTATTCCATATATGAGGGGGTTACGCCCTCCCCCAGAAAAAAATATCATGGCAGTGTTACTTCCATATTTAATACATTTATATTTTTTGTGACGCAGAGGGCGACCTATTAACCTTTTGTAATTCTCATTTTGTTATCATTCATTGATAACAGTACACAAGAATGTTGTCCCAAATATAAAGTATTCCACATATTATGTATTCCGATAATCATATACAAGAAAAAAGTCAATACAAATATCAAATACAATCACATAAAAAGCAAAGTTTTTCTGAGGGAAGTAAAGAGCCAAGTTGAAACTTAAAAAGAACAAAAAATTAATAATAACAAAAATTATTGCTTCACAGCCTATCAAACATATGCAATAATATTATGTAATAGTCCTATATATATCATATATAACTTTTAAGTCTGAATGAAAATCCTTTTTGTAGTGAAAAAATAAACCCCAAGAAAAAAGAGGTAAGAAAGCAGACGAAATTGTACTGCTTGTGCAAGTTAAATCTGATCCAAAGTTTAAACCTTGGAGCAAGGGGTTGCCCGCTTAGAAAAATCGTGTACACCATTTGGGGTATCATGGATTCCCGGGCATTATTTGAAAAACGACAAAAAATTGAAAAAAAAAAAAAAAAAAAAACAGCTCTTACACTAAAGTTTTCACAACTCTGTCATAACTCTTCAAGAACAACTCCTGAAACAAATGGGCCATGGGCCTTTAGTTAGAATAAGAAGCTTTCTAAAGTAGTAAAAAACTTTAGCGTAAAGAGCAAGGTATTGAGGAAAGGACAGCCCCTTTCATATACGAAATAATTTCTGTTCGTTTTAAGTTTTAATGTTGCTCCTTATTTTCAGTTGAAAAAATTGTTTTGTTAATTTAGTATCTGACAGGGATGACACACTGCAGTGATAAGAGGAAGCAAACAAAGTGACCGCTTGAGAATCCCATTACACACCGAAGATGTAATAAGTGATAAGAAAGCCCATAAGAATTTGGAGACCTCATAGAATGAGGTCTAAGGAAAATAGGCTAGCGGAATCACCAAAAGGCTAAGCATTTCACTAAGAAATAAAAATAAAAAATTAGCCTTATGGTTTTCAGCAGTTTTGTGGATACCAGTAGTAAGCTCACTGATAACTACTTTTGGGTAATACAAATTACATGGCAATACTGCTTATGTAAAACCTGTAATTTTCGAATCTCCAATGTGTAGCACTTTACATTCCTTGAATTTTAATAGACTGTAAGTCAAACTACCTTTGTTTCAAATCAAAACTATGTTTTTATGTGCTAATAGCTGGTACACTACCTCATTAAATAAGCTAATGGTAGTAATAATAACTACACCAGATTAATTAAAACAATAAATTGAATACAACGTTTCTTACCAGAGCAAGTTCCGATACACCAAGCAACAAGAGGTTTGGTAAGTCGCTTCTCTTCAACAGCCTTTATTACTTCATATTCCTCTACACCTCCAACCTCTCCAAGAAGAACAAGCATCTTGATATCTGGATCAGCCTCGTATCGAAGAAGATGATCCATAAATGTGGATCCTGGGTATCTATCCCCACCAATGGCAATACCTTCAGCTACGCCATTAGTTGCGTGAGATATGATATTATTAAGTTCATTGGACATACCACCAGATCGAGAAACATAGGCAACGCTGGAAAACCCAGAAGAAATTGAAAAGGGGCGGATAATAGAATAATGCTAAATAAAAGACAATGTAAACAATCTCTTCGCAGACCACCTCAACCGAGTTCGTGGAACCAACAGAAATGAAAATTCGAGAGCCGAGATTCACCGTGGGTTGGGGTTTTAATGAAGCAATCATCTAGTGGGGAAAAAACGTCAAGAGTTTATTATCCGTTTGCTTTTGGGCTCATACTCTTATAGACTTAGATTAAGCTGATGATTTGAGCACCCTACATGAAAATGTTATCAAAATAAATAATTTTTTGGAGGTTTTCAAAGCTGAGGGCGCAAGAGTTCAATCAAGTGGATAGCTTCACTTACCTAGCAAAGGCTCAGGGTGTTTTTAAAAGTTGAAAAAAGTTTGGAAGAAAAGGAATATATGTCTGTGAACCGAGATTAAAATATTGGAAGCTACCGAGATGACAGTTGTCAAGTATAGTTCTGAAACGTGCGCGCTCCAAAGGACAGATGAGGATTTATTAGATGTTTTCCAGAGGAATTGTCTACAGATTGTTTTGGGTGCCCGTTCGACTGACCGTATTTCAAACAGTAAGATGCACGAAAAATGTGGTTTTATACTGTTTTCTAGAGAAATAATTGTCCTCTTCGGCAAACAATATAGGGCCAAACAAAAAGCAGGTCGACTCCGCATTGGGTGGGAGGAGGTCGTCGGGAACAATTCAAGGGAAACTGATACTTCATGGGAGGGTGTCAACAGTTTTTTTTTAAATAAATTGGAATGGAGGAGGAGCGTGCGTAGTGCGCCGTAGTGAATTGCTGTTAGTTCTGGACTCAAGTGCGTAGAATATCTATAAAATCTACGAGTACCTTCTGAATGGACTTTTTAAATTTTTTAGAATTTTAGAATGGGTTTGTACTAGTTTTGTAAAATAATCCGGCATTCGACCACCTTTTTTGGGTTTTAATTCTTGTTATGGTGAATATCTTTGCAAATAAAGTCTTAAGAGTCAGTCAAGTACGGCAGCTCTAAGCTTTGAATTTTCATTATAAACTAGTGATCTTTTCAGGGTGACTTTTTTTTTACATCAGTCTGCCAGGATTCCTGTAGTGTTAGGTTTTCTTTTGTCGTTTTTTATCTTTTTTTTTTTTTATAAAACCACACTGAAAAACTGAAAAAAATTATGATGCAAGACATTGGAAAGAACCCTAAATATTTTGATCCTACCTTCGAGAACCTTTTTTGAAAATACCTTTTTTTGGATGTTTTTGACTGAAAATGCCTTTTTTGTTATTTCTATTGAAAAATAATAATAAATAAATAAAAAATCGCAAAGTCCCCCGTCCTCGATTTTGAAATATACACCCTCCCCCACATATTTCCATGAATTGGCACCACTATGTATGCGTGTGTGAATCTCCATCTCTGAACAGAATAGGACAAATATCTCATATTGAAAAAAAAACTATGAATAAACTATACGGAAGTTATATCAATAAGATGAGAGTTAACTAGACAAACCCTAGCATGTGAATTTAGCAGGAAAACCTAGAGCCTAGGCCTTCAAGGATACAGTCTCATTTTTTTTAAGTTTTCTTTGCGTTCAGTGATCCTACTTTTTATTTTAGTCACTTAGCACAAATTAATAAAGTTGCTCCACCCTTGTAGCAGCCTGCGAAGCAACTTATTAAGGTAAGTAGAATCATCAACAAATTGAGACACCTGTAATACATATAAGGAAATCATGCAGAGAAAAAGAATGCAGCAGCCATCTTCCTTAATAATTATACTTAGTTTGGCGCATATTTTCTAGTTTTTACTTTCTGACTTGTTCCCAAAGTTCTGATCTTGACTTTTAACACATAATGTTTGACAATTTTAGCTCAGTCACACCAGCAATTGGATATAATCCAGTGATTTCATTTCAACAAAACAATTAAATATCAGTTTTTCTTTGAGACTGCTTTAATAAAAAGAATAACAAGGCACTGAATCGAGTAGGTGAGAAAAAAGTAAAAACTATTATTTTCATTTTTCTATCATTTCAGTTTTTGATGGAACTGTTACTAGTTCCAGCTTTAATAGAGAATACAAAAGTTTTAGCTACATCTTTTTATCAATGTTACTTTAATCAATGCTCTACCCAAATACTGAATTATATCACTATTTTTGTTGGAAATTTATATAGCGTTTATGATGTCGGGAGTTGATACTATAAAAGATGATTAATTCTAACTGTATCAATAAGAGCGACCAATTATAAAGATAGACCTTCTTGCTAAAGAATTAGTAATACAGAAGACACTGAGGATAAGACTGGATAAACAGAACGCTCGTAGAATACATGGCTAAAAAAGAAAGAAGAAGCACAATCCACAAACGGAAGGGTGACGGGGTTGATTCCAAAACTTTTAAATATCTAATTGATAACACATTCAAAAATATTCGAGCCTAAAAGGAACATACCCCACCCCCCGCCATACCTCTGGAAAAACTGCTAAAAGATTGGATACTAAATGCACTGTAAATAGTACGATTTGTTTGACCCAAGGACCTTACATTACTAAAAACACCTAACCACATAATTTGAATTGATATCTATGCGTCATTTGTACAAAGATGCCATTATTACAGTTACAATTATGCCCTTATTACACTTATTACCTAGCTTGGATTAAACACGTAACTTGGTCACGTGGACCAGCCAACCTGGGGAAATCAGACTCGTTTCGTTTTTTTTTCTAAGTCTAGTGATGTTTGGAAACTAGTTCATAAGGTATTTGATCTAACTGGCCGCTTTGGCATTTTCTACGACCGCCAAAAGTGCTTTACTCATTATGGCCTTTTCTAGTCATCACCTAGTATTTTTAAGCTGCTGATTTTTTTTTTTTTTTTAGTCTGTATGATAGAGGCATAAGACATCTGTACTTACCTTCCCGGCCTGTAAAGCTTGGAATACAAAATATTATCCATCATGCCACCAGTGTTGCCAATTTTAAAAACACCCGGTTTAATTCCACCAACAGTGGCCGGACCAATTATAGTTACTCCTCTTTCATCAGCTTCCTTGATCAGCTTTCTCGTGTAATTTTCAGGTATTCCTTCAGCAATAATTGCAATAGTACGAATCTGCGAGAGAGTGAAAAGAGGACTATAATGCAAAGAAAGTGATTGCCCAGAGGAATAAAATTCTTTAAAGCATTTAACTTTTCCAATAAAATAATACCTGGGACACACTGATTTCTATAAGTTATTTGATTAATTCTGGAGTTAGATTGCAATTATTTTAAAAGACTCATTTTAGGAGTAGTCGTTCCTAATTGACTATGCTTGGAAACGACGGACCCAAATCATACTAACAGTCATTGACACTTAATAAGGAGCTCTATAACTTCTGTAAAGAAAACACAATCGCGAGATCTAGCCAAGCATAAATTCTAAAGATAGTAATGGGCTTGACCGGCCAAAGTTGGAAACTTTGATAAGAGAAGAAATTCAAGTGTTTTCAAACTAGTTATATTCACCACTGACATTTGAACGCTGCCCAGCCTAATTAGACCTTTTCTCACGACAAAAGTTCTCTCGTATGCAAACTTTGTGCTTTTTCTCTTATCCAGTCTCAATACTCTTCGATAGAAAACTGAAAAGAGGCAGCAAAATTTGCATGAATTGCTTTTTCAAGACAAAATTACTCTAAGCTTAAAAGGAAGAAATGAAAGCTCAATTTACAACAAATAAGATTTTTGGTATAAGAATTAAGAAATAACTCTGATTCGAATAATTTTGATTATTCAATCTTTTACACTTTAAAGATGACTCTTACAGAAATCTAAACCTACTAGCACAACATACAGTGTAGAGTTAAATTGGAAACACAAAACTGCCGTCAACAGAAACCATACATTTTTTCTTCTTTTTTTTCTTCCATACATTATTTTTTTCCTGGACCTCGAATTTAGATCAGTCTTATCAGTTTCACTCACTCTTCAAATTGGGCGTTAAAACTTAGATCATTAACTAAAAAACAATTTTATGACAATGTTTAAGAAAATTTTCAATGAATATATTTCTCGATTTTATAGACTTTGCAGACACACATGCTTAAGTTACTACGAACAATGTGCAGGACTTCTTACGTTCTGAAGAGTTTTGAGCACATTCATACTTATGCAGAAATCCTTTTTTTAGCGGCTTTGTCGTATATCTTTAAAATCATTTCCGTCGAAAATTAAATACAAATACTCTTAAAAAGTTAAAGAATATCAAGGGATTAATAAAATTTCCCCAGCCTAAAAGTCATATTGTATGATATATATAAAAAAAGATGGACGGCAATGAAAAGATATTACAAAATAAAGAGAATCGTACCTGAGGGAAGTTCATAGCTTCAATCGTGCTCTCATAAGCCGATCGCAGAGAAGCGAAGTTGACCAGAACATCAGCTTCAGGATGTTTCCGAATGGCGTCCCCCATGTTTTTGTACAACGGGATGAGAATTTCTTTATGGCCCCAGTAGAACTTCTGCTTATGATCTCCAGTCAGAGGGTAAGTCATAGCAACAATAGATGGCACAGAGCGCCGACATACAAAGTCGAAATCAAGCATTCCTTGGACGGCACGAGTTTGCATCCCCCAAATAATTGCTTTTGTGTTTTTAGTAAAGAGGGCATAGGCAGGCTTCTTCTTGTCTGCAGTAGAGCCATCCACGACGGTCGTGCTTTGCTGCGAAGTGGTGCGACTTAAAGGAGTCTGACCATTCTTGGGAGTCGCTGGCTCCTAATAACAGAAGAAAAAACTTGAATATGAACAGTAAATCATAATTTGAATATGATCAAGATTTAAAGTAATGTAAATATACAAACATGTAGACAGTAAAATGTATAGAGAGACTGTACTCTGGTTTTTAAAGCGAGATGTGATAGTTAGATTTGCTGCCCAATTGGCGGTGTGGCCATAGAGGTTTCACATCGATTTTTGACACTTTGCCAACTTAACAGAACAATAGAACATGTATTTAAATTAACTTATTTTTCTGCTTAAAATTTGGACACCACAGTCAAAACTATTCTAATGATAGTTTTCCAGTTTAATGCATCTCTGGACTTTAAGGAAAGAAGAAATTTCACATAATTTGACAGATTTCTCTAATCTTGGCATTAATAATTTATTTTTCTTTACTTTTCTATTGTAAAGCAGCACGTCAAGAAGTTTCCCCTTCATAATAACTTATGTTTTAGTTTTTTTCGAGCCCCTTCCCATAAGAATAAAATTTACATAAATACCAACTTTGATTCATGTTCCATTCTTCTTCTAATTCTTTTGCATCACTATTTTACAGCGTAAAAGTCATACACATATTTAGGTTAATAATATCCCTTTATTGGCAAATAGTCTGTTTCCATTTTTTACACTTGAAAGTATAAAAATGGGAATTCTAAATGAAATATTATTATTTTTAAAGCTCGCTGGTGGAATTGAAGTTTTGAAAGCCAAATATCATGTCGGCCGTAAATCTTAGCTGAAAATGTCAAGAAACTTGAGATTATCTCAGATTGGCAAACAGGGCAAAAAAACAGACAGGTTGGGAACCGAAATCTTAAAGAAGAGCTTCTCATCAAACATGGATCTTCACAACCCTGATTTTACCGGTGTCCAATGAATAGTCCTACATATAATTTAAATCCCTGTGAGCAAGCACAAACCGGTTTTCAAATTTTCCGTTCCAATCTTTTTTGTATTTAAACCACTTCTATATGAATGGGGGTCACAATTTCGGTTGCGGCAATTTTTAAGATTTTTTGTGAAATTTTTGTCAAAGGGGTCCATTAATCTATAGTCTTCAGCTTAACAAATCGATTTTAACTGTTTTCTTGCAATTGTCTTTCTTCCTTTTTATGTAAGGATATTCAATTTTAATATCAATATTAGGTACTTATCTATTATAGCGCCGACACTCAAAAACTGAAGTCAGGTTAATCCCAATGAAATATACCTAAGTAGGACGAAAATATAATACTTTAGAAACAAATTTGGGTTATATATTTGCACATTAGGGTGAGGGGGTGGGAGGGGGGTAAATCATAGCGGGTCTGCATGCAAAGTGTGTTAGGTACAATTCTGCATATTCTGCATATGATGAAGTAAGAACTATTTTCTAACTTCACGCTGTCCAAATACTTATAGCCCAAATTATATATTTCCCGTCTATTCTGTCACTTGTCTCTGTCTTGTCTCATGCTAAGCTGAAAGAAACTAAAGGAAACAACCGGTTCTATAGTGCGTCAATACTATTTTTGACTAGGCTCTAAAGCACCATACATCTCCTTTGCGCAAGCAACAGCTTGTTAATGACGGTCAAAAAACCCAAAATGACTTTTTTTTTCATTCTCTGGTAAAATATAAGTTTTGTAACAGCTGACTTGCTTTCATAGATATTCGATTGGTGTCGAAGAGACTGGCAGCCCTACCTTCAGCCTGTAAGATCGAGGTCATTTTGAAAAATGGAGCTGAGCATGCAGCGAAAGATTATTTTGATACAGTGGCAAAAGGCTACCGAAGCCTCCAACCAGGCTGGTTATAGTCGAAGAAGATGAATAAAGCTCATATCAACGAGTTTTGGGGTGTTCCAAGATTTTCCTTCAGATTATTGCAATCTTTCAAGGTATAATTTTTATGGTAAAACAAGAAAGAGATCATAAATAAAAAAGTCATGCGGTATTCAGATCCGCCCCAAGCTTTCATCCCTCCCTCTATTGAATGCAGAAGGCCACAATCACCTTCAAGTTAGGAACCAAGCACATCCTCATTATGAATATCAAACGTTTTATAATTCACCGTCGAAAATACTTTGAGTAGCCAAACTAAAATGCCAATTCGATTATGCATATTGATCTGACTCAAGATCAAACATGGATACACTATTTTAAACCATGGACACCGCCAGAGAAGGGGTGATCCCTCCTCCAGGAAACCAGCAGCCTTTCAAAGATGTTTGTATAGATAAAAATGGGAAATACTCCCACGTGAATCCTGAGAATAACAAAATTCCTGGTTAGTTATAACCCCCCGTAAATTTCCTGGCAGAGGTATTGTGTTAACCTTTACTTAGCTAGAATAGCTAAATTTCCATCTTTGATTAGTTTTGTTCTTGACAACTACAAACATCAATAAAATTAAAGATTTTCTATTTGTTTTAAATATAAACACAAGAAGCCAACGACTTAAAAGAAAATAAGACAATATTGCGTCATTGAGCTATTTTGCCAATTTGGTTAAAATTGTCAAAGAATTCAAAAGGAAGGATGGAACATGATTTCTTGGTAAAATCGGATTGTTCAGTGGTGGCAATCAAGCAGGTAAATACAGACACTTACTTAAAAAAATGAATCTTCCAATTCGTACAATTCTTCTTCTTCTTGTGTTTAAGGTTAAAAAAAAAAACGAAAATTCTCCTGCGGTAAAAAAACAAAAAACGATCGCCTGAATTTTAGCAAGGTAAATTCTATGAAGTGAACGAAAAAGGTGAAGAAGAAGCAAGAAGGCTTAGATTAGATTTGGCATGGTTTTAAATTCAACTTTTTTATGTGAATTCTGTTATTCACACATTAACGATTCTTACAAAATGAATGAAAAGAGAAATGAACGTTAAACAAAAATAATTATAATTCAAGAGGAAACGGCAGAGAAAAGTTTTTGGTTGAAAAAACTAAAGTAGGTGGTTTTACGAAGTACATTCAGAAAGCATGTCCTACTTTCTACTTTCTATTAAATTTTTGAATATCGCCAATACAAACAAAAAAAATGGTCAAATATGGCTCTGAAGCATGGACGCTTCGAAAAGCGGATGAAGATTTGCTAGATGTTTTCCAGAGAAATTGCTTAAGGATGGTTCTGGGTACCCGGCTGACTGAGCGTATTTCAGACAATAGGCTATACGAAAAATGTGGTTCAATACCGCTCTCTAGGGCTATAACGAAAGAAAGGTTGAGGTGGCTAGGGCACGTTGTGCGCATGAAGGATGACATATTGCCGAAGATTGTTCTTTTCGGCCAACCGTCTAGGGATAAGCGGAAAGCAGGTCGTCCCCGTCTGGGGTAGGAGGACGTCATAAAGAAAGATTTAAAGGAAATGGGAACTTCGTGGGCGGGTGTAAAAAGGGAGGCTTTGAATAGATTGGGGTGGAGGAGGAGCGTGCGTAGCTGTGTTGGTCTCAGGCGGCTTGGTGCTGCGGTGAGTTGTTAGTAGTTAGTAGTAGTAGTAGATATTTAAGCTATCATGCAATACACCGTTACCGTCTTAGATTGTCCACCAGGCAAGAGAAAACTGGCAGTTGTGGTTTCGCCTTCAAGATGTCTTGGTATTGACCGTTTGCCAAGCGCCATTCCCACAACAGCAGTCATATGGGTCTCTGGTCCAAAGACAAAAAATGGAATTCCCAAGGAAGAACCAACGTCGCGCATGATCCTACAGAAATAAAACTCAATAATACAAAAGGGTCAATATATATATATATATATATATATGTATGTTATATATATATACATACATATATATATATATATATATATATATATATATATATATATATATATATATATATATATATATATATATATATATATATATATATATATATATATATATATATATATATATATATATATATATATATATATATATATATATGCAAGTATATATATATATATATGTATATATATATATATATATATATATATATATATATATATATATATATATATATATATATATATATATATATATATATATATATATATATATATATATATATATATATATATATATATATATATAACTAAGAATTTTTTTTCCATTATCTCATCTTATACTGCACTGGGCCAACCAGATCCTCCCTTCTCTTGATACCTCTGGAGTCAATTTAGAAAAAAATTACAAAGTATTCCGTGACTAAGTGTTAGAGATATGTCATTCGTTTGGGATATTCTACCTGACATCACATAAAATCTCAGGAGACTCGAAACACTATAAGTTCTGGTGGCACAAACGACAATAAATAATTGGTGTGTACTTATACGAGGACATTATTTTACACCTGGATATGGTATTATATTTTAGGGTTTTCTATATTCTATAGTTATAAAAAAGATCATTTATTTCTATTAGTGATATTGAGTATTGAAGTTCCTCAATGGATCAATATCCCCCAAAGACTTAATTCATAATTTTCTCAGATTTTCATGAGAGGCTAAAAGACAAGAACAACATTGTTCCGATCTTCTTTTTGCTTCACTATCCCAGATATAGTCCAGGACTTTTAGGGTTTGACCCGGACAAAATTGCAATATAAACGAAAATGGTACCAAAATGATCAGAAAAAAATTCTGTACAACATACTAAAAGTCCCCATAAATCCGAGTGGGGCGAGTACCCGAAAAACAGGGGAAAAGGGGGAAATGCGGGGGAAATTGGGAAAAATGCCGAACATGCCCAGAAAATAGTTCAAAGTGAGTTTTCTGGGGCTTTCCCATACGCTGATCACGAAACTGACATCTAAAATTCAGTATAGAATAAAAGTACTACGGAAAACGGGGGGAACAGAGGGAAGAGGGGAAAAAATTAAAAAATACAGGGTAGGGGTAGAAAGCACTTTGAAATATGTTTTCTGGGGTCTTTCTATCTGCTGATCACGAAACTGACACCTAAAATGAAGGAAAGAAAACGAGAACCATGAAAACCGAACAAAACTGGAGGAAATAACGGAAAAGGGGAAGGGAAGCCTGACTCCTGAGCCAGCTGCTAATGGCTAATAAGTAGGCCTATGGACAAAATAACTCGCTTAAGTATCAAACTTTTACTTTCTTGAATCACAGACATTTCTTACAACCATTTGAATTACTAAACATAAAGAAAACAACCGCTTGGCAGTGATCACAGTATAAAACTTCAGCTATTATAGGTCAAATTTGTACTTTCGATGGCAATATCGTTGAATAAAAAACTAAAAAAAGAACTTCATTAACTATAGGTAAAATCTGCACTTTTTAATGCAGTAGAGTTGACTTGAAGAACACAGCATTGATGTCACTAGTCGAGCTCCTCGTCTTCGACAATCTCGTTGTCCCTGTTCAAACAGTTGATACCCTGACATTCTCCGCACGCGAACGTACACGCTAATCCATTTTTCTTGCAGCTGCATCGCGAGTTCTCGCAGCCTGTCTTACAGTTGCATCTCACGACACTCAAAAGAGTCTGAGGTGCGGGCAACAAATCGGTCATCACAGGTGAGTATTTATGGTCTCTGAGAACCCAACTCCAGTCAGCCGGGTCGAGGTCAGCTGGTTCCCCTTTCCAACGGGATACCTGGAGGCGCACTCGCTGGGAGTGGAATGAAGCTGCAGCTTCGGTTGGCGGAAGCCTTTCAGGCTTAACAGACGCCGTAGTATTTGACGAAGAAACTTTTTCCAAGAAAATTCGATGTCGCAGCTTAGTGAGATCTTCGTTTCGTCGTGCTTTATACTAGCTGAGGAGAAGATATTCACCCGCTTTCACAGTTTCATCTTTAGACGATGATTCATCCAGAAACACTTCGCATTTTTTTCTGAACACTTCGCTCTTCTTCAAAAGAGGTAGCACAGCTTGCTTTCCAAGTCCGAAAACTCGTGAGGTCGTGTCACATCCCAAGAGTGCATGCCCTACCAGAAGTAGCCTGGATACTTCTCCCATTATTTTTTGAACTTCGTTGAGGCACCAGAACCGTGTTATCGCTTCTTTTGCGTTCGTTGACGATTCGAAGTAAAGTGTTTTTGCATTAGGCGGGAGGTGATACAAGAGTAGAATCAGAAGGTCAGTGTCGTTGCCAACAACTATTGTTTCAGAGTTTTCTGCTTTCGTTACGGCAGTCTTCACGATTAGTCAGCATCGTCCTTCGCATGGACGACTTCAAATCCTTTGGCTCTGAGTTTTTCCCCGATGAAGCTTATAATTCGCTGTTTGTTCTGAGAGTTGCTCAAAAACTCTTTCTTCTTTTTCTGGAGCTTCATCCCTAAACTGAAATCGATCACTTGATGCTGGCTTCCCTTACGCCGTCGGTTGTGGGTAGCATCTTTCGTGGTTGGACCAGCGCTGTATCCATCGAAGACAACAGTAGGGGAGGTACAGCGTCGAGTAACGAAACTAACATAGCAAGAAAAATGGATTAGCGTATACGTTCGTGTGCGGAGAATGTCAGGGTATCAACTGTTTGAACAGGGACAACGAGATTGTCGAAGACGAGGAGCTCGACTAGTGACAGCAATGCTGTGTTTTTCAAGTCAACTCTACTGCCTTAAAAAGTGCAGATTTTACCTATAGTTACTGAAGTTCTTTTTTTAGTTTTTTATTCAACGATATTGCCTTCGAAAGTTCAAATTTTACCTATAATAGCTGAAGTTTTATACTGTGATCACTGCCAAGCGGTTGTTTTCTTTATGTTTAGTAATTCAAATGGTTGTAAGAAATGTCTGTGATTCAAGAAAGTAAAAGTTTGATACTTAAGCGAGTTATTTTGTCCATAGGCCTACTTATTAGCCATTAGCAGCTGGCTCAGAAGTCAGGCTTCCCTTCCCCTTTTCCCTTATTTCCTCCAGTTTTGTTTGGTTTTCATGGTTCTCGTTTTCTTTCCTTCATTTTAGGTGTTAGTTTCGTGATCAGTAGATAGGAAAACCCCAGAAAACATATTTCAAACTGATTTCTACCCCTGACTTCAATTGTCCCTTTTCTTCCCCTCTTTCCCCCTTTTCCCCCGTTATGGTGGGGCTCATGTTCTTTATTTCATTTTAGATGTCAGTTTCGGGATCAGCAGATAGAAAGACCACAGAAAACATATTTCGGTGCTTTCTACCCCTACCCTGTATTTTTGAATTTTTTCCCCTCTTCCCCATGTTCCCCCCGTTTTCCGTAGTAATTTTATTCTATACTGAATTTTAGATGTCAGTTTCGTGATCAGCGTATGGGAAAGCCCCAGAAAACTCACTTTGAACTATTTTCTGGGCATGTTCGGCATTTTTCCCAATTTCCCCCGCATTTCCCCCTTTTCCCCTGTTTTTCGGGTACTCGCCCCACTCGGATTTATGGGGACTTTTAGTATGTTGTACAGAATTTTTTTCTGATCATTTTGGTACCATTTTCGTTTATATTGCAATTTTGTCCCGGTTCGACACTTTTTTGAGCTAAAAGTCCTGGACTAATAAGTCAGCCGAACAAAATCAAAACGTAGCCCCCAAAAAATCAGCCGATGTTTTGAATAGGGAAAAACTAAAGAGACCTCAGGGCAATTTTAAGAGTCTCTTCAACAGACAGAGTGGCTCTGAAAATCGTAAAATGTCTGACTCAAAACCTTTGGGTTTTCTTTTTCTCTTGGGAACGTGTTTTAACCATCGGCAGCCAAAAAGTACCCCATAATGGATATTAGTCTAAAGTTGAAAATTATGGAAACAAATTCTTTACTTAGTAAATAGCTCGCTCTGATTACCTGGCACAGTAACGATCGTTAGATGTGTATCTCGTGAAATTGTACCTGGATGAGGGGTCCAGGCCCCCCCTCCTCACCATCTGGAACATTTTGTTCTTATTTGTTTTGCTCCCATTATCCTTTCCCCTCTCCTTTTTCTTTCACTTTCATATCATTTTGACACACAAAATATATCATGCCTGCATTTTGAAAACGGGTTTTCCAGTCAACTACGGCCAAATTTTAACTGAGCACAGGCATCGATAGATTAATCAGTTGAAGCTCTCAGGTAAGATTATTTGCTACGAAAATTGATAGTAAGTAATGAGGCGGTGGTGCTGGAGGCCACCTTTTGTTCAAAATGTCAGATATAAAACTGCGCAATAGGAAAAGAATGATAGCAACTAGCCTGAGTCCTTCTTGATAATTGGGTCCAGCACGACGAGCAAAAATAGAAATATTGTGCTCTTTCAGGAGAGTCTGATTTTCAAGTAGAGCTTTTGTAATGCCCTTAAAGGTAGCAGCAACATTGGTAAAATTAGCAATACCACCACCGATGATCAGAACCTAAAAAAGACGAGAGAATATTTTTTCGTAAGATGGGTTAGAGATTATAATCGTCCGATAAAGTTAGCACAGAAATATGTAAAAAAAATCTTGGGTCACATTTGGCGTTAAAGTTTGATAAACCAAACTAAACTAAAGCATAGAAGGAAACAGGTTCGACCCTTGCAGGGAGTTAAGAAAATTTTACTTTCAACCTTGAAACCTTGGTTTGATAATGACGATATAAATTAAAACTAGATTATAGGTTAAATTAATTCCGATGTTTAGGTTTGGCAAGTATTACAGCATTTTATAGGGAGAGGTGGGTTTAAAAACTCAAAAAAGGGCGTTTAAGCATTTTCCAATTCTTCTGGGAAAGGTGGTCATTTAACGAATCTCAGAAGAGGGGATTACCCCCAACTTCCTACCGTGTGCAGCTTTTTCAACTTTACAATTACCTTGCTCTATCAAATTCATATTCAGGAATACTTTGATGAATAAGCAACAGATTACGAAATCTGCACCTTCAATTAACTGAACTATTTTTTAGTACTTCTTAGAAGAGCATTCCTTCATCTTCTACATCAACATAATTATACAGAAAACGAAATCAAGGGCAATATTAGCAGCATATAGTAATAAGTATTTTTATTATTATTATTTTAGAACCATAAACACCAAATAATAATAATTAAAGTTTCAAAAAATCCAACTGAATCAAAAAGGTTGACATAATAAAAAATGTGTCTCCAAAAGTAGGGAGACCGTGGAGCCCAAGGGAGAAGGTCCCAATGCCTTGAAGAATTGCTCATGCTATATTCAAGAATTGATAAATAATCTTCAAAGAAGGTAGACTGTTGTAAATTATTCAACTTAGGATCTAGCAGATATTTTGTGTTTTTGAAAAGTTATTTCGAGGAAACGACCCTAACCTATGCTAGTAACTAGATTTCAAATTAAAAGGGTTACTGGCGAACTGCCTTAGAAAGGTGAGGTTTTCTGTAACTTGGATCGCACATAAATGTTATCTATAACATCTTTGGTATCCTAAGGACCTTCCCTTTTTAATACAAATGTAAAAACAAGGTAAATGTCGTATTCTAGGCAAAAAGGCTAGTTGATAAACTTCAGAGAGGGGTGAACACATTTTAACATATTGGATTGAAGATTGAGTGCAGATTTAGTCCTGTATGATTGAAGGGCTCTAAGCTCTCCCCCTCCGTATGTTCTTGTGAAACTTCGATCACGAGCACTGATGGAATCCAACCGATTCAAGGGCTATTCATGTTTGAAGGGCACTAAGCCCTCACGTCCCTATGTTCATGTAAAACCGCTATCATCAAGACTGTTCGAATCGAACCGATAGTCGTAACAAGTTGGAAGAAGGCTCTTTTAAACAGAAATTGCGAATGGTAAGGCTCTTTTTATGAGATGGAAGTGATTAGAAAGCAGAAGGCATCCCCTCATCGTTTTGTGCAGTTGAAACGGCTACGTTACATTTTATGGAAAGCAGCCAAAAGACTTGGTTTTTGGCAACCCATCTGGGGCCAAAGGAAAAGTAGGATATTCTTGAATGGCTTAAAATAGTTCATACGAAACAATGTAAAGGAAGCTTCATAGTAGATGGTAAAGAGTGAAGATCTGAACAGATTAGGGTTAGGAGATGCTTCAGACAGATGGGGCAGTTATGAGGTGTCATTGGTAGTGGCAAGATTTTCAATCATCAATTAGTGCACCTCTCATAATCAATTTAAGCTAGCTTCCTCTCGTTTCTCAAGAGATTGACCTCCCCCCACCATTCAACACCAAAGGATCCTACAGAAGGAGCTGAGCCCTCCGTCATTTAGTTTATACAGAATCGTATAAATAAGTATCCTGTTTATTCGCAACTGGATAACGTTAGGATAAATTACCTTTCCGTCAGGATGCTTCTCCTGAGTCATTAAACCCAAAATGGTTTTAGCATATTCATAAGTTTGTTGCTCAGTTGGGGCACCAGAATATTCGCCATAATTAGCCAGCTCACTAGCTCCACCCAAATCACAAATGGTATCACTGTAGATCACAGACGCTCCGCCACCAGCTACCATTGTCCAAATTCGTCCAGATTTGTTCAAAATTGTCAGCTATAAAAGAAAGTTTTCAGACCGTTCAAACTCGAAGGTTATAAAGCAATTGAATTGCAAACTAATTAAAGTGGCCACTAAAAATTTTATCGAAGAGGGATGTTGATGTGTGGCCACAAATATATTGTGCAAACTAGATAATTTATCTTTTTTTTCCAAGAGATTCACAGATAAACTTAAAAGCTACATCATACCATTATCCTAATTCTAACTGCTGAGATATTCATTTATCGTGCCAACTCAATTAAACTAGGAAAATATTTCTTTTTTTTCGTCCTACGTTTAAGTAGAAAGAACTCTTCCGATCTATTTTCGTAATCAGAAAAAGGTTTGAGGGATGGTAAGATAAGTACTAGAACAAGAATCAAGATACTAACAGCAATGGCAATGATAGATGTTTATGAAATGTGGACGTCCCGAAAGGTTGAGCAAGATATTATAGGTGTTTTCCAGGTTGAGGATCGTTTAAGGATAGCCTAAGGTCCTTGCTTGAGGGACATTATAATCCATCTTTTGTGTTATGCATGGCATCATTGAATTATTGATTTTCAAACTTATTGCTCGAATAAAAAAGCAAAACATGTTTATTTTTCATTAATTATTTTTGTTTTCTTTGTGATATTTCTTCGAAGAAATTCTGATCCAGAAAATGCAACATATCTTCCAGTTCTTTAATGTTTAGCGGCGTCTATGCGGAAATAGACGTAGAACATATTAACGAGATCTAATTTTGGCCTTCAAAAGTGACTAAGCTCTGATTAGCATAGGTCACCATCCTTAGTTACAACATTCCCACCATATTCTGAAGATAAATAATTAAAATTATTTTATGTGCCCAAAATCCACCCAAAAATGTGATTTTCTATGGGTTTAGAAAACTTTCATGAGAAACATATACATTTTAATGACCGAAATTCGATATATGTTATTTTTATGTTCGATATATGCACTTTCCTTATAGTCAGGCCAAAGCAACGAAAACGGAGAAGATTTGTACACAGAGAAAAAGAACCAAATTTACATACACAAAAGGAACAAGAAGTTCGATATAACCACAGCAAAGTAAAAAAAAAAAAAAAAAAGAAAGAAAAAAAAAAAAAAAAAAAAAAAAAAAAAAAAAAAAAAAAAAAAAAAAAAAAAAAAAAACAAACGAGACTGCGGCCAGTGGAGAGAAAAGACGAAAAATGTAAAACAACGCAGATATTAAGCCTGTATTCAAAAAAGGCGTCTTCAGCACGAAAGAAACACAAGAAGAACAAGATAAAAAACCAAGCTAAAACTAAAAACCAATAAAACCACCACCAAAAAAAATATACAATTGGCGCAAACTTATCCACACCGGGAAAAGATGCTATTATGGATGGCCATGACTGGTCAGTTGGGCTTAAAGTCTTTTAACCAGTAAGTGGTAAAGTTTGAAAGCAACAAAAAGAACCAATGATGAAAATGAGGTCATAAGATCAAGGTCGGGAAAACAAAAACAATTTTGGATGAAATCCATAGATTTATAACCTTTCTTTCAATCGGAAAATAGATAAATCGACATCGTCCCGTCGAGAAAGGCCTTCTTCCGAAAAATATAAGTTAGAAAGTGAATGATAGTCTAATTATCGCAATAAGTCTTTAGTATAATTTCACAAGGGTTTAAGCTATTTATTTTGGCTATAAGCCAGAATTGAAGTTGATGGTCTCCCATTTTGTTCTGTTTAGCAAAATTGTTTTCAATGGATTATTAAATATATTCTTTAGGATTATTATTATTTGACACTCAAGAATTCTAGTTTCAGAACACGCATATTTGCTCTGAGATACTTCTCCACATAAAAGCACAGAGCAAAAAAATGGATTTGGTAAACATCTACAGCACAATTTGTCTTTATAAGTTGTGAATAAAATGATCCTGACTCCTTCCCTCCCCCTCCTCCCTCTCTCTCAAGTGTTTAGTGCTAAAAAAAAAAAAAAAAATTCAAAAGAAAAAACAGTTTATTTAAGATCCTTCTTCTCTTGCGACCAACAAAACATGATAAAACAAACCCACAAAATCCTAAAAAAGTATTCATTCCTTAGAGAAATCTGACTTCGAGCTGCTGGGACAATAAATTACAAGTGCTGACCCCTCCCCCCCCCACCCCACTTTTAGTACTTTCGACTCTGGCTTTCAATTTTAAAGTCATAGCAGACTTGATTCTGAGGCCTTGATTTTCAAGGGTATAGCTCCTAAGATGATCGGTGCAAACCCCAAATGTCGGGGTGATACCACCAAACCATTAAAAATAATAATCTGAAAGTCAATAATGTCTGATTATGTTTATTTTCGGATATTCTGACTTCCAAGCATACAAAGTTATACACTCGCGTCCGAACCTTAGTTACGAACAACGACGATTCATTTAGAGGTAAATTAGTACCAAGTCAACAGTCCTGATTTAAATACTATTCAACAAGTAAGAAAAATTATTAGGTGAAAAAAGTTCGTCTCTGAGAAAAAAAAAAAAAAAAAAAAACAACAACGCCCTCTAACTCAGAACGCAACGCCCTCGATTTCAGAAAAATAATAACCATAAAAACCTAAATAAGAATATGTTCCTTTTCTCTTTTTCTTTTTTCACTTTCACTTTAAATTGGATTGAATATAAAAGCTCTCTTTACAGTATATAGTGTATATTTGTGTACATCATTTTTTAGACAGCAATCTAACCTACCCTAATTTTAAAAATCAATAGCAAGTGTTTAAAAACAAATCAAATCATCGGTCATATTTCAAAAAAATTTCAGAACATATTCAAATCGACGCGGAGGTAGATCAAGTGGATTTTAAATTTTGACTTGGATGGCCATGGGGACCACATAAAGGAGAAAAAATATCAGAAAAAAATGTGGTTGTATTGGCTCTCATTGAGAAATTTTGCAAAAGTTTTGCTTAATTGGAATTAAACATGTTGGGATGTTCCTATGTTTCGTTTCGTAACGCAGTTCTTCATTGGTGCTAGTAGTTTTTGACTTAAAATTAGACCTATGTGTCAAAAACCTAAGATTCCCGTCATCGATTTTGCACACTCTTTTTACTAGTCATTTATATTCAGGCAAAAGTAGAAAGGCAAATTAATTAAAAGGGAACCCAATCACCTTAAGAGATGCTCCACTCTTGGCATCCAAATCAGCAATATAAGCTTCCTCTGGATAAGCATCTCGTCCAAAAGGAGGCGGATACTCAATATCACCCCATCTTGGTCGACAAACAAAGTCCGCTGTTGCGTCTAATTTAGCAGCCAAATCAAGGACATAAATCTGATCCTTAACAACGACCAAGGGATTAATTTCTAAGTAGGTGAAAAACAGAGTGACGTAAGCAGTATAGAGATCGTGAATGAATTTGGCAACCAGTCTGAAATGAAAGAGGATGTAATTGGTGAGCTGTCAGGATACTTAAGATGGGACAAAGAAAAAGAATAATTCCAAGCCTTCTCCTGGACACATGCCGGATTAAGAAGCGAGTACAAGATTGAAATTGTATTTTGTGCAATGTACCTATTTTTATTGGCTTAAATCAATGTGTTCTTATGCTCAAGGCAGAGGAATTACAACTACAGCAATGAATCTATGTTAAATGGGTTTCACACTACGTACGTAATTTTCTATGCTAAGTGGTTAAGATACGTTACGTTGAGTATAACCTTCACACCTACTTTCACACACCACTGAAATCCTTGAAACCACAACAGCCACCGTCTACAATTATCACAATCATTATAAGCAAATCATTCAAAAATAAAAAAGAGTGGAATGGAGATGGAGATCCAAGCTCTGTTCAAGTGTGAAAAGCTTTCATGGAAATTTTTATCAATTTTGAAAGTTCATCGGTGTTAATTGTTCGTTCAGAAATTCCAATTTGATGCTGCTATGTTAAGCTTTTCCATGAGGTAACATAAGAAAAGGCAACATAAAATTATATAATAGCAAGTAGATCTCGAGTATATTTTTACGGAGCAATTTTTGTCCGCAACGTAGGCAGTGGCCTACGTTGCGGACAAAATTTGCTCCGTAAGACGATATAGCGTAACATAAAGTACGATGTGGCCAAGATACAGCGGAACACTTAAGACTATATGAAGAAAATATTGCGTAACATAAAGTGCGATATGGCCAAGATACAGCGTAACACATAAACTATATGAAGACGATATAGCGTAACATAAAGTACGATACGGCCAAGATACAGCGTAATACTTAGACTATATGAAGACGATATAGCGTACCATAAAGTACGATACGGCCAAGATACAGCGTAACACTTAGACTATATGAAGAGGATATAGCGTAACATAAAGTACGATATAACCAAGATGCAGCGTAATACTTAGACTATATGAAGATGATATAGCGTAACATGAAGTACGATACGGCCAAGATACAGCGTAATACTTAGACTATATGAAGACGATATAGCGTAACATAAAGTACGATATGGCCAAGATACAGCGTAACACTTAGACTATATGAAGACGATATAGCGTAACATAAAGTACGACATGGCCAAGATACAGCGTAACACTTAGACACATGAAAAGATTGATATGATTCCCCAGCCCCTTGTTCTGACTACACGAGCTTAACCCTTGACACGAATCCCACTCGAACTCCTGACCTCATTTATGATATAAGAAAAGTAAAGTGTAAAAACGGTATCTTCATAAATCATTTTCAATTCCCCTCACTTTTGTCAAGCAATGCTGAGAGCCTTAACTTTGAAAAACTTAATGAATTAAGATACTCTTTCTAAAATATATAGATCAGATGTTATTGCTATTACTGAAGTACAAGCTTAAAACTTGCTCATGTTAAAAATCAACAATTTTTCACAGTTAATTAAACTCAGACCAGAAAACCCCCCTCTGGGTAAGAAAGGTGGTGAAATTCTGTTCTTTGTCCGTAATGACTTATACCTAAGTGAAATTTCAACTCGTCTTGCTCCCTTTGATGAGATTACGTGGGTGTGTGTTCGACCTAAAGTCTTGCCGCGTCCTTTCAATTTAATTGTCTTGTGTATTTTGTATTACTCTTCTAATCAGAGATCCGCACACAAAATAAATTTTATTGAATAATTACATGCAAGTGCTGACTTTGTACTATCAAAACACCCAAATGCAGGAATTTTCCTGATGGGTGACGCAAACGATTCAAGACTTGAATTTACCTGTAACGCTTTTAATTAAAAAAAAAAAAAAAAAAAAATGTAAAGGTCCAAATGCGAGGCTTTGTCCCTCCAAAATTTATTGAGGATCAATTATGAATCTCATTTTCCTGAGAAAAAACTTAAAACGTGTTTTTACCTATAAGCCTTATGTTACTGAGAATTTAAAAAAACTTATAAGAAAAAAAAAATCAATTTTTTCAAGCAAGGTCGTATTAGTGAGGCCAATAGTCTAAAGAAGTTCCTAAAGAAAAAATTGAGAAAAGCAGCTTCTAATTATTATAATAGTAAAGTCAAAGATCTATATTCTAACAAGCCCAAGCAATGGTACAGAAAAACTAAAGAGATATGCGGAGAAAGTCCTTCTGAAATTAATTTTCATCTCACTGAACCCCCTAATAAGACTGCCAACGATTTGAACTAGTACCTAGCTTCCATCGTTCAAAACGTTTTCCCCCTTTCACTGGCTCAAGTCCAACTATGCCTCCCAATACCTCCTTCCCATAATTTCCCCTTCTGACGTTATAAATAAAATCCTAAAGCTTAGAAAATCGAGCACTTGCCCCTTGGACATCCCATTGAATTAATTAAAGCCTTTTCAGACAAAATTGCAGAACCATTATCAACTATTTTCAACAACATCACAAAAATTGGTAAATTCCCAAGTTACTGGAAACAAGGTTTTGTAACACCTGTCCCAAAAAAATATACCAATCTGACTTTCGCCAGCGTACGTCCCCTTACACTCACTTCAGTTTTTTCCAAACTTTACGAAGGTTTCCTCTGTGACTGCCTTAAAGTTCAAATCTATCCACGTGTTGACGTCCGACAGTTTGGTAATTTAAGAAAAACTTCCACCGCCCATTACCTTGTGCACTTAGTACATACCATCAAAAGTAACCTTGAGAAACCAAATGTTTGGCTAAACCTTGTCTTAATTGATTTCCAAAAAGCTTTTGACCTGGTTGACTACACCACCATAAGTCGTTCGCTACTGGTTAACTTGGAGATTATTCCTCTCTTACTAAATATTGTTATATCATTTCTTTCAAATAGATCTCAAGTTGTAAAACACAAAAATATTTTCTCTAATCCCCTCCCTATTTACTGTGGAATTGTGGAATTCCTCAAGGAACCTTATTGGAACCACTCTTATTTCTAGTTACGATTAACAATTTTGGTAAGGAATTCCCCCGAAGATGGAAGTAGGTGGATGACTTGTCGATCCTTGAAATATATCACAGGAATTTTAAAAGTGACCCCCTCGAAATCCTAACCCATACTTCGGATGAAGCTAAGAAACTAAATATGAAAGTAAATTGCGCTAAATCAAATATAATGCCGATAAATTTCTTGAAATCCTCTCTCGTTTTCCTCAACCCACCCGAAATGCTAGTGAAACACGTTAAACTCCTTGGTGTCACAATTTCAAATAATCGTAGGACATGCATGTTTCAAATAATGTTAAACAAGCAAATGTTTCACTATCCATGTTAAAACATTTAAACAAATTTAACTGCCCTAAGATGCATTCCGTCCGTGTTTATTTATCATTTGTCAGGGCGCTATTGGAATATGCACGTCCGGTCTGGCATTCGCAATTTTAAAGTGAAGTTAGCGACAAAATTGAGTCGGTTCAAAAGCGTTCGCTCAGGATTATTTACAAAGAGAGCAAAATTCCATATTCCTTCCTCCTTAAATCCGGACGCATTACCAGTTACCACGTCAAAAGAAAGGAGGGAACAAATTTGTTTACGTTTTGCTAAATCCGTAATTTCTAATCTCCGTACTGAGGAGATCTTCCCCGATTTTCATGACCCCATTAGATCCCGAATCTCCCGCTTAGTCTCCTTGGCAATTCCAACGTATTCTCCGATCCATGACGTTACTGAGAGGTTCCGGAAAAGTTTTATCCTCTTCATTCTGGAGCGTCTTTATAATTCCTGATCTGTGTCTTGGACCAAAATTAACTCCTCCATCCTTATTTTAGTTGATGGTGTAGGGTTGGAATAATCATGCCCACTTTTTTTCTTTTTATCTTCGGTCACTTTTATTTTGCCCATTTGTCATATTTATTAATGCTCTATTTCCTTTTTAACCTAGTCTTCGGCACAGTCATTTCTTTAATTGTAAATATCTCATTTTGACATTTTGGCAGTTAATTTAACATTATTATAAGTTTTTTTGATTTTACAGTATTTGACTTAGAATACGAATTGGGCAATTGTTTTTCTTTTAGCATGTAATATCATTTTATACCTCACCCTTTCTGTGTCTGTTTTTGCCATTAATTGCATAAAGTTCATTTTAGTCTTTGGACTTAGAATTTCGTTTTCTCTTTTTTTTTGCATTAAATTTTTATTGACCTTTTTATGCTTATTTGGTGTTTCTTTTACTTTTGTCTTGTTGTATTATTTGTTTCTTTGTTTTGCTTTCTCTTTTATGACATATGAAGCGAATTCGGCTCTATTTGAGCTTGTGATAGCCTTTTGAAAATAAATATTATCTTATTTAAATCCTTTTATTTAACAATGAAACAACAACAAAAAATCTCTGGATATTTGGTGAGTTATATAGTGGCCGTCATCAGCAGATAAATATCCAGAGATTTCTTTGTTGTTTTATTATCAAATAAAATGATTTGTCCCTACTGAACTTTGTACGGCATGGAAAGGTAGTGTGATCTTCGAAAATACCTACACATAAGGTATGCTAGAGTGAAAGGTTTTACAGCGTAGTGTGAAAGAGCTATCATTGCTTAGAGGCAAACATTTTATGTTACTAGACTTCACATATCAGCAGAATTACACTGATGATCGAGATGATTTGTATTCCTTGTGGGAGGAATTGTTGACCTTTGTCTTAGTAAATTGCAATTGTTGACCTGGTACTCAATTTCAAACTACTATTGATAGGACAATTAGTCCATACTCAATCGAAGCTCTGTGAGGAAAGAGTCGAGTTCTTGTCCCCTATCTTCATCAGAGGAATAATTTGATATTAATTGAATTTGGTGGGTAGTTCTAGTTCCGCCTTTAGGAGAGTTTGAGCCCGTTCCTATAGGCTATAGAGTATTTGTTGCTAGAAGGAAGTGCCAGGTGAGCCTTACGATCATGGGTCCCAATTCCTGCAGTACTTCATACAACCTTCCCAGAGGCCGAGTTTAGCTTGTAGAAACATTCGTAGTTAATAATAAAAAAAAAAATCTAAAAAAAAAGCTTTTTTAAAAAAGCAAAAGGCTAGATAAACTAAAGACGAGTAAAAATAAAGTTCCATATTAATTCAAGATTAAAAATAAAAGAAATCATTATCAATGAATAAATAAAACCCAAAACGAACAGAAATTGCAATGAATATTCTTAAAACTTAAAAAGAACAAAAAAACTTCAAAAGGGTTTAGTGCCCTTTAAGCCACCTAAAAGCCAGATAGTCACGTTTGTTTTACTCAAAACAGTTTTTATTTTCAGCAGTGCGTTTTTATTTTGTCATACCGTCACCAGCAGCACAACAACAACAAAAGAAACGCACAACTCAAGGGCGATGAAGATGTACAGATAAGAGGGGTGCTAGCTGTTCACTTCCCTCCCTTCCAAAACATCTTAATAGCTGGAATGCCATTCCATTTGAAACAATAAGTATTTTGAGTAGTATGGTTTTTATTTGTTGAAAATTTGTTGACAACAACAAAAAGAAAGGAAATCATCATTATAACCAAAATTACTGAAAAGAGCTAAAGAAAGTAGACTGATTGTTTAATATGTAATAAAATTAATTCTGAAAATCTTGGCAATTTTGTATTTATCAATGTTATAATATAGAATATGTTTAAAATATATTTTGTCTTCAGAAAACAGAGAAGAAGCTTTGGCGTTCTTAGAGGATGTTTTTGCCTCATATGTTGAATTTCATGTTTATTCTACTTTCTTGTTTAGCCAAGTACGGCCATTTGAAATGTGGCCAATATATTCCCTTGGTTTATACATTATATTTTATAAACTGCCTTCAGAAAAGTCTTCATTAGCTTCCTATATTTTATATGATGGAAAGATAGAACGGTCTCAATAATTTTTTTTATTCAGTTCGACATGCCCCAACATTCCCTGGAAGTTTCAACATACTACCCAGAGCCGTTCCTGGGACATTGCAGACGCACCATTTTGGCACCCTAGGTGCACATAGTGTCTTTGGATTTAATCCAACACTCTCCTTCGACATTACCTGGAAGTTTCAACTTCATACCCTTAGCCATTCCTCAGATACTTCAGATACACACTTTTGATAGCCTGAATGTGCATAGTGTCTTTTTATTTAGTTTCACACCCATCTTACCATTCCCTGAAAATTTAAACTTAATACCCTTAGAATTCCTGAGATATTACAGATAATAAATATACTAATAATAGTCATATACTTTTAGCAATTAATAAAAAAAAAGTTTTTCTGGTGAAAGTAAAAAGCAAAGTTGAAACTTAAGACGAAAAATAATTACTGCTTCACGGTTCGTGCACCATATTTTTGAGAAAAAAAAACTGTTTTAAAAACTGGCTCATCGTAGTTCCCTATATTTGTAGAATTCTAAAAAACTAGCGCTTTAATGAAAATGAAGCTTTTTTTAGTTTTGTTTAGCGAGTTAAAATCGTGTCGTAAAAGTTATTGTCTTCATGGCCAATAAAGACAACTTAAGAGATTTATAAATTATTGTTTTATTTTTTTTGCTCAAGGATTCCACTCAAGCATTTTCCTGCTTCTATTCCAATCTTGTAAAGCGCTAGTTTTTTCCGAATTCCACGAATATAAAGAAATATCAAGAGCCAGTTTGTTTCAAACACTTTTTCAAAAATATGTTGCATAGACCGCGAAGAAGGTTTTTCCGCAACAACCTTATAAAAAAAATCAGCTTAGGCAAAGAAACTAATGAAGTTAACGTTAGTTTTTACCAAAAAAGGACATTAAAAAAGTTTAATTTCGCACCTGTCTTAAACTTTGCCTTCAAAATCTAGGAATTATCATAAAAAAAAAGTCTAAGGAATTTGTTAACTTTGGCATCTTTGAAACATTGCAAATAAAAAATGCAAGTATCTATGAAATTATAATCTGTTTTCAAAATAAAATTTGACAATTAAGATTAAGCGAAATAAAAGCTACCATTCCTGAATCAGCTAAAACTGGCAACTCTGACTAGACATTTTTTTAAAACACATTTTTAAACTTTTTGTTACAATGTTCCATTGGCTCGCACTTTGCTAGGTTGTAGCTATCGCTCCAACCATGATGCACAAAAAGGAAGATTTATATTTATTTTCAACACAATTTTGATGGTCGGGAAAACAATTGTTTTGACTCCGGCTCGAAATGTTGCCAACCAAATATTCGCTCATAAAAAGGCTTTCCTTTTCATTGGGTGACTGCTTCTGAAATTAAGTTCAATTCCTGCTAGAATCACAGATTTTATTACTTGAATAGGTACCTAATCGCACAGAAAAATATCAATGTAATATTTATCAATGCACAGAAAACTATATATATCAATGCACAGAAAACTAAACTATATATCAATGCACAGAAAACTATGTGAATGGCAACACGCAAGCAGGTTGCCATCCACAGCCACCGGATAAACTGGAACAATATTATTTTGAATGCCTAAAACACTAGCGCCACAAGCAGTATAGCAGTACGCATTTAAAACTAAAAAAAAAAAAAAACCTAGATAGCTTTAAGAAGGAAACGTTAAGAAAACTTTGCTGGTGGCATAAAAGACAATGTGCAAGTAACTAGCACAAATTCATATTATCTGTGGTCTATTATAAATTTATAAGTCTGTGGCCAGAACCCAGTCTTATCCAAGGAGGCGCTCATATGGGCTCTTGCACAAAGCAAATCCTCTACTGCATCACTGCTTTTCAAACAAGTAAAATAATTCAGTCATTTACATACCCTTGCTTTGATGATTCTAGTTCTCCAAGAAGTTTATTTTTAATATCATCTTGACTGACCAGCGTTTCCACGGGTATATCTAATTTCATAGCTTTTTCATCAACGTCACCAATGTCAACGCCGCCTTGATGATAGAAAAGAATTGTGTCACCATATCGATGCGAATAAATACAAACATATGCCTCGTCTGTCTACAAAGAGAAAGGATTGGAAATTAGAATGAGATATATCTTTAGAATCACAATGTTTTCATGGCATCAACTTTTACAGGAAATATAATAACTTTTCATTTCATAAAGAATGAAGAGAAAAATTCTTTAATATTTTAATACTTTAGCCAAAGAGGCGAAGATTGAAAAAAATTCATAATATTCATTATAATAACTTTTAATTATAATATATATAATAACATTTCATTTCATAAAGAATATAATAGCTTTTATATAATAACTATATATAATAACTTCTCATTTCATAAAGAATGAAGAGAAGAATTCACTACAAGAAGAGAAAAAAAAAAACGATAAGGGCACTGAAACAAGAGAAGACTTGATCATACACATGAAGACAGTGAAACAGCAAAAAAAAAAATCTAAAAAATGCATTACTTTTGCAGAATTTATGCAAGATTAATGCATTAAGTGTGCCTCTTACTACTATTATCATTAAAAAGGAAAAGGTCATGCTTATCTAATGGAAAAGCATGACAATAAACTCCGGCTGGTCGGGACCTTCAGTTAAGTTCTTTCAAAACAATTTGCAAAACAAGACAACATTTTCAGAAAACTGTTTGGAATAACTCAAGCAGCAAAATAAGAAATTAGAATGAGATAATATCTAAGGAATCACAATATTTTCATGGTATCAACTTTTACAGGAAATATAATAAACTTTCGTTTCATAAAACTACAAGAAGAGAAAAAAACGATAAGGGCACTAAAACAAGAGAAGACTTGATCATACACATGAAGACAGTGAAACAGCAAAAAAAAGAAAAAAAAAGCATTAATCTTGCAGAATTTCTGCAAGATTAATGCATTAAGTGTGCCTTTTACTACTATTATCATTAAAGAGGAAAAGGAAGGACTATAACTTTCGGATGGAATACATGGAGTTGTCATGCCACATTTTTTCTTTTCCAATAGCTTTACAGGTTCACAAACGTGTGATCGTTAGATTGGATCCTTATCAGAGATCTTTCAAACAAGAAAGATCAAAACAACTAAAAAAAAAAATGACGTTTTGGGCCGGACTTCTTTTCCTGATCTTTGGATCTCTCCAGACCCCTCTCCTCCCTCTGTGTTCTGGTATGTACTGGTTTATCGCATCAGTTTCATTGGTCTGCACATGAACATCTGTACATTTTAGTCAACACATACAAGTTGCACGTTCTTTCTTGTCTATTTTCAATAGTATAATAGCACAGTTAGTACTGGATAGGCTTATAATTCAAAAGCACTGCCAAAAGTATTCAAGAAATCACAGAGCCAGAATGACTGTCTGCAGCCGTCTAAACTTTAGAGCAGATTACACAATTTTTGGTAGAAAAAGAAAAACACAAGCGCATACGATTAATGACTCCACCCTATCGATTAGTCAGCAATTCCCTAAATATCCTCGTTTTATTTATCCTTCTTCAAGACAAAATACTCTCTTTAAAAAAATTCCTGTAACCTCTACAAGACTTTTGGCAACCCCTTTGAGTAACTGAAGATTGGTGTTTCGTATTTTACAAAAAGAAGCTCCGATTAACTTGGATTGTGTTAGGTAACGAGAATTTTGACCGAGTGGACAGCTTCAGATACCTAGATGGCATTGTCAGCAATAATGGTGGATGCAGAAAAGACGAAAAAGGCAGAAAAGCTATGTCGAAGAGCGTTTTACTTGTACAGTTAAAAATAAGTTCGGAAGAATAGTCTCGGAGCAAATATTAAGATGCTAGAGACCACGGTTTATAACAGTGGTCAACTATGGTTCTAAGACATAGACACTTCCAAAAGCTGAGGGAAATATGATAGATGTTTCGCAGTGGAATTGTCTAAGGATAATTTAAGGAACTCTTTTACAAGCAATAAGTTACATGAAAAATTTACCCAGTATCTGCCCAAACATTTGCCTTATGGTGTATTAGTGAGCCGACTGTCTAGGGCTATAATGAAATAAAGGTTAAGGTCGTTGGGCCACATCACATGCATTAATGAGACAAGCGAAGAATTCGTCATTTTTTGGTAATCAAATGGGCCCAAACAAAAAGCCGGACATCCTAATGGAATGGGGTGAAACATAAGATTTAATGGAAGCGAGAATTTCATGGGAGGGAGTAAAGACTGTCACTGTGGGCATACTACGGTGGAGAAGAAACATGCGCAGTTGTTTTAGCCTTAGTCATCACGGTTCTCAACGCCACAACGCCACAGTCTCAAACATCATGCTGTACTCTTCTGAGACATGGCCGATAACCCAGACACAGCTAAGAAAGGTCGATGCCTTCCAAACTAGACACCTGCGTCGAGTTGAAGGCTTCAAATCGTATGACAAGATCCGCAATATTGGGATCCTGAGGACCTTCAAGTTAGCGAACCTCTCCACCCAAGTAGAAGCTCGTTCTCTAAGATGGTACGGCCACTTACTCCGCCTCCCGCCAACTACCCCTGCAAGGATCATATCGGACTTCAATCCCTCGGACTGTCTGGAAACGTCCTCGAGAGAGGCCGCACACAAGATGGTCTGATGTTATAAATCAACGCCTCTTCAGCCGCAACATCGACCCAAATGAGGCCCCATCCTTAGCCCTAGACAGGGCTTCTTGGAGAAGACTGACAGCACTGTCAACCAGTTTCCTCTACGCTGGCGACCCTGCTGAGCAAGAGCGTTAAGTCAAGTAAGTCAAAGCAAGTCATCACGGTTCTACGATGTAACGTAGTAGTAAGAGTATTAAGGCAGGCTCCAAATTCGTAGTTTTTACAGATAATGCAGCTAGCTGCTTAAGGTTATTTGGTACCGGTACCTTGAGAGTTGATTATAGTTTCATCCAAGGGCTTCTATGTCATACCTAGTGAAACAAACATAATTTAAAAGTGGTTATGACTGATTCATGAGTTACTAATTTGAGCTTAATGAGTTATTAGTATGGGACGTGATCCTCTCTTACTAGGTTGCTAGCTACCGCTGCAACTCAGATATGAGGATGGCCAAATTTAGAGCTTTTGGGTCTCTTAGGCTGATAGTTATAATGGACCTACTTACTTAGAGCTACAGCTCAACTACCTCATGCCCGCCTAGATTATTTCACTCGTAACACATTTTAGATACCTCAGCTCAGAGTGAAGTGAAACTATATGGGGCTGAACATTAGAACCCCTTTTCTAAAAATGCATGATTTCAAATTAAAATCCCCAAGCTCAAAACCTGGACCATAAACAAACAGCTTGAAATAGGTTTCACTTTCCAGTTGGTTTTTTGTGCTCTAAAGCGTCCTTGCTTAAAGAAAGTCAATTTTCTGAAAAAAATTGTTCTGTTCCAGTCAGTAATAATTTTTTTTTCAGTTTTCAAAGCTCATTGTGAGACACTATTGAAGCTTGTAAAAGCTTCCAATGCAATTCTATCCTTGCTGTTTCATAAAGTCACCCAGTCATGTAAGCTCATTAACGTAAAAATGTAAAATGGCCTAACACTGGTCAACTCAAAATAATCAACCAATCAGAAACATCAAGAAAAAGTTAATATTCCTAAAGACCTTATGTAAAAAGGCATATTTAGCCACTTTGAAACCATTATTGCTCATGCGGGTTTTATTAGATAGAGGATGAATAGTAAAGGGCAGCATGGTATTAAACACGGCTTTTAAGCTGTTGGCCGAATCTCTTACTGTCGATTAAAATATTTGTAGTACGAAAAAGGGATTGTACTATCAAGTTGCGATGGGAAATTTGATAATTTTCTCGCAAAATCTAATGACAATAAAAACAAACAAAACACAAGTGAATTTGGTTCACTGTTGCTATGAAACACGCCAATTTTGTTTTTTGTTTAACAAGGCCAAGTAAATTCATCTCACTGTTACTACGAAAGAATAAATATAAAAAAAGAAGCTAATCCAGGTGCACTTACTCACCGTTGGTAAAGAACAGAATGAGTGCAAAAAAGGGAAAGTGGATTAGCTTCACTGCTGCTATGAATAAAAAAGAGGAATAGAAACAATGCCATGTTGGTTCAGTTCAATGTTGCTATGAAAAGAGTCTTTTTATCATGTTAGATAAAAGTTTCAGTTCACTGAAAGAGCGACAATCTTTATGCTATTTTCCTTTGAAATTTCATATACTAGCTTAAAACTTATATTACTTTAAAGCTGCTTCATAGGGGCGTGATTTCGTCAAGATCCCGGGGAAAGGAGGAAAATTGGAGCCAATTTTCCCGTGTAAAGTGAAAATGACTAAGTGAAAAAATTAAAAATGAACCATACAGTACAATAAAGGGAGAGGTACACTAAAGAAAACTGATCTTTTCCTGTGGATGTTTGAATTATGTATTTCCATCTTAGTTTTGACAGGATTTTGAAGACGCTAAATTTTAGATGGGGGGGGCAGTTGCCCCCCCCCCTGCTGTTCAATCAAGTGTACACATTCTTTTAGTCAGAGTTTACACTAAACAACGGAGGGTAGTTCAGGAATGAAATATTTTTTAAGAACAAGTCAGTACAATTCCCACAGAGATGGTTCCAAATATTAAGGAGTTTACTTATGTTTATGGGTAAAATTGGTACACCACCTAAATTTTTTTTTTTTATTTTAATTAAATTCACCAAAGTACAATACACGAAATTCTAAAAAATTGAAGAGTGAACACTATTGTGAACACTAAATCTTGAAATTAATGGAGGACATAAAAAATTCTATGGTTCACTAAAAGGAGTATATTTAAGGTAGCTACCGAGAGTAAGTGAATGTTAGGGATGCTTAAACTTAAAGTTGTGCGAGTTTCTATATTGATTAAGTTAAAATGGTTGTTTGGTTATAGGACAGTTACTGAATAAGTTGAGTCTTTCATTGGTTGGGTTAGTAACTTGAGGATATGAAAAGAGGAGAGGAAGGATAACTTATTGAGTGTGCTGTGCTTTAGTGCTGCTTTTCATATGAGTGTGCTTTATATGAAAAGAGGAGAGGAAGGATAACTTGTTGAGTGTGCTGTGTTTTTAGTTTATTTTCTGTATTAGGGTCTGCGAGAAGCTTAAACTTCGAAGAAGTAGATATGAGTGATGCTGTTTTAATGTTATTTGGAATAGGAAACCCATTTATGGATGGAAACAAAATTGCAGAGAAGTTTAGCACCTGCTAAAAAATCTCTGTCTTTACAAAAATTAGAACTAACTGATTGATATATTTACTGAAAAGTATGAAGTTTCAGCTATGATAAAAACGCAAATGAATATAATTTTACATTGGGAATATAGTTGGTTTAGTTAATACTGTACTCTCTAAGTAACACTAAATCTATAATACAAGTTCAAGGATGATGAACAAGAATTACTGCATCCTGCGATTAATTAGACGCTACAGACAAGCTTAGGAATAATTATGACTACTTTAAAGGCTTATCTAAAGACTAAACCGCTTAATGAAACGTATTAATGTTAGAAGATTAAATTAAATCTGAAAGATTGAAGGCTTACCTCTGCATGAGGAACAAATGGTTCTATAATGAAATTTCGCAGCTTTCCAGAGGCACGTCCAACCTAGTCAAAAAATAAATTAAGATCTTCAATTATTCTTCAGAAAATTTTTGTAAAACAAACATAAATATAAATAAATCAATAATAAACACCATTATCAATATTTAGAATAATAATCTTAAAATTTTAAAGCTTTCGAGTGGGTCTGAAAATAAAAATAATAACATAAACCCTACGAACCCTACGCTTAGAGCTTGCGGCTTTCAAATATGATGAATGTAGTAGCAGTGGCGTAATGATTTATTATAAATCAAAATATATAAAAAAAAATTATTCAGTAGCGTGCCAAGAGATAAGCTTCTGAGGGAATGTTACGAAGACGATGGCAACAAAAATGAAAAAAAATAAATAAACGAAATTCAATAAACATAAGAAATAAAAAACTTTATGCTATTTTTAGAAATAAGAGTTAGTGGATGAAACGAGGGGGTAAAACCGAGTAAATTCAAACAGCCGAACACAAACCAGACATTACGTTTCATGGCGCTCAAAAATATAACAACTTTTTTTTTTCATTTTTTCCGAATTTTCCTTTCTATCATTTTTAGAAATTATGAAGTAATTTGAATTGTTAAATCATATTTCATCTTTTTGTTTTGTCTGATTAATAATCTAATACGGTGGTGAGCATCTTTTTAATCCCGAATGCCTAACGGACAATTCAAAATGGACAAAAAAATCCTTTCAGTTATTAAAATAAAAGAAATTGTATAATCAGATATAGGAAAAGGAAATATACCAACTGACAACTTTTCCAACAATAATAGAAAAGTTATCCTACATGCACACAAGCATTTAGCTTCACACTCTCTTTTGGTCTATAGAAAGAAAGGAGCTGCTAAGATACTCCAACCGCTAAAGAAGGGCTTAATTCTCCTCCAAGGAAGAATAGTGGTCCCAAACCAACCAATGAGGCTAAAACTTTTAATGATCCAGCCTCAAAGGGGCCTATTCAAAAAGTTTAAAGTAGTATTTTAACTGATCAAATAATAGAAAACCCAGAAAGCCCCCCCCCCCCATAGAAGCAACTAAAAAGAAGATAAAAAAAAGTGAAGGGAGAAATTGTTACTGATCAGGAGTCACAGAAAGAATGAAAGGGAATCGTTGGACCTTCAAATATGAAGGAGATAGTTGGAGTTGCTGAAGATACTCCAGCCGCTAAAGAAGATAAAGAAAAAGTCTAAAAAAACTCGGAAAGGGGAAGATATAGATGGCAAAAAAGGAAAAAGAAGATAAAAAAGTGAGATTAAGAAACTATTTATTATCAGGAGTCACAGAAAGAATAGTTAGACCTTCAACTATGAACGAGGCGGTTGGAGCTTCTGAAGACACTCCAAGGGCTTAATTCTCACCCTAGGAAGAATAGTGAACCCAAACCATCTAAGAAAGTCAAAATTATTATACAGAGAATTACTGCTAAGGGAAAAATGTTGATTCAAGACGAGATCCGTCTACAAAAACTAGAAAAAGACAAGACACAGAGGGGAAAAAATATAATGAAAATGAAGACAAAAAAAGTAAAAGAAGAAATCGTTAGTTATTAGGAGTCACAGAAAGAATCAGAGGGATCGTTGGACATTCAACAACTAATGGGGTGGTTGGAACTACTGAAGATACTCCAACCACTAAAGAGGGGCATAATTCTCATCCTAGGAAGAATCCTTCACATTTAAGAGAGCCCTGGGTCAGACAGCTCTTAGTAACACATTGTAAACAAAGAGCAGACACTGCCAATTGAAATAAAAACCATAAAAAGTTCGAATACAACATATGTAAATACAAAATTTATTATTCAGCTGATTCTAAATATGCCAAATGTATTTAGTTTTAAAGTTACTCATCAAATGCTATTCACTTGAAAGTTTGTATAATTTTAGAAACAGGAAACCCCAAACCCCTTGACTGAAATCAATGTATAAAACCCAAAAAGCAATATGAAAATTTTCAAGTATCTAAGTAGAGTAGAATAGAGTAGAATATTTTTATTTATAACACGTACATAAATAAATGTCACAAAACAGCGCACATGCCTGGTGGCATACTTTAGCGCTGAAAATATTGCCAACGAAAATACACAGCCATTTTCTAACTAAATTTTACAACAACGAAAAAGAAAATCCTAATGAACAAAATGCTTAGCATGTCATAAGATATTTCTTCACCAGTCTTAGAAAATGTCGCTTGTTGCTGCATTCTCGAACTGATGCAGGAATTGAGTTCCAGATTTTTGGGCTAGTGTGACGGATGCTGAATCCCGCTCTCGATGTCGGGCGAATTTCGCACGAAAAGTCTGAACGATGCGTAGTAGGATAATTATGAAATTGAGAATTAGTTGAGAAAATGCCGGAGAAATTTACAGGTAAATTACTATATTGATAATCATGACAAATACTAGAGATAGAAATTAAATGAAAATGGTCCAAAGAGAAAATTCCTGAAGTCCCATATAGGTGTCTAACTGAAGTTCTGCAATCAACATTAAAAAGAATCCTCATTGCTTTATTCTGAAGTATTTGGAGAGATTTGAAAACAGACGGAAAGGTAGATGCCCAAACCGAAATGCAATAGAGAAAATATGGGTGGACGAAAGAATAATAAATAGATTTTAGAATAGCTTTAGGAAAAAAGTGACAAAGACGAGTTAGCATGCCAATATTTCGGGAAATTTTTAACGACAGTGTTTTTACATATTTATGAAACGACAAATTTTCATCTAAAATAATCCCAAGATATTTGAACTGATCCACCCGTCTTAATTCAAGACCATTCAAAAAAAGAGAGAAGGTATCTGCCACTACTGATCCAGTTCGCGAAAATAACATATACTGGCATTTTTTTTCATTAAGAGCTAGTAAATTCCTTGAATACCAATCAGATACAGTTAGTAACGTACTTCCGAGGTTCTGGAAAAGAACTGATAGGTCCCGGTGAGAAGCAAAAATTACTACATCATCAGCAAACATTATAATTTTACAAAGAGGCAAAACTTCTGGCAAATCATTTAAAAAAGAATAAATAGAATAGGCCCAAGAACAGAGCCCTGAGGCACTCCGTAATTAATTGGAAAAGTTTCGGAACGGAGATCACGAGATTTATCAACGCAATCTAGTCGTCTCCCAGAAAGGTAAGATGAAAAAAATTTAACAGCTTGTGTTGAAAACCCATAAGACTTTAGTTTAAAAAGAAGCAACGAATGATTTACGGTGTCAAACGCCTTTGCGACATCAAGAAAAATCACCAACGCGTGTTGACCATCATCTAGTGAATCATTAATATTTAGTAAAAGCTCATGAATTGCCAGTTCAGTTGACTTTCCTTTTATAAAACCATATTGAGACGTGTGTAAAATCTTACTATCAAATAAATATTTTTGTAATTGACTATTTGCAAGTTTTTCCAAAATTTTGCTGAAAACCGAAAGTAGAGAAATGCCTCTATAATCTGAAGGGTCAGTTGGACTCCCAGCTTTAGGTAATGCCATAACATTTGCTTTTTTTAAAAGCTCAGGAAAAACCCCATGCATAAGTGATAGATTAAAAATATGTGCCAGCAAAGGTGAAATGCTTGACGCTATTTGCTTTACGGTTTGAGCCGAAAATCCAAATTCGTCCTTAGAAAAACTCCGTTTAAGCTTCAGAATAACTTTTTCAATCTCATGAGGCTTAATCTCAGAAAAAGAAAACGAATTTTCCGCATGTTGCTCATTAACTGGAACAGAAGGGGAATTCAGTTGCATATTCATAGTCAATGCAAGTCTAGAACCAATATTACTGAAATAATCTCCAAAAGCATTTAAAATTTCATTGGGCTCTGTAACATTTTCTCCATTTAAAACAAGGCAATTAACACTAGTATTCTTACGACTATGAGGACGTATCTTTTCATTTATCAATTGCCATGTTTTTCTCATATCCGATTTATACTCCAAAAACTTCTCTTTATAATATTTTCTCTTCTCATGTCTGATAATTGAATTTAGCTTATTCCTATAAACTCTGAATTCTTCAAACGACTCAGGTGTCTGTAATTTTAAATAATTCTTAAATTTTCTATTTTTATGTTTTAACGATGCCAAAATACCTTCAGTAATCCATGGGTCAAATTTCTGCGCAAACTTTCCATGCGAAACTCGTGTTGAAGAGGCCCGATCCCGCAGTCGCATCATTTGATCAATAAAATCTGAAAACGCAGCATTTGCATCATCTGAGCCATAAACCGAACTCCAATCATGGTCACCAATTAACTGACGTAGAACTTTACAATCAATCCATGTATATCGCTTTTTTGAATTATCCATTGTTGAATCTCGATGTTGTTTATTACTATTATTTAAATTTAAAAGAACACTCACCGGAAAATGATCTGACATATCAGACAAAATTACTGACGATTTTTCAGCATCAAATAAAACAGGAGAGAAAAATATATTATCTAATAATGTAGCTGTGTTAGCTGTAACTCTTGTCGGCAGAGAAATACTTGGAAGAAAATTAGAACACAACATCATAGTTAAAAACTCCTTATTATTTCCAACATCGAGATTCAAAAGATCAAAATTAAAATCACCCGAAATAATAACCGGTTTTTTCAACGCTTCCAGATTTTTCAACAGCGGTTCAAAAACTTCAAAAAATATTTTTGGGTTACCCGACGGAGATCGATAAACAGACCCGAAAATAAATGGATTACAGCCCAAAGGTACAACTTCAACAAAAATAGTCTCACATAACCCTTCATCAAATACAGACAAATCACTGAGAATACTAAAAGACCAGTCATCACGAATATACAGCATCTGACCTCCTCTCGCATTCTGACACCTTGTACGCGAAATACAGTTCATCCCGGGCAGATCTAACATTGTAAGGGGTGTATTAGCAGACAGAAAAGTTTCGCAAACTCCAACAATGTCTATAGGACTAGATGCAAGCAAAAGCTTCAGTTCATTGAATGCACTTTGTAGCCCCTGGGCATTTACATGTAACGATCTGATCGGAAAATCACAACTTTTTGTTTTATCCGATAGAAACTCGCCTGAAGAATAATCACATTCAGGTAGATTATTTACATAAGGCATATCTTTATCACTTCCGGTAGCTGAATTTAGAATAACATCTAATTTCAAACGAGAATCAAGAAAACGCTGAAAACGATCCATAAAACAAAAAAAAAAGAAAAGAAAAATTCACAGCTTCTTAGTTTAGACGACAGGTTCATATGACACATTGCGAATCTGAACTACGTCGGAAATCGTTTTACACGGAATAATTTGCGAACCGCACTAAAGTAAAAAAACAAACCCTGTTGTTGTTATCACCTTTACCCAACCACTTCAACAATGATTGCTGCGATTAGTGCCTTTTGTACGCTATTTGTTAAAACTCTACAGGAATTACTACATTTTATATAACTGCATCTACATGCTTTTGAGCATGCAGCTACTGCTGAAACCATGATTTGATTATTATTTGTCGTGTTCATCTTTTACTATGCTGCATTTACCGCTAATTTTACTATTGTCTAGAGTTCGTTCTTTACTATAAAATTCTTTGAAAATTTTTGCATTTTCAGTTATAATACCCCATCGAGTCATCTTTTGATTCTCTTAAATAAAAGCTCAATAGATACATTAAAAGAGAAGATGAAATATGGCATAGAGTCAACTCATATAGTATCTCAAATGGAGAGCTAGGTTCATAATTGTTTGGTTTCATGAAAGTAAGAATTAGCTCTTCAAGACGAAAAAAACTAAATAACTAATAAAAGAACAACACAACAATTTCTGAAAGGAAAAAACCAGGCAAGAAAAATAAATGCTGGGCAAGCAGTGCAAAGAATGTAAACCCAAGGTCAGGGGAAAAATAACCACTTTAAAGATATATTCATAAATTAACTATTGTTATTTCCTCCCGAGATCAGTAGACTCTGCTCACAGAAGTTAACGCTGGAGCAATTTCTTGGGAAGCAAGATATGCTGTTTGTTCGGTAACTGAAAGAGCTTCGATCTACAGCAATTCCAAAGCGGTTTCAAAGAGGTATTGTTGTTCGCTTACGCACCATTTATAGGAGACAAGATTAGTCTAAAGAAAGATCTTGAATTGCTGCAGATTGTTTATCAATGTCAGTTTTAATTCACTTTTTTAAACAAAAAAAAAAAAAAACTGAAATTCAGGCTTAAACTTATAAAAGGAAAGGAGATCGGAATGCAAGCAGCAACTAAGGATTTAGTAAGTATAAGGAAGCCGAAAATTTGACATTTAGTCCTTCAATTTTCTTACAGCTTCTTTAAAATCATTATTGGCAAAGCGTGATGAGCAGAATTCTAAGAAGTCTTTAAGGCCCTTGCTATCTTGAAGCCATCTATATCTTCGCTCTTCAACTTCTAGTTCAGTTTCCTTAGGTACAGCTTTTCTATTCAAGACGAACGCCCAGATTGTGTAGCACAATAGCCCTATAAGCCCTAAAACCCAGAAAAGGGCAATGAATCGAGGTATGGGTTTAGATATGGTTTCCCGATCAAAGCGTACAACGATTAAAAACTCTGTAAAAACAATAGTTAGAAGAGTCCAGGACTGACGGCCAATACTTTTACAGCCGGGATCGTCAAGATACTGAAAAACTTCTCGTAACGCAACAGCACCCCAAAACAGCAAGGCTAACAATCTGGCCAAGTTGAGCCAATGATCAGGTGGGATCCAAAGAACAAACTTCAAATAGAAAGTGTTCAATTCTGTTAATAAAAACACAAAAACGATGGTCAATGTAGCAACCCATCGGCCTAAACTAGATAAAGGCCTCCATTCAAATTTAATCCAATTGTATGGTCCTAATTGAGTAAATATTCTCTTTAGCTTTCCTCTGTAAGTAGGAATATTCCATAAGCCTCTCCAATGATACTGTTTCATACTAAAATATTCCAGAGTATACAGGCCACAAACTATCCCAAGCCCATTGCAAACTAAAACATCCATGATCCAATGATCCCACCAACATTCAGAGAAATTAGGAAGCTGATGCTCTAGCGTGTATTCGAGGATTTCAAACATAATTGATATAACTGTGCACAGCCACCAGTCCCTCAAAACAAGAGTCTTTAACCACCAACCAAAAAAATGTGTAGGAACAAAAACATCAAACTTGTCCCATATATTGTGCCACGGATCATCAGGAACTGATGGGTCATATATAAGACAAACTTCCACCATATGATCTCTCTTCTAATTCTTCCCCAAGGTTCTTATCAAAATGTTTAAGCAGCTTTCTTGCATCATTTGGAGATTGGAAGAGGGCAAATATGAGAAACAACTCATACAGTATACTTAAGCAGAAAAACAATCTCCACAGGGCTGGATGGGGTCTCTTGAATGGGCCTTCTGGCATTATGGTTACACCTAATACAATAAAAGTTCCAAGAGCAGCAATGATTCCTCTCTTAATATTGCGGTCAGTGTCATTGGTGACAGGTTCAAAAGCTGCATAGACTAGAACAATGACTAGCACGAAGAGAGCTGTGAGGGTATGAGCTCTCCAGAAAAACGTCATAGTCCCATCATCAAAATCTACTTCGTATTCCTTTTTCTCAGCATCCCAATCATGTGCTGTTTTCAGTGAAATGGAATTCTTAACTTCAAGATTATTTTTAGGCATAGGCTTTTCAACATAGGTCATGCTGAAAAAAAGTATTATATGGTACCTGTAAAAATTCCAAAGATCTTAAAGTGTTGATGATATGTTTTCTGTTCATCGTCTTCAGATATATCGTTCGAATATATTAAAGGGTCTTAGTTAAAATTTTTTTGCAATTGCCCATTTTTTTATTTAAGTTATCGTACCAGACTAAGAAACTGATTGAATATTTCCAGGGCTTTAAAGAAAGTTTTATGTTCATTACGAAAATAAGGGATTTTAAGGTGTTTAGAGTTTTGATGGAAATTTCATTTTTTTGAATTTTATTTTTAGTGTATTCATATAACAACCGAAGAAGAATTCTATTTCAGCGAACTTTATACTATTATAGCCGTAGCATGTATGCAGTTTTTTTTCTACAACTGTCATTTTTAATTCGTTTCCATCCCCGTTGTCGCAAGTCTTCTTAACGCAAATGTCTTTTTTCTCCACTTTCGTTTTTGACTCGTTCAGATTCTTGCTGTAGCTTATTTTCTATCCACTGTAGCTTATCTTTAATCTTCATTTTGGATTTTCAGTAAATCAGAAATTTTTCAATGCCCTTTGTTTTAGCTGCTAGATTGTACAGTTCATTTTCACCCATTGTGAATTTACATTGTTTGGGTCGTTCTCTTGACCTTATCACGTTTGAGAGTTCAGGTAGTTAGACAAAACTTCCACTTGTTCCGACAAATCATTATTTATAACAAAACGAATTTGAAGAAAAAAATATACAGTTAGAATACTTGCGTCAGCGACAATTACAACGAGTCAAAAACAAAATGGAAGAACAAAGAAATATGCGATTACAAGACATACGACAAAAAGGAGTAGAACGAATTAAAAATATAAGTGAAGAACAAATCAATAAGTGGTTAAAAGATATTTCACAGCGAGAACAAAGAAATATGCGGTAAGAAGATAATCGACAGCGAGAATCACAAGCGATAGCGAGAAAGTGAGAATCCAAACTTGACAAAAATGAGGCGAAGAACAAATGATTGTGCTTTTAGGAGACAAGCGACAGCAAAAACCAGAACAAATAAATTAAAGTGAAGAAGAAGGAAATGTAATGTTAGAAGAACAATACCATCAAAATTTCCGACGCCAGCAAAATGTTTTGCAAAAGCCAGTACAAAACTACACAGATGCCACAGACCATTAAACTACTATTTACAAGTCATTAGGACCTTGCAAAAGCCATTGCATTTTACATAACTATATCTACGTACTTTTCATAATGTTAAAAATGAAAAAAATTCTTGACAAAAAACTGCGAGATAAGTAACATTTAAAAAGATGTTTGTATTATCTTAACTTTTAGACACTATGTGCCGTGGTTAGTTCTTTACTAGGTTTCAGCTATATTTGATGATCCCATTTATAATAAAGTATATCGGTCCTTTATGTAATATTTTATTATTATTATTTTATTACTATATACAGCAATTTCCTTTAAAATGAGCCATTAAACAGCTCTCTATTATGCTGGTTAAATACCTATGATTATGACGCCATTCATCAATCTTGAACATGAAAATGCAGTTTTTTTCATAATAAAATGATTTTATATTAAAAATTAATTTGTTTTAATTACAAAAGATTTTTTAAAATGAGCCATTGAACAGCTCTCTATTATGCTGATTAAATACCTATGATTATGACGCCATTCATCAATCTTAAACATGAGAATGCAGTTTTTTCCATAAGAAAATGATTTTATACTAAAAAAAAAATGTTTTAATTCCAAAAGATTTTTAATCCCATCAATTTCCTTTAAAATGAGCCATTGAACAACTCTCTGCGATGTTCCAGTGTAAAGCTATCTGTGGAAAAGAAAAAAAAAAGATGCCGTTTAGGCTGAATGCTGTAGCTGCCACTTTCATTTTCGTAATTAGAAGATGTCATTAGATACAAAGCCAAGGCTCTCATGTCGTTGGGAAAAACCCGATTATGTTTTTCTTGGCGAGATATTCCACCAGAGAAATTCAGCGTTTTAAACTCAGTCAACGCGAGGTGTCCCCTACCAGATTTTCCAACTTCACAAATACTTTATCATATGGCACTGCTCGATACACCGCTGCATTATTGTTTTAAACAACGCACACTTAGAGGGTGTCACTTCATTGCTGGTCAAAATTTCCGAACCTAACCTCCCCACCAACTTTCTTAAATCAGAGATTCCCAATTAAGGGTTCAAACACCCTTTGGGCTTACGAGGCTTTCTGATGGCGATTAAATTTTTGATGAAAGTACCCAACATAGTGTATATAGTAATACTTGCAGTACAATTACTTGTTATAAATCAATAAACAAGAATTAACCAGCACCACACCAAAAGCTAAGCTTGCAACGGCATGCTACAACCCAATGATAAAAAAATGATAACCAGCAGAATAGAATAAATGAAATAAAATGAATTTATTTGGTTATTTTGTAAATGAACATTTTGTATCTGTTTAGTATAGTACCTCCTTAAAGATAAACTAAAACATGCAAAATATTACTTGTCATGACTCGGAACTATATGACATCCTACTTTAGCTAGCAAGTAAAATTAATTTACCCTAATAGAATATACAAAAAAAATATAAGAATATTAATTCAAGGACAAAGAAAAAGAAACAAAAAAATATTTTTACCTCATTCTAAAAGAAAAGATCGCGTTGAAAATCCAAAAGGGTGTGGTTCTGTGAAAAGTTTGGGACCCCTGTTACGGAAAGGGGCGGATCTAGAGCAAAATCTTGGGGGAGGCCCAATGTGACAAGGGCACCAATGAGCAATTTTTTGTGGGGGGGGGCGGAATGCGACAAAGGTGCCAATAATTGACCAAATTGACAAATTCATTCTAAAAATAAGAGCAAAAAAGAAAATAAACAGGATAAGAGGACGCCAGAAAAAACCTTGGGGGGCAGGGTCCCCCCGTCCTACTGGATCCGCCGGTGGTTGCGGAGCCAAAACAATTTTACAACAACAGATGCTTTCAAATAGGTAAGAAGCTAAAGGGCTAAAATAAATAAAAAAACTGATATAAGAACACATTTTGACCAGTAAACCAAATATTCCAGGTAGCAAATGAAAACTAGATCAAAATTGCTTTTTAACACGTAAAAACTGTTTAGTATGTAAAGAGCTGAGACAGAAGTTACGAATATTTACGGAATATGAACGAGGAGCGAGGAGAGGGAGTGGCAAGGATTAAAAATCAGGTTTTATCCAAGAGAAATTTCATTTTATTATAATACAAGGATATCCTCTCACATTAAAACAAAACAAAAAAAAACCTTTCATAGTGGCAATAGCAAACCCACCTACAAATCTAAACCCGCTTATATGACATAGAATGGTGATTTTATTAAAACTGAAATGAAACACACTTATATACCACGCCCGGTCATATCATTTGAAAATTTAAAGCAACGTTTATTCACCATCGTCAAATTGTTACCTGTACTTCGTTTCCCATGCGTTCTCCAACCCATTGTTTGACACCCTCGATATCTGTGTTTACTTTAATTAAACCCAATTTTCCTCTTCGCTTAATCAGCTGATCTGGTTTCACAACGAGCCTCTGTAAAGAAAATAATAACAAATAAAAATGGATATATTTATTCTTATTTAAAAAATACATACGTGTCCAACTCACAACGAATAAGCAATGGCAGGTAAAGTGGTCCATATGCTAGAGATATTATAGCCAATAAATTAGATCATCTTAATTTACATAATTGGTAAGCGTCTGTAATTGCTGGTTAATCGCTTATCTGAAAACAACCATCTGATGTTATATGATGGATATCTGACACCAGTATTTCTCCATTCTACAATCAGAGTTAGTAGGCGCAAGTGAACTGAAAAATCATCGTTTACACAATTCTATTTCCCAACATTATTTATATAACATTATTCTATTTCCCCCAATCCGCATCGAATAGAAGAAGTTGCCGTAAATGCTTTAGCGGTGGTTCACACGATTGTAAAGTGACAGTTCTAGTGTCCTTTTTAAGAGTCCAAAGGGAATAGAAGGCAACCAGGCCGCCTCCTACACCCTTTGTTGCTTTCCTCCCTAGAGATATCTGATCAAAACTTAGAGATTGCTATTTTGTTTCTAATAGTCGGAAAGTTCAATAACTATGCCCCAGCGATGAGGTGACCCCTTACAGTCCTCAAGGCATTGGCTGTAAATTGTGAAAGTTGCGCATTGCTTACGCAAAGGTTTTATTACAAGGAAAGGGAGGCATGTTTGATCACTAAGAATCCAATAAGCCATAGTAGTTAGGGTCTTCAGGTGAAACGTTCAGGAAATGTTGTGGGGGATGCTGAACTAAACCAAAAGACGCAATGTGAATGCTGGTTGTCAAAAAGGTATATTTACAATGGCCCAGGAACTGCTAAATGCAACAAGCTGAAACTTTCAGTGCATTTTGAGAGGTTATTTGCCATTTCTCAGGAAGAATGGCTAAAGGTATTAAGTTGTAGCTTTCACGATATGTTAAGGAGTATATTGAACTAAATCAACAGGTACTATGTGCAAAGAGGTTGCCAAAAAGGGCGCATCTTCAATATCTCGGGAACGACAAAGGGTATAAAGTTGGAACTTTCAGGCCAGGTTGAGGGTGATGTTGAAATACATCAATGTACACTATATGATATCCAGCTTTTCAAAAGAAGACTTTGAAAAATCTCAGAAACAGCTAAGGCCGTAGAGTTGAAACTTTTAGGGCACATAGAACTAAATCAAAAGACATTATATGCATACAGGTTGTCAAAAGAGCGCACCTATAATATCTCAGAGATATAATATCTAAGGGCATTTAGTTGAATCTTTGAATGAATGTTGACGGTGCATGGAGCTAAATCATAAGACTCTAGGTACATCCAGGTTGTCAAAAGACGCATCTTCAATATCTCAAGAGCGGCTAAGGGCATCCAGTTGAAAGTTTCAGGGATGTTAAGGCGGATACATAACTACATCAACAGACACTATGCGCATAGAGGTTGCACAAAAAGGCATGTCTGCAATATCTCAAGAGCGTTTAAGGGTACTAATAATTGACTTTCAGGGAATATTTAGGGGGATGTGGAACCAAACCAATACCTAAATTAAACAAACAGACACTATGTGTATCCAGACTATAAAAAGAACGTATCTGCAACATCCCAGGAATAGCTATGGACATCAAGTTGAAACTTTCAATGTTGAGGAGGATATTGAACGAAAAAAAAAATGTACTATCTCCGTTCCATGTTGTTGAAAGGGCGCGTCTGTAATACATTATATTTCTTAACATTGGACGTGATCGTCTCTTACTAGGTTGCTAGCTACTGCTGCAACTCGGATAAGGAGCGGCTAAGGATATTAAGCTGAAACTTTGGGAAGTGTTGAGGGGCATATTGAACTAAATTAAAAGACACTAAATACATTCATATTGTCTAAAGGGCGTATTAGGACTATTTAAGGATCAGCCACAGGCATTAAGTCAAACTTTCAGGGGATGTTGGCGGGGATGTTGAACTACATTGTAGGGTGCTAAGTCTTCAGGTTTTCAAAAGTGTATCTGTAACATCTTAGGAACGGCTAAGGGGAATAAAGTTGTGCCTTCAAGGAAAGTTCTGGGGGATATTGAAAAAAATAAAAGACACTATGTGCATCCAGCTTATGAAAATGATGCATCTACAATATCTTAGGAACAGAAGAGGGTATTAAGTGGTAACTTTTAGGGAATATAGGGGGTGGGGGGGGGGAGTTGAACACAATAAACACAGTATGTACATCTAGATTGTCAAAAAAACATCTGCAATGTCTCAGGAACTGATAAGGGCAAAAATTAACGACTTAAGAGAAACAGCTGAAACTTCGAGGGAATCTTAGGCAGGGAGATAAAGTGGATCTTAAATTTTGACTGAGGAGATCAAGGGGAGCTGATCAAGGACAAAAAAAATATTTGAACAAAAATGTGGTTGAATTGATTCTTAGTATGAGATATTCTTACGTTGAGATTTTTTTACGTTGACCTGATATTTCAGGCCCTATAAAAACCTCAACTAAAGTTTCAGAAACAAGGTAGCTTCAACAGAAAAAAATCTGATTGCATTGATTCTTACCGTTCTATTTTATTTTCTAAACAACAAACCGGAACCCTTTTTATTAAATGAATTCGAACTACATTTATTAAAACCAACAAGCAGTTATAACAGAATATGAGACAATTAGATTCTTATAACGAGATGGTCAATGAATATTTGTCTATACCCAAGGTTGTAACAGATGGGAGTTAGTGACTTCAGCCCTATGGAAGGCCAAACGTCATAGATTTTAAATCCTTTTGTCAGATCCTATTCAAACATTTTCATTCCACAGTTCTGTAGGAAATTTGCCGTACAATTTGTGTCCAAAATATACAGCCAAAACCTCCATTCTCGAGGGGAAACCAAAACCGAAAAAGGCACTACAAATATCCCTTTTATTAACCAGTAAACAAAAAACAATGTCAATTAAAGCGAACAGAAGTTAATTCAAAGAATAACTTTTTCCACAAAATAAGTTTTTCAGAAAAAAGTATAGCTACTTTAAATCAAAGTTAAGTAGAAATAAATTCAAATAATAATTTAAGCTTAAAAAGGAACATATATCACTATCAATTAATTAAAACAACCCGAAAAGATCAGAAATTACAATGAATAATTAAATCAAACTCAATACAAACAGAAGTTGTCGTATATAGGAGCAGGGCTGACGCCCCTAAGCCTCGTAAAGATCAGAGTGTCATTTGCCCTTTACTGTAAAACAAACTATATTTTTAACGTTTTCTCTCTTATAACGTTAATAAATATAAAATTGCTGAGGCTTCAGGAATAAATACTATTACAGTTTTAACTATCAATTATCTCTTTTCAGAAATTTTGGAAACAATGTTGATTTACTTTCTTATTTTCGCTTGTGTGGACGTTCGTTTTTGGGTGCATGGCAACTTGCTTGTAGTCACACGCATTTATGTATGTATGTTATAGGATAGCAATCTTCTTTCTTGGACAAAAATCAGTAGAATTACTCATATATTCCAGGATAAAAAAACCACAAAACCGGAATTAGAGTTTAACTACACAAGTACAAGAGTTCTAGCTGAGTTGTTACCATGCTAGCCTTGCAATCATAAATCCTTCGTGATGCGGGATTAAGTTCTGGTAAAACACTTCCACGTTTCCAGCTTGATCAGTTTAGCTGATTTATCAGTACAAAGTAAAAAGTGTAAACACACACGCTTTATCATAAAGCAAATTTCGGATGAATATTTCTGATGGGTTACCACCGCTCCATTAGCCTATTAGCCCTAAAACATCAATACTGGTTCTAGCAATGCGATATTCCCACTTTTACTGCTAATTGTTTTCCCAACCTATCTGTTAATAGTACGATAATGACAATGATATTTATTTCAACTTTTTCTACGATATAAAATACTCTAGAAATAGTACAACAAGGAAATATAAAGAGGGAAAAAGCTAAAACACCAACAATAAGAAGACTTACAAAGACGCCAAATAACTCAACTACTTAGACTACGCGATCGAGGCGGAATGTCACAGCACTTTTAAGATGATCGCGAGATCTATCTACCCATTACGGGTCCACTTTCAAAGAAAAATTAGAAGCTCCATACCACAGTATATAAATATTAGACAGTATGATCGTCTCCTATCTCACCGATTATAAAAACCCGGACCGAGGTGCTAGTGCTCCAGAGAACGTAAAACATAAGCGAAATTAGATCTTTTCACGGGTAGACAAGTCAGATTTCTCTTGAACGCGAAACTTGGCTTCAACGTTGGAACACTAAATTTTAAAGAAACTAATTTTAAATTAATTTATTCCAATACATATCTGAAAATCGGTAATTAGCAGTGCAAAGTTATTATTAGATGTTTTTAGGAATTACAAGTAGGTTTCGAAGTCTTGAGTTGGATTTAAAGGCATTTTGAGAAAGTTTCTGTCAAAATACGTGTTCCAAGGTAATTGGACCGCTGATGGCAGACCAAATGAGAAGAGCTGTTTGTAAGCGCTAATGAAAGAGTATGTGGGAGGAGCTGTTTGTTCGCACCGAGAATGAAGAGCCAAAAATCATCTGCGGTGAACTTACTGCTAATTATCTTTATACAGTGCCCCATACTATACTTAATCATAATTTATTGATGAACAGTCTAAATTGGCACTTAATAAAAAAAAGGCTTGCAGAAACGAAAAAATAAAGATTGGACTAGTTATTCTTCAGAGTATGTTAAAAAAAAAAAAAAAAAAAAAAAAAAAAAAAAAAAAAAAAAAAAAAAAAAAAAAATCAATTGGGCAAGGAAAAATATAGGTCAATAATCTATGCTAAGTGAATTTATCCAAGAATATTAGCCATAAATCATGACATACAGTACTGATAAGGTAACGCCAAGGGTAACGAAAAAAGATCATTTAATCTTTCGACGATTAGATACTGAAGAGGGGATAAAAAAAAGCCGGATTAAGCAAATAAGATTTAGATTCAATAAAAAAATCTGGTAATATAACTTGTATCTCAACCGTTCGGGTAGCCCTATGTGGCAATAAAAGCCAAATTCTATTGATACGGATTGGCATCCTAAACAGTACTAGCCAGTATTCAACAGTGCTATTTTTTGGAAGATATTACCTCCCTTCTAAGACTTAAAAATCAATTAAAATGTTTGCAATAGAAGGTGAAAATTTCCTAAAAAGATGTTAAAAACGAGATTTTTCTTTAGTGCCTTTGGAAAATTCTTGGCTCATGCCCACAATGGAAAAAAAATCCTGAAATAAACTTTTCCATTTCTCTCTAGAAATGGAAAATTTCTAGAGAGTAGAGAAAATTTCCAGTTCTCTCTACCCCCTAAAAATAATTTCCTGTGAATGGCTGCAGCACGTAAAAGAGGGCAAATATTTTATTCTTCTTATTACCTCTGCCATTAAATTTTGAAATTAACAGATGGGAACAAATACGAAACAACAAGAAAAAAAACTGGGCAAGGCCTAGTTTTTGAGAAAAAGTCCTTATTTCTCAGGACATGGGAAAAGCAATGTCTAAGAGCGCATTCAAATTAACGTTATCTCAATGCACAGCAAGGAATATGACGTCCAATAATTCTGAAGGAGAATCAACGACAATTTCGTGCACCCATTTGAAAGTTTGGATATCATCTTCTAGCGGGTGGAACACCCAGACGGATGAGACATTCAACAGAGCCACCAAAAGTCTCCCAAATCATTCAGGACATCCAGGAAGTACATACCCAACTTAATCGAGAGTATGAAAGAAACGATTCAACAGCAACGTTACCAACATTGGTGACTGATCACCAGATCTAGTGATTTTTTCTGTCTGTTTTTTTTTGTGATTTTTGGTGATTTTACCAATAGTAATTATAGTTAACAAAAATTGTTGATTTACTATGTATGAGCTGCAACTTCTGGAAGCAGCAAGGTAAATTACGATAAAAATCCAACTGAAATGGAACCTATTGTCAGCAGATGGCAAATTGTGGCTTATTGAAATAGACAATCAGAGAAGACATCACAAGCCCTGCCACACAATCTTTGAATAAGAAAACCTGAAAAAAAAAATTCAGAAAGGCTGTTGCAAGATTTATGGCAAAAGGTTCGATCTTAAAAATCTGCTACTGATGCTGAAAATAGATTTTATTCTATATTCAAAGCCTAAGTAGGTAGGGTTAAGTATGCAAATTTCTAGCCTTTAAAGTGCATAGCAAGAAAAGATGAACGAAAATTTATTCATCTATTTCTAATCATATATTTGGCAAACAGATAACTATGCAACTTCGAAATCTTTAACCTTAAATGTTGGTGATAAAGCTGTTAGCCTAGCCAACAAACCTTAATCTCTGCTTTTCAGTAGAGGCTCTAACTTTCCATTATGGTAAAGGTGTAGGTCAGGGATCCCTGATTCAAAAAAAAAGTTACTTTATATTATTCAGTAAATTAGGCTATAAAGTTGCAGAAAGGCTGGTAGATTTCTAGACTAACTTGAAATGAAAATATATTCCATAGTAATTTAATTTTCAATTCAGCTTCCAGTACTTTTTGAAATATAATAATCAATTTCATCGCAAATTTTCTTTCAGAAGCTACAAAAGGCATTCGAACTTCTGATTGTTTTCCATGAATTGTTGACACCTCACTTTAATTCTTCTCAAAAGAATTTTCAAATAATGAAAGCATATCATGCATAAGAAAAGACTAATCATCATGATCATCAATATTGACTATGTAGAATAATGAAAATTTGGGCATGCTCTAAATCACCAAGAGATTCGACAATAAAAATTATTGTTTAATCATTTCGGTCATGGAGTGCGTCTTGGATGGAAAGTTACAAGGGAAAGTTTTGCTGGGAGGTTTCGCATAGACTTTCTTTCTCTACATTTTTTCTACAGCCTCCTCTTTGTTGGTCCACGATGTGCACCTCTATGGTACTCCTAATAAAGGAGCTTGCTTCTTCTTTTTTCTCCTCAGTCTGTAGTTTTTTTTCGGTCCAGGCTTACATTTATAAACGACAGTTATTTCTTTCATCTTGCTATCTTCCAGTACGAGATCATTTCCTCGTTAAAGAAATTTATAAGCCAAATCGATTACCTGATTTCATTTTCTCTGGAAATCTAAGAACGGTAGTACGAGACAATTGGTGTTACTTCAGGACCTTCAGATAATATGAATCTTAAGAATCCAAGCACAGTAAAAGACTTCTTCCCGCCTTACCCATGTAGGAGGACTTATGTGACTTATGTTGACCTTATGTTACTTCAGCAGCATAAGACTTATCAGTACAATTGAATTTGCTACCAAGCCCTTTTATTGATGGTTGGCTTTATGAAGAAGTTACGGAAATTGTGCGAAATAAGTAAAAAAGCTTGAAAAACTCTTCATTTAGAGATTTGTCAAAGTATTTTATAAAGCATTTTAGCTGATGAACAATCAACTTCCGTAATTCTTTAGAAGCAGGCTTTTGTTTATTACCTGGACAATTAAGATCAGTATATATAAATAGATTGAGCTTAAAGCCAAAGAAAGAGAGAGAGAGAGAGAGAGAGAGAGAGAGAGAGAGAGAGAGAGAGAGAGAGAGAGAGAGAGAGAGAGAGAGAGAGAGAGAGAGAGAGAGAGAGAGAGAGAGAGAGAGAGAGAGGAGAGAGAGAGAGAGAGAGAGAGAGAGAGAGAGAGAGAGATGAGAGAGAGAGAGAGAGGAGAGAGAGAGAGAGGAGAGAGAGAGAGAGAGAGAGAGAGAGAGAGAGAGAGAGAGAGAGAGAGAGAGAGAGAGAGGAGAGAGAGAGAGAGAGAGAGAGAGAGAGAGAGGAGAGAGAGAGAGAGAGAGAGAGAGAGAGAGAGAGAGAGAGAGAGAGAGAGAGAGAGAGAGAGAGAGAGAGAGAGAGAGAGAGAGAGAAGAGAGAGAGAGAGAGAGAGAGAGAGAGGAGAGAGAGAGAGAGAGAGAGAGAGAGAGGAGAGAGAGAGAGAGAGAGAGAGAGAGAGAGAGAGAGAGAGAGAGAGAGAGAGAGAGAGAGAGAGAGATGAGAGAGAGAGAGAGAGAGAGAGAGAGAGAGAGAGAGAGAGAGAGAGAGAGAGAGAGAGAGAGGAGAGAGAGAGAGAGAGAGAGAGAGAGAGACAGAGAGACAGAGAGACAGAGAGACAGAGAGACAGAGAGACAGAGAGACAGAGAGACAGAGAGACAGAGAGACAGACAGACAGAGAGAAAGAGAGAAAGAGAGAGAGAGAGATAAGTATTTATTGACAAAACATATAAACAAAAATTTATTGCTACTTCCCCTAAAAAGCAAAGCGTGCCAGTTGCTACTTCCCCAAAAGGCAAACAATATACTCCAAAATCAGAAAAAACCCCCATTGATAAGAAACCCTTTTTTCTACATTTCTTACAAGTTTTCCAGCTTCTATAATGAAAATTCCTACAGAGAATGTCAGCCGAGGCAAGATAGAGCTTAAAATTTCAAGAAAAATCTATCACCCTTCCCCTCTAAGCTCTCCCCTTAAATCAGACAGCTTCTTGAAACTGAGGAGAAAGCGATAGTTTTTTTTTTCTTGGGCCTATTACAGCTCTGTAACGTCACTTCGACATAATAACAAAAATCCGACAATTTATTACCATATTTTCAAGCATCAGATCTTTGGCGGTCAAATATCTGAAAGTCTTAATTGAAAATTCCAGCGCCGTCCCAGTTGTCCATTGTCCATACCAACTAATTTATTGTTGGATCTTTGATGTAATTAATTAAAAAAAAACTTTCCGAAAAATAAGTTTTTCAAAGAAAAGTAAAGGCCATTTTAAACTTAAGCTCAGGAGATACAAATACCTGTTAAAATTCAAACTCAAAACGACCAGAAATTACTATTAAAGAATAAATGAAACCCAAAAGGAACAGAAATTAAATAAACAATCATAGCAAAAAACATACAAAAAGTAATAATATAAATGAATAAATAGATCTTAAAGCGAGTAATGCTTAAATTGAATATAAAAATCAAGCTTAAAACGAAAACAAATATTTTGCTATTAAAGTATAAATGAAACTTAAAACGAACAGAAATTAAATAACAATCAATGCAAACAAACATACAATATTTATTTATGTAAATGAATAAATAAATCTTAAATCGATTGAAACTTAAATTGAATATGCAAATCAAGTTTGAATCGAATAAAAATAACTAGAAACAAGAGTTTGGGTATCGCCTCACTGCAGAAGCCTAAAACCTACTGCGTCATTGGCGCTTTACTGAAAACAATTCTTTCATTAATTAAGATTTTAGGGAATAAATATCAGCATATGTATATTAAATTGACAATGCACATTTTTTTTCAGTAACTTCATTTGAATTTTTTTTTTTCAGTAAAATACAAATTATATTATGGCTTTTAGAAAGCATAGGGGTTTTGAACCCTACTCATATTAATTTATGCTCATTTTGAGTTTGACTCTAATATTTATTTTAATATTTGTTCGTTTTGGGTTTCATTTATTTATTGATACTGATTTGGGGTAGTTTGCTTGGTAGATTATATGATAGTCCGGCCGCCAGGTGTTGAAAGTGTGAATCATACCACGACGGAATGGGGCTGCTACGAGAATTAGCCTACCCTCCACCCCCTAAATTGACCATGCGGATTCAAAAATACCAATGGTACTTGCTTGCGAGTGGTGAAACACTCCGAAACTTGACATTTGATTATATTTTGGTGTTTCATGCAAGAAAATGCATGTTCCACAAAGTTTAAGGTGCAGTTTTCCGCTCAAATAGAAATGCCTAGAAGCCATAGAATGTTTTCATAACAAACCAACACGATTAGTTAGAAAAAATGGCAGAGTTAAAAAAAATGGCAAAACTATATGAGTCTTGAACAGTCTTGGAAAGTATAAACAAAATCAAATTGAATATTAGATATATAATGATATTAATTGTTGAAAGATCCATCAGTTCAAGATATTTTTTTTCACTGTAATTTTATTTTCATTTTCAATGCTGTAAGAACTGGAAAATAATAAATTTGTAATATACGAGTAATTCGTTTTCAGTGAAGCACCAATGACGCAGAAGGCTTTAGGTTTTTACAGTTAAAGAAGTGGGCAGTATCCAAATTTTGCTTGTAGTGAAACTATATTTGTCTTGACTAATCTTGAAAAGAACTAATAAATTAAACTGAATATTTGATGCATAGTGATATTAATTGCTAAAAGCTCATCAGTTCAAAATTTTACTGTAATTTTAATATTTATTTTCAATATTAAGTACAAAAGAAAACATTTGTAATATAATTCGTTTTCAGTAAAGCGCCAATGACGCAGTAGGTTTTAGGCTTCTGCAGTGAGGCGATACCCAAACTCTTGTTTGTAGTTATTTTTATTCGATTCAAACTTGATTTGCATATTCAATTTAAGTTTCACTCGTTTTAAGATTTATTTATTCATTTACATTAATAAATATTGTATGTTTGTTTGCATTGCTTGTTATTTAATTTCTGTTCGTTTTAAGTTTCATTTATACTTTAATAGCAAAATATTTGTTTTCGTTTTAAGCTTGATTTTCATATTCAATCTAAACATTACTCGCTTTAAGATCTATTTATTCATTTATATTATTACTTGTTGTATGTTTTTCGCTATGATTGTTTATTTAATTTCTGTTCGTTTTGGGTTTCATTTATTCTTTAATAGTAATTTCTGGTCGTTTTGAGTTTGAATTTTAACAGGTATTTGTATCTCCTGAGCTTAAGTTTAAAATGACCTTTATTTTTCTTTGAAAAACTTATTTTTCGGAATTTTTTTTTAATTATTTTTTTTCGTTTTTGATTGCAAAAAGTTTCAAGTTTTTATGGCATGGGGGGGGGGGTGCTTACTGTCCGATTATTCTTGACTTTAAAAAACGGATCTAGAACTTTCAGTTTAAATCGAATGAGGCTTTTTTCAAAGTCTATACGATTACCTCTTTGATAAAAACCTTATATATGAAAAATAGACAGCTTGCATAACTTGTGGACAGCGATTGACAACGATGAATGGATTGAAAAAATAGCTCCAATAAGGGGGTTTAGACCCTTTCACTTGCTGACACAAAGGGATCACAACTGTTTGGAATTGACCTTAATAGGATTTTGTGTGCCAAAGCAATTTTACATCTATCTCAGAGTATGTATTTTAACCTTATAATTGGATAATTATAATATATTTCCTATATGTGTTTTTCCCATACAAAACCCCTTCCCATAAGTTATAAACCCCCTTTAATAAGTTATGCCCCACGGCATAACTTACAATGCCTACCCCCGGGCCCTGGTGGGCTGTGTCGACACCGGAGTTTTTTGTTATCAGAACTTTGAACTATTTTAACAAAAGTCTATCTCAAAATTTTTATCTGATGCATTTAGGGCGTGGAGGAGGGGGGGGGGGATAGTCACCCTCCGATCTCTTTTGAATCTTAAAAAGTGAACAAGAACTTTCAATTTTCAGTCAAATGAGACCTCTCCAAAGTTTATACGAGCATCCCTTCCATAAGAAATAATGGGAAGGATTCGGAGAATCCTTAAATTACAACTCTTGCCCTGAGGGCTGTGGGGGAGTTGTCATCCTCAAAGACCTAATTTCCAGAACTTAAAACTATGTTTAATAAAATGGCTGTCTCAAAATTTTGATTGGATGTGTTTGGGGAAAAGGTGGGCGTGAGAGGGGGGTTAGTTGCCCACAAATCACTTTTGACTATTAAAAAGGGCACTAGCCCTTTGAATTTCCAATCGAATGAGCCTTTTTTGAAGTTTCTACGACACCGCTTTCTATAAAAACCTTATATGCCCCCAGAGCATAACTTAAAACCCTTGCCCTGAGGGTTGTGGGGGATTGTCCTCCTCAAAAATATATTTTCTATCTGGAAATCAACTATGCTGAACGAAATGCCTATCTCAAAATTTTGATTGGATATGTTTGGGGGAATGATGGGCGGGCTGGGGGGGGGGGGTGCTAGTTGCCCTCCAATCACTTTCGACAATTAAAAAGGGCAGTATCCCTTTGAATTTCTGATCAAATGAGCCTTTTTTGAAGTTTCTACGACAACACCTTCTATAAAAACCTTATATGCCCCCAGGTCATATCTTAAAACCCTTGCCCTGAAGGTTGTGGGGGAGTGTCCTCCTCAAAAACATATTTTCTATCTGGAAATCAACTACGCAGAACAAAATGGCTATCTCAAAATTTTGATTGGATGTGTTTGGGGAAATGATCGGCGGGGGGGGGGGGAGGGGGCTAGTTACACTCCAATCACTTTCGACTATTAAAAAGGGCACTGGCCCTTTAATTTCCAATCGAATGAGCCTGTTTTGAAGTTTCTACGACAACGCCTTCTATAAAAACTTTGTATGCCCCCAGGACATAACTTAAAACCCTTGCCCTGAGGGTTGTGGGGGAGTATCCTCCTCAAAAATATATTTTCTATCTGGAAATCAACTACGCTGAACAAAATGGCTATCTGAAAATTTTGATTGGATGTGTTTGGGGAAATGATGGGCGTGGGGGGGGACTAGTTGCACTCTAATCACTTTCGACTATTAAAAAGGGCACTAGCTCTTTAATTTCCAATCGAATGAGCCTGTTTTGAAGTTTCTACGACAACGCCTTCTATAAAAACCTTATATGCCCCCAGGTCATATCTTAAAACCCTTGCCCTGAAGGTTGTGGGGGAGTGTCCTCCTCAAAAACATATTTTCTATCTGGAAATCAACTATGCTGAACAAAATGGCTATCTCAAAATTTTGATTGGATGTGTTTGGGGAAATGATCGGCGTGGGGGGGGGAGGGGGGCTAGTTACAATCCGATCACTTTCGACAATTAAAAAGGGCACTAGCCCTTTAATTTCCAATCGAATGAGCCTGTTTTGAAGTTTCTACGACAACGCCTTCTATAAAAACCTTATATGCCCCCAGGGCATAACTTAAAACCCTTGCCCTGAGGGTTGTGGGGGAGTATCCTCCTCAAAAATATATTTTATATCTGGAAATCAACTACGCTGAACAAAATGGCTATCTCAAAATTTTGATTGGATGTGTTTGGGGGAATGATGGGCGTGGGGGGGGGGGGGGTTAGTTGCTCTCCAATCATTTTCGACCATTAAAAAGGACACTAGTCCTTTAATTTCCAATCGAATGAGCTTGTTTTGAAGTTTCTACGACAACGCCTTCTATAAAAACCTTATATGCCCCCAGGGCATAACTTAAAACCCTTGCCCTGAGGGTTTCGGGGGAGTGTCCTCCTCAAAAATATATTTTCTATCTGGAAATCAACTACGCTGAACAAAATGGCTATCTGAAAATTTTGATTTGATGTGTTTGGGGAAATGATGGACGTGGAGGGGGCTAGTTACACTCCAATCCCTTTCGACTACTAAAAAGGGCACTAGCTCTTTAATTTCCAATCGAATGAGCCTGTTTTGAAGTTTATACGACAACGCCTTCTACAAAAACCTTATATGCCCCCAGGGCATAACTTAAAACCCTTGCCCTGAGGGTTGTGGGGGAGTGTCCTCCTCAAAAACATATTTTCTATCTGGAAATCAACTACGCTGAACAAAATAACTATCTCAAAATTTTGATTGGATGTGTTTGGGGGAATGATGGGCGTGGGGGGGCTAGTTGCCCTCCAATCATTTTTGACTATTAAAAAGGGCACTAGCCCTTTAATTTCCAATCGAATGAGCCTGTTTTGAAGTTTCTACGACAACGGCTTCTATAAAAACATTATATGCCCCCAGGGCATAACTTAAAAACCTTGCCCTGAGGGTTGTGGGGAAGTAGCCTCCTCAAAAATATATTTTCTATCAGGAAATCAACTACGCTGAACAAAATGGCTATCTCAAAATTTTGATTGGATGTGTTTGGGGGAATGATGGGCGTGGAGGGGGGGGGGCTAGTTGCCCTCCAATCATTTTCGACTATTAAAAAGGACACTAGAACTCTCGATTTCCAATTGAATGAGCCCCCTTTGAAGCTTCTACGACGACCCCATCCATATGAAGTGCCTCTGGGAAAAAAAAATATAAATAAATAAATAAATAATAATAAAACATTGGAGCCGTATGGCCTTTACTATAGGCAACGCTACAGCGTTGCCTCTGGCTGATGTGAGACTGTCCAGAGATCGAAATATGGCTTAGACTTTAAGGGCAAACACAATAGTTCTTGATAAATTACACTTTACAGCCAGTCACTAGACGTAAACACCACTAGCTTTGCTTAATAGATATGGACGTACTCGGTATACTAAAGTATTTTGCTGCTAATTTGCATTTTGGTGTTTTTTTTAGATAAAAAGGTGAGTAATTTTGTCTTGGTTACCAACCCTGTTCAACAGGGCCCAAGACATTCGTTATGCAAGCAGAGTCAGTGTCTTCCATTTAACTATTATGAACTTATCTCTATAGTTCACTATTTTAAAATCTTAGATTTTTCTTATCCGTACCGAAAAACAAATTTTTGCTTTTTAAACTTTAGACTAATTTTTACAGCACACTTGTTGCAGTTTTTTAGACTAATATTCCCTCAAACCTCCAGGCCCAGGTTACCGTCAATAACAGCAAATCATCTCAGGTTGTGGTATATCCATCATTTTTCACTGAATATATTCTACAGGAAAACCAATATTAGTATTAATATATTAGTATATTTGACAGAAAAAAAAACCACAGGGCCATAGTTACAAAAAAAAATTAATATACTCATATGTAGATTAAAATTTTACGGCGAGCATAACATTATTATGGATAAAAAAATTGATACAGCCAACTAAGTTGGTTGACAACTGTCTAAAATAAATGAATACTGTCATGCTTGTTCGCAAAGAGAAACGATACTAACTAAGATTGACCTGGAAGCCCTACTCCCTGAAGAAATGATGTCCTGCATTTTTTTTTTTGCAAATTTTTCATGTGTTCACTTACGATTAGGCTATAATAATGAGTAGAAACAGCTAATATTTTACAAAGGTGATATTTTAAAAAGGCCACATGATTTTTCCAGAGAGGAGTGGAGCGGGGGAATGAAATGCCAAAAAGGTCAGTTTACGCCACTAATTTCATGCCCCTCCCTCAAAGAAATGGAGCTGTATATATCTATGAGTAGGCAATAGTAATGGGCGAACACAGTCATAATTTTGTAGAGGAAAAGGTGGATTAGATGCCTAAAGACAACATTTTAGGTTTTTTTTCCATATTTTGGAGAAAATTTGTCCTTTCAAATAATCTTCGAAGGGAAGTTGCGGATTCCTTCATTCATGTGCGCAGATACGAGATGAGTTACTAACTTTTTTAAAGGTACAAAACGAACTTTTAGATTTAAATACAATTTTGTAAAAATACAAAATTTAAAATTAGATTTAAATTATACCGATAAAAACAACGGTATATCTTACCCCAGTCGAAAGCCATGACTCAGTCTCAACTAATTCGCTCCAGCTAGTTTCGTCTGCGACGGTGGCAAATTTACATTTTGCAAAACTTCCTTCTGGAAGGAATCGATTCAGTAAATCCTTTCCAGTTGCTTCTCGTATTGCTCTTGCAGACATTATTCAGTCTAAAATGAAATAATGAGATGCTTACAACTGAATTTCCAAAAACAGACTGATACCTTTTCGTCAAGACCTCTTTTCCGCAATCAATTTAAAGAGCGCAGCCTCTAGTTTAGTAGAGATAAGAGCGAGAGTTCTCATAAAAATCAATGGGAAACACCTTAGGATTTCCCAACATTTTGTACAGTGTATAATCTCGGCTTAATTTGGGAAACTAAAAAAAAATATTGAAGTGACAGAAAAATCCCAGACTGGATATGTTGCTTTACTGTAAGACTTCGATAATCTGGTTTACGTTTTTAGACAATTTCGAAACATGCTATAGAAGTGAATAGCCCAAAATTTGTTTTCGATTTGGCGTCCAGAATTTTTACTCGGTGGTGTCAATTGGGTGGAGGGGGTATTTCTCCTCTTAGAGTTTCTTGAGAAATACGTATATTTGCCTCCCCCCCTCCACTTTAGATTTTGAAATATCTTTTTCACTTTCATTGAAAAAACAGAAAAATCCCAAAACTGCCTCCCACCCTAAATTTTGAAAATGCATTTCACCCCCCCCCCCTAATTTACGCCACTATTTTTGCAAAAAAAAAGGATGGTAGGCTATTTTTTTAAATTATTTATCTCCTAATTGCTTCACCATGTAATTAAAAATTACTTCTCTGTTATTTTGAATGAAAATTACAATTTTGAAAATAATACTGCATGGGAAACATTGATTGTAATTAGACAATCAAACAGTTTGTGGTAACAAACTGAAAGTACGGAGTGACCCGGCTCAACAGCAACCAAAACTCTAAAAGACGGAATTTTGATACCAAAAGATATTCGGGTTGCAGCTGTAGCTAGCAACCTGGTAAGAGACAATCATGTCCAATGTTAAGAAATATAATAACCCATAACTCCTGAAAATAGAGTCAGATCAAAACAAAAAGTACACCATTACGAACCACCTTGTCTGAAACCCCTGTATAGGAAAATTTCTGTCCCTTGGCTTAAACAGCAAGGGAATTATATTTAGACCCCGGCGCCACGCCGGCGGATCGACCGAACGCTGCCGACAAGAGGCCCGGTCGAGATCACGGTCAACCTGTCACAATCCCCGAAAATCACGCAATCACGGTGCCGCCCCTAACGATTCATCACCAGTGACTATCCCTACCAAATATTGCTTTGCATACCATAATTCTTCACTACTCTCTTGTTCGTTAATTTTCGTCTCTTTTGTTACTTTGCATAAAAACCAGACAGATGCAATATGCAATTGCAAATATTGCAATATACACAGTTCTTCATATGTTGACAAAAAAGTATCGTTTTTATGAAATGAGTTTAAATAATTTCGAATGCAGTTTCCCGATCACTATTTCTTACATCCTTCGTAGTCAAGAATTTTATTTTCAAGTTGAATAGAATTATAGAACGCATTCACTACTATACAGCTTCAGCCTTCAGTTGGATTTTGAAATTGACAGCCGACAGATTGTTTTTACAGCTGAATTGTAAGTTTGCAGAATTTTGTTTTTCTTTTGCTGCTTTTAGATAAGATTTTCTTAATGTTTAATACTAAATTGTTGAACGCCTGATAGAAAATACAATCTTCTTTCTGAAACATTTTTACCCCCCCCCCCCCAAAAAAAAAACCTTCTATTGAAACAAAAGTAAAGCTATAGACTAAGCTATGTACAAGGTTGAGGAATTAAAGATTGAAACGGAACTTACCCCAAAAATATGATTCACAAATAAATTGTAAATTATTGCCTATAGGGGGAGGGCAATAGGGGGCTATCATTTTTAAATGATAATACCTCATTTTTTTATTGAAAGCAGGGATGCCAAAAAGATAATTATCTTTTTCATTTAAAGTGGAGACAGAAGAAAATGATATCAAATTCCCTGGGAAACCATTGAAATATTTTGATAGACCCATGGTCCCCCCAATGGGACTTGTACACTGTCTTGGGTATTTTGCAATTTCTCATGCACTATTGGCCTAATTTGGCTTTTGTGTGTGCTCCCTTCTAATTAGATTCTTTGTATCTTATTGAATTCCACGTCAAATCTATTACTCAGTTTTCCAATAATTTAAGATATATCTCAATAATTTCGACATTTTTGTTGATAAAATTCTAGTGCCTTTTTTAATTAAAAAATGAAAAAATTTAAAAATAGAATTACTTTATACAAAAAACTGCATTTTTGATGTCTTTTCATCTACTAAAAACCATATATGACGTAATATGACGTAGTAAGTGACGTGACGCAATATCCAACACCGATTTTGTAACAATAACCATATGTAATGTAATGAGTGATTGACGTAAAAAAGAAAAAAAATTATTTCATTTTAGTTTTCAGTTCAGAATCACTAAAGTTACAAACTGCAAAAATATTTACTGTATCTGAGCAATGATTTTAATCTTTTAATTTAAACTAGAAAAATACCTAAAAATTTTAAAAATGGTTTTATTTTTTTACATTAAGGATTGATACAGTAAATGGGAATTTTGTAAGTATGAACAGTATCATGGTTTTATTGACAGCTGAATTACAAACTAAAAGAAATCGATCCCGGGTTTTTCCGGGTTGCAGCAGTAGCTAGCATCCGGGTTGCAGCGGTAGCTAGCAACCTAGTAAGAGACGATCACGTCCAATGTTAAGAAATATAAAAACCCATAGTTCCTAAAAAAGGAGTCAGATCAAATTCAAAAGTACACCATTAGAACCGCCTTGTCCGAAACCCCTGTATAGGAAACTTTCAGTCCCTTGGCTTGAACAGCAAGAAAAATATATTGGCTTGAAAATCAAGAAAAGTGGCAGCTACTACAACATTCTGCCTAAACGGGATATTTTTTTTTCTCTTTTCTTTCTTTTCCACAGATAGCTTGGCACTGGAACATCGTAGAGAGTTGTTCAATGGCTCATTTTAAAGGAAATTAATTGGGTTAAAAATCTATAGTAACTAAAATAAATTATTTCTAAAAGAGAATAAATTTTTCCACCAAAAACTGCATTTTTGATGTCTTTTCACACTGCAGTCTTTCAAACATAATCGTATACCAGCGGTAAGATTTGAACCCACGTTATCCGGGTTGCAGCGGTAGCTAGCAACCTAGTAAGAGACGATCACGTCCAATGTTAAGAAATATAAAAACCCATAGTTCCTAAAAAAGGAGTCGGATCAAAACAAAAAGTACACCATTAGAACCGCCTTGTCCGAAACCCCTGTATAGGAAACTTTCTGTCCCTTGGCTTGAACAGCAAGGGAAATATATTGGCTTGAAAATCAAGAAAATTGACTTTAACCACGTTATTCTCCCCAAACGGGATATTTTTTTCTTTTTCTTTTCCACAGATAGCTTGGCACTGGAACATCGTAGAGGGTTGTTCAATAGCTCATTTTAAAGGAAATTAATTGGGTTAAAAATCTATAGTAACTAAAATAAATTATTTCTAAAAGAGAATAAATTTTTCCACCAAAAACTGCATTTTTGATGTCTTTTCACACTGCAGTCTTTCAAACATAATCGTATACCAGCGGTAAGATTTGAACCCACGCCTCCGAAGAGACTGGTGGCTAACACCAGTGTCTTGGACCACTCGGCCAGGCTGCCTCTCATAAATAAATATATATGTGAATTTGGGTTGCAGCAGTAGCTAGCAACCTAGTAAGAGACGATCAGTCCCATGCTAAGAAATATAACAAAAGTCCTAAAAATAGAGTAAGATCAAAACAAAAGTACATCATTAGAACTACCTTGTCTGAAACCCTACTAGATAAATAATGAATGTCGTAGCTTTATATTAGAGCTATGAAGTGAATAGAAAAACACGAAATTATATTGTTGTTTCTGATGACGTCATGAAATAATATCATTGCGCCTTGACGTCAATAAAATCATTACGCCGTGACTTCATAATTACTACTTAAGAACGACACAGATGTAAATTCTCTCATTCTTGATTAGAATAATGGTTAGATCGAAGCAAGCTATACGCAATTTGAAAAAACAGTACTACACAAACAACAGAGATAGTATCTTGAAAAGAGAAAAGCAAAGGTATTCAACCGACCAGGCGCATCGAGAAGTAAAAATTGAGAGAGCAAAACAAAGGTATTCAACCGACCAGGCGTATCGAGAAGTAATAATTGAGAGAGCAAAACAAAGGTATTCAACCGACCAGGCGCATCGAGAAGTAAAATTGAGAGAGCAAAACAAAGGTATTCAACCGACCAGGCGTATCGAGAAGTAATAATTGAGAGAGCAAAACAAAGGTATTCAACCGACCAGGCGTATCGAGAAGTAATAATTGAGAGAGCAAAACAAAACAGCAAGATGTGTTATCACAATGATGAAGATTATAGACATGCAAAAATTGAGACAGCCAAACAAAAGATCAAGGAGCGTTACTGGGGTGACAAAATCTATAATGAAAAAATTAAATTCTCTGCGAGGTTGTACCGAAGAACGCATAAGGACAAAGGGAAAAATTACATTCAGAAATACAAGAAGATGGCAAAAATGCAGGCTGATCTTTGTAAATTGAGAAACATTTTACGCATGTTTTATCGGGATCACAAAAAGTATTCAAAATTACAGATTAAAGTTCTCTTTGAAAGAGCGGATGCTGTTGAAAAGTCGGCTAGAAATTCTTTGGCAAAGCTTCATAGTAATATCCAAAAGAAATGTTGTCAGTTTAACGAAAAGCTTCCAAGGTATGGATTGGCAACTGCGGAACAGTTTATAGATGCAATGGAAAATGTTAGACAACACAGTGAATATACGGAGGCGTACTTCTTAGAAAATTCGTATATTAATTTTGGAAGGAGCAATTGCAGTTTATGTAGCAGCAATAAAAATATATATATACAAGCATACCTATCAACAGCGAAGGAAAAGCAATGTTTTTCAATAATGGCGAAAACGAGCCTGTAGGGTTATTAGTAAATGTGTTTGTAAGACTAATGATCTAGAACAAATTCCTGGAACACCGACTCAAGAAAAAAGCATTTCTGTGTTTTAAACAGTTCGTTTAGTTCTACTGAATATTTGGCAAAAAATTCTCTGTGTAGTAGAACAAACTGTCCTGAAAAGTACGAGACAACTATTGAAAAATGCTCTAAAACTAGATCTGACAAGGAAATTATGATGGCTGAAGTCACCTATAACAATCTGAGTAAACATTCAAAACCAAAAATTGGGCAGCAGATTACTTGGCAATGTCACCCTGATATCTGCAAGCTCTATCCGACGGATATTGAATTATGTCAAATTCTTTTTGATATCCTTGAAAATAATATAGCATTAAAATTTTCAACTGACAAAGTGGTTAATTTCTACCTTGGCGGCTTGGATTATTGTGAAATCAATTACAGGGACACAAGAAAGCATGGGCGTTCGTTATACTGTAGCCCGAATGAGGGATGTCAGAGCTATTTGCGTTCTCTAAGGGCACTAGCTCCACATTTTCCTGTCTTGAACTGTTTCATTAATAGCGTATATAAGGCAGTATCAAAATGTAAGATTATACAACTTATTAATCTACTAAAAGTCGAGGGCTCGTACAAGGAACTAAGTCATTACATAGAAGAAGTGTCAAGTAGACTCTGTCGTAATAATAGTCAAGACTTCATTTACGGTGATAGCAATATTAGAGTTTCTGTGGATGAAAATACAATAATAAAATTATTTGGTGAGAGCCTTGATAAGGTAGCTAACATTAGGGATGTATACCCCACAATGCATTGTGACAGTTGTGAGCAGATAAAGACAAAATACCAATTGAAGAGTCTAAGATCCCTTTCAAATAAGAAAGGTTTTGATGTAATGATGGCCACGATTTTAGAACACCTACAACAGGACATACCCAAAGATGACAGAGAACAACTAATTCAATGTACAGTACAATAAAGAACGACACCTTGCCCATGTTAACTAAAACATAAATAGGGATTATGTAATTTCCAATAGTATCATGGCTGTAGAGATGGCTGAATTACAATAAAAAACGATCATTGGAATAACAAAAATTGCATACCTTTGGAATTAGCTAGCTACTTGATTATTTGAGACTCGTCTCTTACTATTTAAAAGAAGAAAAAGCCGTAGGCTTTTTCCTGTGTGTAATCAGTTTATTATCATAGGCAGCGCGCTAGCACTGCCTGAGTAAAGAACGATGTGGGCACAATGTGTTTTTTTTCGGGTTGCAGCGATAGCTAGCAAATCTAGTAAGAGACGACCACGTCCAATGTTAAGAAATATAAAAACCCATAGTTCCTAAACAAGGAGTCACATCAAAACAAAAAGTAAACCATTAGAACTGCCTTGTCCGAAACCCCTGTATAGGAAACTTTCTGTTCCTTGGCTTGAACAGCAGGGGAAACATATTGGCATGAAAATCAAGAAAAGTGGCAGCTACTACAAGATTCTGTCTAAAAGGCATATTTTTTTTCTTTCTTTTTTTCCACAGATAGCTTGGCACTGGAACATCGTAGAGTTGTTCAATAGCTCATTTTAAAGGAAATTAATTGGGTTAAAAATCTTCTGTAACTAAAATAAATTATTTCTAAGAGAGATTAAATTTTTCCACTAAAAATCCGGGTTGCAGCGGTAGCTAGCAACCTAGTAAGAGACGATCACGTCCAATGTTAAGAAATATAAAAACCCATAGTAACTAAAAAAGGAGTCAGATCAGAACAAAAAGTATACCATTAGAACCGCCTTGTCCGAAACCCCTGTATAGGAAACTTTCTGTCCCTTGGCTTGAACAGCAAGGGAAATATATTGGCTTGAAAATCAAGAAAAGTGGCAGCTACTACAACATTCTGCCTAAACGGGATATTTTTTTTCTTTCTTCCTTTCCACAGATAGCTTGGCACTGGAACATCGTAGACAGTTGTTCAATGGCTCATTTTAAAGGAAATCTCTAGATCTAGTGCCTTTTGCACTTAATTTTTTTTAATTAATTATTTTTACGGAAAACTTAATTTCTTATATACAATATTGATCAATGACGTCATAGTCGTTGGATGTAGTTAGTATTATTACATAATTTCAGTAAGGAATATACTAACTTGCATAGGAAACTTAACTATAGTTAAGACTAAAGTATTTATATTATGATAAAGCAAAAATTTTCATCAGGTTTAGTCTTACCCATCAAAAGTTACGATCCTGAGAAAATTTGCCTTATTTTCGAAAAAAGGAAAAAACTACCCCTAAAAGTCATTGAATCAATTAATTATGTAAAGCATCCTTATAGTCAGTTATAAATGGAGGTTACGCAAGCATCATTGGTATTATGGCTGTGGAGATAGCTAAAACCTAGAAAAGAGCATTTATTTAACTTTTGTAGCTGGCTAATTCTCTGAGGAACACAAAGGATCAATAAGGTTCATAATAAATGGGGACTAAGTAAGTTTCAGTTCATGCAAGTTTCAAAGAATATAGCTGAAATAAACCACAAACACAATACATTTAAGGGGCCTTTCTCGTTCCAAGACTTCTTTATTATAGATCAAAATAGAAAATCCAGAAAGCTATTTCACAACCAAAATAAATTTAGAAAAGGGCCCCTTAGCTGTACCTCTGCAAATATCTCTAGTGTGACTTGAAGATTCCCAAATGGGCTTTGCAGTTTGGGCAAGAATGAACAACGTTCATGCAAGATGGAATACAACATGGAATTAAACAGCAGCCAAACACACATCCAATGAGAGCAAGAATGCCTCCGCTTATCCAGGCAAGGAGACTTGGTTCTTCTCTAATAGACGTATCAATTTCAGCATTACAATGTGGACACACCATATGAGTAGGATCTCGTCCAGGTGGCACTAATGCCACCGGAGGAGCATAGCTTGTAGGAGTAGAAATCAGAGGGAATGACATTTTTTAAATTGCTTTATTTCAAATAAGAATACCCACGCGTCAAGTAAATAGAACCTAACAAAAAACAAAACTAATTTAAAATTTTTCAGGTATTTCTCAGGTTTAAATTAAAAAATTAAAACTATTGCTCTGACACCATAAATATTTTTGCAGTTTGCAGTTAAAAATACTATTTGATTTAAAATTTTCAGGAGTTATTCTAGCATCAGGTGACAAATCGAATTTTTTGTAAAATCCCCAAAAATTACTTCATTTTACGTAACTATGTCTACATTCTTTTTATAATAGATCCGGGTTGCAGCGGTAGCTAGCAACCTAGTAAGAGACTATCACGTCCAATGTTAAGAAATATAAAAACCCCTAACTCCTAAAAAAAGAAGTCAGATCAAAACAAAAAGTACACCATTAGAACCGCCTTGTCCGAAACCCCTGTATAGTAAACTTTCTGTTATTTGGCTTGAACAGCAAGGGAAATATATTGGCTTGAAAGTCAAGAAAAGTGGCGGTTACTACAACATTTTGCCTAAACGGCATATTTTTTTCTTTCTTCTTTTCTTCCACAGATAGCTTGGCACTGGAACATCGTAGAGAGTTGTTCAATGGCTCATTTTAAAGGAAATCTCTAGATCTAGTGCCATTTGTATTTAATTTGTTTTTAAATATTTAACTAGACCCATCCTTCATGTTAGTCTAATGGTGTGCTTTGTAGTTCAGCTGCTATAGGCTATAGTTCGCTCTTTACTATACTATTTTCAAAATTTCAAATCTGAAATCGTATTTTATATAGTTTTGTACCCTCTGCCCAAAAAAATGTCCCCCCCCCCACAAGGTGGTCCCCGCACAAGGTGGTTTTCACAAGGTGGTTCTAATGGTGTACTTTTGTTTTTAGGATTTATCGGTTATTATATTACTTAACATTGGACCTGATCATCTCTTATTAGGTTGCTAGCTACCTAGCAACCTGCTAGCTAGAGGTTTTGGACAAGGCGGTTCTAATAGTGTACTTCTTGTTTTGGTCTGAATATATTTTTAGAAGTTATGGATTACTTTAGTTTCTACTATGGGGCATGACCGTCTCTTGCTAGGTTGCTAACTACCGCTACAATCCGGATACTCGCTTTATATTTCCTCAGGAAATTCCATTGCGTGGACAAAAGTTCGGTCTTAAATATAATATTATAGTCAATATGGGCTAGTGTTTGTTCATTACTATAACATTGACGAAACAAGCTTTTATGAAAGATGTGTTGTATGCTTGTTTCAGCATCAAGGCCATTTTTGGCTTTTCCTTGGCCAGAGGTGAATGACGCACTTAGAAGATTTTCAATTTTAACTTATCTAAAACTAGTTTATTATGACTTATATTTAAGCCTCTATAGGTTAGTGGCAGAGCACTGGTCTTGTAATCTAGGAGTCCTGAGTTCAACCCTCAGTGAAGGCAATTTTGAACTGTAATTCATTGTTTAATATAATTCATTTAGACTGATTCTATTAGACTTTTTTTTAACACACTTTTTAACTTTTGGTTACTATGGGCTGCAGTTCCCCTTTAATTAGATTGCAGCTAGGGCTGCAAAGCTTTTGTTTGTCCTTTAATATAAATTTGTGTACCAGATTACAAAAAGGAAAAAGCCAATGGCTTTTTTGTATTTGGAATAGTAAGAGACGATCTTCAGAGAATGAGGCATTAAACTAAGCCCAATTTGTGCCTGAATTTACATGTAATACCGGAAGCTGCAATCCTTCAGAAACTGACAGAAAGCGCAAAATCTACATTGGTTGAACATTTTTCTGTCCAGCCTCTCAATTCAGCGGTTCCAAAAGACTTCATAGAAGATTTTAACCAGATGAAAGAACTTGGTACTGACCAATTTCAAATCAAGAAACTAAAAGGTGAGAGCGAAGAATTATTTCAGGAAGAACTTGATCTAAAAATGTTTATAAATCTTTTCCCGAAAGGCAAATATGGCTTGCGTGACAAGGCAAGACCTATTCGGATTAGGAATGCAGAATATTTTAAATCAAGGCTTCTTAGCAGACATACTAAGTTTCGTCTTGACAGTTCCTTTTTCACAGCTTCCAATTGCAAGAATTCTCTTACATGTGTAATAGCGTCGGTCATATGTTGCGGACTGTGATTATAGTAAAGAACGACCTCTAACCCATGTTAATTGATCCGGGTTGCTGTTACATTAAAGGACGTTCATTGAAATAACAAACCCTTGCATACATTAGACTTAGTTAGCTACTTGATTGTTTGAGGTTCGTCTCTTACTATTTCAAAGAAGATCCGGGTTGCAGCGGTAGCTAGCAACCTAGTAAGAGACGATCACGTCTAATGTTAAGAAATATAAAAACCCATAACTCCTAAAAAAGGAGTCAGATCAAAACAAAAAGTACACCATTAGAACCGCCTTGTCCGAAACCCCTATAAAGGAAACTTACCGCCCTTTGGCTTGAATAACAAAGAAAATATATTGACTTGAAAATCAAGAAAATTGACTTCAACCACGTTATTCTCCACAAACGGGATATTTTTTCCTTCTTTCTTTTGTTTCCAGAGATAGCTTGGCACTGGAACATCGTAGAGAGTTGTTCATCCGGGTTGCAGCGGTAGCTAGCAACCTAGTAAGAGACGATCAGGTCCAATGTTAAGAAATATAAAAACCCATAGTTCCTAAAAAAGGAGTCAGATCAAAACAAAATCCGGGTTGCAGCGGTAGCTAGCAACCTAGTAAGAGACGATCACGTCTAATGTTAAGAAATATAAAAACCCATAACTCCTAAAAAAGGAGCCCATGAAAATTTTAAAATTAGTTTTTCTTTTTGTCTCCTGGAACCAACATTTTTTTCATCTCAGTTCAAAATTGTTATTGTACCCTGGAACCAAACTTTTTTGGTTAGTGACCCGTAAAGTACGTATCTCCAAATTGTTGTCTTATAATTCCAATTATTTTAGTTTTCAGTTCATCCGGGTTGCAGCGGTAGCTAGCAACCTAGTAAGAGAAGATCACGTCCAATGTTAAGAAATATAAAAACCCCTAACTCCTAAAAAAAGAGTAAGGTCAAAACAAAAAGTACACCATTAGAACCGCCTTGTCCGAAACCCCTGTATAGGAAACTTTCTGTCCCTTGGCTTGAACAGCAAGGGAAATATATTGGCTTGAAAATCAAGAAAATTGACTTTAACCACGTTATTCTCCCCAAACGGGATATTTTTTTCTCTTTTCTTTTTTTGTATCCAGAGATAGCTTGGCACTGGAACATCGTAGATAGTTGTTCAATAGCTCATTTTAAAGGAAATTAATTGGGTTAAAAATCTATAATAACTAAAATAAATTATTTCTAAAAGAGAATAAATTTTTCCACCAAAAACTGCATTTTCGATGTCTTTTCACACTGCAGTCTTTCAAACATAATCGCATACCAGCGGTAAGATTTGAACCCATTACAGTAAAGAACGATCTCTTGCCCGCAGTAACTGATATATGGTGGTTCCAAGGCTAGCTGTAAGCTATCCAGATTGCAGCAGTATCCGGGTTGCATTGGTAGATATAACCCGGAGTCTCTTTCCTTAAACGAAAAAGAAAATATGTTGGCTTGTTATTAAACAAAACCCTAACAAAAAATAAAACTAATTATCAATTATCAAAAATTATATATCATCAGGTATTTTTCCAGTTTTTAGATAAGGGATCGATAAAGTTTTATAGTAAAGAACGATCTCTAACCCACATTATTACATTAAAGAACGAATCAAATTCCGGGTTGCAGCCGTAGCTAGCGACCTAGTAAGAGACGATCACGTCTAATGTTAAGAAATATAAAAACCCATAACTCCTAAAAAAAGTTAGATCAAACCAAAAAGTACACCATTAGAACCGCCTTGTCCGAAACCCTTGTATAGGAAACTTTCTGTCTTTTGGTTTGAACAGCAAGGGAAATATATTGGCTTGAAAATCAAGAAAAGTGGCAGCTACTACAACATTCTGCCTAAACGGCATATTTTTTCTTCTTTCTTTTCCACAGATAGCTAGGCACTGGAACATCGTAGTGAGTTTTTCAGTGGCTCATTTTAAAGGAAATTAATTGGGTTAAAAATATTTTGTAACTAAAATAAATTATTTCTAAAAGAGAATAAATTTTTCCACTAAAATTACAGTAAAGAACGAACTTCCAGCCCATAGTAACTAAAATAAGATTATAATTTCAGGTTAAAGATTGATCAATGATGTTTACATTAAAAGACGATCACTGAAATAACAAACCATTCCATACATTGGACTTAGTTAGCTACTTGATTGTTTAAGTTTCGTCTCTTACTATTTACATAAAGGATCGATAAAATTCATCATAAATGATGTTAGTTAAGTAGATATTAATAGAAGTTTTGTTTATACGGGTTCCAGCGGTAGCTAGCAACCTAGTAAGAGACAATCAAGTCCAATGTTAGGAAATATAACAACCCATAACTCCAAAAAAAAAACTCAGATCAAAATAAAAAATACACCATTAGAATCACATTGTTTGAAACCATTACATAGGAAACTTACTTTCCCTTGGCTTGAAGAAAAAGGGAAATATACTAGCATGAAAATCAAGAAAGATGGCAGCTACTACAGCATTCTGCCTAAATGGTATCTTTTTTTTCTTTTCCACAGATAGCTTGGCACTGGAATATTGTAGAGGTGTTCAATGGCTGATTTTAAAAGAAATTACCAGATCTAGTGCCAGTTGTAATTAAAAAGTTTTTTTTTAATAAAATCAATTTTTCCACTAAAACTACATTTTTATAGCCAATCTTGATTAATGACGTCATAATCGTAGGTAGTAACCACATCAGAGACAACGCTATAGTGTTGCCTATAGTAAAGGCCATATGGCTCAAATGTTTTATTATTTATAATTATTATTATTATTTATCTTTTTTTCCCAGAGGCACTTCATATGGATGGGGTTGTTGTATAAACTTCAAAGGGGGCTCATTAGATTGGTAATCGAGAGTTCTAGTGCCCTTTTTAAGGGTCAAAAGTGATTGGAAGGTAACTAACAGCCCTTCAACACCCACCATTTCCCCTAACACATCAAATCAAAATTTTGAGACAGCCATTTTGTTTTACATAGTTGATTTCCAGATAGAAATTATGCTTTTGAGGAGGACACTCCCCCCACAGCCCTCAGGGCACATGTTGTAAGTTATGCCCTGGGGGGCATATAAGTTTCTTTTATAGAATCCTTTGTTGTAGAAACTTCAAAAATGACTCATTTGATTGGAAATTCAAAAGTGATTGGAGGGCAACTAACCCCCCTCTCATGCCCACCTTTTCCCAAAACACATCCAATCAAAATTTTGAGATAGCCATTTTGTTTTACATAGTTGATTTCCAGATAGATATTATGTTTTTGAGGAGGACACTCCCCCCACAGCCCTCAGGGCACGGGTTGTAAGTTATGCCCTGGGGGCATATAAGTTTCTTTTATAGAATCCTTTGTTGTAGAAACTTCAAAAATGACTCATTCGATTGGAAATTCAAAAGTGAATGGAGGGCAACTAACCCCCCTCTCACGCCCACCTTTTCCCCAAACACATCCAATCAAAATTTTGAGATAGTCATTTTGTTCAACGTAGTTGAAAATTCTGGAAATTTGGTCTTTGAGGATGAAATCCCCCCCCCCCACAGCCCTCAGGGCAAGGGTTGTAAGTTTTGCCCTGGGGGCATATAAGGTTTTTGTAGAAAGCATTGTTGTAGAAACTTCAAAAAGGGCTCATTTGATTAGAAATTTAAATGGCTAGTGCTCTTTTTAATAGTCAGAAGTGATTGGAAGGCAGCTGACACCCCTTTCACACACACCATTTCCCCAAACACATCCAATAAAAATTTTGAAATAACCATTTTGTTCAACGCAGTTGGAAGTTCTGGAAATTATACCTTTGAGCAGGACACTCCCCCCACAATCTTCAGGGCAAGGGTTATAAGATATGCCCTGAGGGCATATATGGTTCTTATGGAAGGAATGCTTGTATGAACTTTGGAGAGGGCTCATTTGATTGGAAATTGAAAGTTCTAGTTGACTTTTTAAGCGTCAAAAGATATTGGAGGGTAACAAGCCCCCTCCCAAACCCCTTTTTCGCAAATGCATCCCCCCAGGGCCCAGGGGAAGGCGTTGTAAGTTATACCCTGTGGGGAATATTGAAGGGGTGCTCGTAAAAACTTCAGAGAGGGTTCATTTGATTGGAAATAGAAAGTTTTAGTTCAGAGTCAAAAGAGATTGGAGGGCAAGTAGCCCCCCCCCCACGCGCCTTTTCCCCTAAATGCATCCAATAAAAATTTTGAGACAACCATGAAGTTAAAAATTGTTCAAAAGTCAGATAAGGGGCAGGCGTTGTAAGTTATGCCCTGGGGCATATATGGTTTTTATGAAAGGGATGCTTGTATGAATTTCAGAGAGGGCTCATTTGATTGGAAATGGAAAGTTTTTTGGGGAAAAAACCCTTTTTCCCCAAGCCCATCCACTACAAATTTTGAGATAGCCTGTTCTTTGAAAACTGTTCAAAAATTAGATAACAAAAACTCTGGTGTCAACACAACCCTCCAGGGCCTGGGGGGTAGATGTTGTAAATGTTGTCCTGGGGGCATATATGGTTCTTATGAAAGGGATGCTTGTAAAAACTTCAGGGTTCATTTGATTGGAAAATGAAAGTTCTAGTTTACTTTTTAAGAGTCAAAAGATATCTGAGGGCAACTAGCCCCCCCCCCTCAAACACCCTTTTTTCCAAAGCCCATTTGATAAAATTTTTAAAATAGCCATTTAATTAACAATAGTTAAAAGGTCAGATAAGAAAAACTCCTGTGTCGACGCGACCCCCAGGGCCTGGAGGCACACATTGTAAGTAATGCTCTGGGGGCATATATAGTTCTTATAGAAGGGATGCTCGTATAAACTTTGGAGAGGGCTCATTTGAATGGATATTGAAAGTTCTTGTTCACTTTTTAAGAGTCAAAAGAGATTGAAGGGCAACTAGCCCTCCCCCCTCTGCACCCTAAATGCATCAGATAAAAATTTTGAGATAGACATTTTGTTAAAAATAGTTGAAAACTCAGATAACAAAAATTCTGGTGTCATTACAGCACACTAGGGCCCGGGGGTAGGCGTTGTAAGTTAGGCCCTGGGGCATATATGGTTCATTATGAAAGGGATGCTTGTACGTATAAACTTCAGAGAGGGCTCATTTGATTGGAAATTGAAAGCTGTAATTCACTTTTTAAGAGTCAAAAGTGACCAGAGGGCAGCTAGCCTCCCCCCACGCTCCATTTATTTTTTTCCCAGAGGCACTTCATATAGAAAGGGTTGTCATATAAACTTCAAAGTGGGTTCATGCAATTGGAAATTGAGAGTTCTAGTGTCCTTTTTAAGAGTCAAAAGTGATCCGAGGGCAAGTAGCACCCCCCAAGCCCTTTTTCCCCAAATGCATCTAATAAAAAATTTGAGGTAGCCATTTTGTTAAAAATGGTTCAAAGATCATATAACAAAAACTCCTTTACGTATGACCATTTCGTTAAAAATAGTTCAAAGGTCAGATAAGAAAAACTCCTGTGTCAACACAACCCTCCAGGGCCCAGGGCAGGCGTTGTAAATATTGCTCTGGGGGCATATATTGTTCTTATGGAAGGTATGCTTGTATAAACTTCAAAGAGGGCTCATTTGGTTGGAAATCAAAAGTTCAAGTTCACTTTTAAAGAGTCAAAAGATATCAGAGGGCAACTAGCCCCCCCCCACTCCATCCCCTTTTTTCCCTCAAACCCATCTAATAAGAACTTTGAGATAGCCAGTTTTTTAAAAATAGGTCAAAGATCATATAATGAAAACTCCAGGGTCAACACAACACCCCAGGGCCCAGAGGCAGGCGTTGTATGTAATGCTCTGGCAGCATATATAGTTCTTATGTATGGGATGCTTGTATAAACTTTGGAGAAGGCTCATATGTTTGGAAATTGAAAGTTTTTGTTTACTTTTTTTAAGAGTTGAAAGAGATCAGAGGGCAACTATCCCCCCACGCTCCTTTTCCCCCAAATGCATCCAATAAAAATTTTGAGATAGCCATTATGTTAAAAATAGTTCAAAGGTCAGATTAAAAAACTCCAGTGTTGACACAACCACACAGGGCCCAGGGGCAGGTGTTGCAAGTTATGCCCTTGGGGCATATATGGTTCTTACGGAAGGGATGCTTGTATAAACTTCAGAGAGGGCTGATTTGAATGGAAATTGAAAGTTCTAGTTCAATTTTTAAGAGTCAAAAGAGATCAGAGGATATTTGTAATATAATTTGTTTTCAGTTAAGTGCCAACAATACAGTAAACTTTGGGTTTTTATTTGCAGTTAAGGAAGGGGGTAGTATCCAAACTCTTGTTTGTAGTCAAACTATGTTTGTCTTGAACAATTTTAGAAAGAACTAATAAATTAAACTGAATATTTGATGCATAATGATATTAATTCCTGAAAGCTCATCAGATCAAAATTTCACTATAATTTTAATGTTTATTTTCAATATTAAGTACAAAAGAAATTATTTGTAATAAAATTGGTTTTCAGTAAAGCACCAATGACGCAGTAGGTTTTAGACTTTTACAGTGAAAGAAAAAGGCAATACCCAAACTCTTGTTTGTAGTGATTTTTGTCTTGTTTGTAGCAAGTTCAAATCCTAGTATGGGAAATTTTTTACTTGATGATTTCTTAACAAATATAATAAATATAATCATGTAAATAATGATTCCTTTTATTACTTGAGTTACTTCGGGCTACAGTTTGTTCCTTAATGTAACTACTGCTGCAACCCAGATCCTTCAAAATGAGCCATTAAACATTTTGTTTATGATGTTTTGATAGTCTGCTAGTCCTTGTGAAAAAAATATAACCTCGTAAGATGATATATATAACACAGACCTCTTCTTCTTTTACATGTTGCATCTGTTATTATGATGTACAACTATACATCATATAGAGTAGTTGCAGTAAGGAACAAACCCTTACTGTAAAACTATTTTTATGTAGATTATAGGTTGACATCATTACTTCTTGTGTTATGATGTCAGAATTATAACCATTTTTGATCCAAGGTAATGTCATAATATGCATTTTTCTATTTACGTCATAGTTCTTATGAATCTATGACAACATTCATTATCTAGTATATGAAAATACAATTCTCTGTAAAACATTGATTTTGTTTTAAATGCTTTTTTTAATTACAAAAGCACGTATTTTCCAGTGCCAAGCTAACTGAGTGGAAAAAAATGGAAAAAAGATGATCTAAATGCAGAATATTGTATTTCAAGCAACTTTTCTTGTTTTTCAAGCCAATTAATTTCCTTCCCTATTCAAGCAAATTAACTACCTTTTGCTTTGTCATAATATAAATACTGTAATCTTAACTATGATGGTACAATGTTAAGCAAATGTGCTTGTAATGAATGGTTATGAAATTGCAGGGTACTTCCCCTTTGTCAAAAATCATATTAATAATCTTTGGTAACATAATCTTTAAGAAGCTCATTTACCACAATATAAGCACCTGGGGCCTTGTTATTTTTTAATCCTTTTAGTATTGTCATTAATTTGTAGTCACAGAAAAATTTCCTTCACATCCAAAGTGGAAAGGGGTTAGGTTAGGAAAATGAAACTTCCATGGATTGATCAACATACTAAAGTATGCCCTGGGAAGTTATTTTTGAAGAGTAAATATTCTTTTGAAGGATAGATTAGCTTCTTTCCAAAATGTATTTTCCAATTAACTCACTAATTAGATAGCTAATAAATAAACATCCCTTTAGAATCTGAAATTTTATCCTGCATCCAAAAATAACAGCCATTTATATCAAAAATGATCACATCAGCAATATCTCAGAAACAGCTGAACAATTGAAACTTTCAGAACATGTTGAACAGTTTTTGAACCTTTAGGAAATGTTTAGGGGATTTTAAGCTAAATCAAAAGACATTATGTGTATCCAGGTTATTCAAATGTAATCTTGGTTGCAGTCACAAGTAGTCACACCTGTGGTGACAGCAACAGTAGTAGTGGCCCTGAAACTTTCCAGTTAATACCCTTAGGTTACCCATTCCTAAGGTATTGTATAACCTGGATATTGTACACCTTTTGATAACCTGGATAGACAGTGTCTTTTGATTAATTTCAACATTTCTCAAAATTTCACCTCAATACCCAGGGCTTTTTTGGACACATACAGTATAAAACATTCCCCCCTTCCCAATAGTAAAACTGGCATATAAACAAAGGGCAAAGTGCAAAATTTAAATTCCATACCCTGGGGCTGTGGTTGCATGGTGGGCTGTCTTTAAAGGTTTAGTTGTTACAACTTTTGACTATATACCACACAAATACATCAAAGTTATTAGTGCTAAGTACAAGAATAAATACATTGCTGTGGTTAAGTTAGGAAATGAGGGTAGTAGGTGGTTTTGTATTTAATCAGGAGTTATGCTGGGTTGCATCCTATCCCATTTACATGGATCATTTTGATGGACATTGTCCAAAGAAGCGCAGCCAAGGCAAGGGGAGGACACAGAATCAAATGGGGAAGTAAAATGCTCCTGGACTTAGGTTATGCTGATGATTTAACCAGGATCTGGCATATACCCCCTTTAAAATACCCCCCCCCCCCCCGCCATGCTGGTTGGTCTCCAATCACTTTTGACTTGTAAACAAGGACTAGAACTCTCAATTCTTGGTCTAATGAGCACCCTCTGAAGTTTCTGCAACATAAGGTGGAGGTGTGGCTGAGGAAGGAGCAACCTCCTTCCTGGTGGCCAGATTCCCCCCCCCCCGCATTAAACCCTCAGCAAACACTCCCCCCACATAGATGGTTAGTCTCCAATCCCTTTCAACTTATAATAAATGATTTGAATTCTCAATTTCTGGTCTAATGAGCATGCTCCAGGGTTTCTGCAACCATGAGATGGAGATGTGGACAACAAAGGGGCAGGCACTCTTTACTTTCATAACAACAATGTACACTGTTATTATGATGACTTTGGGCTCCTTTGGACCCTTTAGGTAACCTGGGCCCTTTATAAGTGTTGTAATTTGTCCATTGTTTACAGATAGTATTTGTTATTAGGAAACTTAGACAATTTTCAAGGGGGAGTTCTCTGCTGGGGAGGGGGGGGAGTCTAGGGAAATTTTCAGTGGGGAGTAAATTTTTGGGAATAATTTGCCTTCAGGGAGGATGTATTTTCCAGGAGACATGTTCCACAGGGAGGGGAGGCCTAGAGCTCTCCCTCCTATACAGAATAAACTCTATTCTTTTGGGGTTTAATATTTGATCAGATCAAAAACTATTTTTACAAGCTGGCACCCCTTAGAGGGGGTGCCAAAAACACGTTTTGAAAAAAACTGCTTGGTGAAAAAAAAATCAGAACCTGACATTGACTCAGGAATGGTAACTACTATTTTGGTTTGTCTTAAAAGGAAAAGTTTATTGCAAAAAGAAATTTATGATCATTTCAAAAAAAAAAACAACCTCAAACCCCTCAAAAAAGTTGTAAGATCAAAATGAAAAATGTACCATTGGAATCAGCAAGGTTGAAAACCTTCAACAAGGATATTACAGTCCACCTCCTTGAACAACAAGGAAAATCACTTTTTTGCATTGGTAGCATTGATCTGTCTTCTGTTTTTTTTTTTTTTTTCAACAGGCCTAGTGGGCTACCAGAACATCATAGAGATGCTTAATGACTCATTCAAATGCTATTTCTCACATCTACATGCTTTTTTACAAATTCCACCATCTGCAAGTGCCATACAGCACTAAAATGGTACTTATTGAGCCATTTCTCATGGGGTGGCACTAGCAGGCTACCACAAAATCATAGACAGATCGTTTATAGCTCATATAAAAGATATTGCTCATATGTATGTTCTTCATATAAATTCCACCATCAGCAAGTTCCAAATGGCAGTAAAAATGACACTTTTGGTGCCATGTCTCAAGTGGAAAAGTTGGGGCTATTGGGCTAGCAGGACTTAAAAGAGTTATGTTTAATGGCTCATTTGATAGCTATTGTTCATATATAAGTGCTTATTTTTGATTTTACCATTTGTAAGTGCAATGTAGTACTGAAAACAACACTTTTGGTTCCACTTCTTAAGTGGAAAAGCTCTGGAGTACAAAACAGGTACTACTGCAATATTTATGTTTTAGAGCCCTTAACTGGAGGTTTACAAGAACCCCCTCCTGTACACTCCTTCTCCCAGCCCCCTTAGTATGTTTCATAAATCATCTGCTCATCAGTAAGCTATTGACTAATGACTCAGTTAAAAGCTTTTGCTTGTAGTTACTAGGTTTTTAAAAATTCTATTATCTATTAGATTTCAATATTAACTAGTTTCTGGGGAGAATTTGCAATGCACTCTTTGTCATGGTTGAAGCATTAGCTTCAATCTAGTAAAGAGCAAACCACAGCCCATAGTAACTAAAAGTTAAAAAATGTTAAAACAACCTTTATTTCTTCTTCTTTTTCCCAGGCCTAGTGGGTTACTAGAACATCATAGAAAGTGTCAAAAGGTTGTTTTGTCAAAAAATTTCAAAAGGTCAAGTAGTCATACCTGTCAATTGGGCAAATTTTGGTAAATTTTTGGCAGTTCATATTATTGACTTACAAATAAAGTAAACTTACTACTCAATGCCTTTTTATGCTCTTTCCAAGTATAACAATAATTTTTGTTGGAAATGGATTTATGCCTACCCCTATATATACCAATTCAGGGTATATATTTGCACATTAGGGGGGGGGGGGGGGTTAAGTTTATTTCTGATGCAAATGAGAGGTAAGTTTAAACTTACACCCACCCCCTTGATGTGATAAATACCCTGAATTGGTATATATACCAATTCAGTATTTTCATTTCACCTTTAAAAGCCCCATTTTTGCTTGTTTTTCTTTCTTCATGTGAATTGGTATATATATGGGTGGGGGTAAAATTCATTTCTGACAAAAATGATTATTATATTTGTAAAGAGCATAAAAAGGGATTGAGTAGTAATGTTCACTTTATTTGTAAGTCAATAATATGAACTGCCAAAAAATTCACCCAAATTTCTAAGACTTAGAAATCAGAATTAGGTAAACATGGAAGCTTAGCAATACCTTTCTCAAGCATATTATTGGCCCTGGATTCATTACTGTAAGTTTTGGTAAAATTCTACTTTAGCTACTTTTGGCTATCTTGAAAAGGGGTTAGGTTAGGAAAATGAAACTTTCAGGGATGGGTCTATAGGCTAAAGTATGTTCTGGGAAGACATTGTGAAGTACCTACCTCTACTCCTTCTCCCTCTAGAGGGTCCTGGCCTTTGATGACCTTAAAAAATCTGAGTTTTATAAAAGTGCAATCCTGCAAAATAGATCTTTTGCTTTTGCTTAAGTGGCTTAATTAAGATTTCCTAAAATTGTTAGGTACTTCCCCTTTTTCAAAAATCATATTCATAATCTTCAGTAACTTATTTCTAACCTCAGAGCCACCATATTTAAGAAACTCATTTACCACCCTATCAGCACCTGGAGCCTTACTATTTTTTAATCCTTTTAGTATTGTTGCTAATTCCTCTTCACAAAACAAATCTTTCTTCACATCCAAGGTATCACAAACTTTTTTCATTTTCCTCTATATCTTTTCCTGCAACTCTATCTTGGTTAAGCAAATTCTCAAAATGTTTGGCCTATCTCTCTTTAGTTTTTTTCTTTATTGCTAATTGCAGCCCCATTTCTATCTTTAACTGGGCCAAGTCTGGATTGACTACTCCCTCTCAATTTGTTAACATGCCAATACAATATTTTACTATTATGTGGTCTAGCTGCATCTTCCAGATCCTTGGCAATTTTATCCATGGCCTCCACTTCACACCTCCATAGTTCATATTTTAATGCTTTCTTCACTTTCTTTACATTCCTTTTGTTTTCATATGATCTATCACTCAGATAATTCTTGTACAAGTCCTTTCTCCTTTCTATTAAACATAAAGCTTTTTCACTAATATTCTCAGCTGCAGTTCTAGACAGCCTGAGGGAAAGAAATTTGATCTGAGCAAACTTGGGGAAACAGGGAGTATTTTCATAATTTTGCCATTAACTAGACTCACATATTTACTTGATGATCAGGTTTCAAAGGCAGTATATTTGCATAAATATTAATGTGGAACATGTTAGAAAGTCTAATGGATTCCTGTTATTCAGGTTTATTATATTAAAATGAGCATGGATTAACTGAAAAAATTTCAGTCCCAAGGCAAGAACTGAAAATTATCCAGTTTATAAATTTTTAACAAGAAGGATTTATCATTGGGAGGGGAGATTTTTGATCCTAGATGCATCCAAAAAAACTAAGGGTATCAAAGTGAAATTTTGGGGAATATTGAGGGTTATGTTCAGTTAAATCAAAAGATACTATCTGCATCCAAGTTATCAAAAAGCCATATTTGAAATATGTTAAGAACAAGTAAGGGTATTAACTGAAACTTTCAGAGCCACCCTATAACCATTGCAGCTGTAAATATGACTTTTTGTGACTGCAACAGTGTCTACTTCTGTCTGCAATAACCTATGACTGTGACTGGGGCTGCTTGCAACTGGTACTATATTTACTTGTGGCTACTTTCAGAAAATGTTAAAGGATGCTGAACAAAATTTAAATACACTATGGTTGTGCTTATTGTCAAAGGGGCACATCTGCAATATCTTGGGAGTGGCTGAGGGCATTAAGTTGAAACTTCCAGGGCATATTTAACAGTGGGGGTGGGGGCAAATTTTGTTTCTTATGTAAATGGGAGGTAAGTTTAAACTTTACCCCCACCCCCCCCCCCCTAATGAAGAAATATATACCCTGAATTGGCATATATAGGGGGGGGGGGCTGAAATTCATTTCCAATAGAAATGATTATTAAATTTGTAATCAGCATAAAAAAAGGCATTGAGTGGTATATTCACTTTATGCATAAGTCAATAATATGATTTGGTAGATATTTACCAAAATTTGCCCCACCCCCCCTAATGTAGAAATATATACCCTGAATTGGCATATATAGAGGGGGGGGGGCGAAAATTCATTTCCAATAGAAATGATTATTATATTTGTAATCAGCATAAAAAAAAGGCATTGAATGGTATATTCACTTTAGTCATAACTCAATAATATGATTTGGTATATATTTACCGGCTAGGCAAATTTCAGGACCCTTTAGAGGGAGAAGTAGTGGATGTAGGTACTTCAAAATACCTTCCCATGACATACTTTAGCCTGTAGACCTATCCCTGAAAGTTTCATTTTCCTAATCTAACCCCTTTCTAAGATAGCAAAAAGTAGCTAAACTAGAATTGGTAAAGTTCTATGAAATCATATTATTGAGTTAGGACTAAAGTGAATACATCATTTGATGCCTTTTTTTATGCTGATTACAAATATAATAAGCATTTATATCGGAAATGAATTTCAGCCCCTCCCCCCTATATAGGCTATACCTAATCTAACCTGGTTAATATATACCAAATCATATTATTGAGTTAGGACTAAAGTGAATACACCATTTGATGCCTTTTTTATGCTGATTATGAATATAATAAGCATTTCTATTGGAAATGAATTTCAGCCCCCCCCCTATATATGCCAATTCAGGGTTAGGTTAGGTATAGCCTATATAGGGGGGGGGGGGGCTGAAACTCATTTCCAATAGAAATGCTTATTATATTCATAATCAGCATAAAAAAAGGCATCAAATGGTGTATTCACTTTATTTGAAACTCAATAATATGATTTGGTATATATTGACCCCTAACCTAACCCTGAATTGGCATATATAGTGGGGGAAGGGGCTGAAATTCATTTCCAATAGAAATGCTTAGGGTAAGACACCAAGTAGTCGGCCACCTGCCTATTCTCAGACAGAATGTAAGTAACAGGGAACCTACCTCTAGGCTAATGTGCTTTGTCTAAAAACTTTCTTTCTTTCTTTGTCTAAAAACTATTTTTGTCTTTGTATAAAAACTTTCTAAGCACATTAGCCTAGAGGTAGGTTCCCTGTTAGTTACATTCTGTCCGAGAACAGGCAGGTAGCTGACTACTGGGTGTCTTACCCTATTATATTTGTAATCAGCATAAAAAAAGGCATCAAATGGTGTAGGCTATTCACTTTAGTCCTAACTCAATAATATGATTTTGTAGAACTTTACCCTAGAATTTTACCACAATTGCATTTCAAAACTAAAACCAGAGTAGGCTTATAAGAAACTGAAAATATGTTGTCTTGTCAAAATTCCAATAGGTACCTCTCAAGTAAGCAAATTTCTAAGAATTAGAAATCAGAAGAGGGTTAACCTAGCAGCTTGGCAATAGGCCTACCTTCCTGGAATATTATTTTAGACCTGTATTAATTACTTAGCCTAGTTATAGTGTATTTTCCAAACCTAATCTCCTTTCCAAGACAGCCAAAAGTAGCTTTTCTAGAATTTTAATAAATAAATAGGCATAATATATCTAAAGTGAATTTTTAGTCAAAATCTTAATTAGAACCAACTGATTTTAGCTATAGCTTACTGTTATAAGCTTCAAGTATTCAGGATCAGGGGTATAAGCTTCAAGTATTTTCCACGGAAATTGCCAAATATACACAAATTGTGGCTATGATTTGTTTTATATTAAACACCAAATTCAAAACGGTTTTTAGTTTAGTTAATAAAGAAATATCGAAAAAAAAATTTCTAGTTTCTATAAAATTTGCAAATTTTCCAATAATCATAATATTAATCTTTGTAAGATAAAGTTGCTATAATTTTTGCCACCTCTCCAAATTGATTCAAGGTAAATTCTTCTGTCAATAGATGGCTATAAAGCTAAATCTTCACAAAAACTGATAGGAAGAATACCGCCGAGTTTTGCGGTCAAGTACTTGCAGTAGGAAACTTTTGTGGAACCTGAGACTTCTGGGAAAAAAGTTCGACTTTTTCTCACAATTCTTTGAGAACTACTCATGAGACACAAGGGCCGTGTCATTACAACAATAAGAAGCTTTTTTAAAAGTACTAAAAAACATTAGCGCGACCATGAAGAGTGAGGTATTGAGGAGGGGGTAACCCTTCTCATATGTGCAATAATTTCTGTTCATTTTGACGTTCCTCCTTACTTTCAGCTGAAAAAACTTGTTTTTTCTATTCAATTATGTATAGGCTTATTAGGCGTTTCAATAAGATAATTTGCAAATAAGAGAACTTGGAGCTATATTGGAGTCTCGGTTAAATATTGGAAGTAAAAATTACAACAATTAAATGATTCCTGGAGAAGACCCCCCTACCTACACACTAATTTCCGTGACCGAACTTAAACCGAGTTGACCTATCTAGCTATAATACGAATACTATTATAGTAAGCACTAAGCATTATTTTCTTTTTGGATACTTACTTTTTCATTCAGAAACTTACATTCACTGTATATCTACCTTCTTATTCTTCAATGATTCCATTTCTGGGCTATTTGCGGATTAAATAATATAAAAAACAAGTTTTTTTTTAACTGAAAGTAAGGAGCGACATTAAAACTTAAAACGAACAGAAATTATTCCGTAAATGAAATTGGCTGTCTCCTCCTCAACATCGCGCTCTTTATGCTAAAGTTTGACTCTGTCTCACTGCTTTGTTTTTTAAAACAATAAAATACTTTAGCGTAAAGAGCGCGGTGTTGAGGAGGAGACACTACTACTACTACTAACAACTCACCGCAGCAACAAGCAACACGAGGCCAACACAGCTACGCACGCTTCTCCTCCACCCCAATCTATTCAAAACCTCCCTTTTTACACCCGCCCACGAAGTTCTCATTTCCTTTAAATCTTTCTTTATGACGTCCTCCCACCCCAGACGAGGACGACCTGCTTTCCGTTTAGCCCTAGACGGTTGGCCGAAAAGAACAATCTTCGGCAATCTGTCATCCTTCATCTGCACAAAGTGCCCTAGCCACCTCAACCTTTCTTTCATTATAGCCCTAGAGAGCAGTATTGAACCACATTTTTCGTATAGCCTATTGTTTGAAATACGGTCAGTCAGCCGGGTACCCAGAACAATCCTTAAGCAATTTCTCTGTAAAACATCTAGCAAATCTTCATCCGCTTTTTGGAGGGTCCATGCTTCAGAGCCATATTTGACCACTGTCATCACCTTAGCTTCTAATATTCTAATCTTGGTTTGTTGACTTATCTTCCTATTCTTCCAAACTTTTTTTAACTGTGAAAAAACACCCTGAGCCTTGGCTATACTACTTTTAACATCTTCACTACTCCCACCATCTTTACTAATAATGCTACCGAGGTAAGTGAAGCTGCCCACCCGATCAATCTTTTCATTACCCAACGTCACCTTTTCATCTTCACTTACTCCTAGCCTTAGCGACTTAGTCTTCTTAACATTAATTTTCAACCCTATTCTAGCACCCTGAACTCGCAAAACCTCTAAAATTCATTCATTTTGCTCACACTTTCATCTAGAATGCTTAAATCATCAGCATAATCTAAGTCCTGGAGACTTTTTCCTCCCCATTAGACTCGGTGGTCTCCCATTGCCTTTTCTGTACTCCTTACGACAAAGTCCATCAAAATAATCCATATAAAGGGGGATAGAACACAGCCCTGTTTAACTCCTGATTTAACACAAAACCAGCTGCTAACCTCTTTTCCTACCTTAAACGCAGCAGTATTTTTCTCGTACATAGCACTAATCACTTTAATGTATTTGTCTGGTATACCATACAAGGATAAAACCTTTACTAAAGCTCTTCTATAAACAGAATCAAACGCTTGCTCATAACCTATAAAACTGAGGACCAAAGGTGTTTGAAAACTCAGGCTCTTCTCAATTATTAGCCTAAGTGTGAAAATTTGGTCGACACATCCTCTGCCTCTTCTAAAACCGCACTGTTCTTCTTTTAAAACTTTGTCTACGGCATCTCTCATTCTAAAAAGTATCATATTACTAAGTAATTTACTACCTACAGAGACCAGACTAATGACTAAATAATTACCACACTCACTTTTATCACCTTTCTTGGCTTAATTAAGGTTTTCCTAAAATCGTTAGGTACTTCCCCTTTTTCAAAAATCATATTCATAATCTTCAGTAACTTATTTCTAGCCTCAGAGCCACCATTTTTAAGAAACTCATTTAACACCCTATCAGCACCTGGAGCCTTATTATTCTTTAATCCTTTTAGTACTGTTGCTAACTCCTCCTGACAAAACAAATCTTCCTTCACATCCAAGGTATCACAAACATTTTCATTTTCCTCTATATCTTTTCCTGCAACTTTATCTCGGTTAAGCAAATTCTCAAAATGTTCGGCCCTTCTCTCTTTAGTTTTTTCCTTATCGCTAATTGCGGCCCCATTCCTATCTTTAACTGGGCCAAGTCCAGATTGACTACCCCCTCTCAATTTGTTTACATGCCAATACAATATTTTACTATTATACCGTCTAGCTGCATCTTCCAGATCCTCGGCAATTTTATCCATGGCCTCCACTTCACACCTCCTTAGTTCATATTTTAATGCTTTCTCCACTTTCCTTACATTCCTTTTGTTTTCATATGATCTATCACTCGGATAATTCTTGTACAAGTCCTTTCTCCTTTCTATTAAAAATAAAGCTTTTTCACTAATATTCTTTGCTGCAGTTCTAGACAGCCTGAGGGAAAGAAATTTGATCTGAGCAAACGTGGGAAAACAGGGTGTATTTTCGCAATTTTGCAATTAACTAGGCTCACATATTTACTTGATGATCAGGTTTCAAAGGCAGTATATTTGCATAAATATTAATGTGGAACATAAAAGAAAGTCTAATGGATTCCTGTTATTCAGGTTTTTTATATCTAAATGAGCATGGATTAACTGAAAAGAATTATCTACTCGAACTAAAGAGTGGAGTTAAGACTTAAAACGAGCAACAGCTCCTAAGTTACTTATTAAATAATGGAAATTTCTATTTTATTGTGGGGGAAACTACCCCCTGTCCCCCCCCCCCCAAAGACACCACTGGCCACTAGGGCAAGAGTTTTATTCTATGCAATTCATCCTTTTTTTATCTCAGGAATTATGATTTGGAAACAGGGGGGAGGTTTGATTCTGATTGTTTTCGTAAAGGTTATGGGTATCAAGGCGAAACTTTGGGTAAGGTTATGGGGCATTTTTAGCTATATCAAAAATGTTATGCGCATCCAATTTTTTAAAAGGGCGTATTTGTAACACTTCGAGAACGACTGAAGGTATTAAGTTTAAAATTTCAGGGCATGTTGGGGGGTGGGGTGCTGAAAAATGATTAGAGGGCAACTAGTATCCCTCCGTTGCCCTTTTTGGCTGAAATGCCCCAAAGACATTCGATCAAAGCTTCATATTTGTTCAAAATAGTCGGAGAGTTAAATAAATATGCTTCCAGGGATGACAAAACCTCCCACAGCCCAAGGAACAAGTGTTGTACGTTATAAAAGTTTCCCTATAGTTATATGAAAAAGGGCGAGTGTATCCCGAGTCTCCAAAAAAGGCTTAGGGTATTAAGAAAAAAACCTTTAGAAACTGTTAAATAGGATTGAAAAAAAGATAGAACACATTATATGTAGGAGGGCTGTCAAAAGGGTACAATAAAAATATTTAAGGAATGGCTAAGGGTATTACTATAGAAGTTCAAAATCATGCTGAGAATGAAGTTGAAAAGGGAACGGACAGCGACCGCCCCCCCCCCTCCTATTGCCCATTAAGATGATCCCCTTTAAACTGATAGAAATACAATAAAGTTTTTTTATTCAAAATAATCATAAGGTCTAATAGCTTTGTCCCCGTGGATGCCATGCCCCCACCCCCGAGGCAAGAACTGAAAATTATCCAGTTTGTTCATTTTTAACAAGCAGGATTTATCATTGGGAGGGGAGATTTTTGATCCTAGGTGCATCCAAAAAAACTAAGTGTATCAAAGTGAAATTTTGGGGAATATTGAGGGGTATGTTCAGTTAAATCAAAAGATACTATCTGCATCCAAGTTATCAAAAGGCCATATTTGAAATATGTCAAGAACAAGTAAGGGTATTAACTGAAACTTTCAGAGCCACCCTATAACCATTGCGGCTGTAAATGTGACTTTCTGTGACTGCAACAGTGTCTACTTCTGTCTGCGACAGCCTATGACTGTGACTGGGGCTGCTTGCAACTGGTACTATATTTACTTGTGGCTACTTTCAGAAAATGTTAAAGGATGCTGAACAAAATTTAAATACACTATGGTCGTGCTTATTGTCAAAGAGGCACATCCGCGATATCTTGGGAACGGCTGAGGGCATTAAGCTGAAACTTCCAGGGCATATTTAACAGTGTTTCAACCTCTGGGGAATGTCTAGGGGGATTTTAAGCTAAATAAAAAGAAACTCTGCATATCCAGGTTATCAACAGAGTAGGCTATATCTGCAGTATTTTAGGTGACTAAGGGTTAGAATATTCAATCAAAACATCTCGGTTGTCAGAAGGGCGTATATGAAATATCCGAGGAAAAATTAATGAAATTTAGTTGAAAATTTCAGGAAATATTGAGGGGGTGTTAAAATAAATCAAAAGTCACGAATAGAGCTATTAAATTTGAATTATATATTTTTATTCTTATGCCAGAGACATGAAAAACAAAACAAATATTCACTACATTAACCAAAACCAAAACTTTGTTGATCAAAAACAAACAGAAATTAATTAAAAAAAACTTTCCAAAAAAGAAGTATTTCAAAGCTAAGTAAAGAGCCATATTAACATTAAGACCAATATATTTAAGTTCCTAAAATAATTAAAACTCAAAACGACCAAAAATTACTATTAAAGAAGAAATGAAACCCAAAACGTACAGAAATTAAAATAAATAATCATACAAAACATAGTGACAACAGATACTAATATAGATAAAAAAATAAATCTGAAAACGAGGAAAAATTTAACTGAATTTTCAGGTCAAACTTAAAACAAAGAAAAATCACTACAAACACAAGTTAGTCTACTGCCCCTTTTCCATAACCGTAAAAGTTTAAATTTGTTGAGTCATTTGTCTTTGGTGAAAACGATATGTATTAGAAATATTTCATTTATATTAATAACATTAAAAATAACATAGAAATTGCAGTGAAATAAAATCTTAACTCGTTGAGTTTCCACATGGATTAATGAAATCATGTATCAAATATTCATTTTATTTTCATTAGCTTTTTTCCAGTCGTCTTAATTTTTCTAGTGATTATTAAAAAAAAAATTTTTGCACAAAATAAGTTTTTCAAAAAACGGTTGAGAACTCCATTAAACCAAAGATGAACAAAAATAGAACCAAATAATCTACCAAGCATACAACTACCACAAATCAGTATCAATAATTAAATAAAACACAAAACAAACAGAAATTAAAATAAGTCAAGCTCAAAACGAGCAGAAATTAATCTGAATAGGGTTCTAAACCTTGTGCTTTATAAAAGCCAGAATATAATTTGTACTTTATTTAAAAAAAATCCAAATGAATTTACTGAAAAAAATGTGCATTGTCAATTTAATATACATGTGTCGATATTTTTTTCCTAAAATCTTAATTAATTTTTGTTTTCTCAAATTTATAAGTGAAAACATTTAAAAGAATTTTTTCAGTAAATTAAAAGTTACAAACGTAACGTTGAAAAAAATGGCCATCTTTAATTTTTGATTGTTTTTTTTTTTTTGGGAAATGGTGGGCTAGACATAAAGGCCCTCCAATCACTTTCGACTATTAAAAAGGGCACTAGCCCTTTCAATTTCCAATCAAATGAACCCTTTTTGAAGTTTCATTGGCAACACTTTATATAAAAACCTTATATGCCTCCAGGGCATAACTTACGACCCTTGCCCTGAGGGCTCTAAGGGGGTTATCATCCTCAGAGATCTAAGTTCCAAAACTTTCAAATACGTTGAAGAAAATGGCTATCTCAAAATTTTGATTGGATGTGTTTGGGGAAATGGTGGGCTTGAGAAGGGGGTTAGTTGCCCTCCAATCACTTTCGACTATTAAATAAGGCATAAGCCATTTCGACTTCCAATCGACTGAGCCCTTTTTGAAGTTTCTGTGACAACACTTTCTATAAAAACTTTATATGCTCCTAGGACATAACTGAAAACCCTTGCCTGGAGGGCTGGGGGGTGTCATCCTTAAAGACCTAATTTCCAGAACTTTCAAATACGTTGAAGAAAATGGCTATCTCAAAATTTTGATTGGATGTGTTTGGGGAAATGGTGGGCTTGAGAAGGGGGTTAGTTGCCCTCCAATCACTTTCGACTATTATAAAGGGTACTAGTCCTTTCAATTTCCAATTGAATGAGCCATTTTTGAAGTTTCTACAATAAAGCTTTCTATAAAAACCTTATATGCCGTCAGGGCATGACTTAAAACCCTTGCCCTGAGGGGCGTGGGGGGTTTTTCTTCATCAAAGACATAATGTCCAGAACTTTCAACTACGTTGAACAAAAAGGCTATCTCAAACTCTTGACTGGATATGTTTGGATATGTTGGTGGAAGTGAGAGGGGGGTTAGTTGCCCTCCAATCGCTTTTGACTATTAGGGCACTATAATAAGGGCACTAGCCCTTTGAATTTCCAATCAAATGAAGCCTTTTTGAAGTTTCTTAGACAACGCTTTCTATACAAACCTTTTATGCCACCAGGATAAAACTTACAATTCTTGCCCTGAGGGCTGTTGGGGGGGGGGTGTCATCCTCAAAGACCTAATTTCCAGAACTTCCAACTACGTGGAACAAAATGGCTATCTCAAAATTTTGATTGGATGTGTTTGCGGAAATGGTGGGCTTGAGAGGGGGTTAGTTTTCCTCCAATCACTTTCAACTATTAAATAGGGCACTAGCCATTTCTGTTTGCAATCGAATGAGTCTTTTTTGAAGTTTCTATGACAAAGCTTTCTATAAAATCTTTATATGCACCCAGGGCATAACTTAGAACCTTACCCTTAGGGCTGTAGGGAGGGGGAATTGTCATCCTCAAAGACCTAATTTCCATAAATTTCAATTATCTTGAACAAAATGGTTATATCAAAATTTTGATTGGATGTTTTTGGGGAAATGGTGGGCGTAAGAGGTGGGTTAGTTGCCCTCCTATCAATTTCGATTATTAAAAAGGGCCTTAGCCCTTTCAATTTCCAATGGAATGAGCCCATTTTTAAGTTTCTATGACAACGTTTTCTATAAGAACCGTATATGCCCCCAGGGCATAACTTACACCCTTGCCCTGAGGGGTGTTGGGGGTTTGTCATCCTCAAAGACATAATTTCCAGAACTTTCAACTACGTTGAACAAAATAGCTATCTGAAAATTTTTATTGGATTTATTTGGGGAAATAATGGCCGTGGAAGAGCTGCTATTTGCCTTCCAATCCCTTTTGACTATTAAAATGGGCACGAGCCCTTTCAATTTTCAGTCGAATGAGCCCTTTTCGAAGTTTCTACGACAGCTCCTTCGATACGAAGTGCCCTCGTGTAAAGAAACAAATAGACAAATAAATGATACATTGTGCCAACATCGTTCTTTACTTAGGCAGTGTTATTACGCCAATTATGAAAATTAAACACTAGCCAGAGAGCCTGCTCGTATTGAATAGCTTATCACATGATTTTTAAGCAGGACCACCACAATATAAATAAAAGTCGTAAAGTTTACACAAAGTTTGTTCCGCTGACGGAAGAAGTTTAAGTTTTTGACTTTATGCCAAGTTTATAGCAACTTAGATGACTTTATGGGAAAAGCTGAATGATTGTTTTCTTGTTTAACATCGAAAACAAGCTGAACTTGTTTTCTATTTTAATAAAATAAACAAAGTCAGGTGAGTAAACCTAGCTTTTAACTTTGCGAATAACTTTACGAGCTTCACAGACAGTATGGGAACCCTGCATTAATGGTAAATTCATGGAAATTAATAAAAATTCACTGCAAATGTTGACAACACCACGATACACTTAAGCCACCCAGCTTAAGCCTCCTTGCAGAAGGATCTGAAGATACAAAAATGGTCCAATGCAATGATGATCAGTTTCAGTGCATCGAAAACAAATTGTCGATGAGCTCCCGATTGAAAGCAAACAGTTTTGTTCGACGGTTTATTTCCAATTGGAAGAATCTTCCTGGAAACTATTCCCCTATAAATTTATCTGGCATTTCTTACAAAAACAAATTCAACATATTAATACAAAGAGTGAGGTAATCGTGGTTGGGGTTGCAACAAGTAGCTCTAAAATGGTAATTGTAGCACTATTTTGGTACAGTAGCACGTAGCACGATCAGGATATTCTATAGCGCTGTTTTGCATAATACATGTACATGTACTACTTGAATGCTACAGTTTTCTAAAAAAAAATATATGATCAGACTCAGCAAGTGAGGGAATTCAAAAATACTGTAGGAGGAGAGCATCTTCTGTGCTTTTTCTGATGATTTCTTTTAAAAGGTAGGACTTCGATTAAAGCAACTCGCAGGGTTGCCACCAAGGTTACGTTCGTACCATTTTTGGTACGTTTTAAATAAAACAGTACGTTTTACGTTACGGTGCTAAAAACGTTACATTTTTGTTACGTTTTTGAATTTATGTTACAATTATGTTACGCTTTTTAATAATGAGGAAGTTTCACATTTTCTGAGTAATCTATTTTTTTCCCCGTGAAAAAATCCGCTGTTCCCATTTTAATTACACTGACAGGAGTATCGACATTTTTTCACATCGCGGTCATTTAATCTTATCAAGCAATCACTCAGTTATTAGGATGAGAAAATACCCACTTCGCTTACTCGCATAGTAAGTTAAGATAACATTCTCTCTCATGAGCATACGATTATCATTTGTTTAGTGACAAGTGACAATAGTGATTTAGTCACCTCACCAACTCTCAATTTCATCAGTTGACTTTGAATCTTGTTCCGTTAACAGTCATACTAAAACTATATGGAGAAGGAGCTAGTTTCATTAGTTAATGCTAACGAAATAAAACAAAATATGATGAGAATACAAAAATTTAGAACCAAATTTGGACTATATATTTGCAAATTAGGGGGGGGGGGGTAAAGCATAGTATATATTAAATACGTAACCTAATCTAGGTACTTTCACCACCCCTAAACCCCAAAAACAATAGTTTAAATATTGTAAACGCAATGACAAACCACGCTTTGCGATTCAATTCTCTACTGACTGATACCCGTTTGACTAGTTTCCTTTAGCATCTATCTTGCGTGTGTATCAGCTAATTGACTAGTACCGATGATATATGTATTATTCTTTCCGTAACAACCTCACCCCCCCCCCTTCTGATTGGATTGATGTAATATCAGGTTATATACAAAAGTTGTTCTTTTTATATGGGATTATGAACATCTGATATTCACAAAATACATGAAACTGTAAAAATGAGCCATTTTTTGGTTATATCTAAGCATTGAGGAGGGGGGTTGGTTAGTTTAGCCGGAATTTTCGATTTCAGGGGGGTGGTTGTATTTTCAGAAAAGAGGCCATGGTATTTGTAAATAGTATAAAATAAATAATTTAATAGTACTGCTTGTGTGTTTAAAAGGTTTTCTTCAGAAAAGGACAATCACTAGATATTTGGCTTTAGAAAACGACAACTAGAGTAATGCCCATTTGTATGAAGAAGATAACAGTCTTGTGTCTGTATAGGGTAGGTTTACAGTTTACTTAAAAACTGATTCATTGGGACCACGCAGGCTGGACTGGGGCCCCAACCCCCTGAAAACGTAAATTTCTCGGTATTTCTTTATTAAACTATAGGTTTTTATTATCCCCCTTAATTTTCTTAGTTAAATCATTGTCAGTTCATTTTTATTAACTCACTGATCTTTTTGTTCCACCTTCCTTTTATTTCTTTGTCACACAATTTTTTTTTAATTTGTGAAAAATTTTTCAACCACTTTCGAATGTTCAGTTAATTCCCACTTTTATCAGTACAGCACAACGGTAAAAGCACATCCCGAGGCTGTGTTAACTTAGGCTGTAATCTTGGATGAGACATTATTTTTTTTTAAATTGGAAAATAAAAAATTTGAAAATATTAAATAAAAGTGAAAATTCGGGGCAAAAAATCGATTCGTTTTTGCATAATTTGATCTCTTTTATTTGTTTTCCTCAACTCATCGACTTTTTCCGTTTATGTATTTAAAAACTAGATAAATTTGGTGTTTCTGTTATGTAAAACCCAATGCTTTTTGTGCCCCTCGTGTTCACTTATATTCATATATTCTTGAGAAAAAAATTCTCTACTTTGTAGTTCGTTTTGAAAATAAGTTTAATTTTTTTTATTGTTTGACCCCCTCCCCTAGAAACTCTTTGTACGTGCCTGGACTCGTGAGACCCATCAAAACAGCTTTAGGCTAACATTTTTGTGATTGAATTGTGTGAACTCTGAATTTTGAAAAATGCATATTATGCAAAATAACTGTTGTTTCATATAAGAACTGAAGACAACGATTAAAATTTTTTTTTCGATAAAATAAAAACAAAATAAAAACTCTGTCATTCGGAATTGCTTAAATCTTCACGTTCGAACGATGCAAATTTGAAGCTAGAGGAGGTGAGACTGAGACTGAGCCAATCTAAAATATTAGACGGGAAGGGAGCGATTAAAATGATTTTTTGGGTGTTTTTATGAAGTTCGATTTTATTGGCTGGATTTATTAAGATCGATTTTATTGAAATTTAACAATAAAAAAAATCTAGTTGGTTTTTTTATTTTCTTCAAAACTCTAAAGTGTCCTGCGTTTATTGATTTGCCTTTTATTTTGTATGTATTACTCATCAACTTTTGTTTTAAAACACCAATGATGGCAATTAAAAACAACAAGATATGCAAAATAGTAGCCTGGGGTTTTATACACGCATCAGGGGGAGGGGGGTCTTTCTGTTGTGCAGGTAAACTGGAAGCAGCACTTGCAGTTGAATAAATAGGAATTTCCTGAAGGTAAAGAAGTATGAATTGTTATTGTTGTATACTTCTTAGGCACCTTTTAAAAGTTGGAGGGAAGATTTTTAATGAGATTACGTAAAAATATATTTTTAAAATTATACATGCAAAAAATTTCCCATCCCCCCTTTAAGTACCGCTCTTGATAGCGAAATTAAGGCACCCTGCCTTGAAAAGAGACTTTTCTTTCAGATGTTACGTAAAAGTTACGTTTTTAAGAGTTTGACGTTACGAAATATTTTGGTCTGCCGGCAACCATGGCAACTCGGCACAAGCATCAATTTCAAACTGTGACTGAGGTGTTGATTTTTCGAATACGATCTTTAGGCTAATTTTTAGAATTGGAATTTTAGAGGAAGACTGGTGAAACTTACTACAATGGCTTCTTTTGAAACATATAATCTAATAGCAAAATTTGGTTAAAGAATTCTAGTGACATAGAAATCAGATGGGAAAGAAATATACCACTATACCACTCAATGCCTTTTTTTATGCTCTTTCCAAATATAATAGCCTAATCATTTTTGTCAGAAATGAATTTTACCCCCACACCTATATAGGTAAATATCTACCAAATCATATTTTTGACTTATGCATAAAGTGAATATACAACTTGATGCCCTTTTTTATGCTGATTACAAATATAATAATAATTTCTATCAGAAATGAATTTCAGCCCCCCCCCTATATATGCCAGTTCAGGGTATATATTTCTAAATTAGGGGGGGGGGTAAATTTTAAACTTACCTCCCATTTACATCAGAAACAAAATTTGCCCCCCCCCCTAATGTAGAAATATATACCCTGAATTGGCATATATAGGGGGGGGGGGCTGAAATTCATTTCTGATAGAAATGATTATTATATTTGTAATCAGCATAAAAAAAGGCATTGAGTGGTATATTCACTTTACATGTAAGTCAATAATATGATTTGGTAGATATTTACCCCTATATATACCAATTCAGGGTATATATTTGCACATTAGGGGGGTGGGGGCAAATTTTATTTCTGATGTAAATAGGAGGTAAGTTTAAACTTTACCCTCACCCCCCTAATGTGCAAATATATACCCTGAATTGGTATATATAGGGGTGGGGGTAAATTTCAAAGGTTTTTTAGGGAAAGCTGTCAACCACCCATGTGTTATCCACAGTTCCATTTTTGAAGTCTGTGGAAACAGTTTGACGTGTTTGGTGAGATTATGTTCCTTGGCGTTTGACAGACATTTGCAAAAAAAGGGGTAATTAGTGATTGGATAATTTTTAACTAGAAATGACCAAAAAGTGTTTTGGAGGAGATGGGATGATTGTGTACTGTGTAATACACAAGTGATGGTTTGCACAGTGTTGTCAATTTTAAATAGTTTAGAAAAAAAAAATTAACAAGAAATGGCTGAAAAGTGTTTTGAGGGAGTTGAGTTGCACAAGGGTTCAGTTGCATGGTTGGGTTCAGTTACATGCGGATTCAGTTACACAGGGATTAGTTAAATGGGGTTGAGTTGCACAAGGGTTCAGTAGCACAAGGGTTCAGTAGCATGGGAGTTCAGTTGTATGGGGTTTTGGTTATACAGGGGTTCAGTTACATGGGGGGTTCAGTTGCATGGGGGTTTAGTTAAATGGGGTCGAGTTGCATGAGGGTTGAGTGGCATGAGGGTTCAGGTTGGAATATTTCAGTAGTGTTTTGTTGTGCTTTACCTTGTCACAGTTACATTCTATTGATTTTCATAGTTCATTTTGAATTTCCTTCATTGAAATGCAAGAGTTGGAATATTTCAGTAGTGTTTTGTTGTGCTTTACATTGTCATAGTTACATTCTCTTGATTTTCATACTTCATTTTGAATTTCTGTCATGAAATGCAAGAGTTGGATTATTTCAGTAGTGTTTTGTTGTGCTTTACCTTGTCACAGTTACATTCTCTTGATTTTTCGAAGTTCATTTTGAATTTCTGTCGTGAAATGACAGAGTTGGAATATTTCAGTAGTGTTTTCTTGTGCTTTACCTTGTCACAATTACATTCTGTTGATTTTGATAGTTCATTATGAATTTCTTTCATTGAAATGCAAGAATTGGAATATTTCAGTAGTGTTTTGTTGTGCTTTACCTTGTCACAGCTACATTTTCATGATTTTTCAAAGTTCATTTTGAATTTCTGTTGTGAAATGCAAGAGTTGGAATATTTCAGTAGTGTTTTGTTGTGCTTTACCTTGTCACAGTTACATTCTGTTGATTTTCATAGTTCATTTTGAATTTCTTTCATTGAAATGCAAGAGTTGGAATATTTCAGTAGTGTTTTTTTGTGCTTTACCTTGTCACAGTTACATTCTGTTGATTTTCATAGTTCATTTTGAATTTCTTTCATTGAAATGCAAGAGTTGGAATATTTCAGTAGTGTTTTGTTGTGCTTTACCTTGTCACAGTTACATTCTGTTAATTTTCATAGTTCATTTTGAATTTCTTTCATTGAAATGCAAGAGTTGGAATATTTCAGTAGTGTTTTGTTGTGCTTTACCTTGTCACAGTTACATTCTCTTGATTTTTCGAAGTTCATTTTGAATTTCTGTTGTGAAATGCAAGAGTTGGAATATTTCAGTAGTGTTTTGTTATGCTTTACCTTGTCACAGTTACATTCTGTGGATTTTCATAGTTCATTTTGAATTTCTTTCATTGAAATGCAAGAGTTGGAATATTTCAGTAGTGTCTTGTCATGGTTTACCTTGTTACAGCTACATTCTCATGATTTTTCGAAGTTCATTTTGAATTTCTGTCGTGAAATGCAAGAGTTGGAATATTTCAGTAGTGTTTTGTTGTGCTTTACCTTGTCACAGTTACATTCTATTGATTTTCATAGTTCATTTTGAATTTCTTTCATTGAAATGCAAGAGTTGGAATATTTCAGTAGTGTTTTGTTGTGCTTTACCTTGTCACAGTTACATTCTATTAATTTTTCAAAGTTCATTTTGAATTTCTTTTGTGAAATGCAAGAATTGGAATATTTCAGTAGTGTTTTGTTGTGCTTTACCTTGTCACAGGTACATTCTGTTGATTTTCATAGTTCATTTTGAATTTCTTTCATTGAAATGCAAGAGTTTTGTTGTGCTTTACCTTGTTACAGTTACATTCTCTTGATTTTTCATAGTTCATTTTGAATTTCTTTCATTGAAATGCAAGAATTGGAATATTTCAGTAGTGTTTTGTTGTGCTTTACCTTGTCACAGTTACATTCTGTTGATTTTCATAGTTCATTTTGAATTTCTTTCATTGAAATGCAAGAGTTGGAATATTTCAGTAGTGTTTTGTTGTGCTTTACCTTGTCACAGTTACATTCTGTTAATTTTCATAGTTCATTTTGAATTTCTTTCATTGAAATGCGAGAGTTGGAATATTTCAGTAGTGTTTTGTTGTGCTTTACCTTGTCACAGTTACATTCTCTTGATTTTTCGAAGTTCATTTTGAATTTCTGTCGTGAAATGCAAGAGTTGGAATATTTCAGTAGTGTTTTGTTGTGCTTTACCTTGTCACAGTTACATTTTGTTGATTTTCATAGTTCATTTTGAATTTCTTTCATTGAAATGCAGGAGTTGGAATATTTCAGTAGTGTCTTGTCATGGTTTACCTTGTCACAGCTACATTCTCATGATTTTTCGAAGTTCATTTTGAATTTCTGTCATGAAATGCAAGAGTTGGAATATTTCAGTAGTGTTTTGTTGTGCTTTATCTTGTCACAGTTACATTCTGTTGATTTTCATAGTTCATTTTGAATTTCTTTCATTGAAATGCACGAGTTGGAATATTTCAGTAGTGTTTTGTTGTGCTTTACCTTGTCACAGTTACATTCTATTAATTTTTCAAAGTTCATTTTGAATTTCTTTCGTGAAATGCAAGAATTGGAATATTTCAGTAGTGTTTTGTTGTGCTTTACCTTGTCACAGGTACATTCTGTTGATTTTCATAGTTCATTTTGAATTTCTTTCATTGAAATGCAAGAGTTTTGTTATGCTTTACCTTGTTACAGTCACATTCTCTTGATTTTTTGAAGTTTATTTTGAATTTCTTTCGTGAAATGCAAGAATTGGGATATTTCAGTAGTGTTTTGTTGTGCTTTACCTTGTCACAGTTACATTCTGTTGATTTTCATAGTTCATTTTGAATTTCTTTCATTGAAATGCAAGAGTTGGAATATTTCAGTAGTGTTTTGTTGTGCTTTACCTTGTCACAGTTACATTCTGTTGATTTTCATAGTTCATTTTGAATTTATTTCATTGAAATGCAAGAGTTGGAATATTTCAGTAGTGTTTGTTGTGCTTTTCCTTGTCACAGTTACATTCTGTTAATTTTCATAGTTCATTTTGAATTTCTTTCATTGAAATGCAAGAGTTGGAATATTTCAGTAGTGTTTTGTTGTGCTTTACCTTGTCACAGTTACATGCTCTTGATTTTTCGATGTTCATTTTGAATTTCTGTCGTGAAATGCAAGAGTTGGAATATTTCAGTAGTGTTTTGTTGTGCTTTACCTTGTCACAGTTACATTCTGTTGATTTTCATAGTTCATCTTGAATTTCTTTCATTGAAATGCAAGAGTTGGAATATTTCAGTAGTGTCTTGTCATGGTTTACCTTGTCACAGCTACATTCTCATGATTTTTCGAAGTTCATTTTGAATTTCTGTCGTGAAATGCAAGAGTTGGAATATTTCAGTAGTGTTTTGTTGTGCTTTACCTTGTCACAGTTACATTCTGTTGATTTTCATAGTTCATTTTGAATTTCTTTCATTGAAATGCAAGAGTTGGAATATTTCAGTAGTGTTTTGTTGTGCTTTACCTTGTCACAGTTACATTCTATTAATTTTTCAAAGTTCATTTTGAATTTCTTTCGTGAAATGCAAGAATTGGAATATTTTAATAGTGTTTTGTTGTGCTTTACCTTGTCACAGGTACATTCTGTTGATTTTCATAGTTCATTTTGAATTTCTTTCATTGAAATGCAAGAGTTTTGTTGTGCTTTACTTTGTTACAGTTACATTCTCTTGATTTTTCGAAGTTCATTTTGAATTTCTTTCGTGAAATGCAAGAATTGGAATATTTCAGTAGTGTTTTGTTGTGCTTTACCTTGTCACAGTTACATTCTGTTGATTTTCATAGTTCATTTTGAATTTCTTTCATTGAAATGCAAGAGTTGGAATATTTCAGTAGTGTTTTGTTGTGCATTACCTTGTCACAGTTACATTCTGTTGATTTTCATAGTTCATTTTGAATTTCTTTCATTGAAATGCAAGAGTTGGAATATTTCAGTAGTGTTTTGTTGTGCTTTACCTTGTAACAGTTACATTCTGTTGATTTTCATAGTTCATTTTGAATTTCTTTCATTGAAATGCAATGTCTTGTCGTTGGTTTACCTTGTCACAGTTACATTCTCTTGATTTTTCGAAGTTCATTTTGAATTTCTTTCATTGAAATGCAAGAGTTGGAATATTTCAGTAGTGACTTGTTGTGCTTTACCTTGTCACAGTTACATTCTCTTGATTTTTCGAAGTTTATTTTGAATTTCTGTCGTGAAATGCAAGAGTTGGAAAATTGGGGGTCTTAGTCCACCAGCCTGAATGGTGGAAATCCACTAGTTCAGTATTGGGGTCTTAGTCCACCAACCTGAATGCTGGAAATCCACTAGCTCAGTATTGGAGTCCCAGTCCACCAGCCTGAACGGTGGAAATTCACTAGCTCAGAATTAGGGTCTTAGTCCACCAGCCTGAATGGTGGAAATTCACTAGCTCAGTATTGGGGTCTTGGTCCACCAGCCTGAATGGTGGAAATCCACTGGCTCAGTATTGGGGTCTCAGTCCACCAGCCTGAATGGTGGAAATTCACTAGCTCAGAATTAGGGTCTTAGTCCACCAGCCTGAATGGTGGAAATTCACTAGCTCAGAATTGGGGTCTTAGTCCACCAGCCTGAATGGTTGAAATTCACTAACTCAGAATTGGGGTCTTAGTCAGTGTTCAGATTGGAGCGTTGGAGTCCGACTATCTGGGCTTTATTTGTCAAGGCCTGAATGCTAAGCGACGGACATGAGCTCGATTGGGACCCCATTGTGAAAATGGAAAAAAAAACGAAAATATATTGTTGGTATGTGTGAAGAGCATGGCACCGCTAGGGCAACAGTCTAACCGTTGACGGTTTTAGGTATCCGTGAATAAGTTCTAAGGCAAGAGTGGAAGCTGGGACAAATTTTTGGAGGTGCCCACCTCACCTGCCCAGAGTCTCAGGCAAGTGACCCTAAATTTGAAAAAGTGGAAATTGGCTCAGATTTTCTAAACTGAGCTGAGACAATGAATAGATACTATTGGGAAAGTGATTGGAGACACTGGGCATCCGTGAACAAGTGCTAAATTGAGAGAGGAATTTGGGACAATATTTGGGGGTGCTCACCCGCCCAGAGTCTCCGGCAGGTGACCCAAAAATTTAAAAAACACACAGAGACGACAGACACAAAGAGACGAATCACGCGATGGCGCATACATAGTGAGAGAGAGAGACATGCAAAGTCGACATAGCTTTATTTCATTTTTTAAGGTTAATTTGGACGAGGTTACGTGCGCGCACGTAACCACCCCCAAATATTGTCCCAAATTCCTCTCTCAATTTAGCACTTGTTCACGGATGCCCAGTGTCTCCAATCACTTTCCCAATAGTATATATTCATTGTCTCAGCTCAGTTTAGAAAATCTGAGCCAATTTCCACTTTTTCAAACTTAGGGTCACTTGCCTGAGACTCTGGGCAGGTGAGGTGGGCACCTCCAAAAATTTGTCCCAACTTCCACTCTTGCCTTAGAACTTATTCACGGATACCTAAAACCGTCAACGGTTAGACTGTTGCCCTAGCGGTAACCATGCCATGCTCTACACACATACCAACAATATATTTTCGTTTTTTGTTTTCCATTTTCACAATGGGGTCCCAATCGAGCTTATGTCCGTCGCTTAGCATTCAGGCCTTGACAAATAAAGCCCAGATAGTCGGACTCCAACGCTCCAATCTGAACACTGACTAAGACCCCAATTCTGAGTTAGTGAATTTCAACCATTCAGTCTGGTGGACTAAGACCCCAATTCTGAGCTAGTGAATTTCCACCATTCAGGCTGGTGGACTAAGACCCTAATTCTGAGCTAGTGAATTTCCACCATTCAGGCTGGTGGACTGAGACCCCAATACTGAGCTAGTGGATTTCCACCATTCAGGTTGGTGGACTAAGACCCCAATACTGAGCTAGTGGATTTCCACCATTCAGGCTGGTGGACCAAGACCCCAATACTGAGCTAGTGGATTTCCACAATTCAGGCTGGTGGACTAAGACCCCAATTCTGAGCTAGTGAATTTCCACCATTCAGGCTGGTGGACTGGGACTCCAATACTGAGCTAGTGGATTTCCAGCATTCAGGTTGGTGGACTAAGACCCCAATACTGAGCTAGTGGATTTCCACCATTCAGGCTGGTGGACTAAGACCCCCAATTTTCCAACTCTTGCATTTCACGACAGAAATTCAAAATGAACTTCGAAAAATCAAGAGAATGTAACTGTGACAAGGTAAAGCACAACAAGTCACTACTGAAATATTCCAACTCTTGCATTTCAATGAAAGAAATTCAAAATGAACTATGAAAATCAACAGAATGTAGCTGTGACAAGGTAAACCACGACAAGACACTACTGAAATATTCCAATTCTTGCATTTCACGAAAGAAATTCAAAATGAACTTTGAAAAATTAAGAGAATGTAACTGTGACAAGGTAAAGCACAACAAAACACTACTGAAATATTCCAACTCTTGCATTTCAATGAAAGAAATTCAAAATGAACTATGAAAATCAACAGAATGTAACTGTGACAAGGTAAAGCACAACAAAACACTACTACGAAAATGAACTTCGAAAAATCAAGAGAATGTAACTGTGACAAGGTAAAGCACAACAAAACACTACTGAAATATTCCAACTCTTGCATTTCAATGAAAGAAATTCAAAATGAACTATGAAAATTAACAGAATGTAACTGTGACAAGGTAAAGCACAACAAAACACTACTGAAATATTTCAACTCTTGCATTTCAATGAAAGAAATTCAAAATGAACTATCACAAAACACAACAAGGTAAACACTACAGGGTGACAAGGTAAAGCACAACAAAACACTACTGAAATATTCCAACCTGAACCCTCGTGCCACTCAACCCTCGTGCAACTCGACCCCATTTAACTAAACCCCCGTGCAACTGAACCCCCCATGTAACTGAACCCCTGTATAACCGAAACCCCATACAACTGAACCCCCGTGCTACTGAACCCTCGTGCTACTGAACCCTCGTGCAACTCGACCCCATTTAACTAAACCCCCGTGCAACTGAACCCCCTCGTACAACTCGACCCCATTTAACTAATCCCCGTGTAGCTGAATCCGCATGTAACTGAACCCCTGTGCAACTGAACCCTCGTGCAACTCGGCCCCATTTAACTAAACCCCCGTGCAACTGAACCCCCCTCGTGCAACTCGACCCCATTTAACTAATCCCCGTGTAACTGAATCCGCATGTAACTGAACCCCCCGTGCAACTGAACCCTCGTGCAACTCGACCCCGTTTAACTAAACCCCCGTGCAACTGAACCCCCCATGTAACTGAACCCCTGTATAACCAAAACCTCATACAACTGAACCCCCGTGCTACTGAACCCTCGTGCTACTGAACCCTCGTGCAACTCGACCCCATTTAACTAATCCCCGTGTAACTGAATCTGCATGTAACTGAACCCCCGTGCAACTGAACCCTCGTGCAACTCGACCCCATTTAACTAAACCCCCGTGCAACTGAACCCCCCATGTAACTGAACCCCTGTATAACCGAAACCCCATACAACTGAACCCCCATGCTACTGAACCCTCGTGCTACTGAACCCTCGTGCTACTGAACCCTCGTGCAACTCGACCCCATTTAACTAATCCCCGTGTAACTGAATCCGCATGTAACTGAACCCAACCGTGCAACTGAACCCTCGTGCAACTCAACTCCCTCAAAACACTTTTCAGCCATTTCTTGTTAATTTTTTTTTATTTCTAAACTATTTAAAATTGACAACACTGTGCAAACCATCACTTGTGTATTATACAGTACACAATCATCCCATCTCCTCCAAAACACTTTTCAGTCATTTCTAGTTAAAAATTATCCAATCACTAATTACCCCCTTTTTTTTTTGCAAATGTCTGTCAAACGCCAAGGAACGTAATCTCACCGAACACGTCAAACTGTTTCCACAGACTTCAAAAATGGAACTGTGGATAACACATGGGTGATTGACAGCTTTCCCTAAAAAACCTTTGAGTTTAATGTCTCAAGCATGGGTTTTCCTTGTGCAATTGAAACTGTAGTGTATATTCTTGTGCTCGTCAATGTACACGTGAATTCATGACGTACATTCATTGTGCAATTGACAACAAAAACAGAAAAAAAACCTGTTTGCTTTAAATTATATTATTACGAGCAAAACATTCTTGACTTCATTATACTTTGCCAAGTTTAAAAAAAAAACCTCGACTTTAGTGGGCCAACCTTTAAAATGTTCACGTGTAAATACAGTGTCCCACGCATGGGTTTTTCTTGTGCAATTGAAACTGTAGTGTATATTCTTGTACTCGTCAAACCTTTACACTGTATATTCTTGTAATCGTCAAACCTTTGCACTGTATATTCTTGTAACCGTCAAACCTTTACACTGTATATTCTTGTAATCGTCAAACCTTTACACTGTATATTCTTGTAATCGTCAAACCTTTGCACTGTATATTCTTGTAACCGTCAAACCTTTACACTGTATATTCTTGTAATCTTCAAACCTTTGCACTCTATATTCTTGTAACCGTCAATGTAATCGTCAAACCTTTATATAACTTACTACTGATGTTCTTAAAGAATTGGGACAAAAAGTCAAACTTTAAGTCTAAAAAGCAAGGTGTTGAGGAGAGGGAACCCCCCCTCATATATGGAATAATTTCTGCTTGTTCTAAGTTTTATGTAGCTCCTTACTTTCAATCATTTAATCATTTACTTTCAATTTTCAATCATTTTCCAAATAATACAAGGAAATCGGGCTCCCTCCATGGAAAATTACTTCCCCCCACAAAAAATTACTGCCCCTCACAGAAAATTACTTTCCCCCACAGAAAATTCCTGCAATTAAAGTCCTTCCAATATACCTACCCGCCTCGGAAAATTTTCTGGACAATTCTATCCCTGCTGAAAAATCCCTCCCAAAAATTTCTTGCAGACACTTCTGCATGAAGTATTCTCCTTATCATACTTTAATCTGAAAAATATTTTAATTTCTGATTGTTTTTCAAATCATGTTGGAAATCCTTCCCTTCCATGGAAATTTTTCCTGGAATCCCCCACCCACAGAGAAATCTTGCTCCTGTAGAAAATTTCCCCACGGTGAATTTCTCCAGCATAAAATTCCCCCCAACAGAAAATTTCCCCAAACAGTTCCTACTGTGCTTGATTTTTTTTTTTTTTGAACACCCCCAGATGTAAAATTAAGTTCTCAAAGACAAAGTACAGTAAATAAAAAGAAATACCTAGTGTAATATTTTCCCTGTAAAAGTTATCACTGTAAACTTCCCTCCCCAGGGAAAATTCTCACTGTGTTAACTCCCCCCCCCCCCCCGAAAAAAAGTATGTAGCCTATACTTGTAGAGTTTTCTGTTCAAGTGTATGCAGGTAGGTTAAGCGTAAGCAGGTAGCGTAAGCAGGTAAGCATAAACAGGTAAGCATCAAACAGTTAAGCATCTATTGTGACCCAAGCACCTACAAAATAAATATAAATAAATAATCGAATAAGTAAGAAACAATGTATGGAATGCACTTCAAATAGAGAACTCTACATCTTCCTTCTTTTGGACTTGCTGGCTCTTCAAGTCATCAAAGGAGATCATCGCAGCTATAGATTTAATCTAGACGGCGTCTTCAAAATCCTCCCGGATCTTGTCGTCTTCACATTTGGCTGCGCTGCAAACGACGTTGTTCCAGCTTTGGAACCAGAAGGTGAGTTCTGCGATTCCTGAACACTTGGTTGTTGATTTGCTCTTGGCGTCTCGAAAGATTCTTCGCGAGGGCTAAGCTTTCGACTGGCGTCGCTCGATGGATTCGATTTCGTGGGGGATAAATATGATGATTCGGGTACTATGGGTACCTCCATGCTCGTTAATGTTGTTCCGTTGTTCTGCAGGTAAGTGCAACCATTAGTACTGTATCTGGGGCGTATAAACTTCCTGTTGCGTCGGTATACTTTTCCGTCTTCTGTCTCAACAGTGAGTGAACGGTCACTTGACTCGTCGTATCTGCCGGTTACGTGGGCCTTGATCCATCTTTCTTTTGCTTGTCCAGTTTTATTGAGCCATACTGGCTGGCCTGGTGCAAACGGTTTGATCGGATGTGTATGTCTGTCATAGGCCTCCTTCTTAGCTTCTTGTTGCTTTTTTCTGGCCTCCTTGTACTCCTGATTGGGTACAGCGTTTGGCACGAAGTTGTGTTCTATTGACGGCATTACCGATCTTAGCTGGCGGCTCATCAGGAGCTGTGCTGGAGAAGCTAAATTGTCTACGGGAGTGTTGCGGTATTCGAGGAGGGCGAGATATGGGTCTGATTTGTCAGCCAGTGCTTTTGACATTAGCCTTTTGACTGTCTGGACCGCTTTTTCGCTGAGGCCGTTGCTTTCAGGATATCTAGGGCTGGACGTGCGGTGCGTGATTCTCCATCGTTCCGCGAAGTTTCTGAATTCATCTGCTGCAAATTGGGGGCCGTTGTCGGAGGTAAGTATTCGTGGGATCCCGTGTCTTGCAAATTGGCTCTTTAGCTTGGTTATAACGCTTCCCGAGCTGGTACTGTCTAGTTTGTCCACCTCGATGTATCGACTGTAATAGTCGGTAGTTACCAAATAATTCCTTCCTTCCCAAAACAGTAAGTCAGTACCTACATGTTCCCATGGGTACTCAGGAATTTCTGAGTTCAGGAGAGGTTCTTGTTGCTGGCAAGAACTGAACCGTTGGCATATTTCACAACCGGAAATGTACTTGGTGATATCAGCAGTGATGTTTGGCCAGAAAACGCACGTGCGTGCACGTTGTTTTGTTTTAACAACGCCTAGATGGGCTGTATGTAGACGGTTCATGATTTCTTGGCGCATACGTCTCGGTATTATGATTCGGTCGCCCTTTAACAGGATACCTTGGTGCGTTGCCAGTTCATTCCTGTAGTTCCAATATTCTTGTATTTCATTTGGGCACTGTTTTCTGTGCTCTGGCCATCCTTTTCTGATCGTATCGGCTATAATCTGCATTTCCGAGTCGTCTTTGGTACAATTGGCTATGATTTGCACCATTTCATCTTTGATTGGAATGTTTTTGATTACATTATGCACATGTAGTTCAGCCTGAAGTTCTTCTTCTGGGTCTGTGTCTTCAATATGCAGACGTGACAGGGTATCAGCAACGGGGATTTCTGGTCCTGGTCTGTATGTAAATGTAAGGTCGTATGGCTGAATGGCTAGCATCATGCGTTGTAGTCTAGGTGGTGCCTTACTGATAGGTTTTCTCAAAATATTTTCCAGTGGCTTGTGATCTGTAATGATAGAGACCTTTCTTCCGAATATATACTGATGAAAGTGTTTGCATGCAAATACTATGCCCAATAGTTCTTTCTCAATCTGAGAGTATCTTTGTTCTGTATCACTAAGGGATCGTGAACCAAAGGCTACTGTTTCATCTTTCACCAGTAACTGCGCTCCTAACCCATGCTGAGATGCATCGACAATTATTTCGACTTCCTGGCAATTTGTGTCGAAATACGAGAGATGTTCACACAAGGATTTTCGAATGACCTGGCAAGCATCGCTGTGCACCTTCTTCCATACGAATTCCTTAGCTTTTCCAAGTTCTCGCAAAGGCTGGTTTAGAATGGATAATTTTGGTATGTATCTGGACAGATAATTAAACATCCCAAGCAATGTCTGCAGCTCCTCTTTGTTCTTTGGTTCCGGCATTTCAGCAATGGCTCTGGTTTTGTTGGGATCCGGTTTGACACCCTCGGTTGTTAGCAAATGGCCAAAATATGGAATGACTTTTGCATTGAATATGCACTTGTCTCTGTTAAATTTGACTCCTTTTTCTCGTGCTCTGTGGAGGACTGCTTTTAGTTGGGCATCATGGTTTTCCGTACTTGTTCCTACACCTGCTATATCATCCACTATTAGACCCAGGCCTAATCCTTCGAATGCCTCTTCCATTCGGCGCTGGTACTCATCTTGAGCTGAAATTATTCCGAATGGGTATCTTCTCCACTTAAATCTCCCAAACATGGTATTAAATGTTGTGAGATCTGATGATGCATCATCCAGTACCATCGACCAGTATCCATGTCTGGCATCTAATTTGAATAGGTTCTGGGCACCGTGGCACTTGTTGGCAATGTCATCAAACGTTGGTATTGGATAATGTGGTCTTTGTATCCATTTATTTAATTCTACAGGGTCAAGACAAATACGGGTTTCACCGTTGGGCTTCTGCACAATGACTATAGAGTTAACCCACTCTGTTGGCTCTGTCACTTTTTCAATTATTCCAGAGCTGACAAGTCGTTCTAACTCGTTTTTTAGTTTATTTTGAACTGCCATAGGGACTCTTCTTGGTGGTTGTACTGAGGGTATTGCCCCTGGTTTTAGATGTATCTTGCATTTCCCAGGCATTTTTCCAATGCCTTCAAACACGTCTTCATATTCTGCCAAAATCTGATCTGTAGAATTGGCCACTGGGATGTGCTCTACATTGTTGATGAATTTGATTAGATTCATTATGACACTGGTCTGTCTGCTAAGTATCGGCTTTTTATCCGTGTCAACCACATAGAAGTTGTGTATTTGGGGTTCCCTGTCTTTGTACTGAACCTCTAAATGACATATACCAGTGACTTTCAACGGTTCCCCGGTATAGCTTGTAAGAATGTCTGAGGTTGGTATTATTTTTGGCCTTGGAACCATCTTGTCAATGGTCCGGGTTGGTATGACGTTTGCTTCAGCACCTGTGTCTATTTTAAATTCCACATTCATTCTTTCTTTCGTCAGATACAGTTTGGCCACTGGCTCGTTATAAGTTTCTTCTTTGCTCTGAATACTTTCAATGAAGTACTGTGACGGTGTTTCTGTACTACTTTCGCCTGTTTCAATACTATGAACGTTTCGTTGACTGCTTCTGCACATTTTAGCAAAATGATTAAGCTTCTTACATTTTATGCAGCTTTTTCCTTTGGCAGGGCATTGATGACTTTTGCTGAATACCCCACCACAATTGTAGCACTTTGGAAACTCTCCGAAATCCTTTGGAGGACAACTATGTCCAGGTGTGAAATTTCCGCCACATTTGTAGCATTTTCTGCCTTGTCTTGCTACTATATCCACTTCTTGCTTGATATATACTTTTGAGTGTTCCTGATTGGACATTATCATTAATTGTGCTTGGGTCGCTTCTGCAGCTCTGCAAATAGCTACTGCACGAGCTAGAGTTAGTCCTGCACCTTCACTAAGTAGTCGTTCGCGGATTTTGTCCTGCTTGACTCCAAAAACTATACGATCTCTTATCATCTCATCACTGGTTGTTCCAAATTCACATTCCTTTGCAGTGATGCGCAACTCGGTAAGGTACTGTTCTATTGATTCACTGTCTCTCTGATTACGTTTATGAAACTGATATCTGGCAAATATCGGATTTGCAAGTGGCTCAACATGTTCGCTAAACTTCCTTAAATATGTGGTGACATTGTCTCTTTCAGCAGCAGTTAATGTCCATGTATTGAAAATGTCTCTGCCTTTTTCACCTGCCCATATCAGTAAGTATGAGCATTTCACTGCATCCTCTTTTCCACTAAGAGGTCCAGTAAACATGAGTTCGGCATGTTGCTTGAAATGGGACCAGGCAGCTTTCAAGTTTGTTGCATCCCAGTCTATAGATGGGCATGATCCATGTTCCATGATGTATTCCTTACACTTCTGACACCATGTAGAGTTTTCTGTTCAAGTGTATGCAGGTAGGTTAAGCGTAAGCAGGTAGCGTAAGCAGGTAAGCATAAACAGGTAAGCATCAAACAGTTAAGCATCTATTGTGACCCAAGCACCTACAAAATAAATATAAATAAATAATCGAATAAGTAAGAAACAATGTATGGAATGCACTTCAAATAGAGAACTCTACAATACTTTCCAATAACAAATACTAAACATCAACAATTGGCAAATTTGGTAGCTTAGAGCTCTTTCCCTGGGGGGTTTTGTGGGTCATACTATCCCCAAAGGCATAGTTATTGAACCTTTAAACTATGCTACACAAAATGGCTATCTCAGAATTGTTGTAATAACTTTCTTTTTTTAGAGATTCAGTTACTATGTAGCTGCATTGCTTCTTACTTACAGTTTGTTACCACACACTGTTTGATTGAAGTCACTAAAGTTAATAAGAATAAAAAATGACGGTTGGCATTGTATCATAGGCAGCGCAATAGCTCTGCCTACGTAAAGAATGATGTGGCTACAATGTATAATTTTTTTTCTTTCTTCTTCATACCCGGGCACTTCGTATCGAATGAGTTGTCGTAGAAACTTCGAAAAGGGCTCATTCGATTGGACATTGGAATGGCTAGTGCCCTTTTTAATAGTCGAAAGTGATTGGAGGGCAACTAGCCCCCCCCCCCCCTCACGTCCATCATTCCCCCAAACACATCCAATCAAAAGTTTGAGATAGCCAATTTGTTCAGCATAGTTAATTTCCTGATAGAAAATATCTTTTTGAGGAGGACACTCCCCCACAACCCTTGGGGCAAGGGTTTTAAGTTATGCCCTGGGGGCATATAAGGTATTTATAGAAGATGTTGTCGTAGAAACTTCAAAAAAGGCTCATTCGATTGGAAATTCAAAGGGCTAGTGCCCTTTTTAATAGTCGGAAGTGAATGGAGGGCAACTAGCCCCCCCCCCACGCCCATCATTCCCCCAAACACATCGAATCAAAATTTTGAGATAGACATTTTGTTCAGCGTAGTTGATTTCCATATTGAAAATATGTTTTTCAGGAGGACACTCCCCTATAACCCTCGGGGCAAGGGTTTTAAGTTATCCCCTGGGGGCATATAAGGTTTTTATAGAAGGTGTTGTTGTAGAAACTTCTAAAAAGGCTCATTCGATTGGAAAATCAAAGGGCTAGTGCCCTTTTTAATATTCGAAAGTGATTGGAGGGCAACTAGCCACCCCCCCCCCCCCCAAAAAAAAAGTATGTAGCCTATACTTTCAAATAACAAATACTAAACATCAACAATTGGCAAATTTTGTAGCTTAGAGCTCATTCCCTGGGGGGTTTTGTGGGTCATACTATCCCCAAAGGCATAGTTATTGAACCTTTAAACTATGCTACACAAAATGGCTATCTCAGAATTGTTGTAAAAACTTTCTTTTTTAGAGTTTCAGTTACTATGTAGCTGCATTGCTTCTTACTTACAGTTTGTTACCACACACTGTTTGATTGAAGTCACTAAAGTTAATATGAATAAAAAATGACGGTTGGTATTGTATCATAGGCAGCGCAATAGCTCTGCCTACGTAAAGAATGATGTGGCTACAATGTATAATTTTTTTTTCTTTCTTCTCCATACCCGGGCACTTCGTATCGAAGGAGTTGTCGTAGAAACTTCGAAAAGGGCTCATTCGATTGGACATTGGAATGGCTAGTGCCCTTTTTAATAGTCGAAAGTGATTGGAGGGCAACTAGCCCCCCCTCACGCCCATCATTCCCCCAAACACATCCAATCAAAATTTTGAGATAGCCATTTTGTTCAGCGTAGTTGATTTCCATATAGAAAATATCTTTTTGAGGAGGACACTCCCCCACAAACCGTGGGGCAAGGGTTTTAAGTTATGCCCTGGGGGCATATAAGGTTTTTATAGAAGATGTTGTCAAAAAAACTTCAAAAAAGGCTCATTCGATTGGAAATTCAAAGGGCTAGTGCCCTTTTTAATAGTCGGAAGTGATTGGAGGGCAACTAGCCCCCCCCCACGCCCATCATTCCCCCAAACACATCGAATCAAAATTTTGAGATAGATATTTTGATCAGCGTAGTTGATTTCCATATAGAAAATATGTTTTTGAGGAGGACACTCCCCTATAACCCTCGGGGCAAGGGTTTTAAGTTATCCCCTGGGGGCATACAAGGTTTTTATAGAAGGTGTTGTTGTAGAAACTTCTAAAAAGGCTCATTCGATTGGAAAATCAAAGGGCTAGTGTCCTTTTTAATATTCGAAAGTGATTGGAGGGCAACTAGCCCCCCCCCCCCCACGCCCATCATTCCCCCAAACACATCCAATCAAAATTTTGAGATAGCCATTTTGTTCAGCGTAGTTGATTTCCAGATAAAAAACATGTTTTTGAGGAGGACACTCCCCCACAACCCTTGGGGCAAGGGTTGTAAGTTATGCCCTGGGGCCATATAAGGTTTTTATAGAAGGCGTTGTCGTAGAAACGTCAAAAAATGATCATTCGATTGGAAATTCAAAGGGCTAGTGTCCTTTTTAATAGTCGAAAGTGATTAGAGGGCAAATAACCCCCCTCTCACGCCCACCTTTTCCCAAGCACATCCAATCAAAATTTTGAGATAACCATTTTATTCAACGTAGTTTTAAGTTCTGTAAATTAGGTCTTTGAGGATGACAACCCCCTCACAGCCCTCAGGACAAGGGTTGTAAGTTATGCCCTGGGGGTATATAAAGTTTCTATAGAAAGCGTTGTTGTAGAAACTTCAAAAAGGGCTCATTGGATTAGAAATTGAAATGGCTAGTGCCCTTTTTAATAGTCGAAAGTAACTGGAAGGCAACTAACACCTCTTCCACGCCCACCATTTCCCCAAACACATCCAATCAAAATTTTGAGATAGCCATTTTGTTCAGTGTAGTTGATTTCCAGATAAAAAACATGTTTTTGAGGAGGACACTCCCCCACAACCCTTGGGGCAAGGGTTGTAAGTTATGCCCTGGGGCCATATAAGGTTTTTATAGAAGGCGTTGTCGTAGAAACGTCAAAAAAGGCTCATTCGATTGGAAATTCAAAGGGCTAGTGCCCTTTTTAATAGTCGGAAGTGATTGGAGGGCAACTAGCCCCCCCCCACGCCCATCATTCCTCCAAACACATAGAATCAAAATTTTGAGATAGACATTTTGTTCAGCGTAGTTGATTTCCATATTGAAAATATGTTTTTGAGGAGGACACTCCCCTATAACCCTCGGGGCAAGGGTTTTAAGTTATCCCCTGGGGGCATATAAGGTTTTTATAGAAGGTGTTGTTGTAGAAACTTCTAAAAAGGCTCATTTGATTGGAAAATCAAAGGGCTAGTGCCCTTTTTAATATTCGAAAGTGATTGGAGGGTAACTAGCCACCCCCCCCCCCCCCAAAAAAAAAGTATGTAGCCTATACTTTCCAATAACAAATACTAAACATCAACAATTGGCAAATTTGGTAGCTTAGAGCTCTTTCCCTGGGGGTTTTGTGGGTCATACTATCCCCAAAGGCATAGTTATTGAACCTTTAAACTATGCTACACAAAATGGCTATCTCAGAATTGTTGTAAAAACTATCTTTTTTAGAGTTTCAGTTACTATGTAGCTGCATTGCTTCTTACTTACAGTTTGTTACCACACACTGTTTGATTGAAGTCACTAAAGTTAATATGAATAAAAAATGACGGTTGGCATTGTATCATAGGCAGCGCAATAGCTCTGCCTACGTAAAGAATGATGTGGCTACAATGTATAATTTTTTTTTCTTTCTTCTCCATACCCGGGCACTTCGTATCGAAGGAGTTGTCGTAGAAACTTCGAAAAGGGCTCATTCGATTGGACATTGAAATGGCTAGTGCCCTTTTTAATAGTCGAAAGTGATTGGAGGGCAACTAGCCCCCCCCTCACGCCCATTATTCCCCCAAACACATCCAATCAAAATTTTGAGATAGCCATTTTGTTCAGCATAGTTGATTTCCTGATAGAAAATATGTTTTTGAGGAGGACACTCCCCTATAACCCTCGGGGCAAGGGTTTTAAGTTATCCCCTGGGGGCATATAAGGTTTTTATAGAAGGTGTTGTCGTAGAAACGTCAAAATGGCTCATTCGATTGGAAATTCAAAGGGCTAGTGTCCTTTTTAATAGTCGAAAGTGATTAGAGGGCAAATAACCCCCCTCTCACGCCCACCTTTTCCCAAGCACATCCAATCAAAATTTTGAGATAACCATTTTATTCAACGTATTTTTAAGTTCTGTAAATTAGGTCTTTGAGGATGACAACCCCCTCACAGCCCTCAGGACAAGGGTTGTAAGTTATGCCCTGGGGGTATATAAAGTTTCTATAGAAAGAGTTGTTGTAGAAACTTCAAAAAGGGCTCATTGGATTAGAAATTGAAATGGCTAGTGCCCTTTTTAATAGTCGAAAGTAATTGGAAGGCAATTAACACCTCTTCCACGCCCACCATTTCCCCAAACAAATCCAATAAAAATTTTGAGATAGCCATTTTGTTCCACGCAGTTAAAGTTCAGGAAATTATACCTTTGAGCAGGACACGCCCTCCCCCCACAGCCTTCAGGGCAAGGGTTATAAGTTATGCCCTGGGGGCATGTAAGTTTTTCTTTGTTGTAGAAACTTGAAAAAGGGCTCATTCGATTGGAAATTCAAAGGTCTTTTGCCCTTTTTAATAGTCAAAAGTGATTTGAGGGCAACTAGCCCCCCCCCTCTCTCGCCCACCTTTTCTACAAACACAGCCAATCAAAATTTTTCGATAGCCATTTTGTTCCGTGTTGTGGATTTCCAGATAAAAATTATGTTTTTGAGGAGGACACTCCCCACAGCCCTCAGGGCAAGGGTTGTAAGTTATGCCCTGGGGGGCATATAAGGTTTTTATCGAACGTGTCGTTGCAGAAACTTCAGAAAGGGCTCATTCGATTGGAAATTAAGATGGCTAGTGCCCTTTTTAATAGTCGAAAGTGATTGGAAGGCAACTAACACCGCTTCCACGCCCACCATTTCCCCAAACATATCCGATCAAAATTTTTAGATAGCCATTTTGTTCCACGCAGTTTAAAGTTCAGGAAATTATACCTTTCAGAAGGACACTCTGCCTACAGTCTTCAGGGCAAAAGTTATATGTTATGCCCTGGGGGCATATAACCACCCTCTCACGCCCACCTTTTCCCCAAACACATTCAATCAAAATTTTTAGATAGCCATTTTATTCAACTCAGTTGAAAGTTTTGGAAATTAGGTCTTTAAGGATGACAACCCATCCTCACCCCCACAACCCTCAGGGCAAGGGTTGTAAGTTATGCCCTGGGAGCATGTAAGGTTTTTATAGAAAGCGATGTTGTAAAAACATCAATATAAGTTGGGCTCAAAACCCCTATGCCTTCCTAAGGCAAGAACATAATTTGCACTTTACTGAAAAAACAAAAAAACAAATGAATGTGCATTGTCAGTTTAGTATACATATACTGATATTTAGTAATCAAAATCTTAATATTATTTGATTTATTAAAGTTATAAAATTAAAAACATCACACCCACCATTTCCCCAAAGACATTGAATCAAAATTTTTTAGATGGCCATTCTGTTTAACGTAGTTTCAAGTTCTGGAAATTAGGTCTTTGAGGATAACACCCCCCCCCCCCAAACCCTCAGGGCAAGGGTTGTAAGTAATGCCCTGGGGGCATATAAGGTTTTATATTTGTATGCTACCACTGTGATTGCAATTACCACTAGTCCCCGGCGTCGCACCTATAAGAGAATAGATTTTAGTCTTATAAAATCTATTTATAGTTCTTATCTTCCTCAAATCCAATTTTTATTTACAAGATATTCTACCTATTCATGAGGTAGAAACTTTGCGAGTCACTGGCTGGGCGTTGGTCTTCTTCATTATTCATCAAGAGAAGGAGAAATCTTGTAAAAACGAAATGGCTGTGGTATTTCAGAATCCTTGCAGAATAGTTGCAATATCTAAGAGCTATGTATTTCTAAACGAATTAATAATCAAAATTAGTATTATTTTTATTCCTTGAAAATTACTGTATACAAAAATTTGAATACTGTATCATAAAATTAATCATTTATCTTTGAATATTAGTGCGTCAAAAAAAAACTCCTTCAGGCAAACTTCAGAAGTATATTAGAACTGCGGGATGTGGCTATAGTTATCGTGAATGAAAATCAACTTATCCACTGTATGGACTGAGGCCATTTCTCTTCTAAGTCACTATCATAGTCACCATCAGGCCTACCACCAAAAATAGTCTTTTTGCGGTCACACTAGCCGCAGAAATAGACAATAACTTGCTGGCAAGTGCGGCGACATACGAAATTTCATCGCGATTGTGTCTTCGGAACAGAAGAACGTTGCTGTAACCGTCGTCTTTGGTTTCCTCCTATCATAGGCAGCGCGATAGCGCTGCCTAAGTAAAGAACGATGTGGGAACAATGTATTTTTTTTCTTCTTTCTCAATACCCGGGCACTTCGTATCGAAGGAGTTGTCGTAGAAACTTCGAAAAGGCTCATTCGATTGGAAATTGGAGTGGCTAGTGCCCTTTTTAATAGTCGAAAGTGACTGAAGGGCAACTCGACCTCCCCCACGCCCATCATTCCCTCAAACACACCCAATCAAAATTTTGAGATAGCCATATTGTGCAGCGTAGTTGATTTCTAGATAGAAAATATGTTTTTGAGGATGACACTCCCCCACAACCCTCGGGGCAAGGGTTTTAAGTTATGCCCTGGGGGCATATAAGGTTTTTATAGAAGGCGTTGTCGCACAAACTTCAAAAAAGGCTCATTCGATTGGAAATTCAAAGGGCTAGTAGTAGAGAGGGGGGTCCGACTCCCATTGCCCACCCCTGCTGCCACCTACAACTTTTTTTACATAATTTATTCAAGGATTATCGATCGAGTCTAATGGGGGTCAAGGTCAATCGATCTGTTGTTGTTTGGCTAGCCTGGCCTGAGAACTTGATTTACATAATCGCTAGGGGGAATTATTGATTCACGAAGGGGGGAATTAGGAAACATTAAGGCTTCTTTAATCTTTAGGCCTGTCACGAGTAGCACCTGTGAACTTGATTTACATAATCGCTAGGGGAAATTATTGATTCACGAAGGGGAGAATTAAGAAACATTAAGGCTTCTTTAATCTTAGGTCTGAGGGATAAACGTTCTTTAGGTCAGAGAGAAAAATTAATATTCTATTTTCAAATAGGGCTTCATTGATCTTTAGTGTCAGGAATTATAATTGACATCACTTGTTATCTTGGAATTATGCGGGAGTCTAAAGAGATAGAAATTCTATTTTTAAATACGGCTTCACGGAGCTTTAAGTCGGAGAGGTAAATTGATATTCTAACGAAACCCTAATAGTTTAGCTAGGAAAATTTATGAGATGAAGAGATTAACGTAGGAAAGGGTTTCCTAGAAATTTGAAATGCGTTAGCGCAGAGATGCCATACAAAAGGAACACGCTGAAATTACGTTTAGGGATTATTTGGGCGAAACGGTTTTATCCATTTTATGGGATTATTTCGGCGAAACCGTTAGAGACATTTTGAAAGAAGATTTTAGAAAGGGTTTTAGAAGAGGTTTTGAGTGTGGTCGTTATAATACACAAGTTCCATTTGAACAGTGTTGTGAGGTCCTCTACCCCAACCCCAAAGGGTTCCGATCCCCCACCACAACCCCGAAGGAAGCCCCCGGTACTCAAAGGCCCCCCAAGCTCCCATAGAGCCACAACCCCCCAAACGACCTCCTCAGACCCTCAAAGACCCTCCTCTGGTCCTCAAAGGGCCCCCGGACCCCCAAAGGGTACCCCGGACCCCAAAGGGCACCCCAGGCTCTCAACCGGCACCCCGGACCCCAAAGGCCCTCCCCCCGGTCCTCAAAGGGCCCCCCTGGCCCCAAAGGGCCCCCTCCCTCTTCCTCCCTCCTCCCCCTCCCCCTCCCCTCCTCCTCCTCCCCTCCCCCTCCTCCTCCCTCCTCCTCCCTCCTCCTCCTCCTCCCACCTCCTCCTCCCCTCCTCCCCTCCTCACTCCTCCTCCTCCTCCCACCTCCCCAAACCCCCCTCCCCCCCCTTCCCTCCCCCATTTTTTATACTTTTTTGTGCATTGAGACACAGAAGGGACACCCTCCCCCAAGGGTCCCCCAAACCCCAACGGACCCACCGGGCCCCCCAAAGGGCCCCCTCCCCCCCCTTTTGGCCCCAAAGGGCCCCTCCCTCTTCCTCCCTATACTCCCCCCTCCTCACAGCCCCCGCCACTCCCTCCTCCTCCCCTCCCTCCTCCCTCCTCCCCCTCCCCTCCTCCCCCCTCCCCTCCCCTCCCCTCCTCCCCCCTCCCCCTTCCCTCCCCCATTTTTTATACTTTTTTTGTGCATTGAGACACAGAACGACCCCCTCCCCCCGGCCCCTCCCCCCTCCAAAGGTCTGATTTTTCAAAGTTCATTTTGAATTTCCTTTGTTGAAATGCAAGAGTTGGAATATTTCAGTAGTGTTTGGTTGGGGTTTTAACATGATATTTTTTTTAACTTTTTACGTATCTTAAAATGACATGAAATATGCTTACGGCTCTACCAATCGTACTCTGTGCTTGTTCATGGACACGACGCGGCTTATCCACTGGTACTCTATGGCCGGTTATCGACACTACCGAGTTTATTGCATGCATTAAATCAGTATTTTTTACGCAGTGGAAGGATCAACACACAATTCATATCTGTAAAAAGTGAAGATGAATTATTCCACGAAAGTATGTGCACATGAAAAAATCATTGTCGTGTTGAACGCTGACAAGGAGAAATACCTGAACTATGAAACGAGTGCAAGTGGAGATCTTATTGGGAATGTATGCATACGTTGTCATGGCAGTGAGGAGTTAAATTCCTTTGGTGTACCCAAGAATTTCCGTCATGCAAGTGGTGGATATGCGAGAGTAACATTACCAGAGAAATTAGTAGTCAAAGAGAATGCCAACTTAAAATAATAGTTGATGAAGAGGGACAACTTCTAGCTAATGGTTCTGGTAGCATGTTAGCCGTTGATAGATCTTATCGCAATCATTCCGGTGTTAGCATTCGAATGAAAGCAAAAGGAAAAAGAAGACATGCATACAGCTGCATCAACATCATAAATCATATCATGTCAATGTGTCAAAACTGCTATCTATGTAAAAATAATGTGACAATAGACAGTGAAATCGCAGGCAGAATAAAAAGGACATTAGCAGACAATATCATCAATGAATATAAAGATGAATTGACGGAAAGTGAAGCGCAAGTGTACTAATAATGTATAATAATGTATTTAACATATTTTTATATCAATATTCTACATGTCATTATTTCATTAAAAATATCTTATGCATTATTTTGTTAAGTGTTCATTATTTTTAGGGTATGCTAGAACGTAAAACGTTCAGAATATCTATTAAAAAGGTCAGAGATGTAAGAAAAATAATTTTAGAGATAATGATACTACTAGCAGGCTCAATTTTTCATAGAAGATAGAAAAGTTCAAGTTCTCTTCTGAATTTTACCAAAGAATACAATTCAATTCTAATTTCACCAGAGAAAATAAAAAGCTTACTCTTCACTTTTAAGTTCACCAAGACATAAAAAATTTAAAGTTCAGTTCTAAATTTTTCCGTAGAAGATAGGAAAAGTTATACTATGATAGTGATTATTTTCCATGAAGATAAAAAGTTTCACTTTAATTCTAAATTTTCTTAAATTCAATTCCGACCTTTCTCAAAGAGTCAAATTTAAAGTTCTATTCCAAATATTTTCCCAGAACGAGAAAAGTCCCAAGACATAAAAATTTAAAGTTCAGTTCTAAATTTTTCCGTAGAAGATAGGAAAAGTTTTACCATGATTGTGATTATTTTCTATGAACATAAAAAGTTTCACTTTAATTCTAAATTTTCTTAAATTCAGTTCCGGCTTTTCTCAAAGAGATGAAAAAATTTAAAGTTCTGTTCCAAATATTTTCCCAGAAGAAGAAAAGTTCAACTTCGATTCTGAGTTTTCTTAATGAAAATGAAATAAGTTATTGATCAATTCTATTTTCCAAAAATAATATAAAAATTTTCCACTACAGTTCAGATTTTTCTCAAAGACATGAAAAATTTAAAATACTTCAAAATTTTTTATAGAAGATAGAAAAGTTCAAGTTCTCTTCTGAATTTTACCAAAGAACACATTTCAATTCTAATTTCTCCAGAGAAAATAAAAAGCTTCCACATCAGTTTAAGTTCACCAAGACATAAAAAATTTAAAGTTCAATTCTAAATTTCTCCGTAGAAGATAGGAAAAGTTATACTATGATTGTGATTATTTTCCATGAAGATAAAAAGTTTCACTTTAATTCTAAATTTTCTTAAATTCAATTCCGACCTTTCTCAAAGAGATGAAAAAATTTAAAGTTCTGTTCCAAATTTTTCATAGAAGATTGGAAAAGTTATACTTTGATCGTGAATATCCAAGTTCTATTCTGAATTTTGCCAAAGAACACAATTCAATTCTAATTTCTCCAGAGAAAATAAAAAGCTTCCACTTCAGTTTTAAGTTCGCCATGACATAAAAAATTTAAAGTTCAATTCAAAATTTTTCCGTAGAAGATAGGAAAAGTTATACTATGATTGTGATTATTTACCATGAAGATAAAAAGTTTCACTTTAATTCTAAATTTTCTTAAATTCAGTTCCGACTTTTCACATAGAGACGAAAAAAATTTAAAGTTCTGTTCCAAATTTTTCATAGAAGATAGAAAAGTTCAAGTTCTCTTCTGAATTTTACCAAAGAACACAATTCAATTCTAATTTCTCCAAAGAAAATAAAAAGCTTCCACATCAGTTTAAGTTCACCAAGACATAAAAAATTTAAAGTTCAGTTCTAAATTTTTCCATAGAAGATAGGAAAAGTTATACTATGATTGTGATTATTTTCCATGAAGATAAAAAGTTTCACTTTAATTCTAAATTTTCTTAAATTCAATTCCGACCTTTCTCAAAGAGATGAAAAAATTTAATGTTCTGAATTTTACCAACAAACACAATTCAATTCTAATTTCACCAAAGAAAATAAAAAGCTTCCACTTCAGTTTTAATTTCACCAAGACATAAAAAATTTAAAGTTCTGTTCTAAATTTTTCCGTAGAAGATAGGAAAAGTTATACTATGATTTTGATTATTTTCTATGAACATAAAAAGTTTCACTTTAATTCTAAATTTTCTTAAATTCAGTTCCGACTTTTCACATAGAGATGAAAAAAATTTAAAGTTCTGTTCCAAATTTTTCATAGAAGATAGAAAAGTTCAAGTTCTCTTCTGAATTTTACCAAAGAACACAATTCAATTCTAATTTCTCCAAAGAAAATAAAAAGCTTCCAAATCAGTTTAAGTTCACCAAGACATAAAAAATTTAAAGTTCAGTTCTAAATTTTTCCATAGAAGATAGGAAAAGTTATACTATGATTGTGATTATTTTCCATGAAGATAAAAAGTTTCACTTTAATTCTAAATTTTCTTAAATTCAATTCCGACCTTTCTCAAAGAGATGAAAAAATTTAATCTTCTGAATTTTACCAACAAACACAATTCAATTCTAATTTCACCAAAGAAAATAAAAAGCTTCCACTTCAGTTTTAATTTCACCAAGACATAAAAATTTAAAGTTCTCTTCTAAATTTTTCCGTAGAAGATAGGAAAAGTTATACCATGATTGTGATTATTTTCTATGAACATAAAAAGTTTCACTTTAATTCTAAATTTTCTTAAATTCAGTTCCGACTTTTCACATAGAGATGAAAAAATTTAAAGTTCTGTTCCAAATTTTTCATAGAAGATTGGAAAAGTTATACTTTGATCGTGAATATTCTTAATGAAAATGAAATAAGCTATTGATCAATTCTATTTTTCCAAAAATAACAAAAATTTTCCACTTCAGTTCAGATTTTTCACAAAGAGATGAAAAATTTAAAATACTTCCAAATTTTTTATAGAAGATAGAAAAGTTCAAGTTCTCTTCTGAATTTTACCAACGAGCACAATTCAATTCTAATTTCTCCAGAGAAAATAAAAAGCTTCCACTTCAGTTTTAAGTTCACCAAGACATAAAAAATTTAAAGTTCTGTTCTAAATTTTTCCGTAGAAGATAGGAAAAGTTATACTATGATTGTGATTATTTTCCATGAAGATAAAAAGTTTCACTTTAATTCTAAATTTTCTTAAATTCAGTTCCGACCTTTTTCAAAGAGATGAAAAATTTAAAGTTCTGTTCCAAATATTTTCCAGGAAGAAGAAAAGTTCAACTTCGATTCTGAATTTTCTTAATGAAAATGAAATAAGTTATTGATCAATCCTATTTTCCCAAAATAATATAAAATTTTCCACTTCAGTTCAGATTTTTCTCAAAGAGATGAAAAATTTAAAATATTGTTCTAAATTTTTCTTAGAAGATAGAAAAGTTCAAGTTCTCTTCTGAATTTTACCATAGAATACATTTCAATTCTAATTTCACCAGAGAAAATAAAAAGCTTCCACTTCAGTTTTAAGTTCACCAAGACATAAAAAATTTAAAGTTCAGTTCTAAATTTTTCCGTAGAAGATAGGAAAAGTTATACCATGATTGTGATTATTTTCTATGAACATAAAAAGTTTCACTTTAATTCTAAATTTTCTTAAATTCACTTCCGGCTTTTCTCAAAGAGATGGAAAAATTTAAAGTTCTGTTCCAAATATTTTCCCGGAAGAAGAAAAGTTCAACTTCGATTCTGAGTTTTCTTAATGAAAATGAAATAAGTTATTGATCAATTCTATTTTCCAAAAATAACATAAAAATTTTCCACTTCAGTTCAGATTTTTCTCAAAGAGATGAAAAATTTAAAATACTTCCAAATTTTTTATAGAAGATAGAAAAGTTCAAGTTCTCTTCTGAATTTTACCAACGAGCACAATTCAATTCTAATTTCTCCAGAGAAAATAAAAAGCTTACACTTCAGTTTTAAGTTCACCAAGACATAAAAAATTTAAAGTTCTGTTCTAAATTTTTCCGTAGAAGATAGGAAAAGTTATACTATGATTGTGATTATTTTCCATGAAGATAAAAAGTTTCACTTTAATTCTAAATTTTCTTAAATTCAGTTCCGACTTTTCACATAGAGATGAAAAAATTTAAAGTTCTGTTCCAAATTTTTCATAGAAGATTGGAAAAGTTATACTTTGATCGTGAATATTCAAGTTCTTTTCTGAATTTTACCAAAGAACACAATTCAATTCTAATTTCTCCAGAGAAAATAAAAAGCTTCCACTTCAGTTTTAAGTTCCCCATGACATAAAAAATTTAAAGTTCAGTTCTAAATTTTTCCATAGAAGATAGGAAAAGTTATACTATGATTGTGATTATTTCCTATGAAGATTAAAAGTTTCACTTCAATTTTAAATTTTCTCAACGAAGTGAAGAAAAGTTCAACTTCGATTCTGAATTTTCTCAATGAAAATGAAATAAGTTATTGATCATTTCTATTTTCTCAAAATATTATAAAATTTCACACTTCAATTCAGATTTTTCTCAAAGAGATGAAAAAATTGATCAATTCTATTTTCCTAAAATAATATAAAATTTTCCACTTCAATTCAGATTTTTCTCAAAGAGATGACAAAATTTAAAATATTGTTCCAAATTTTTCATAGAAGATAGAAAAAGTTATACTTTGATTGTGAATATTCTTCATGAAGATATGGAGCTTCACTTTATTTCTAAGTTTTCTCGAAGAAGTGCAAAATGTACAAGTTCTCCTCTGAATTTTCTTAGAGAGGAGAAAAAAAGTTAGCTCAATTCTGAAATTTACCAATGAAAATTAAAAAGCTTCCATTTCAGTTCATAATTTCTCAAAGACATAAAAATTAAAAGTTCAATCCTAAATTTTTTCCATAGAAGATAGGAATGGCTATACTATGATTGTGATTATTTACCATGAAGATAAAAAGTTTCACTCTATTTCTAATTTTTCTTAAATTCAGTTCATTCATCTAACCACCAAAAACAATAGGTTAGGTTAGGTAATAAATAAATATTAATAAATAATTAGAAACATTTCTCCATGTTTAAGTTAGGCTAGGTTAGGTTAACTTATCATGAGCGCTCATGATAAGCTAACCTAACCTAACTTAAACATTGTAAAAAGAATAAATCAGGTTAGGTTAGACTAGATTAAGTTAGGCCAGGTTAAGTTAGGTTAGGATAGGTTAGCCTACATACGCGTGCTTAGGTTAGGTGAGAGACAGGCAAAAAGTTAGGTGTATGATTAGGTTAGGTTAGGTTAGATTAAGTTAGGTTAAGTTAGGTTAGGCTAGGTTAGCATACGTACGCGCGTACTGAGGGCAACTATCCCCCCCCCACGCCCATCATTCCCCTTAGGTTAGGGTAGGTTAGCCTACGTACGCGCGCGTACGTAGGCTAACCTACCCTAACCTAAGGGGAATGATGGGCGTGGGGGGGGGGGGGTAGTTGCCCTCAGTACGCGCGTACGTATGCTAACCTAGCCTAACCTAACTTAACCTAACTTAATCTAACCTAACCTAATCATACACCTAACTTTTTGCCTGTCTCTCACCTAACCTAAGCACGCGTACGTAGGCTAACCTATCCTAACCTAACTTAACCTGGCCTAACTTAATCTAGTCTAACCTAACCTGATTTATTCTTTTTACAATGTTTAAGTTAGGTTAGGTTAGCTTATCATGAGCGCTCATGATAAGTTAACCTAACCTAGCCTAACTTAAACATGGAGAAATGTTTCTAATTATTTATTAATATTTATTTATTACCTAACCTAACCTATTGTTTTTGGTGGTTAGATGAATGAACTGAATTTAAGAAAAATTAGAAATAAAGTGAAACTTTTTATCTTCATGGTAAATAATCACAATCATAGTATAGCCATTCCTATCTTCTATGGAAAAAATTTAGGATTGAACTTTTAATTTTTATGTCTTTGAGAAATTATGAACTGAAATGGAAGCTTTTTAATTTTCATTGGTAAATTTCAGAATTGAGCTAACTTTTTTTCTCCTCTCTTAGAAAATTCAGAGGAGAACTTGTACATTTTGCACTTCTTCGAGAAAACTTAGAAATAAAGTGAAGCTCCATATCTTCATGAAGAATATTCACAATCAAAGTATAACTTTTTCTATCTTCTATGAAAAATTTGGAACAATATTTTAAATTTTGTCATCTCTTTGAGAAAAATCTGAATTGAAGTGGAAAATTTTATATTATTTTAGGAAAATAGAATTGATCAATTTTTTCATCTCTTTGAGAAAAATCTGAATTGAAGTGTGAAATTTTATAATATTTTGAGAAAATAGAAATGATCAATAACTTATTTCATTTTCATTGAGAAAATTCAGAATCGAAGTTGAACTTTTCTTCACTTCGTTGAGAAAATTTAAAATTGAAGTGAAACTTTTAATCTTCATAGGAAATAATCACAATCATAGTATAACTTTTCCTATCTTCTATGGAAAAATTTAGAACTGAACTTTAAATTTTTTATGTCATGGGGAACTTAAAACTGAAGTGGAAGCTTTTTATTTTCTCTGGAGAAATTAGAATTGAATTGTGTTCTTTGGTAAAATTCAGAAAAGAACTTGAATATTCACGATCAAAGTATAACTTTTCCAATCTTCTATGAAAAATTTGGAACAGAACTTTAAATTTTTTCATCTCTATGTGAAAAGTCGGAACTGAATTTAAGAAAATTTAGAATTAAAGTGAAACTTTTTATCTTCATGGAAAATAATCACAATCATAGTATAACTTTTCCTATCTTCTACGGAAAAATTTAGAACAGAACTTTAAATTTTTTATGTCTTGGTGAACTTAAAACTGAAGTGGAAGCTTTTTATTTTCTCTGGAGAAATTAGAATTGAATTGTGCTCTTTGGTAAAATTCAGAAGAGAACTTGAACTTTTCTATCTTCTATAAAAAATTTGGAAGTATTTTAAATTTTTCATCTCTTTGAGAAAAATCTGAACTGAAGTGGAAAATTTTTATGTTATTTTTGGAAAATAGAATTGATCAATAACTTATTTCATTTTCATTAAGAAAACTCAGAATCGAAGTTGAACTTTTCTTCTTCCGGGAAAATATTTGGAACAGAACTTTAAATTTTTCCATCTCTTTGAGAAAAGCCGGAAGTGAATTTAAGAAAATTTAGAATTAAAGTGAAACTTTTTATGTTCATAGAAAATAATCACAATCATGGTATAACTTTTCCTATCTTCTACGGAAAAATTTAGAACTGAACTTTAAATTTTTTATGTCTTGGTGAACTTAAAACTGAAGTGGAAGCTTTTTATTTTCTCTGGTGAAATTAGAATTGAAATGTATTCTATGGTAAAATTCAGAAGAGAACTTGAACTTTTCTATCTTCTAAGAAAAATTTAGAACAATATTTTAAATTTTTCATCTCTTTGAGAAAAATCTGAACTGAAGTGGAAAATTTTATATTATTTTGGGAAAATAGAATTGATCAATAACTTATTTCATTTTCATTAAGAAAATTCAGAATCGAAGTTGAACTTTTCTTCTTCCTGGAAAATATTTGGAACAGAACTTTAAATTTTTCATCTCTTTGAAAAAGGTCGGAACTGAATTTAAGAAAATTTAGAATTAAAGTGAAACTTTTTATCTTCATGGAAAATAATCACAATCATAGTATAACTTTTCCTATCTTCTACGGAAAAATTTAGAACAGAACTTTAAATTTTTTATGTCTTGGTGAACTTAAAACTGAAGTGGAAGCTTTTTATTTTCTCTGGAGAAATTAGAATTGAATTGTGCTCGTTGGTAAAATTCAGAAGAGAACTTGAACTTTTCTATCTTCTATAAAAAATTTGGAAGTATTTTAAATTTTTCATCTCTTTGTGAAAAATCTGAACTGAAGTGGAAAATTTTTATGTTATTTTTGGAAAAATAGAATTGATCAATAGCTTATTTCATTTTCATTAAGAATATTCACGATCAAAGTATAACTTTTCCAATCTTCTATGAAAAATTTGGAACAGAACTTTAAATTTTTTCATCTCTATGTGAAAAGTCGGAACTGAATTTAAGAAAATTTAGAATTAAAGTGAAACTTTTTATCTTCATGGAAAATAATCACAATCATGGTATAACTTTTCCTATCTTCTACGGAAAAATTTAGAAGAGAACTTTAAATTTTTATGTCTTGGTGAAATTAAAACTGAAGTGGAAGCTTTTTATTTTCTTTGGTGAAATTAGAATTGAATTGTGTTTGTTGGTAAAATTCAGAAGATTAAATTTTTTCATCTCTTTGAGAAAGGTCGGAATTGAATTTAAGAAAATTTAGAATTAAAGTGAAACTTTTTATCTTCATGGAAAATAATCACAATCATAGTATAACTTTTCCTATCTTCTATGGAAAAATTTAGAACTGAACTTTAAATTTTTTATGTCTTGGTGAACTTAAACTGATTTGGAAGCTTTTTATTTTCTTTGGAGAAATTAGAATTGAATTGTGTTCTTTGGTAAAATTCAGAAGAGAACTTGAACTTTTCTATCTTCTATGAAAAATTTGGAACAGAACTTTAAATTTTTTTCATCTCTATGTGAAAAGTCGGAACTGAATTTAAGAAAATTTAGAATTAAAGTGAAACTTTTTATGTTCATAGAAAATAATCAAAATCATAGTATAACTTTTCCTATCTTCTACGGAAAAATTTAGAACAGAACTTTAAATTTTTTATGTCTTGGTGAAATTAAAACTGAAGTGGAAGCTTTTTATTTTCTTTGGTGAAATTAGAATTGAATTGTGTTTGTTGGTAAAATTCAGAACATTAAATTTTTTCATCTCTTTGAGAAAGGTCGGAATTGAATTTAAGAAAATTTAGAATTAAAGTGAAACTTTTTATCTTCATGGAAAATAATCACAATCATAGTATAACTTTTCCTATCTTCTATGGAAAAATTTAGAACTGAACTTTAAATTTTTTATGTCTTGGTGAACTTAAACTGATGTGGAAGCTTTTTATTTTCTTTGGAGAAATTAGAATTGAATTGTGTTCTTTGGTAAAATTCAGAAGAGAACTTGAACTTTTCTATCTTCTATGAAAAATTTGGAACAGAACTTTAAATTTTTTTCGTCTCTATGTGAAAAGTCGGAACTGAATTTAAGAAAATTTAGAATTAAAGTGAAACTTTTTATCTTCATGGTAAATAATCACAATCATAGTATAACTTTTCCTATCTTCTACGGAAAAATTTTGAATTGAACTTTAAATTTTTTATGTCATGGCGAACTTAAAACTGAAGTGGAAGCTTTTTATTTTCTCTGGAGAAATTAGAATTGAATTGTGTTCTTTGGTAAAATTCAGAATAGAACTTGGATATTCACGATCAAAGTATAACTTTTCCAATCTTCTATGAAAAATTTGGAACAGAACTTTAAATTTTTTTCATCTCTTTGAGAAAGGTCGGAATTGAATTTAAGAAAATTTAGAATTAAAGTGAAACTTTTTATCTTCATGGAAAATAATCACAATCATAGTATAACTTTTCCTATCTTCTACGGAGAAATTTAGAATTGAACTTTAAATTTTTTATGTCTTGGTGAACTTAAACTGATGTGGAAGCTTTTTATTTTCTCTGGAGAAATTAGAATTGAAATGTGTTCTTTGGTAAAATTCAGAAGAGAACTTGAACTTTTCTATCTTCTATAAAAAATTTTGAAGTATTTTAAATTTTTCATGTCTTTGAGAAAAATCTGAACTGTAGTGGAAAATTTTTATATTATTTTTGGAAAATAGAATTGATCAATAACTTATTTCATTTTCATTAAGAAAACTCAGAATCGAAGTTGAACTTTTCTTCTTCTGGGAAAATATTTGGAACAGAACTTTAAATTTTTTCATCTCTTTGAGAAAAGCCGGAACTGAATTTAAGAAAATTTAGAATTAAAGTGAAACTTTTTATGTTCATAGAAAATAATCACAATCATGGTAAAACTTTTCCTATCTTCTACGGAAAAATTTAGAACTGAACTTTAAATTTTTATGTCTTGGGACTTTTCTCGTTCCGGGAAAATATTTGGAATAGAACTTTAAATTTGACTCTTTGAGAAAGGTCGGAATTGAATTTAAGAAAATTTAGAATTAAAGTGAAACTTTTTATCTTCATGGAAAATAATCACTATCATAGTATAACTTTTCCTATCTTCTACGGAAAAATTTAGAACTGAACTTTAAATTTTTTTTATGTCTTGGTGAACTTAAAAGTGAAGAGTAAGCTTTTTATTTTCTCTGGTGAAATTAGAATTGAATTGTATTCTTTGGTAAAATTCAGAAGAGAACTTGAACTTTTCTATCTTCTATGAAAAATTGAGCCTGCTAGTAGTATCATTATCTCTAAAATTATTTTTCTTACATCTCTGACCTTTTTAATAGATATTCTGAACGTTTGACGTTCTAGCATACCCTAAAAATAATGAACACTTAACAAAATAATGCATAAGATATTTTTAATGAAATAATGACATGTAGAATATTGATATAAAAATATGTTAAATACATTATTATACATTATTAGTACACTTGCGCTTCACTTTCCGTCAATTCATCTTTATATTCATTGATGATATTGTCTGCTAATGTCCTTTTTATTCTGCCTGCGATTTCACTGTCTATTGTCACATTATTTTTACATAGATAGCAGTTTTGACACATTGACATGATATGATTTATGATGTTGATGCAGCTGTATGCATGTCTTCTTTTTCCTTTTGCTTTCATTCGAATGCTAACACCGGAATGATTGCGATAAGATCTATCAACGGCTAACATGCTACCAGAACCATTAGCTAGAAGTTGTCCCTCTTCATCAACTATTATTTTTAAGTTGGCATTCTCTTTGACTACTAATTTCTCTGGTAATGTTACTCTCGCATATCCACCACTTGCATGACGGAAATTCTTGGGTACACCAAAGGAATTTAACTCCTCACTGCCATGACAACGTATGCATACATTCCCAATAAGATCTCCACTTGCACTCGTTTCATAGTTCAGGTATTTCTCCTTGTCAGCGTTCAACACGACAATGATTTTTTCATGTGCACATACTTTCGTGGAATAATTCATCTTCACTTTTTACAGATATGAATTGTGTGTTGATCCTTCCACTGCGTAAAAAATACTGATTTAATGCATGCAATAAACTCGGTAGTGTCGATAACCGGCCATAGAGTACCAGTGGATAAGCCGCGTCGTGTCCATGAACAAGCACAGAGTACGATTGGTAGAGCCGTAAGCATATTTCATGTCATTTTAAGATACGTAAAAAGTTAAAAAAAATATCATGTTAAAACCCCAACCAAACACTACTGAAATATTCCAACTCTTGCATTTCAACAAAGGAAATTCAAAAATGAACTTTGAAAAATCAGACCTTTGGAGGGGGGAGGGGCCGGGGGGAGGGGGTCGTTCTGTGTCTCAATGCACAAAAAAAGTATAAAAAATGGGGGAGGGAAGGGGGAGGGGGGGAGGAGGGGAAGGGAGGGGAGGGGGGGAGGAGGGGAGGGGGAGGAGGGAGGAGGGAGGGGAGGAGGAGGGAGGGGCGGGGCTGTGAGGAGGGGGGAGGAAGAGGGAGGGGCCCTTTGGGGCCAAAAAAAGGGGGGGGGGAGGGGGCCCTTTGGGGGGCCCGGTGGGTCCGTTGGGGGTTTGGGGGACCCTTGGGGGAGGGTGTCCCTTCTGTGTCTCAATGCACAAAAAAGTATAAAAAATGGGGGAGGGAAGGGGGGGGGAGGGGGGTTTGGGGAGGTGGGAGGAGGAGGAGGAGTGAGGAGGGGAGGAGGAGGTGGGAGGAGGAGGAGGAGGGAGGAGGAGGGAGGGGGAGGGGAGGGGAGGAGGAGGAGGGGATGGGGAGGGGGGAGGAGGGAGGAAGAGGGAGGGGGCCCTTTGGGGCCAGGGGGGCCCTTTGAGGACCGGGGGGAGGGCCTTTGGGGTCCGGGGTGCCGGTTGAGAGCCTGGGGTGCCCTTTGGGGTCCGGGGTACCCTTTGGGGGTCCGGGGGCCCTTTGAGGACCAGAGGAGGGTCTTTGAGGGTCTGAGGAGGTCGTTTGGGGGTTGTGGCTCTATGGGAGCTTGGGGGGCCTTTGAGTACCGGGGGCTTCCTTCGGGGTTGTGGTGGGGGATCGGAACCCTTTGGGGTTGGGGTAGAGGACCTCACAACACTGTTCAAATGGAACTTGTGTATTATAACGACCACACTCAAAACCTCTTCTAAAACCCTTTCTAAAATCTTCTTTCAAAATGTCTCTAACGGTTTCGCCGAAATAATCCCATAAAATGGATAAAACCGTTTCGCCCAAATAATCCCTAAACGTAATTTCAGCGTGTTCCTTTTGTATGGCATCTCTGCGCTAACGCATTTCAAATTTCTAGGAAACCCTTTCCTACGTTAATCTCTTCATCTCATAAATTTTCCTAGCTAAACTATTAGGGTTTCGTTAGAATATCAATTTACCTCTCCGACTTAAAGCTCCGTGAAGCCGTATTTAAAAATAGAATTTCTATCTCTTTAGACTCCCGCATAATTCCAAGATAACAAGTGATGTCAATTATAATTCCTGACACTAAAGATCAATGAAGCCCTATTTGAAAATAGAATATTAATTTTTCTCTCTGACCTAAAGAACGTTTATCCCTCAGACCTAAGATTAAAGAAGCCTTAATGTTTCTTAATTCTCCCCTTCGTGAATCAATAATTTCCCCTAGCGATTATGTAAATCAAGTTCACAGGTGCTACTCGTGACAGGCCTAAAGATTAAAGAAGCCTTAATGTTTCCTAATTCCCCCCTTCGTGAATCAATAATTCCCCCTAGCGATTATGTAAATCAAGTTCTCAGGCCAGGCTAGCCAAACAACAACAGATCGATTGACCTTGACCCCCATTAGACTCGATCGATAATCCTTGAATAAATTATGTAAAAAAAGTTGTAGGTGGCAGCAGGGGTGGGCAATGGGAGTCGGACCCCCCTCTCTACTGCTAGTGCTCTTTTTAATAGTCGAAAGTGATTGGAGGGCAACTAGCCCCCCCACGCCCATCATTCCCCCAAACACATCCAATCAAAATTTTGAGATAGCCATTTTGTTCAGCGTAGTTGATTTCCGGATAGAAAATATGTTTTTGAAGAGTACACTCCCCCACAACCCTCGGGGCAAGGGTTTTAAGTTATGCCCTGAGGGCATATAAGAACGATGTTGGCACAATGTATCATTTATTATTTTTTCCTTTAGAGCAGGGCACTTCGTATCGAAGAAGTTGTCGCAAAAACTTCGAAAAGGGCTCATTCAATTGGAAATTGGAGTGGCTTGTGCCCTTTTTAATAGTCGAAAGTGATTGGAAGGCAAGTAACACCCCTTCCATGCCCACCATTTCTCGAAACACATCCAATCAAAATTTGAGATAGCCATGTTGTTCAGCGTAATTGATTTCCAGATAGAATTTATGTTTTTGAGGAGGACATTTCCCCACAGCCTTCAGGGCAAGGGTTGTAAGTTATGCCGTGGGGGCATATAAGGTTTTTATACAAGGCGTTGTCGTAGAAACTTCAAAAAAGGTTCATTCCATTGGATATTCAAAGGACTAGTGCCCTTTTTAATAGTCGAAAGTGATTGAAGGGCAACTAGCCCCCCCCCTCTCACGCCCATCATTCCCCCAAACACATCCAGTCAAAATTTTGAGATAGCCATTTTGTTCAGCGTAGTTGATTTCCGGATAGAAAATATGTTTTTGAGGAGGACACTCACCCACAGCCTTCAGGGCAAGGGTTGTAAGTTATACCCTGGGAGCATATAAGGTTTTTATAGAAGGCGTTGTCGTAGATATTTCAATAAAGGATCATTCGATTGGAAATTTAAAGGGATAGTGCCCTTTTTAATAGTCGAAAGGGATTGTAGGGCAACTAACCCCCCTCTCACGCCCACCTTTTCCCCAAACACATCCAATCAAAATTTTGATATAGCCATTTTATTCAACGTAGTTTTAAGTTCTCCAAATTAGGTCTTTGAGGATGACAACCCCCTCACAGCCCTCAGGACAAGGGTTGTAAGTTATGCCCCGGGGGCATATAAAGTTTTTATAGAACGCGTCGTCGTAGAAACTTTAAAAAGGGGTCATTCGATTGGAAATTGAAATGGCTTGTGCCCTTTTTAATAGTCTAAAGTGATTGGAAGGCAACTAACACCCCTGCCACGCCCACCATTTCCCCAAACATATCCAATAAAAATTTTTAGATAGCCATTTTGTTCCACGCAGTTAAAGTTCTGGAAATTATACCTCTTAGCTGGACACTCCCCCCACAGTCTTCAGGGCCAGGGTTATAAGTTGTGCCCTAGGGGCATATAAGTTTTTATTGAAATCTTTGTCATAGAAACTTGAAAAAGGCCGCATTCGATTGGAAATTCAAAGGTCTAGTGCCCTTTTTAATAGTCGAAAGTGATTGTAGGGCAACTAGCCCCCCTCTCTCGCCCACCTTTTCCCCAAACACACCCAATCAAAATTTGTAGATAGCCATTTTGTTCAGTGTTGTGGATATCCAGATAGAAATTATGTGTTTGAGGAGGACACTCCCCCACAGCCCTCAGGGCAAGGGTTGTAAGTTATGCCCTGGGGGCATATAATGTTTTTATAGAACGCGTCGTCGTAGAAACTTCAAAAAGGGCTCATTCGATTGTAAATTGGAATGGCTTGTGCCATTTTTAATAGTCGAAAGTGATTGGAAGGCAACTAACACCCCTGCCACGCCCACCATTTCCCCAAACATATCCAATCAAAATTTTTGATAGCCATTTTGTTTCACGCAGCTTAAAGTTCAGGAAATGATACATTTGAGCAGGACACTCCCCCCCCCCCTCCCACAGTCTTCAGGGCAAAGGTTATAAGTTATGCCCTGGGGGCATATAAGGTTTCTATTGAAATCTTTGTTGTAGAAACTCTAAAAAGGGCTCATTCGATTGGAAATTCAAAGGGCTAGTGCCCTTTTTAACAGTCGAAAGGGATTGGAGGGCTACTGACCCCCCTCTCAGGCCCACCATTTTCCCTAACACATCCAATCAAAATTTTGAGATAGCCATTTTATTCAACGTAGTTTTAAGTTCTCCAAATTAGGTCTTTGAGGATGACAACCCCCTCACAGCCCTCAGGACAAGGGTTGTAAGTTATGCCCCGGGGGCGTATAAAGTTTTTATAGAACGCGTTGTCGTAGAAACTTCAAAAAGGGCTCATTGAATTAGAAATTGAAATGGCTAGTGCCGTTTTTAATAGTCCAAAGTAATTGGAAGGCAACTAACACCACTTCCACGTCCACCATTTCTCCAAACACATCCAATCAAAATTTTGAGATAACCATTTTGTTCCACGCAGTTAAAGTTCTGGAAGTTATACCTTTGAGCTGGACACTCCCCCCACAGTCTTCAGGGCCAGGGTTATAAGTTTTGCCCTGGGGGCATATAAGTTTTTATTGAAATATTTGTCGTAGAAACTTGAAAAAGGGCTCATTCGATTGGAAATTCAAAGGTCTAGTGCCCTTTTTAATAGTCGAAAGTGATTTGAGGTCAACTAGCCCCCCTCTATCGCCCACCTTTTCCCCAAACACACCCAATCAAAATTTTTAGATAGCCATTTTGTTCAGTGTTGTGGATTTCCAGATAGAAATTGTGTTTTTGAGGAGGACACTCCCCCACAGCCCTCAGGGCAAGGGTTGTTATGCCCTGGGGGCACATAATATTTTTATAGAACGCGTCGTCGTAGAAACTTTAAAAAGGGGTGATTCGATTGGAAATTGAAATGGCTTGTGCCCTTTTTAATAGTCTAAAGTGATTGGAAGGCAACTAACACCCCTGCCACGCCCACCATTTCCCCAAACATATCCAATAAAAATTTTTAGATAGCCATTTTGTTTCACGTAGTTTAAAGTTCAGGAAATTATACCTTTGAGCAGGACACCCCCCCCCCCACAGTCTTCAGGGCAAAGGTTATAAGTTATGCCCTGGGGGCATATAAGGTTTGTATTGAAATCTTTGTCGTAGAAACTTGAAAAAGGGCTCATTCGATTGGAAATTCAAAGGGCTAGTGCCCTTTTTAATAGTCGAAAGTGATTTGAGGGCAACTAACCCCCCTCTCACGCCCACCTTTTCCCCAAACACATCCAGTCAAAACTTTTAGATAGCCATTTTATTCAACGCAGTTAAAAGTTTTGTAAATTAGATCTTTAAGGATGACAACCCATCCTGGCCCCCACAACCCTCAGGCCAAGGGTTGTAAGCTATGCCCTGGGAGTATGTAAGGTTTTTATAGAAAGCGATGCTGTAAACACATCAAAAAGGGCTCATTCAACTGAAAATTGAAAGGGCTAGTGCCCTTTTAATTTTCGAAAGTGATTGAAGGGCATCTAACCCCCCCCCCCCCCCCCCTCACGCCCACCATTTCCCCGAACACATGCAATCAAAATTCTAGATAGCAATTTTGTTCAACGTAGTTGAAAATTCTGGAAATTAGGTCTTTGAGGATGACAGCCCCCCAGAGCCCTCAGAACTATAAGTTATAATATAAGAACTATATATATACGAGCCATAAGAACTATATATGCCCCCAGAGCAAACTTACAACGCCTACCTCAGGGCCCTGGGGGGTTGCATCGACACAGGAGTTTTTCTTATCTGACCTTTGAACTATTTTTAATGAAATGGCTATTTCAAAAATTTTATCGGATGGGCTTGGGGAAAAAAGGGTGTGTTGGTGGGGGGCTAGTTTCCATTGGATATCCTTTGACTCTTAAAAAGTGAACTAGAACTTTCAATGTCCAATAAGACGAGCCCTCTCTGAAGTTTATACGAGCATCCCTTTTATAAGAACCATATACGCCCCCAGGACAACACTTACAATACCTACCCCCAGGCCCTGGGGGGCTGTGTTGACTAGCCATTTCAATTTCGAATCAAATGAGCCCTTTTTGAAGTTTCAACTACAACGCTTTCTATAAAAACCTTATATGCCCCCAGGGCATAACTTACAACCCCTGCCCTGAGGGCTGTGGGGGGGGGGGGGTTGTCATCCTCAAAGACCTAATTTACAGAACTTTCAACTACGTTGAACAAAATTGTTATCTCAAAATTTTGAACAAAATTGTTATCTCAAAATGTGTTTGGGGAAAAGTTGGGAATTAGAGGGGGTTAGTTGCCCTCCAATTATTTTCGAGTATTAAAAAGGGAACTAACCCTTTGAATTTCCAATCGAATGAGCCCTTTTTGAAGTTTCTACGACAACACTATCTGTAAAAACCTTACATGCCCCAAGGGCATAACTTACAACCCTTGCCCTGAGGGCTGTGGGGGAGTGTCCTCCTCAAAAACATAATCTCTATCTGGAAATTTAACTACACTGAACAAAATGCATATCTCAAAATTTTGATTGGATGTGTTTCGGGAAAAGGTGGGCGTGGAAGGGGTGTTAGTTGTCTTCCAATCACTTTCAACTATTAAAAAGGGCACAAGCCACTCCAATTTACAATTAAATGAGCCCTTTTCGGAGTTTCTACGACAACTTCTTTGATACGAAGTGTCCTGGTCTAAAGGAAAAAAATAATAAATAATACATTGTGCCAACATCATTCTTATAATTCATCCCCCATCCCCAGGGTATAATTCAAAACACTTGCCCCGAGGACTGTAGTGGAGTGTCCTCCTCAAAAACATAATTTCTATCATATTCAATCCAAGCATTACTCGCTTTAAGATCTATTTATTCATTTATATTATAACTTGCTGTATGTTTTTTGCTATGATTGTTTATTTAATTTCTGTTCGTTTTTGGTTTCATTTATTCTTTAATAGTAATTTCTGGTCGTTTTGAGTTTGTATTTAACAGGTATTTGTATCTGTTTAGCTTAAGTTTAAAATGGTTTATATTTTTCTTTGAAAAACTAATTTTTCGGAAAGATTTTTTAAATTAATTTTTGTCCGTTTTCGATTGCAAAAGTCTCAAGTTTTTAAGACTTCCTATTTCAAAATCAAATTTTTTTAAAATCAAATGTTCATCAAAGTATCAAAACTGGTATCAAAGTTACAATATCAAAGTGAAAAAATGGGTTTGTGTCTACCTCGGAGTTTTTATTATCTGATGTTTGAACTATTTTTAACAAAATGGCTATCTCAAAATTTTTATTGGATGGGTTTGGGGAAAAAAGGGCTAGGAGGAGGGGTTAATTGCTCTTCGATCTCTTTTGACTCTTTAAAAGTGAACTAGAACTTTCTATTTTCAATCAAATGAGCTCTCTCTGAAGTTTATAAGTAGTAACCGTCCAATGCATTGAAAACCTAAATTCAAACTTACGCCTGAAGGCATAGATATGTGTTTAGGTTTTCAACGAATTGGGGTTACCAGGGTCATTTGCAAAGAGGTATCATTTCAACGAGTATAACTTGATTGGTGATTAGGATTTGAATATTTTTTAGGTTAAATCCGTGGTCATTCATCTGTAAGTTGATTAGTAGGTTTTTTTTTTTTTTAAACTTGGCTAATAGGTTTTTAAACCTATTACTACGAAATTATAGGCATGCAAATAGCATGTAGTTTCAAAACGTGTTTAATCACTTTTCTTGAATGAAGCATCTGTACTATATATTCAAGAGGTGAAATCAATAAAGAGCTTGGAATTGAGTTTTATGGATGATATGGAAAAATGGCACATGTTAAATATTCGGGTAAACATACGAATATAAATAAGGCTATTGTGTCTTTCTGAACTTTCTGTTCGAGGCAGGGGTTACTATTTAGTTTAAATAATTCTAGGAGGAATTGAGTTTTGTGGTTGGTGTGGAAAAATGGTACTTGTTAAATATTCGGGTAAACATAAGACTAAGAAACGCTTCACTATAAATAAGGCTATCGTGTCTTTCTGAACTTTCTGTGCGAGGCAGGGGTTACTGTTTAGTTTAAATAATTCTAGGAGGAATTGAGTTTTGTGGATGGTGTTGAAAAATGGTACTTGTTAAATATTCGGGTAAACATACGACTAAGAAACGCTTCACTATAAATAAGGCTATCGTGTTTTTCCGAACTTTCTAGGGCGGTGGTAACTATTTAGTTTAAATAATTCTAGGAGGAATTGAGTTTTATGGATGGTATGGAAAAATGGTACTTGTTAAATATTCGGGTAAACATACGACTAAGAAACGCTTCACTATAAATAAGCCTATCGTGTTTTTCCGAACTTTCTAGGGTGGTGGTAACTATTTAGTTTAAATAATTCTAGGAGGAATTGAGTTTTATGGATGGTATGGAAAAATGGTACTTGTTAAATATTCGGGTAAACATACGACTAAGAAACGCTTCACTATAAATAAGGCTATCGTGTTTTTCCGAACTTTCTAGGGCTGTGGTAACTATTTAGTTTAAATAATTCTAGGAGGAATTGAGTTTTGTGGCTGGTGTGGAAAAATGGTACTTGTTAAATATTCGGGTAAACATACGACTAAGAAACGCTTCACTATAAATAAGGCTATCGTGTTTTTCCGAACTTTCTAGGGCGGTGGTAACTATTTAGTTTAAATAATTCTAGGAGGAATTGAGTTTTATGGATGGTATGGAAAAATGGTACTTGTTAAATATTTGGGTAAACATACGACTAAGAAACGCTTCACTATAAATAAGGCTATCGTGTTTTTCCGAACTTTCTAGGGCGGTGGTAACTATTTAGTTTAAATAATTCTAGGAGGAATTGAATTTTATGGATGGTATGGTAAAATGGTACTTGTTAAATATTCGGGTAAACATACGACTAAGAAACGCTTCACTATAAATAAGGCTATCGTGTTTTTCCGAACTTTCTAGGGTGGTGGTAACTATTTAGTTTAAATAATTCTAGGAGGAATTGAGTTTTGTGGCTGGTGTGGAAAAATGGTACTTGTTAAATATTCGGGTAAACATACGACTAAGAAACGCTTCACTATAAATAAGGCTATCATGTTTTTCCGAACTTTCTAGGGCGGTGGTAACTATTTAGTTTAAATAATTCTAGGAGGAATTGAGTTTTATGGATGGTATGGAAAAATGGTACTTGTTAAATATTCGGGTAAACATACGACTAAGAAACGCTTCACTATAAATAAGGCTATCGTGTTTTTCCGAACTTTCTAGGGCGGTGGTAACTATTTAGTTTAAATAATTCTAGGAGGAATTGAGTTTTATGGATGGTATGGAAAAATGGTACTTGTTAAATATTCGGGTAAACATACGACTAAGAAACGCTTCACTATAAATAAGGCTATCGTGTTTTTCCGATTTTTCTAGGCGGGTGTAACTATTTAGTTTAAATAATTCTAGGAGGAATTGAGTTTTATGGATGGTATGGAAAAATGGTACTTGTTAAATATTCGGGTAAACATACGACTAAGAAACAATTCACTATAAATAGGCTATCGTGTTTTTCCGAACTTTCTAGGGCGGGGGTAACTATTTAGTTTAAATAATTCTAGGAGGAATTGAGTTTTATGGATGGTGTTGAAAAATGGTATGTGTTGAATATTTGGGTAAACATACGACTAAGAAACGCTTCACTATAAATAAGGCTATTGTGTTTTTCTGAACTTTCTAGGGCGGTGGTAAGTATTTAGTTTAAATAATTCTAGGAGGAATTGATTTTTGTGGCTGGCGTGGAAAAATGGTACTTGTTAAATATTCGGGTAAACATACGACTAAAAAACGCTTCACTATAAATAAGGCTATTGTGTTTTTCTGAACTTTCTAGGGCGGAGGTAACTATTTAGTTTAAATAATTCTAGGAGGAATTGAGTTTTATGGATGGTATGGAAAAATGGTACTTGTTAAATATTCGGGTAAACATACGACTAAGAAACGCTTCACTATAAATAAGGCAATCGTGTTTTTCCGAACTTTCTAGGGCGGGGGTAACTATTTAGTTTAAATAATTCTAGGAGGAATTGAGTTTTATGGATGGTATAGAAAAATGGTACTTGTTAAATATTCGGGTAAACATACGACTAAGAAACGCTTCACTATAAATAAGGCTATCGTGTTTTTCCGATTTTTCTAGGCGGGTGTAACTATTTAGTTTAAATAATTCTAGGAGGAATTGAGTTTTGTGGATGGTGTTGAAAAATGGTACTTGTTAAATATTCGGGTAAACATACGACTAAGAAACGCTTTTCCGATTTTTCTAGGCGGGTGTAACTATTTAGTTTAAATAATTCTAGGAGGAATTGAGTTTTGTGGATGGTGTTGAAAAATGGTACTTGTTAAATATTCGGGTAAACATACGACTAAGAAACGCTTCACTATAAATAAGGCTATTGTGTTTTTCTGAACTTTCTAGGGCGGGGGCAAGTATTTAGTTTAAATAATTCTAGGAGGAATTGATTTTTGTGGCTGGTGTGGAAAAATGGTACTTGTTAAATATTCGGATAAACATACGACTAAGAAACGCTTCACTATAAATAAGGCTATTGTGTTTTTCTGAACTTTCTAGGGCGAGGGTAACTATTTAGTGTAAATAATTCTAGGAGGAATTGAGTTTTATGGATGGTATGGAAAAATGATACTTGTTAAATATTCGGGTAAACATACGACTAAGAAACGCTTCATTATAAATAAGGCAATCGTGTTTTTCCGAACTTTCTAGGGCGGGGGTAACTATTTAGTTTAAATAATTCTAGGAGGAATTGAGTTTTATGGATGGTATAGAAAAATGGTACTTGTTAAATATTCGGGTAAACATACGACTAAGAAACGCTTCACTATAAATAAGGCTATCGTTTTTTTTCCGAACTTTCTAGGGCGGGGGTAAGTATTTAGTTTAAATAATTCTAGGAGGAATTCATTTTTGTGGGTGGTACGGAAAAATGGTACGTATGAGGCGGGGGTAAGTATTTAGTTGAAATAATTCTAGGAGGAATTGAGTTTTGTGGCAGGTGTGGAAAAATGGTACGTGTTGAATATTTGAGTAAACATACGACTAAGAAACGCTTCACTATAAATAAGGCTATTGTGTTTTTCTTGACGTGCCTACTTAGGTAATAATGGAACATTTAGTATTTTTTCTAATGTATATGTTTTTCTTAAGAAATTCCCACTGGAGGTTTTATGACTCCTCCCCACATTGAATTCAGATGGGTTTAGGACTCATCTCACTAGCCATAACTCCATTCAACCTTGAGCGAAGGTATAAAAGTTTGATGAAGTATTTCTCTGCTTAACAAGTACATTAATAGCCTCCAAGATGATAGGACTGTATGACACCGAATTTATCGGATTAAAAAAATCATCTTGTGGTGTTATATTTGAATGTGCTTTTTTATTATTGTCTATGGATCTCGAAGAAATTGACTGTTATCATTGGATAGTGAACTATAATCTGTTTGAGTATGATAAAAGCTTGTGGAGTACTACATTACGTTATATAAACAGACTAGGATTCTATGATAGAGTGATTACACCACTTAATAATGCTGGTCAGGAACTGAGAAATGTTTAGGAGGAAGTCAGTGAAATTTGCAGCTTTTTTCATACTCAAACAGATTATAGTTCACTATCCAATGATAACAGTCAATTTCTTCGAGATCCATAGACAATAATAAAAAAGCACATTCAAATATAACACCACAAGATGATTTTTTTAATCCGATAAATTCGGTGTCATACAGTCCTATCATCTTGGAGGCTATTAATGTACTTGTTAAGTAGAGAAATACTTCATCAAACTTTTATACCTTCGCTCAAGGTTGAATGGAGTTATGGCTAGTGAGATGAGTCCTAAAACCATCTGAATTCATTGTGGGGAGGAGTCATAAAACCTCCAGTGGGAATTTCTTAAGACATATACATTAGAAAAAATACTAAATGTTCCATTATTACCTAAGTATATTTATATATAGCCTTATTTATAGCCTTATTTATAGTGAAGCGTTTCTTAGTCGTATGTTTACTCAAATATTCAACACGTACCATTTTTCCACACCTGCCACAAAACTCAATTCCTCCTAGAATTATTTCAACTAAATACTTACCCCCGCCTCATACGTACCATTTTTCCGTACCACCCACAAAAATGAATTCCTCCTAGAATTATTTAAACTAAATACTTACCCCCGCCCTAGAAAGTTCGGAAAAAAAAACGATAGCCTTATTTATAGTGAAGCGTTTCTTAGTCGTATGTTTACCCGAATATTTAACAAGTACCATTTTTCTATACCATCCATAAAACTCAATTCCTCCTAGAATTATTTACACTAAATAGTTACCCCCGCCCTAGAAAGTTCGGAAAAACACGATTGCCTTATTTATAATGAAGCGTTTCTTAGTCGTATGTTTACCCGAATATTTAACAAGTATCATTTTTCCATACCATCCATAAAACTCAATTCCTCCTAGAATTATTTACACTAAATAGTTACCCTCGCCCTAGAAAGTTCAGAAAAACACAATAGCCTTATTTATAGTGAAGCGTTTCTTAGTCGTATGTTTATCCGAATATTTAACAAGTACCATTTTTCCACACCAGCCACAAAAATCAATTCCTCCTAGAATTATTTAAACTAAATACTTGCCCCCGCCCTAGAAAGTTCAGAAAAACACAATAGCCTTATTTATAGTGAAGCGTTTCTTAGTCGTATGTTTACCCGAATATTTAACAAGTACCATTTTTCAACACCATCCACAAAACTCAATTCCTCCTAGAAATATTTAAACTAAATAGTTACACCCGCCTAGAAAAATCGGAAAAAGCGTTTCTTAGTCGTATGTTTACCCGAATATTTAACAAGTACCATTTTTCAACACCATCCACAAAACTCAATTCCTCCTAGAATTATTTAAACTAAATAGTTACACCCGCCTAGAAAAATCGGAAAAACACGATAGCCTTATTTATAGTGAAGCGTTTCTTAGTCGTATGTTTACCCGAATATTTAACAAGTACCATTTTTCTATACCATCCATAAAACTCAATTCCTCCTAGAATTATTTAAACTAAATAGTTACCCCAGCCCTAGAAAGTTCGGAAAAACACGATTGCCTTATTTATAGTGAAGCGTTTCTTAGTCGTATGTTTACCCGAATATTTAACAAGTACCATTTTTCCATACCATCCATAAAACTCAATTCCTCCTAGAATTATTTAAACTAAATAGTTACCTCCGCCCTAGAAAGTTCAGAAAAACACAATAGCCTTATTTATAGTGAAGCGTTTTTTAGTCGTATGTTTACCCGAATATTTAACAAGTACCATTTTTCCACGCCAGCCACAAAAATCAATTCCTCCTAGAATTATTTAAACTAAATACTTACCACCGCCCTAGAAAGTTCAGAAAAACACAATAGCCTTATTTATAGTGAAGCGTTTCTTAGTCGTATGTTTACCCAAATATTCAACACATACCATTTTTCAACACCATCCATAAAACTCAATTCCTCCTAGAATTATTTAAACTAAATAGTTACCCCCGCCCTAGAAAGTTCGGAAAAACACGATAGCCTATTTATAGTGAAGCGTTTCTTAGTCGTATGTTTACCCGAATATTTAACAAGTACCATTTTTCCATACCATCCATAAAACTCAATTCCTCCTAGAATTATTTAAACTAAATAGTTACACCCGCCTAGAAAAATCGGAAAAAACACGATAGCCTTATTTATAGTGAAGCGTTTCTTAGTCGTATGTTTACCCGAATATTTAACAAGTACCATTTTTCCATACCATCCATAAAACTCAATTCCTCCTAGAAATATTTAAACTAAATAGTTACCACCGCCCTAGAAAGTTCGGAAAGACACGATAGCCTTATTTATAGTGAAGCGTTTCTTAGTCGTATGTTTACCCGAATATTTAACAAGTACCATTTTTCCATACCATCCATAAAACTCAATTCCTCCTAGAATTATTTAAACTAAATAGTTACCACCGCCCTAGAAAGTTCGGAAAAAACATGATAGCCTTATTTATAGTGAAGCGTTTCTTAGTCGTATGTTTACCCGAATATTTAACAAGTACCATTTTACCATACCATCCATAAAACTCAATTCCTCCTAGAATTATTTAAACTAAATAGTTACCACCGCCCTAGAAAGTTCGGAAAAACACGATAGCCTTATTTATAGTGAAGCGTTTCTTAGTCGTATGTTTACCCGAATATTTAACAAGTACCATTTTTCCATACCATCCATAAAACTCAATTCCTCCTAGAATTATTTAAACTAAATAGTTACCACCGCCCTAGAAAGTTCGGAAAAACACGATAGCCTTATTTATAGTGAAGCGTTTCTTAGTCGTATGTTTACCCGAATATTTAACAAGTACCATTTTTCCATACCATCCATAAAACTCAATTCCTCCTAGAATTATTTAAACTAAATAGTTACCACCACCCTAGAAAGTTCGGAAAAACACGATAGCCTTATTTATAGTGAAGCGTTTCTTAGTCGTATGTTTACCCGAATATTTAACAAGTACCATTTTTCCATACCATCCATAAAACTCAATTCCTCCTAGAATTATTTAAACTAAATAGTTACCACCGCCCTAGAAAGTTCGGAAAAACACGATAGCCTTATTTATAGTGAAGCGTTTCTTAGTCGTATGTTTACCCGAATATTTAACAAGTACCATTTTTCAACACCATCCACAAAACTCAATTCCTCCTAGAATTATTTAAACTAAATAGTAACCCCTGCCTCGCACAGAAAGTTCAGAAAGACACGATAGCCTTATTTATAGTGAAGCGTTTCTTAGTCTTATGTTTACCCGAATATTTAACAAGTACCATTTTTCCACACCAACCACAAAACTCAATTCCTCCTAGAATTATTTAAACTAAATAGTAACCCCTGCCTCGCACAGAAAGTTCAGAAAGACACAATAGCCTTATTTATATTCGTATGTTTACCCGAATATTTAACATGTGCCATTTTTCCATATCATCCATAAAACTCAATTCCAAGCTCTTTATTGATTTCACCTCTTGAATATATAGTACAGATACTTCATTCAAGAAAAGTGATTAAACACGTTTTGAAACTACATGCTATTTGCATGCCTATAATTTCGTAGTAATAGGTTTAAAAACCTATTAGCCAAGTTTAAAAAAAAAAAAACCTACTAATCAACTTACAGATGAATGACCACGGATTTAACCTAAAAAATATTCAAATCCTAATCACCAATCAAGTTATACTCGTTGAAATGATACCTCTTTGCAAATGACCCTGGTAACCCCAATTCGTTGAAAACCTAAACACATATCTATGCCTTCAGGCGTAAGTTTGAATTTAGGTTTTCAATGCATTGGACGGTTACTACTTTTATACTTCCACGCCCACCATTTCCCCAAACACATCCAATCAAAATTTTGAGATAGCCATTTAGTTAACGTAGTGAAAGTTCTGGAAATTAGGTCTTTGAGGATGACAACGCCCCTCACAGCCCTTAGGGTAAGGGTTGTAATTTATGCCCTTGGGGCATATAAGATGTTTATAGAAAGCTTGGTCATAGAAACTCAAAAGGGGCTCATTCGATTGGAAATTGAAAGGCCTAGTGCCCTGTTTAATAGTCGAAAGTGATTGGAAGGCTTGACATTTTTATAGTAAAGGTCGATGTGGGTACAATGTATTTTTTTTTTTGTTTAGTCTAGGGCACTTCGTGTCGTAGGACTTGTCGTAGGAACTTCGAAAAAGGCTCATTCGATCGAAAATATAAAGGGCCAATGCCCTTTTTAATAGTCGAAAGTGATTGTACGGCAACTAATCCCCTTCCGACGCCCACCCTCCCATTTGCCCATTATGTTTAAAAACTAAATGTTGCCTTAAGATTAAATCAAAATGCACTGTGTTAATGCTAATTCCCATTAAGGAATCTCAGCAGTATCCCAAGAACGACTGAGGTCATTATGTTCAAACTTTGGAGGCTACTTCTGCTCTTAAAATTTAACCTAATCAAAATAGCGTAAGTGTATCCAAGCTATCAAAGAAATTAAACAGATTTTTTTTGGGAATGGTTTCAAGTTTTCCATTTCAGGTCAACTAGAGGAGGTATGAAACTAAATTAAACACTACTATTTGTTTCCACATTTTTAAAAGGGTGTATGTTGTTAAAAATTGCTGAAAATTTTCTCCAGCATACAAATAGCAGGCCGAACTATAAAGTCTTAAAAAATGAAAAGATTTAAAGTATTATTTTCTTTTTCCCTGAAAAGACTATGTCAATATAAAACGAACAGAAATTAATTAAAAAAACTATTTCCACAAAATAAGTTTTTCAAAGAAAAGTAAAGAACTCCATTAAGCAAAAAATGAGCAAAAATAAAATCAAATAATCTACCAAGCGTGAAACTACCACAATTCAGCATCGATAAATAAATGAAACCCAAAACGAACAGAAATTACAATAAATAACCGAGTCAAACTCAAAACCAGCAGAAATTAACTTAAGTTGGGCTCAAAACCCCTATGCCTTCTCAAGGCCGGAACATAATTTGCACTTTACTGAAAAAAATACAAATGAATGTGCATTGTCAGTTTAATATACATATACCGATATTTAGTAACCAAAATATTAATATTTTCCGTTTTATTAAAGTTATAAAAGTAAAAAAATTTATATTTTTCTGTAAAGTCCAAATTATGTTCTGGCCTTGGGAAGGCATAGGGGTTTTCAGCCCAACTCATGTTAATTTCTGCTCGTTTTGTGCTTGACTCGGTTATTTATTGTAATTTCTGTTCGTTTTGGGTTTCATTTATTTATCGATGCTGAATTGTGGTAGTTTCACGCTTGGTAGATTATTTGATTTTATTTTTGCTCAATCTTGGTTCAATGGAGTTCTTTACTTCTCTTTGAAAAACTTATATTGTGGAAAAAGTTTTTTTTTAATTAATTACAATAAATAACTCAAAACGAGAAAAATCGAAATAAATCAAAACTTTAATAAATCAAAAATTATTAAAATTTTAATTAATAAATATTAGTATATGTATATTAAACTGACAATGCACATTCATTTGTATTTTTACAATTGAATGTAATTTAGCAATTGTCTTGAAACATATGAATGATATGTGATTACATGTGAATTTAGTCTTCTCATATTCCTATTATTACTTACAGGCTGTAAATCATGTCAATGAAAGAGCTTTTGGGTGGGGATTGCGGTGGGAGGAACCCTTTGCTTGATGCTGCCTCCCACCTCACAAGAGATCAAGCTTTTAGACAGGAAAATTTAAAGCAGACAAAGCATTTGTCTGGCAATGGTGCTGATGAGCTTATGGTGAGGGAATTTCTAGAAGAGTCTAAACTAGGCCAAGAAGCTTTGATGAGAAGACCACCTCAGTCATTCCAGATGCAAAGGCTTCTTCAAGAAGTTCAGGAAATTGAAGGATCACGTAAGTTGTTGTTCAGTTGGTCAGGTACTATACTAGTATATTTGTGCACAGGGGGCTTTGAAAGTTAATATAACAATAATTTGGATAGATTTCTGTAGAACTAATACACATTTAGATAAAATTTAAGAGTTTGAGGTGCTTTTTGCAGAAACTAACTAATTTGCTTCAAGTAAACATCGAGGCCAAAACTATGTAAGTGATTTGTGAATGACCTTTAGCCATTCAATAATTTTTTGTATAGTCTAATTGAAGCTTACCTTTTGGCATTGGAATATTAAAATATACCTCTTGAAACATTTTATGAAGGTCTATTTATGATCCTATACTTAGGTTAGATTTTACGAAACATATTCTTGATTTGGTAGATTCAAAGTCTTATGAAAAACTGACAGAATTTTAGTACATACATGTACGAGTAGATTATATCTTGGCAATAGATTCTTGTTAGTTTTGTTTGTATGTACACAAGGCCCTTGTGCTGGTACGTAAAAATGAACAAATATAGCAAGTTTAGCACTTGAAGCAAAATTAAAATGTAAGAAAAATAGAAAGAAACAAAACACATTAGCCTAACCAAAAGTTAGGGTAGTTGAGAATAAAGACAGTGGTAAAATAGAAAAATATGATATCATAACCTCAAGAAAAAAAAGACCTAATGCCTCTGTATGCAGTATATGCCAAATTAATATATTCAAAAACTAGATGAGATTGTAACTTCTGTTTGGAATCAAACAGTTCGTGGTAACGAACTGTAAGTAAGGAGCGACCCGGCTCAATAGTAAACGAAACTCTAAAAACCGGAATTTTGATACCCATTGATACATCAATAGAATCAGATTTTTATGCTGATTTCAAATATATAAGTTTCATTAAGTTTAGTTTTTACCCATCAAGTTACGCACCTGAGAAAATTTTCCTTATTTTTGAAAAAGGGGGAAACACCCCCTAAAAGTCATAGAACCTTAATGAAAATCACACCATCGGATTCAGCGTATCAGAAAACCCTATTGTAGAAGTTTCAAGCTCCTATCTGCAAAAATGTGGAATTTTGTATTTTTTGTCAGAAGAAAGATCACGGATGCGTGTTTATTTATTTTTTTTATTTATTTTTTTTTATTTTCCCAGGGGTGATCGTATCGATCCAGTAGTCCTATAATATCGTAAGAGATCTCATTTGAACCAAAATTAAAAGTTCTAGTGCCCTTTTTAAGTGACCAAAAAAATTGGCGGGCAACTTGGCCACCTCCCACGCTCATTTTTATCCCAAAGCCACCCAATCAAAATTTTGAGATAGCTATTTTGTTCAGCATAGTCGAAAATTTAATAAATATGTCTTTGAGGATGACTTAATCCCCCCCCCCCCCAGTTCCCGGGGGAAGGGCTGGAAGTTATGAACTTGGCGCATTGTTTACGTAAAGCATTGGTTAATGGGAAGTATAAAGACGTTTCAAGAGGGATTTTTTCTGGGGGGGGAGGGGTCAGAGGAGGGTTTTACAGGGGAGTATCCTTCTATGGAGGATATTTCCTTGGGGGAAGGGACATTTCTTTGAAGAAATGTCCATGAAGGGGGCGCCGAAATTTCTATGAAGGGGGCGCCGGATTTCCCAGCATTATTTAAAAATAATCAGAAATTAAATAAAAATAAATAAAAAGTTTTTTCAACTGAAAGTAAGGAGCAACATTAAAACTTAAAACGAAAAGAAATTATTACGTATATGAGGGGGTTCGCCCCCTAGTCAATACCTCGCCCTTTTCGCTAAAGTTTTTTTTATCACTTTCAAAAGAGCTATCTATTCTAATTAACCGGCCTTTGTGATTCAGGGGTTTGTGACTCGAACAAAATTCGAACTTTAGCGTAAAGAGCGAAGTATCGACCATGTAGCAATTTCCCTAATATACGTAATAAAAACATACGAATATAGAAGTTCGTTACGTAAGTTAATTCGTAAGTTACGTCAGAACAAAATTTCGAGAAAGTCATTTAGCCAAAAAAAGTAAAATTAATATGCAAATTTCATTTTAATTATTCATGCACGGTGAGCCAAAAATAAAGCTGCATTAATTCAAAAACGTTCAGAAATTAAATAAAAAAACAAGTTTTTTTAACTGAAAGTAAGGAGCGACATTAAAACTTAAAACGAACAGAAATTATTCCGTATATGAAACGGGCTGTCCCCTCCTCAACGCCTCGCTCTTTACGCTAAAGTTTTTTATTGTCTTAAAAAGTAAAGTTGTGAGACAGAATCAAACTTCAGCGTAAAGAGCGAGGCGTTGAGGAGGGGACAGCCCCTTTCATATACAGAATAGTTTCTGTTCGTTTTAAGTTTTAATGTCGCTCATTACTTTCAGTTAAAAAAACTTATTTTTTTTATTTAATTAAAAGAAAAAAACTGAACGGGTCCTCATGCAAAAGCTACACTTTTAAGCTAGTTTTGGTCATTTGCCCTGTTAAAGCTGAGAGATGCATAAAAGGTGAACAAGCTCATTGATACCTCTCTTGTCAGAATTTCGCTGCCAAAGATGCTTTGCTACTGCTGTTTTGTATAAAGGCAGAAGATTGGGGTAACGTATCTTGAGGTGGAGTAATTCTTCACTAAGCACATATTCGTCTTTGGCAGTGAGATGTCCATGTTGTTTCTCATTTTCATTTGTATATGAGGGGTATTTTGACTGAAAAGCCTGCAAAAAGAATGGCGGAGGCCATTTTGTTTGGGTAGGGAGGAAGTGCCTTTGGTGGACTTCCTTGAACATAGATAAACAATTATACATGAAGATGTGGCTCATAACATGGTGCTTCAACTGACAGTTTCAAATCATAAATGTGTAACTAATGACGTAAAATGACGTAAATGTGTAACTGTATTTTCAAGGGCTTGTAATTTTGTGGTGGGACTATGAATACGGTTTGTACCCTCGTGAAAGGAACACAGGAATATGAAAAGCTGATAAGATAGAAACCTGCAGTGCTGTAAAATGGCTTTGATGGAAATTTAAAACTATTTGTGCAATTGACAGCTAGCAAAACCAGAAAACTTCGAAAGAAATTTGGTTTTACGTTATTCTGTTGCAGAGCAACAAAATTGTTTTTCCGTGACCAGCAACTGGGATCAGAAATACTTCTAATGCAATGTTGGATTCGTGTATAATCGGAATTCATATCATTGAGGGTCTGAGACCAAGTTTCTGAATCTCTTCTTGATTTCCAGGAAATAATTCTGGAAGAGTTACTCTTAAAGCATAAGTTTAACAACCTCTTCTCCCATGGTTGAATTTCCAACAAATTAGGAGGTGTTTAAAGCTTGACCCCAGAACATGGTTGAAATGGTTTGGATCTCAACCAAACTTGGTCGGAAATAAGAACTGTTGTCATAGTTGTGCCATTCTGGTTTTCTGGACACAATTGGAGCTAATAAATTTTGTTATCAGCAAGTTTGACAGAACGGGTTGTTGAATCTCAATTAAACTTTGCAGGATGCTATAACTAGTCTCCTAGATATGCCTCTGGGGATCAGGGTCCCGATTTGACCGTTCTGGGGGAGGGAGCAGTGATGGTCTCTTATCGTCAGTATTTCAACCAGAATGGGTTGTCAGAACTCATTTAAACCATATGGAAATTTATACTCAGCTTTTTCCTTGCTCGATCCGACCTCTCTGAGGCAAGCTCTACGTTTTCCCATCGTTATCTACTGGATTCAGATAAATATAGTTGCTTTTGGCAGTCAAAATCTTTGTCGTATCTTTAGGGTACTTAAGCCCAATTTAGCTGAATATAGAGATTTGCTCCTAAAAGTAAAGACTATTTGAGTTTGAAGGCTTTGCTTAATTTTTTTTTGTTGTTAAGATATGTCTCTACATATTTAAATTAGCCTTTTATGGAAGGTCCACAGCCGCAGGAAAGGGTCTAGATAAGTTAATAACTGTCTTCAGTGTGTCTGTTTTATCTTTGCTTCTTGAATATAAAACTTATTTCTTGAACTGTCTCATTTCGTAAACAAAGTACGGGAAACAACACATAGAAGTTTCTACCCGGTGAATACAGATTCAAATATTCCTCTTCAGCTTTGGCCCATGTATCTCAATGGTTGCAGTGCTTCACAAGGGCTTAGCACCATAAGTAAGGACAAAATATGGATATTCATTTAAAGTTCTTGTTTAATGTGGATGCAGCCTCAAATTTTATGAAGGTAGGCCGGTTCTTTTGCATGGCTGTCATTAAGCCAGATATTTGTACAAAAGCTATGAAAATTTGGCCAAACATTTTAGGAAGTCAGATTTGTCTAGTTTTAGGCAAGTATACTACTTCAAATAGACCAAAATTCAGTGTTTTCGTCCTGGAACGTCTGCAAGATGGTTTTCTCTTTCCTTCATACAGTTCATTGTCAGGATTGATTACCTTTATTCCTTTCTTTGTATTCGTCACTTCTGATTGATATAATAACTAATACTGAACATATCCATTCTAAGCTACGCCTGAAAATAAAAAAAATAAACAATAAGAAATCAACTACCGACAGTTTCCATGTATTAGATGATCTCCCCATCACTTGACTGTCAAAATCATACAAAAATGTTCTCGACATCATCAAGGAGCTAATGTTAACTAAAAAATACCCATCAAATGAATTGAATCTTATAACAACATGTAACTAATTCTTGTATAATGTTTACTCTTAATAAAGAAAACTTGCAATATGTATCTTAAAGGAACAAAGCATTTGGGACTGCCGAATCTTAACAGGAATTGAGTTTTAAGCAGTCCCATAGTTTCGGCCAGACTGAAGCCTGAACGAACCGAGGGAGTGGATGGAACCATTAAATCATCCTGACTAAGAACTGCGCACTGATTTACTTCCCCACTAATTGAAGTAGTCCAGAAAATCACGACGCAAGCTCTCCATGGAAGTATTGATAAGTCAGCGAAAATATGAATAAAATGCAAATATCCTTCATCTTCTGGAGATCAACAGGAGTGTATATGGTTGACTGTGAGCCTATAGCCGCTTTCTCTTGAAGCTGCTGAGCAGATGTAATTAGAGATGGAAATCTAGATATTCCACACAGACCAGCTTTAGACCTGCAGCTTCAGGAGCAATAAATATTCTAGTAAGGTGTGAAGACATCCATGATAATGTTTCCCCTCATGAACCGTGATGAGCCAGCTTACGGATAAGGATCTAAGGATCTTGTATGTAAGACTGTCAGAACCTTCTGTTATGTCAAGGAAAAGGGCCTGAAGAAAAGTAGAGAAATTGTTGTAAAGACCGAATAAGTTGATCGCATGCGTGTTCCGTTGAATGTTTTGTACGAAATCCAAACTGTTGCCAATGAAAATAATTCTGTCCCACTAGAAAGCTTACAACACGCTTACATATTAGCTTTTTAAATATTATAGTGACCAAAAACAGAAAAGAAATTGGCTTGTGGCTCCCAGGGTCCTCACAATCACTTAAGTGTACGCACCTGGCTCCTCAAATCCCCGAAAAAGATCTCTTGATAGTAGTGAGTGACTTCAATGCAATTGTGGGAGAAGTGACACAGCTTGAATTTGATGTTTCAGGCAGTTTCAGTCTTGGAAGACCAAATCCACGCAGTGAACGTCTACTTGAGTTCTTTAGGGATAGTGATATCTTTGTTATGAACTCTATGTTCAAACACAGAAAGAGAAGAAAGGCAACTTGGATATCCCCTGACGGGAAAATGACAAGTCTGATTGACTATATCCTCATCTCGAAACGTTGGAATTTACGTGTCACAAATACCTCCAGCCGGTCCGGAGGAGACTTCGATTCAGATCATGTACTTGTGATGAGCATATTGAAAAAACTCCGACTCAAAGCTCTTCCTCTTTCGAAAAATAAGTTCCCAAGATTTAACACCGAGAAACTGAAAGAATCTGCATCACGCACTGCTTACTTCAGTCAATAGAAGATGGTCTTGGTTCTGTACTTGAGTCACTACGGTCAACGATAATTTCTGACATCATAGATGCACAAATCGAGAAGTTGAACAAAGAACCCCTTGATACAGCTAAAGAAATTTTTGCTGACAAAATTAAAACAGAGAAGCCTTGGATCACAGAAAAAACTCTCGACCTATGTGACGAAAAATGACATGTTTGCAACAAGGAGGACCGGGCAAGCCGTGACACTTAAAAGTGAATACAACGGGATGGCAAAACAGAAAGATCCGAACAGCCCTCTGAGAGTACATATGAGAGAAATGCGAATCCTGCGAAAATAAATTCAAATCAGGAAACATCAGCAGGATGTACAAAACTGTCAACGAACTCTCTACGAAAAAATCCGCTGCCGCCAGTTTAGACTATTAAAAAGGACACTAGCCCTTTGAATTTCCAATCGAATGAGCCTTTTTTGACGTTTCTACGACAACGCCTTCTATAAAAACCTTATATGACCCCAAGGCATAACTTAAAACCCTTGCCCTTTGGGTTGTGGGGGAGTGTCCTCCCCAAAAACACATTTTCTATCAGGAAATCAACTACGCTGAACTAAATTGCTATCTCAAAATTTCAATTGGATGTGTTTGGGGGAATGATGGGCGTGGGGGGGGGGGGGCTAGTTACCCTCCAATCACTTTCGACTATTAAGAAGGGCACTAAAACTCGCGATTTCCAATCGAATGAGCCCCTTTTGAAGTCTCTACGACGACCCCTTCTATATGAAGTGCCCTGCTTTAAAGAAAAAAAAATAATAAACTGTACATTGTGTCAACATTGTTCTTATATGCCCTTAGGACATAACTTAAAACCCTTGTCCCTAGGGTTGTGGGGGAATGTCCTCCTCAAAAAGATATTTTCTATCTGGAAATCAACTACGCTGAACAAAATGGCCATCTCAAAGTTTTGATTGGATGTGTTTGGGGGAATGATGAGTGTGTGGGGGGGGGGGCTAGTTGCCCTCCAATCACTTTCGACTATTAAAAAGGGCACTAGCCACTCCAATTTCCAATCGAATGAGCCCTTTTCGAAGTTTCTACGACAACTCCTTCGATACCAAGTGCCCGGGTATGGAGAAAAAAAAACAAAAAAACATTGTGGCCACATCGTTCTTTACTTAGGCAGCGCTATCGCGCTGTCTATGATAGCCTCACTGTCACTCAGGGTCCTACATCCTAGCTCTGGACATAACTGGCGGCAGCGGATTTTTTCGTAGAGAGTTCGTTGACAGTTTTGTACATCCTGCTGATGTTTCCTGATTTGAATTTATTTTACCCATTATATACTACGAACCTAAAAAAATTTGCCTTATTTTCGAAAAAAGGGGAAACACCCTCAATAAGGCAAGCGATTTTGATGAAAATTGCTTTATTAAATTCATCATAATTCATCATCTATTTTTTTTCCCGGGTGATCGTATCAGATCGAAGGCCTAGAAAATAGGGAGAGCCAATTGTACGTAATTCGTATTAGTACGTAATAATTTCCGTTTTAAGTGACCATGCAGATTGTGCGACGGAAAAGTGCTTTTTTCTGCCATTTTTTTGGTTTTAAACTATGACTTTGCCCCAAAGAGCACCAATTTGCAATCAGTTTAAAATTCTGTTTGCTAATCAATTTAGAACTATCAAAAACCTATATTTTTTGCTTCACACTTGCAGAGGAAGTAATGCCGCACGGTAGCAGTACTCGATTTAATGAAGTTGATTCACTTTATTTCTTATGAAATTAAATAAAAAAGAACAAGTTTTTTCAACTGAAAGTAAGGAGCAGCATTAAAACTTAAAACGAACAGAAATTATTCCGTATATGCTGTCCCCTCCTCAACGCCTCGCTCTTTACGCTAAAGTTAGACTCTTTCTCACAACTCTATTTTTTTTAGCGTAAAGAGCGAGGCGTTGAGGAGGGGACAGCCCCTTTCATATACGGAATAATTTCTGTTCGTTTTAAGTTTTAATGCTGCTCTTTACTTTCAGTTAAAACACTTGTTTTTTTTTCATTTAATTTTGAACGTTTTTGAATTAATGGAGGTTTTAATTTTGGCTCACAGTACATGAATAAAAAAAAAAAAAATTGCATATTAATTTTACTTTTATTTTGTTAAATGGCTTTCTCGAAAGTTGTTTAATTTTATTCACGAACGTTTTTATTAGTAATAAATATACGTAACTTACGAATTAACTTACGTAAAGAACTTCTATATCCCTGTATTTTTAATACGTATATTATGGGGTTCGCTCCCTAGTCAATACCTCGCTCTTTACGCTAAATTTCGAATTCTGTTCCAATTCTTTAAAAATGACCCCTTAATCACAAAGGCCGTTAATTAGAATAAATAGCTCTTATGAAAGTACTAAAATATCTTTGGCTTAAAGAGCGAGGTATTGACTAGGGGGTGAACCCAATCATATACTTAATAATTTCTGTTCGTTTGAAGTTTTGATGTTGCCCCTTACTTTCAGTTGAAAAATTTGTTTTTTTTTTATTTAATTTCTTATCGTTTTTTAAATAATGCTGGGAAATCCGGCGCCCCCTTCATAGCACTGTCTTTTCCCCATTAAAACTTCCTCCATGGAAAGATCCTCCCACATAAACCCGACCCCCCCCACTACCAGAAAAAAATCTCCCTTGAAAACGTCGGTATACTTCCCAATAACCAATACTATATGTAAACATTGGGTAAAGTTCATAACTTTCAGCCCTTCCCCCAGGGACTTTGGGGGATTAAGTCATCCTAAAAAACATATTTATTATTTTTTCGACTATGCTGAACAAAATGGCTATCTCAAAATTTTGATCGGGTGACTTTGGGAAAAAATGAGCGTGGGAGGGGGCCTAGTTGCCCTCCGGTTTTTTGGTCACTTAAAAAGGGGACTAAAACTCTTGAATTTCCGTTTGAATGAGCCCTCCCACGATTTTCTAGGACCACTGGGTCGATACGATCACCTCTGGGAAAAAACAACAAAAAACAGTAAACACGCATCCGTGATCTTTCTTCTGGCAAAAAATACAAAATTCCACATTTTTGCAGATAGGAGCTTGAAACCTCTACAGTAGGGTTCTCTGACACGCTGAATCTGATGGTATGCTTTTAATTTAGGTTCTATAGCTTTTAGGGGGTCTTTCCCCCTATATATAAGTTTCTAAGTTTCTAAAATATATAAGTTTCCTGATGAAACTTATATATTTGAAATCAGTATTAAAATTTGATTCTTTTGATGTATCTATTGGCATCAAAATCCCGTTTTTTAGAGTTTCAGTTACTATTGAGCCGGGTCGCTCCTTACTTACAGTTCGTTACCATGAACTGTTTGATTACTTTTGGTAATCTGTAATTACACATCAGCTATCATGAAGGGGAGAGAATGAGTCACTGTGCAGCCGGGAGTGGAGGCCGATACCTAAAAGAGCATATTTTAATAGACTTCAGGTAGACATAGAAAGAGATAGGGGAGAGTTGGAATTAATTGAAATATTTCTCTATATAGCATAACATATTGCAATCCCATGCTTAGGCCTACCGGCACAGAAATGGAAGAGGGAAGGCGGGCCATCATGTGCCCCGCCAGGAAATTTCTTTGGGGAGTGACAAGTGTTAGCAATTTAGATGGTAATTTTTCTCTTTCTCTATTTATATGAAATATTTCAACGTATTTAAATATATGTATCTGACGTATTTATTGAGCATAGAATTCTATTGTAGAAGTTGTGATGGCTTTAGTCATGTAGCAAAAAAAAAAAAAAAAAAAAAAAAAAAAAAAAAAAAAAAAAAAAAAAAAAAAAAAAAAAAAAAAAAAAATCCAAACAAAGTTTTGAGACATCTATTTTTTCAGCATTGTTGAAAGGTTTAGTAATTGTGCGTTTGGGGATGCCCCCCCTCGAGGCCTCAGGTCAAGGGCTGTAAGTTAGGCAATTTGTTCATTGCTTACATGTAGTATGTTATTGAGAAAAGGTATGCATGTTTGACTACTACTTTTCCAAAATACGAAGGGCACTACGGTGAGTATTTCAAGGAATGTTGAGGGGAGTGTTGAACTAAGTCAAAACATCTTATGTGTATGTGGGTTGTCAAAAGGGTGTAACTGAGGGATGACTGAGAATATTAATTTGGAACTTTCAAGAAATGAAAAGGGAGATGATCAATTGACCAAAAAGGCAATATTTTCACGCTACTACCACTGCAACTACCACTGCTTCTACTGCTGCCACTACTACTACAGCTACTACTATCACTAAAACTACTTATGTAGCGAGTACTATTAAGGCTGAGGATATTGAAATAAACATCCGAGGAAACATTGAGGGGAAACGTTGAACTAAATCAAAGCTATTATGTGCATATAGATTTCTGATACGGGCGTATCAGCAATATTTTTGGAACGGATTATCGTATCAATAGGAAACTTCAGGGGTATCATGAGTGGGATAATCAGTTGACCAAAAGGCAAAATGTACCTGCTACTACTGATATTAATACTTCTGCTACTACTGTTACTACTTTTAATAATAATATATTATTACTGCTACTAATGTTCCTACTACTACCACTACTGCTATAATACTAGTACAATTAAGGATAAGCGTATGAAGTTGGAAATTTGACAGAATATTGAGAGTAGACCCCGGCGCCGCGCCGATGAGGGAAGACTGACGGCGGCGGGACCAAAAACAGCGTGACGCCGGTAAGATGGGGGCGCGCCGCTGGCGCGATCAATGTTGACCGCAAAAATTAGTGTTTTCATCAGTCTTTCTCAAATCACAGCTTAAATTTACAACAAATTAGAGCCGATTCATGAGTTGAAAACTTCACAAGTCGCTGGCTGGAAACTGGTCTTCTTCGTTAATCAGTAAGAGAAGTAGAAATCTGGTAGAAACGAAATGGCTGTGGTGTTTCAGAACCCTTGCATAATAGTTGAAGTATCTATTAGCTATTTATTCTTAACATAACTAATTATCAAAATTATTACTTATTTTTCATCGAGCATTATCTGGGTAAAAACTTTGAATATAAGTTTGAACTTAGAAGCTTAATTTTTTCATAATGCCCTTTGCCTATATCTGTTTTGTCCCTTTAAAACAGTTGAAATGGGTGACTTTGATATTGATTGTTTTTATTTTGCTCTTTTGGATTCCTGAAAAGCCTTCCTTGTATTAAAAACTGGTTTTTAATAACAATTTAAAAAAATACATTTTAAAGTTTTTTTTTGGCTTCTTTGTAGAATATATGTCATATAGACTAAGGCTGAACTGCTGCTTTTTTTATTGCTTTTGGCTGCTTTTTTGGATATTATTCATTTTTACTTTTAGGGATTCATTCCGAATTATAAACTCATAAGTACCTAATTTCAGCTAAATTATAAACTACATCTAAAAGGAGTAAATTTATCAAATTGAAAAATACATGATGAACACTTCACATGAGAACACTTCAATTACAATGAAACAAAAAACACTTAATGGTTTATTCGGTATGAAGAAAAATGAAGTGCCAGCTATTTTCTTAGGTAAAAAAAAAATGAAAAGCTCATCCGTTTTAAATGTAATTAAATGAAATAATATGCAGACTGAAGTAGCTCCAGGAAGGTTGAGATTTTCTTCCTAGTTCGTCACTTATAATCCAAGCAAAATGTTTTGAGACTTAGTATCAGTTATTGAGTATAAGCTTTGATTTCCAAATGCTCACAAAAATTACCAAATTTCAGAAAGTCGCAACAATAAGTCACATGTGGTCAAAATACTCAAAGACACCTCTTTGATCCCCACCCAGGCTCAAAGCTTCTGCTATGGTCATATCCATGGAAATCTCCAGAGTTTCTTTTTAAAATAGCTTTGAAGCGTAGTTAGGGGTATTTAGCCTTTTTTGCTTTTCTTCAAAGCTTTGAAAAAAGTGTTATAATATTTCAAATGTTACATTTGTTATATTTGTGCATATTTTTGGTCATCATTTGTGGGGTGATCGAATTTTTTTAACCACTGTAGATACGTAAGAACGTTACAACATCTAGTACCCTGAGGTCATAAGATTGTCAAAGACTCCTCCTTGAACCTCCCAAATTGAAAGCTTTTATTATGACCTGGCCTTTTAATGTAACTTGGGCGCTCACTGGACCAAGGGCACCATTGTCACTCGAGCGCAACGTTAGGTGGGGATGTCGATATCGATTTCGTCACACCAATTCGTTTTAGTGTGAATCTGCCTGGTTCTTATGAATGAATGTTTTCAAAGTAAACTCATTTCATCAATAAGAAAAAAAAAACGGGTTTGACGCATGTGTCCCTTTCCCTTTGGATGATAAAACTATACAAGTGCTGTATCAAGTATAACTCACGAAAAATCTTGTTAATTTTTGACATCTCTGCTTCCAATAAAAAAAAAATCAAGGTAATATCACTTAAATATAATAACTCCCTTTGCCTCCCTCTGAATACCATCTTTATAGGATACCGTCTCTGCTTTAAATAAAAAAATAATTAACTTACTGGAATCCCTGCTTTAAAAAAAATCGAGGTGTTATCATTTAAATATGATAGCTCCCTACCCCCCCCCCTCCTCTGGATACCACCTTGATAGGATGCCGTCTCTTCTTTAAATTAAAAAATAATTAACTTTTTGGCATCCCTGCTTTCTGTAAACAAAATTTCGAGATATTGTCGTTTACAAGTAATACCTCCCTACCCCAGCCCCTCTGGATACCACCGTGATAGGATACCGTCTCAGCTTTATATCAAAAAAATAATTTACTTAATAGTTAACTAGGTCACGATTCGGTTGAAAGAAACACGCAAAATAAGGTTAAACAGCTTCGTGTTCCTTGAAAAAAAATTGAGGGTATGAGTAAAGGGGTATAAAGACAACAACTAAAATGTCGAAATTATTGAGTTATACATCAAATTATTGGAAAACTAAGTCATAGATTCGCCGTGGCATTCATTAAGATCCAAAGAATTGAACTAAAAGGGGGCACACACTGAATCCAAATTAGGCCAGTAGCCTATAAGAAATCGCAAAATACCAAAGACAATGAACAAGTCCCAATGGGGGGCCCTGGGTCTATCAAAATATTTCAATAGTTTCCCAGGGAATTTGATATCATTTTCTTCCGTCTCCACTTTAAATGAAAAAGATAATTATCTTTTTGGCATCCCTGCTTTCAATAAAAAATGAAGTATTATCATTTAAAGATGATAGCTCCCTATCCCCCCCCCCTATAGGCAATAATTTACAATTTTTTGATGAATCATACTTTTGGGGTAACTTCTGTTTTAATCTTTAATTCCCCAACCTTGTACATAGCTTATTCTATAGCTAAATTTTGTCTCAATAGAAAGTTTTTTTTTTTTGGGGGGGGGGGGGGTAAAATTTTTTCAGAAAGAAGATTGTATTTTCTTTAATCTATCAGACGTTCAAAATTAGAGTATTAAACATTAAGAAAATCTTGTCTAAAAACAGCAAAAAAAAAAAAAAAAAAATTCTGCAAACTTACAATTCAGCTATAGAAACTATCTGTCGGTTATCAATTTCAAAATCCAACTGAAGGCTGAAGCTATATAGTAGTAAATGCGTAAAATTCTTGACTTTGAATGATGTAAGAAACAGCAATTGGGAAACTGCATTCGAAATGATTGAAACTCCTATCGTAAAGACGATACTTTTTTTTTGTCAACATATGACGAACTGTGTATATTGCAATATTTGCAATTGGATATTGCATCTATCTGGTTTTCATGCAAAGCAACAAAAGAGACGAAAATTAACGAACAAGAGAGTATTGAAGAATAATGGTATGTAAAGTAATATTTGGCAGGGAAAGTCACTGGTGATAAATCGCTAGGGATGCATATGTAAAGTTATATTTGACAGGGAAAGTCACTGGTGATGAATCGCTAGGGGTGGCACGCATAGATTTTCGTGGAAATACCCGAAAATTCGGGGATAATGCAAGCCCTGCTTGATTTCAAATCAGGAAAATCGAAATACTAAACCACACGAGAATTTGACGCAATAAAGAATTGCCGCAAAATTAATTTAAAGTCAGCCAAAAGCCGCCGCCTCTGCCGGCGGCGGCGCGCCGGCGGCGTATCGACACTTCGGTGGAAGTCGACCGGGCCTCTCGTCGGTGCCGTTCGGTCGATCCGCCGGCTCAACGCCGGGGTCTAATTGAGGGGATTTACAAATGAAACTAAATACAAATGAATGTGCGTTGTCAGTTTAATATACATATGCTCACATTTATTCTTTAAAATATTATTAATTTTTGATTTATTTAAGTTATGAAAGTGAAAAAATTTAATCTTTTTCAGTAAATTATAAATTAGTTTCTGATCTTGAGAAGGCCTAGTGGTTGTGATCCCTAATCATGTTAATTTCTGCTCGTTTTGAGTTTGACTGGGTTATATATTGTAATTTCTGTTCGTTTTTGGTTTCATTTATTTTGATGGTGATTTGTGGTAGTTTAACCGTAGATTATTTGATTCTATTTTAGCTCATTTTTGGTTTAATGGAGTTCTTTACTTTTTCTCGGAAAACTTATTTTGTGGATTGTGTTTTTTTTTATTATAGCCAGCGAAATTGCGCTGTCTATGTAAAGAACGATGTTGGCACAATGTATTTTTTTCCCCTTTAGACCAGGGCACTTCGTATCGAAGGAGTTGTCGTAGAAACTTGGAAAATTACTCATTCGATTGGAAATTGGAATGGCTAGTGTCCTTTTTAATAGTCGAAAGTGATTCGAAGGCAACTAACACCCCTTCCACACCCACCATTACCCCAAACATATCCAATAAAAAATTTGAGTTAGCCATTTGGTTCAGCGTAGTTGATTTTCAGATAGAAATTAGGTTTCGAGGAGGACACTCCCCCACAGCCCTCGGGGCGTGGGTTGTAAGTTAGTAAGTTATGCCCTTTAAGTTTATGTAAGTTATGCCCTGGGGGCATATAAGGTTTTTATAGAAAGCTTTGTCGTAGAAACTTCAAAAAGGGTTCATTCGATTGTAAATTCAAAGGGCTAGTGCCCTTTTTAATAGTCGAAAGCGATTGGAGGACAACTAACCCCCCTCTCACGCCCACCTTTCCCCTAAACACATCCAATCAAAATTTTGAGATAGTAATTTTGTTCAACGTAGTTGAAAGTTTTGGAAATTAGGTCTTTGAGGATGACAAACCCCCCTCCACAGTCCTGAGGGCAAGGGTAGTAAGTTATGCCCTTGGGGCATATAAGGTTTTTATAGAGTGTTGTCGTAGAAACTTCAAAAAGGGCTCATTCGATTGGAAATTGAAATGGCTAGTGCCCTTTTTAATAGTCGAAATTGATTGGAAGGCAACTAACACCCCTTCCACGCCCACCATATATCCAAAGACATCCAATCAAAATTTTGAGAAAGCCATTTTGTTCAACGCAGTTGAAAGTTCTGGATATTATATCTTTGAGCCTGACAATCCCCCACAGTCTTCAGGGCAAGGGTTATAATTTATACCCTGGGGTATATAAGGCTTTTATTGAAAGCTTTGTAGTAGAAACTTGAAAAAGGGCTCATTCGATTGTAAATTCAAAGGGCTAGTGCCCTTTTTAATAGTCGAAAGCGATTGGAGGACAACTAACCCCCCTCTCACGCCCACCTTTCCCCTAAACACATCCAATCAAAATTTTGAGATAGTAATTTTGTTCAACGTAGTTGAAAGTTTTGGAAATTAGGTCTTTGAGGATGACAAACCCCCCTCCACAGTCCTGAGGGCAAGGGTAGTAAGTTATGCCCTTGGGGCATATAAGGTTTTTATAGAGTGTTGTCGTAGAAACTTCAAAAAGGGCTCATTCGATTGGAAATTGAAATGGCTAGTGCCCTTTTTAATAGTCGAAATTGATTGGAAGGCAACTAACACCCCTTCCACGCCCACCAAATATCCAAAGACATCCAATAAAAATTTTGAGACAGCCATTTTGTTCAACGCAGTTGAAAGTTCTGGATATTATATCCTTGAGCCTGACAATCCCCCACAGTCTTCAGGGCAAGGGTTATAATTTATACCCTGGGGTATATAAGGCTTTTATTGAAAGCTTTGTAGTAGAAACTTGAAAAAGGGCTCATTTGATTTGAAATTCAAAGGGCTAGTGCCCTTTTTAATAGTCGAAAGTGATTGGAGGGCAACTAACCGCCCTCTCACGCCCACCTTCTCATCAAAAACATCCAATCACAATTTTTAGATAGCCATTTTGTTCAACGTAGTTGGAAGTTTTGGAAATTAGGTCTTTAAGGATGACAACCCCCCCCTCCCCCTAACAGCTCCCAGGGTAAGGGTTGTAAGTTATACCCTGGGGACAAGAAAGCGTTGTCGTAGAAACTTCAAAAAGGGCTCATTCGATTAGAAATTGAAATGGCTAGTGCCCTTATTAATAGTTGAAAATGATTGGAGGGCAACTAACCCCCTATCACGCCCACCATTTCCCCAAACACATCCAATCAAAATTTTGAGAAAGCCATTCTGTTCAACGTAGTTGAAAGTTTTGGAAATTAGTTCTTTGAGAATGATACTGACCCACCCCACAGCCCTCAGGGCAAGGGTTGTAAGTTATACCCTTGGGGCATATAAGGTTTTTATAGAAAGCGTTGTCAGTGAAAATTCAAAAAGGGCTCATTCGATTGGAAATTGAAATGGCTAGTACCCTTTTTAATAGTCGAAAGTGATTGGAAGGCAGCTAACACCCCTTTCACGCTCACCATTTATCCAAACACATCCAATCAAAATTTTGAGATAGCAGTTTTGTTAAACGCAGTTGAAAGTTCTGGACATTATATCTTTGAGCAGGAAAGCCCCCCCCCCCCCAGTTTTCAGGGCAAGGGTTATAAGTTATACTCTGGGGGCATATAAGGCTTTTATTGAAAGCTTTATAGTAGAAACTTGAAAAACGGCTCATTCGATTTGAAATTCAAAGGGATAGTGCCCTTTTTAACAGTCTAAAGAGATTGGAGGGCAACTAAAAAACCCCCCTCTCACGCACACTTTTTCCCCAAATAAATTCAATCAAAATTTCTTGATATTCATTCTGTTCAACGGAGTTTAAAGTTTTGGAAATTGGGTTTTTAAGGATGACAACCCGCCCCCCCCCCCCACAGCTTCAGGGCAAGGGCTGTAAGTTATGCCCTGGGTGCATATAAGGTTTTTATAGAAAGCTTTGTCGTAGAAACTTCAAAAAGGGCTCATTCATTTGGAAATTCAAAGTAATAGTGCCCTTTCTGATAGTCGAAAGTGATGTCTTTTAGGCTTCTAAATTTATTGGGCTCACCCAATGTATTTCGAATAAACCCCGAATTAATATACTCTGAATCAACATGTGGACTAGAACTCCCAATAACGAAGTAAAAAGTCTTTATGGTCAGCCTGATGGGCTATCTCTTGTCATCAAAAGAGTAGAAGGGCCTTATTGACTTCCACGCGACACCCCTGCTGCCACCTACAACTTTTTTACATAGTTTAATGAGGACAGGGTCAATGACCTCTTTCTTCATGACCTCTTTCACCAGGTGTGTTTTTGGCACGCTCTCAGCGAATGTTACGAGTTTCCAGGAATTTGGAACACCTGTGCTGTCGACCTCAATTCACTTATCATGAATCAATAATTCCCCTTAGAAACAACAAATTAATTCCCCTTTCTTGACAGATCAATCAACCAATGACATCATCTGTCAGACTTTAAAAATTTTCGCCTAGAAACGATTCTCCAGGAATAGATCCAAGTCATTAATGTCTTTGCCTCGGAAACAACTCTTTTGGTCGAACTCCAAAAGATATTAATAACCAAACGCCATGGAAACAATTCTCCAAAAAACATCTTAGCGATGAATTGTTTTAGCGCGGGAATCAGGTTTCTTATTAATTTGAAATGTGCCAGCGCAGGGATGCCAAACAAAAGGAACACGCTGAATTACATTTAGGGATTATTTGGGGCGAAACCCTTTTAGCCATTATATGGAATTATTTCCGCGAAACAGTTAGAGACATTATAAAATATGATTTTTGAAGAGATTTTAGAAGAGAATTTGAGGGTAAAACTTTGTGGTCGTTATAATACACAAGTTCCATTTGAACAGTGTTGTGAGATCCTCTACCACAACCCCAAAGGGTTCCGATCCCCCTACCCCAACCCCAAAGGGTTCCAATCCCTCTACCCCAACCCCGAAGGAAGCCACCGGTCCTCAAAGGTCCACTGGGCTCTCAAAGGGCTCCCCGGCCCTCAAGGTTCCCCCAGACCCCCCCCCCTGGGAACCAAATGGCCCCTCCCTCCTCTGGCCCCCCAAAGGGGCCCCTCTCCCTTCATCTCCTCCCTCCTCCTCCCCTTCCCCTCCCCTCCTCCCCCTCCCCTCCCCTCCCCTCCTCCTCCTCCTCCTCCCCTCCTCCCTCCTCCCTCCTCCCTCCTCCCTCCTCCCTCCTCCCCTCCTCCTCCTCCCTCCTCCTCCTCCCCTCCCTCCTCCCCTCCCCTTCCCTCCCCCATTTTTTACACTTTTTTTGTGCATTGAGACACAGAACGACCCCCTCCCCCCAGCCCCTCCCCCCTCCAAAGGTCTGATTTTTCAAAGTTCATTTTGAATTTCCTTCGTTGAAATGCAAGAGTTGGAATGTTTCAGTAGTGTTTGGCTGTGGTTTACCTTGTCACAGTTACATTTTCTTGATTTTTCAAAGTTCATTTTGAATTTCTTTCGTTGAAATGCAAGAGTTGGAATATTTCAGTAGTGTTTGGTTGTGGTTTACCTTGTCACAGTTACATTTTCTTGATTTTTCAAAGTTCATTTGAATTTCCTTCGTTGAAATGCAAGAGTTGGAATGTTTCAGTAGTGTTTGGTTGTGGTTTACCTTGTCACAGTTACATTTTCTTGATTTTTCAAAGTTCATTTTGAATTTCTTTCGTTGAAATGCAAGAGTTGGAATATTTCAGTAGTGATTTGGTTGTGGTTTACCTTGTCACAGTTACATTTTCTTGATTTTTCAAAGTTCATTTTGAATTTCTTTCATTGAAATGCAAGAGTTGGAATATTTTAGTAGTGTTTGGTTTACCTTGTCACAGTTACATTTTCTTGATTTTTCAAAGTTCATTTTGAATTTCTTTCATTGAAATGCAAGAGTTGGAATATTTCAGTAGTGTTTGGTTGTGGTTTACCTTGTCACAGTTACATTTTCTTAATTTTTCAAAGTTCATTTTGAATTTCTTTTGTTGAAAGGCAAGAGTTGGAATATTTTAGTAGTGTGTTGTTGTAGTTTACCTTGTCACAGTTACATTTTCTTGATTTTTCAAAGTTCATTTTGAATTTCTTTCATTGAAATGTAAGAGTTGGAATATTTCAGTAGTGTTTGGTTGTGGTTTACCTTGTCACAGTTACATTTTCTTGATTTTTCAAAGTTCATTTGAATTTCTTTCATTGAAATGCAAGAGTTGGAATATTTCAGTAGTGTTTGGTTGTGGTTTACCTTGTCACAGTTACATTTTCTTGATTTTTCAAAGTTCATTTTGAATTTCTTTCGTTGAAATGCAAGAGTTGGAATATTTTAGTAGTTTGCTGTTGTAGTTTACCCTGTCACAGTTACATTCCCTTAATTTTTCAAAGTTCATTTTGAATTTCTTTCGTTGAAATGCAAGAGTTGGAATATTTCAGTAGTGTTTGGTTGTGGTTTACCTTGTCACAGTTACATTTTCTTAATTTTTCAAAGTTCATTTTGAATTTCTTTCGTTGAAATGCAAGAGTTGGAATATTTCAGTAGTGTTTCGTTGTGGTTTACCTTGTCACAGTTACATTTTCTTGATTTTTCAAAGTTCATTTTGAATTTCTTTCGTTGAAATGCAAGAGTTGGAATATTTCAGTAGTGTTTGGTTGTGGTTTACCTTGTCACACTTACATTCTCTTGATTTTTCAAAGTTCATTTCGAATTTCTTTCGTTGAAATGCAAGAGTTGGAATATTTCAGTAGTGTTTGGTTGTGGTTTACCTTGTCACTGTTACATTTTCTGGATTTTTCAAAGTTCATTTTGAATTTCTTTCGTTGAAATGCAAGAGTTGGAATATTTCAGTAGTGTTTGGTTGTGGTTTACCATGTCACAGTTACATTTTCTTGATTTTTCAAAGTTTATTTTGAATTTTTTTCGTCGAAATGCAAGAGTTGGAATATTTCAGTAGTGTTTGGTTGTGGTTTACCGTGTCACAGTTACATTTTCTTGATTTTTCAAAGTTCATTTTGAATTTCTTTCATTGAAATGCAAGAGTTGGAATATTTCAGTAGTGTTTGGTTGTGGTTTACCTTGTCACAGTTACATTTTCCTGATTTTTCAAAGTTCATTTTGAATTTCTTTCATTGAAATGCAAGAGTTGGAATATTTCAGTAGTGTTTGGTTGTGGTTTACCTTGTCACAGTTACATTTTCTTGATTTTTCAAAGTTCATTTTGAATTTCTTTCGTTGAAATACAAGAGTTGGAATATTTCAGTAGTGTGCTGTTGTAGTTTACCCTGTCACAGTTACATTCCCTTAATTTTTCAAAGTTCATTTTGAATTTCTTTCGTTGAAATGCAAGAGTTGGAATATTTCAGTAGTGTTTCGTTGTTGTTTACCTTGTCACAGTTACATTTTCTTAATTTTTCAAAGTTCATTTTGAATTTCTTTCATTGAAATGCAAGAGTTGGAATATTTCAGTAGTGTTTGGTTGTGGTTTACCTTGTCACACTTACATTCTCTTGATTTTTCAAAGTTCATTTTGAATTTCTTTCGTTGAAATGCAAGAGTTGGAATATTTCAGTTGTGTTTCGTTGTGGTTTACCTTGTCACAGTTACATTTTCTTGATTTTTCAAAGTTCATTTTGAATTTCTTTCGTTGAAATGCGAGAGTTGGAATATTTCAGTAGTGTTTGGTTGTGGTTTACCGTGTCACAGTTACATTTTCTTGATTTTTCAAAGTTCATTTCGAATTTCTTTCGTTGAAATGCAAGAGTTGGAATATTTCAGTAGTGTTTGGTTGTGGTTTACCTTGTCACAGTTACATTTTCCTGATTTTTCAAAGTTCATTCTGAATTTCTTTCATTGAAATGCAAGAGTTGGAATATTTCAGTAGTGTTTGGTTGTGGTTTACCTTGTCACAGTTACATTTTCTTGATTTTTCAAAGTTTATTTTGAATTTTTTTCGTTGAAATGCAAGAGTTGGAATATTACAGTAGTGTTTGGTTGTGGTTTACCTTGTCAGAGTTACATTCTCTTGATTTTTCAAAGTTCATTTTGAATTTCTTTCGTTGAAATGCAAGAGTTGGAATATTTCAGTAGTGTTTGGTTGTGGTTCACCTTGTCACAGTTACATTTTCTTGATTTTTCAAAGTTCATTTTGAACTTCTTTCGTTGAAATGCAAGAGTTGGAATATTTCAGTAGTGTTTGGTTGTGGTTTACCTTGTCACAGTTACATTTTCTTAATTTTTCAAAGTTCATTTTGAATTTCTTTCGTTGAAATGCAAGAGTTTGAATATTTCAGTTGTGTTTCGTTGTGGTTTACCTTGTCACAGTTACATTTTCTTGATTTTTCAAAGTTCATTTTGAATTTCTTTCGTTGAAATGCAAGAGTTGGAATATTTCAGTAGTGTTTGGTAGTGGTTTACCTTGTCACAGTTACATTTTCTTGATTTTTCAAAGTTCATTTTGAATTTTTTTCATTGAAATGCAAGAGTTGGAATATTTCAGTAGTGTTTGGTTGTGGTTTACCTTGTCACAGTTACATTTTCTTGATTTTTCAAAGCTCATTTCGAATTTCTTTCGTTGAAATGCAAGAGTTGGAATATTTCAGTAGTGTTTGGTTGTGGTTTACCTTGTCACAGTTACATTTTCCTGATTTTTCAAAGTTCATTTTGAATTTTTTTTCGTTGAAATGCAAGAGTTGGAATATATCAGTAGTGTTTCGTCGTGGTTTACCTTGTCACAGTTACATTTTCTTGATTTTTCAAAGTTCATTTTGAATTTCTTTCGTTGAAATGCAAGAGTTGGAATATTTCAGTAGTGTTTCGTTGTGGTTTACCTTGTCACAGTTACATTTTCTTGATTTTTCAAAGTTCATTTTGAATTTCTTTCATTGAAATGCAAGAGTTGGAATATTTCAGTAGTGTTTGGTAGTGGTTTACCGTGTCACAGTTACATTCTCTTGATTTTTCAAAGTTCATTTTGAATTTCTTTCGTTGAAATGCAAGAGTTGGAATATTTCAGTTGTGTTTCGTTGTGGTTTACCTTGTCACAGTTACATTTTCTTGATTTTTCAAAGTTCATTTGAATTTCTTTCGTTGAAATGCAAGAGTTGGAATATTTCAGTAGTGTTTCGTTGTGGTTTACCTTGTCACAGTTACATTTTCTTGATTTTTCAAAGTTCATTTTGAATTTCTTTCATTGAAATGCAAGAGTTGGAATATTTCAGTAGTGTTTGGTAGTGGTTTACCGTGTCACAGTTACATTCTCTTGATTTTTCAAAGTTCATTTTGAATTTCTTTCGTTGAAATGCAAGAGTTGGAATATTTCAGTTGTGTTTCGTTGTGGTTTACCTTGTCACAGTTACATTTTCTTGATTTTTCAAAGTTCATTTTGAATTTCTTTCGTTGAAATGCAAGAGTTGGAATATTTCAGTAGTGTTTGGTTGTGGTTTACCTTGTCACAGTTACATTTTCTTAATTTTTCAAAGTTCATTTTGAATTTCTTTTGTTGAAAGGCAAGAGTTGGAATATTTTAGTAGTGTGTTGTTGTAGTTTACCTTGTCACAGTTACATTTTCTTGATTTTTCAAAGTTCATTTTGAATTTCTTTCATTGAAATGTAAGAGTTGGAATATTTCAGTAGTGTTTGGTTGTGGTTTACCTTGTCACAGTTACATTTTCTTGATTTTTCAAAGTTCATTTTGAATTTCTTTCATTGAAATGCAAGAGTTGGAATATTTCAGTAGTGTTTGGTTGTGGTTTACCTTGTCACAGTTACATTTTCTTGATTTTTCAAAGTTCATTTTGAATTTCTTTCGTTGAAATGCAAGAGTTGGAATATTTTAGTAGTTTGCTGTTGTAGTTTACCCTGTCACAGTTACATTCCCTTAATTTTTCAAAGTTCATTTTGAATTTCTTTCGTTGAAATGCAAGAGTTGGAATATTTCAGTAGTGTTTGGTTGTGGTTTACCTTGTCACAGTTACATTTTCTTAATTTTTCAAAGTTCATTTTGAATTTCTTTCGTTGAAATGCAAGAGTTGGAATATTTCAGTAGTGTTTCGTTGTGGTTTACCTTGTCACAGTTACATTTTCTTGATTTTTCAAAGTTCATTTTGAATTTCTTTCGTTGAAATGCAAGAGTTGGAATATTTCAGTAGTGTTTGGTTGTGGTTTACCTTGTCACACTTACATTCTCTTGATTTTTCAAAGTTCATTTCGAATTTCTTTCGTTGAAATGCAAGAGTTGGAATATTTCAGTAGTGTTTGGTTGTGGTTTACCTTGTCACTGTTACATTTTCTGGATTTTTCAAAGTTCATTTTGAATTTCTTTCGTTGAAATGCAAGAGTTGGAATATTTCAGTAGTGTTTGGTTGTGGTTTACCGTGTCACAGTTACATTTTCTTGATTTTTCAAAGTTCATTTTGAATTTCTTTCATTGAAATGCAAGAGTTGGAATATTTCAGTAGTGTTTGGTTGTGGTTTACCTTGTCACAGTTACATTTTCCTGATTTTTCAAAGTTCATTTTGAATTTCTTTCATTGAAATGCAAGAGTTGGAATATTTCAGTAGTGTTTGGTTGTGGTTTACCTTGTCACAGTTACATTTTCTTGATTTTTCAAAGTTCATTTTGAATTTCTTTCGTTGAAATACAAGAGTTGGAATATTTCAGTAGTGTGCTGTTGTAGTTTACCCTGTCACAGTTACATTCCCTTAATTTTTCAAAGTTCATTTTGAATTTCTTTCGTTGAAATGCAAGAGTTGGAATATTTCAGTAGTGTTTCGTTGTTGTTTACCTTGTCACAGTTACATTTTCTTAATTTTTCAAAGTTCATTTTGAATTTCTTTCATTGAAATGCAAGAGTTGGAATATTTCAGTAGTGTTTGGTTGTGGTTTACCTTGTCACACTTACATTCTCTTGATTTTTCAAAGTTCATTTTGAATTTCTTTCGTTGAAATGCAAGAGTTGGAATATTTCAGTTGTGTTTCGTTGTGGTTTACCTTGTCACAGTTACATTTTCTTGATTTTTCAAAGTTCATTTTGAATTTCTTTCGTTGAAATGCGAGAGTTGGAATATTTCAGTAGTGTTTGGTTGTGGTTTACCGTGTCACAGTTACATTTTCTTGATTTTTCAAAGTTCATTTCGAATTTCTTTCGTTGAAATGCAAGAGTTGGAATATTTCAGTAGTGTTTGGTTGTGGTTTACCTTGTCACAGTTACATTTTCCTGATTTTTCAAAGTTCATTCTGAATTTCTTTCATTGAAATGCAAGAGTTGGAATATTTCAGTAGTGTTTGGTTGTGGTTTACCTTGTCACAGTTACATTTTCTTGATTTTTCAAAGTTTATTTTGAATTTTTTTCGTTGAAATGCAAGAGTTGGAATATTACAGTAGTGTTTGGTTGTGGTTTACCTTGTCAGAGTTACATTCTCTTGATTTTTCAAAGTTCATTTTGAATTTCTTTCGTTGAAATGCAAGAGTTGGAATATTTCAGTAGTGTTTGGTTGTGGTTCACCTTGTCACAGTTACATTTTCTTGATTTTTCAAAGTTCATTTTGAACTTCTTTCGTTGAAATGCAAGAGTTGGAATATTTCAGTAGTGTTTGGTTGTGGTTTACCTTGTCACAGTTACATTTTCTTAATTTTTCAAAGTTCATTTTGAATTTCTTTCGTTGAAATGCAAGAGTTTGAATATTTCAGTTGTGTTTCGTTGTGGTTTACCTTGTCACAGTTACATTTTCTTGATTTTTCAAAGTTCATTTTGAATTTCTTTCGTTGAAATGCAAGAGTTGGAATATTTCAGTAGTGTTTGGTAGTGGTTTACCTTGTCACAGTTACATTTTCTTGATTTTTCAAAGTTCATTTTGAATTTTTTTCATTGAAATGCAAGAGTTGGAATATTTCAGTAGTGTTTGGTTGTGGTTTACCTTGTCACAGTTACATTTTCTTGATTTTTCAAAGCTCATTTCGAATTTCTTTCGTTGAAATGCAAGAGTTGGAATATTTCAGTAGTGTTTGGTTGTGGTTTACCTTGTCACAGTTACATTTTCCTGATTTTTCAAAGTTCATTTTGAATTTTTTTTCGTTGAAATGCAAGAGTTGGAATATATCAGTAGTGTTTCGTCGTGGTTTACCTTGTCACAGTTACATTTTCTTGATTTTTCAAAGTTCATTTTGAATTTCTTTCGTTGAAATGCAAGAGTTGGAATATTTCAGTAGTGTTTCGTTGTGGTTTACCTTGTCACAGTTACATTTTCTTGATTTTTCAAAGTTCATTTTGAATTTCTTTCATTGAAATGCAAGAGTTGGAATATTTCAGTAGTGTTTGGTAGTGGTTTACCGTGTCACAGTTACATTCTCTTGATTTTTCAAAGTTCATTTTGAATTTCTTTCGTTGAAATGCAAGAGTTGGAATATTTCAGTTGTGTTTCGTTGTGGTTTACCTTGTCACAGTTACATTTTCTTGATTTTTCAAAGTTCATTTTGAATTTCTTTCGTTGAAATGCAAGAGTTGGAATATTTCAGTAGTGTTTCGTTGTGGTTTACCTTGTCACAGTTACATTTTCTTGATTTTTCAAAGTTCATTTTGAATTTCTTTCATTGAAATGCAAGAGTTGGAATATTTCAGTAGTGTTTGGTAGTGTTTTACCGTGTCACAGTTACATTCTCTTGATTTTTCAAAGTTCATTTTGAATTTCTTTCGTTGAAATGCAAGAGTTGGAATATTTCAGTTGTGTTTCGTTGTGGTTTACCTTGTCACAGTTACATTTTCTTGATTTTTCAAAGTTCATTTTGAATTTCTTTCGTTGAAATGCAAGAGTTGGAATATTTCAGTAGTGTTTGGTTGTGGTTTACCTTATCACAGTTACATTTTCTTGATTTTTCGAAGTTCATTTTGAATTTCTTTCGTTGAAATGCAAGAGTTGGAATATTTCAGTAGTGTTTCGTTGTGGTTTACCTTGTCACAGTTACATTTTCTTGATTTTTCAAAGTTCATTTCGAATTTCTTTCATTGAAATGCAAGAGTTGGAATATTTCAGTAGTGTTTGGTAGTGGTTTACCTTGTCACAGTTACATTCTCTTGATTTTTCAAAGTTCATTTTGAATTTCTTTCATTGAAATGCAAGAGTTGGAATATTTCAGTTGTGTTTCGTTGTGGTTTACCTTGTCACAGTTACATTTTCTTGATTTTTCAAAGTTTATTTTGAATTTTTTTCGTTGAAATGCAAGAGTTGGAATATTTCAGTAGTGTTTGGTTGTGGTTTACCTTGTCAGAGTTACATTCTCTTGATTTTTCAAAGTTCATTTTGAATTTCTTTCGTTGAAATGCAAGAGTTGGAATATTTCAGTAGTGTTTGGTTGTGGTTCACCTTGTCACAGTTACATTTTCTTGATTTTTCAAAGTTCATTTTGAACTTCTTTCGTTGAAATGCTAGAGTTGGAATATTTCAGTAGTGTTTGGTTGTGATTTACCTTGTCATGGTTACATTTTCTTAATTTTTCAAAGTTCATTTTGAATTTCTTTCGTTGAAATGCAAGAGTTGGAATATTTCAGTTGTGTTTCGTTGTGGTTTACCTTGTCACAGTTACATTTTCTTGATTTTTCAAAGTTCATTTTGAATTTCTTTCGTTGAAATGCAAGAGTTGGAATATTCCAGTAGTGTTTGGTAGTGGTTCAAAGTTCATTTTGAATTTCTTTTGTTGAAATGCAAGAGTTGGAATATTTCAGTAGTGTTTGCTTGTGGTTTACCTTGTCACAGTTACATTTTCTTGATTTTTCAAAGTTCATCTGAATTTCTTTCCTTGAAATGTAAGAGTTGGAATATTTCAGTAGTGTTTGGCTGTGGTTTACCTTGTCACAGTTACATTTTCTTGATTTTTCAAAGTTCATTTTGAATTTCTTTCATTGAAATGCAAGAGTTGGAATATTTCAATAGTGTTTGGTTGTGGTTTACCTTGTCACAGTTACATTTTCTTGATTTTTCAAAGTTCATTTTGAATTTCTTTCATTGAAATGCAAGAGTTGGAATATTTCAGTAGTGTTTGGTTGTGGTTTACCTTGTCACAGTTACATTTTCTTGATTTTTCAAAGTTCATTTTGAATTTCTTTCGTTGAAATGCAAGAGTTGGAATATTTCAGTAGTGTGTTGTTGTAGTTTACCTTGTCACAGTTACATTCCCTTAATTTTTCAAAGTTCATTTTGAATTTCTTTCATTGAAATGCAAGAGTTGGAATATTTCAGTAGTGTTTGGTTGTGGTTTACCTTGTCACAGTTACATTTTCTTAATTTTTCAAAGTTCATTTTGAATTTCTTTCGTTGCAATGCAAGAGTTGGAATATTTAAGTAGTGTTTCGTTGTGGTTTACCTTGTCACAGTTACATTTTCTTGATTTTTCAAAGTTCATTTTGAATTTCTTTCATTGAAATGCAAGAGTTGGAATATTTCAGTAGTGTTTGGTTGTGGTTTACCTTGTCACACTTACATTTTCTTGATTTTTCAAAGTTCATTTTGAATTTCTTTCATTGAAATGCAAGAGTTGGAATATTTCAGAAGTGTTTGGTTGTGGTTTACCTTGTCACAGTTACATTTTCTTGATTTTTCAAAGATCATTTTGAATTTCTTTCGTTGAAATGCAAGAGTTGGAATATTACAGTAGTGTTTGGTTGTGGTTTACCTTGTCACAGTTACATTTTCTTGATTTTTCAAAGTTCATTTTGAATTTCTTTCGTTGAAATGCAAGAGTTGGAATATTTCAGTAGTGTTTGGATGTGGTTTACCTTGTCACAGTTACATTTTCTTGATTTTTCAAAGTTCATTTTGAATTTCTTTCGTTGAAATGCAAGAGTTGGAATATTTCAGTAGTGTTTGGTTGTGGTTTACCTTGTCACAGTTACATTTTCTTGATTTTTCAAAGTTCATTTTTAATTTCTTTCGTTGAAATGCAAGAGTTGGAATATTTTACAAGTGTTTGGTTGTGGTTTACCTTGTCACAGTTACATTTTCTTGATTTTTCAAAGTTCATTTTGAATTTCTTTCGTTGAAATGCAAGAGTTGGAATATTTCAGTAAGGTTTGGTTGTGGTTTAACTTGGCACAGTTACATTTTCTTGATTTTTCAAAGTTCATTTTGAATTTCTTTCATTGAAATATGTTTGGTCGTGATTTACCTTGACACAGTTAAATTTCTTGATTTTTGTTAGGTTAGGTTAGGTTAGGCTAGATCAAGTTAGATTAGGTTAAGTTAGGTTAGGTTAGGTTAGCCTACATACGCGCGCGTATGTAGGCTAACCTAACCTAACCTAACTTAACCTAATCTAACTTCAAAATGAACTTTGAAAAATCTGGAAAATGTAACTGTGACAAGGTAAACCACAACCAAACACTACTGAAATATTCCAACTCTTGCATTTCAACGAAAGAAATTCGAAATGAACTTTGAAAAATCAAGAAAATGTAACTGTGACACGGTAAACCACAACTAAACACTACTGAAATATTCCAACTATTGCATTTCAACGAAAGAAATTCAAAATGAACTTTGAAAAATCAAGAAAATGTAACTGTGACAAGGTAAACCACAACCAAACACTACTGAAATATTCCAACTCTTGCATTTCAACGAAAGAAATTCAAAATGAACTTCGAAAAATCAAGAAAATGTAACTGTGATAAGGTAAACCACGACAAAACACTACTGATATATTTCAACTCTTGCATTTCAACGAAAAAAAATTCAAAATGAACTTTGAAAAATCAGGAAAATGTAACTGTGACAAGGTAAACCACAACCAAACACTACTGAAATATTCCAACTCTTGCATTTCAACGAAAGAAATTCGAAATGAACTTTGAAAAATCAAGAAAATGTAACTGTGACACGGTAAACCACAACTAAACACTACTGAAATATTCCAACTATTGCATTTCAACGAAAGAAATTCAAAATGAACTTTGAAAAATCAAGAAAATGTAACTGTGACAAGGTGAACCACAACCAAACACTACTGAAATATTCCAACTCTTGCATTTCAACGAAAGAAATTCAAAATGAACTTTGAAAAATCAAGAGAATGTAACTCTGACAAGGTAAACCACAACCAAACACTATTGTTTCGTTGTGGTCACAGTTACATTTTCTTGATTTTTCAAAGTTCATTTTGAATTTCTTTCATTGAAATGCAAGAGTTGGAATATTTCAGTAGTGTTTGGTTGTGGTTTACCTTGTCACAGTTACATTTTCTTGATTTTTCAAAGTTCATTTTGAATTTCTTTCGTTGAAATGCAAGAGTTGGAATATTTCAGAAGTGTTTGGTTGTGGTTTACCTTGTCACAGTTACATTTTCTTGATTTTTCAAAGATCATTTGAATTTCTTTCGTTGAAATGCAAGAGTTGGAATATTACAGTAGTGTTTGGTTGTGGTTTACCTTGTCACAGTTACATTTTCTTGATTTTTCAAAGTTCATTTTGAATTTCTTTCGTTGAAATGCAAGAGTTGGAATATTTCAGTAGTGTTTGGATGTGGTTTACCTTGTCACAGTTACATTTTCTTGATTTTTCAAAGTTCATTTTGAATTTCTTTCGTTGAAATGCAAGAGTTGGAATATTTCAGTAGTGTTTGGTTGTGGTTTACCTTGTCACAGTTACATTTTCTTGATTTTTCAAAGTTCATTTTTAATTTCTTTCGTTGAAATGCAAGAGTTGGAATATTTTACAAGTGTTTGGTTGTGGTTTACCTTGTCACAGTTACATTTTCTTGATTTTTCAAAGTTCATTTTGAATTTCTTTCGTTGAAATGCAAGAGTTGGAATATTTCAGTAAGGTTTGGTTGTGGTTTAACTTGGCACAGTTACATTTTCTTGATTTTTCAAAGTTCATTTTGAATTTCTTTCATTGAAATATGTTTGGTCGTGATTTACCTTGACACAGTTAAATTTCTTGATTTTTGTTAGGTTAGGTTAGGTTAGGCTAGATCAAGTTAGATTAGGTTAAGTTAGGTTAGGTTAGGTTAGCCTACATACGCGCGCGTATGTAGGCTAACCTAACCTAACCTAACTTAACCTAATCTAACTTCAAAATGAACTTTGAAAAATCTGGAAAATGTAACTGTGACAAGGTAAACCACAACCAAACACTACTGAAATATTCCAACTCTTGCATTTCAACGAAAGAAATTCGAAATGAACTTTGAAAAATCAAGAAAATGTAACTGTGACACGGTAAACCACAACTAAACACTACTGAAATATTCCAACTATTGCATTTCAACGAAAGAAATTCAAAATGAACTTTGAAAAATCAAGAAAATGTAACTGTGACAAGGTAAACCACAACCAAACACTACTGAAATATTCCAACTCTTGCATTTCAACGAAAGAAATTCAAAATGAACTTCGAAAAATCAAGAAAATGTAACTGTGATAAGGTAAACCACGACAAAACACTACTGATATATTTCAACTCTTGCATTTCAACGAAAAAAAATTCAAAATGAACTTTGAAAAATCAGGAAAATGTAACTGTGACAAGGTAAACCACAACCAAACACTACTGAAATATTCCAACTCTTGCATTTCAACGAAAGAAATTCGAAATGAACTTTGAAAAATCAAGAAAATGTAACTGTGACACGGTAAACCACAACTAAACACTACTGAAATATTCCAACTATTGCATTTCAACGAAAGAAATTCAAAATGAACTTTGAAAAATCAAGAAAATGTAACTGTGACAAGGTGAACCACAACCAAACACTACTGAAATATTCCAACTCTTGCATTTCAACGAAAGAAATTCAAAATGAACTTTGAAAAATCAAGAGAATGTAACTCTGACAAGGTAAACCACAACCAAACACTACTGTAATATTCCAACTCTTGCATTTCAACGAAAAAAATTCAAAATAAACTTTAAAAATCAAGAAAATGTAACTGTGACAAGGTAAACCACAACCAAACACTACTGAAATATTCCAACTCTTGCATTTCAATGAAAGAAATTCAAAATGAACTTTGAAAAATCAGGAAAATGTAACTGTGACAAGGTAAACCACAACCAAACACTACTGAAATATTCCAACTCTTGCATTTCAACGAAAGAAATTCGAAATGAACTTTGAAAAATCAAGAAAATGTAACTGTGACACGGTAAACCACAACCAAACACTACTGAAATATTCCAACTCTTGCATTTCAACGAAAGAAATTCAAAATGAACTTTGAAAAATCAAGAAAATGTAACTGTGACAAGGTAAACCACAACGAAACACAACTGAAATATTCCAACTCTTGCATTTCAACGAAAGAAATTCAAAATGAACTTTGAAAAATCAAGAGAATGTAAGTGTGACAAGGTAAACCACAACCAAACACTACTGAAATATTCCAACTCTTGCATTTCAATGAAAGAAATTCAAAATGAACTTTGAAAAATCAAGAAAATGTAACTGTGACAAGGTAAACCACAACGAAACACTACTGAAATATTCCAACTCTTGCATTTCAACGAAAGAAATTCAAAATGAACTTTGAAAAATTAAGAAAATGTAACTGTGACAAGGTAAACCACAACGAAACACTACTGAAATATTCCAACTCTTGCATTTCAACGAAAGAAATTCAAAATGAACTTTGAAAAATTAAGGGAATGTAACTGTGACAGGGTAAACTACAACAGCACACTACTGAAATATTCCAACTCTTGCATTTCAACGAAAGAAATTCAAAATGAACTTTGAAAAATCAAGAAAATGTAACTGTGACAAGGTAAACCACAACCAAACACTACTGAAATATTCCAACTCTTGCATTTCAATGAAAGAAATTCAAAATGAACTTTGAAAAATCAGGAAAATGTAACTGTGACAAGGTAAACCACAACCAAAACACTACTGAAATATTCCAACTCTTGCATTTCAATGAAAGAAATTCAAAATGAACTTTGAAAAATCAAGAAAATGTAACTGTGACACGGTAAACCACAACCAAACACTACTGAAATATTCCAACTCTTTCATTTCAACGAAAGAAATTCAAAATGAACTTTGAAAAATCTAGAAAATGTAACTTTGACAAGGTAAACCACACCCAAACACTACTGAAATATTCCAACTCTTGCATTTCAACGAAAGAAATTCGAAATGAACTTTGAAAAATCAAGAGAATATAAGTGTGACAAGGTAAACCACAACCAAACACTACTGAAATATTCCAACTCTTGCATTTCAACGAAAGAAATTCAAAATGAACTTTGAAAAATCAAGAAAGTGTAACTGTGACAAGGTAAACCACAACGAAACACTACTGAAATATTCCAACTCTTGCATTTCAACGAAAGAAATTCAAAATGAACTTTGAAAAATTAAGAAAATGTAACTGTGACAAGGTAAACCACAACCAAACACTACTGAAATATTCCAACTCTTGCATTTCAACGAAAGAAATTCAAAATGAACTTTGAAAAATTAAGGGAATGTAACTGTGACAGGGTAAACTACAACAGCACACTACTAAATATTCCAACTCTTGCATTTCAACGAAAGAAATTCAAATGAACTTTGAAAAATCAAGAAAATGTAACTGTGACAAGGTAAACCACAACCAAACACTACTGAAATATTCCAACTCTTGCATTTCAATGAACGAAATTCAAAATGAACTTTGAAAAATCAAGAAAATGTAACTGTGACAAGGTAAACCACAACCAAACACTACTGAAATATTCCAACTCTTACATTTTAATGAAAGAAATTCAAAATGAACTTTGAAAAATCAAGAAAGTGTAACTGTGACAAGGTAAACCACAACGAAACACTACTGAAATATTCCAACTCTTGCATTTCAACGAAAGAAATTCAAAATGAACTTTGAAAAATTAAGAAAATGTAACTGTGACAAGGTAAACTACAACAACACACTACTAAAATATTCCAACTCTTGCCTTTCAACAAAAGAAATTCAAAATGAACTTTGAAAAATTAAGAAAATGTAACTGTGACAAGGTAAACCACAACCAAACACTACTGAAATATTCCAACTCTTGCATTTCAATGAAAGAAGTTCAAAATGAACTTTGAAAAATCAAGAAAATGTAACTGTGACAAGGTAAACCAAACACTACTAAAATATTCCAACTCTTGCATTTCAATGAAAGAAATTCAAAATGAACTTTGAAAAATCAAGAAAATGTAACTGTTCACAACCAAACACTACTGAAATATTCCAACTCTTGCATTTCAACGAAAGAAATTCAAAATTAACTTTGAAAAATCAAGAAAATGTAACTGTGACAAGGTAAACCACAACCAAACACTACTGAAACATTCCAACTCTTGCATTTCAACGAAAGAAATTCAAATGAACTTTGAAAAATCAAGAAAATGTAACTGTGACAAGGTAAACCACAACCAAACACTACTGAAATATTCCAACTCTTGCATTTCAACGAAAGAAATTCAAAATGAACTTTGAAAAATCAAGAAAATGTAACTGTGACAAGGTAAACCACAACCAAACACTACTGAAACATTCCAACTCTTGCATTTCAACGAAGGAAATTCAAAATGAACTTTGAAAAATCAGACCTTTGGAGGGGGGAGGGGCTGGGGGGAGGGGGTCGTTCTGTGTCTCAATGCACAAAAAAAGTAAAAAAAAAGGGGAAGGGAAGGGGAGGGGAGGAGGGGAGGGGAGGAGGAGGAGGGAGGAGGAGGAGGAGGAGGGGAGGGGAGGGGAGGGGAGGGGAGGGGAGGGGAGGGGAGGGGAGGGGGAGGAGGGGAGGGGAAGGGGAGGAGGAGGGAGGAGATGAAGGGAGAGGGGCCCCTTTGGGGGGCCAGAGGGGGGAGGGGCCCTTTGGGCCCCGGGGGGGGGGTCTGGGGGAACCTTGAGGGCCGGGGAGCCCTTTGAGAGCCCAGTGGACCTTTGAGGACCGGTGGCTTCCTTCGGGGTTGGGGTAGAGGGATTGGAACCCTTTGGGGTTGGGGTAGGGGGATCGGAACCCTTTGGGGTTGTGGTAGAGGATCTCACAACACTGTTCAAATGGAACTTGTGTATTATAACGACCACAAAGTTTTACCCTCAAATTCTCTTCTAAAATCTCTTCAAAAATCATATTTTATAATGTCTCTAACTGTTTCGCGGAAATAATTCCATATAATGGCTAAAAGGGTTTCGCCCCAAATAATCCCTAAACGTAATTCAGCGTGTTCCTTTTGTTTGGCATCCCTGCGCTGGCACATTTCAAATTAATAAGAAACCTGATTCCCGCGCTAAAACAATTCATCGCTAAGATGTTTTTTGGAGAATTGTTTCCATGGCGTTTGGTTATTAATATCTTTTGGAGTTCGACCAAAAGAGTTGTTTCCGAGGCAAAGACATTAATGACTTGGATCTATTCCTGGAGAATCGTTTCTAGGCGAAAATTTTTAAAGTCTGACAGATGATGTCATTGGTTGATTGATCTGTCAAGAAAGGGGCATTAATTTGTTGTTTCTAAGGGGAATTATTGATTCACGATAAGTGAATTGAGGTCGACAGCACAGGTGTTCCAAATTCCTGGAAACTCGTAACATTCGCTGAGAGCGTGCCAAAAACACACCTGCTGAAAGAGGTCATGAAGAAAGAGGTCATTGACCCTGTCCTCATTAAACTATGTAAAAAAGTTGTAGGTGGCAGCAGGGGTGTCGCGTGGAAGTCAATAAGGCCCTTCTACTCAAAAGACATCGTCTTAAGCTCCTTGCTCCCACCTTGCGTCGTCCCAAAGGTACGACATGTCGAGACGTCCTCATCTGCGAGCCAGCACCCTTCTGGGGCCGATTGAACTTTGGAAGTAATTCAAAAATCTATTGATGCCGGGCAGGACAGTTCATCGTCTGGTCCCTGCCGAAAGTAAGTAAGCAAATAATATGGCAACCCAGTTTTAGCATTGGCATGGGGTCTCAAGCTTGATCGCCATTGCAATGATTTTGCCGTTGTAAGTTTAGTCTCTCCTAGCCTCTAAAAACACTTAGTTGGCCTGAAAAAAATGTCACTGCTTAACGTTTTTTTCTCCCAAGCTGAACAAAATTGAACGAAATTAGACTGTTTCTGTGCGTAAAATTATTAGAAGACTTGAGTTATAAACAAATGTTTATTTGTTTTTTTTTTGCAGGGCAAAATATAGTTCAACCAGGTCCGTCTGTGTCTGTCATTACTCGGTCGCAACCTAGTTCACTGTGGGCATCTGAATTTCTTGAAACTGCCAAAGAGGGAAATTGGATTGAGGAGTTTAATTCACAGTCTACTTATGGTTCTCAGCAGGGAGCTTTTCAGGATTTTTGGGACACTGCCAAAGAAATGCCACTCGCCAGTGATCTTTTACAGCAGTCAGAAACATGGGCCACTGAATTTGCAGCAGCTCCCTCTTCAGTCAATAATCAACGAGCTAGTGAGTGGGTGAGTGAGTTTAAGAGTGAAGATATCTGGGAAAAAATGGAGACTGATTGGCAGCGTGCAGCCCTGGACTCTCCAATGGACTTACCATGGCTGGAGGCTTCTCAATCTGAACAACGAGTAAGTGAATACGAATTTTCTGATGAAAATCCTTTAAGTAACTCGCCAAATGCACTGGAAGTTGGGAAGCAGCTTCGAGCTGAAGGGAATTTATCCAATGCAGTTTTACTGTTTGAGGCATCTGTGCAAAAAGATCCAAGTCTTGTTGAAGGTTGGCTTCTGCTTGGAATTACTTTGGCTGAAAATGAACAGGACAAAGAAGCAATTAAGGCACTAAACAGATGCTTAGAGTTAGATTCGAATTCTCTGGAAGCTAGAATGGCAATAGCTGTGTCCTATACGAATGAGGGACTATCAATGCAGGCCTGTAAGGCATTGGAGGTAAGTCTTTATCCTTCACTTGTTTAATCGGCTAAAATTGAAATTACTACACAATTCAGGTAATAGCTTCTGAAAATTCAGATAATAAATCTTGAAAGCTTCTTAAATTTAGATAGTAACTAAACAAGACACTTAATTAGTACTATTTCAGTTCCATCGTAGCGTTGAGGGGCTAATGTCGATACTAGTTTTTGTGGGAACCTTAATTATTACCAAAACCCCTGCTGCTTGAATTGAAGCCACAATTTTAGTAGCCAGACTTGCTGCCTCACGTAAGTTGCCACTCGGTTTGTCCTGGGTTTTCTTGACATCTCCTTTTATGACAACTTAAGGGAAAAATTAATATGGGGAACTCATAATTTTGTGCCAATGTCATATCTGAGTGCCTAAAAAATATTTCAATCATAAGCAGACGAAATTGAACAGCTATAATTTTGAAGGCTCAATATCTGTTATTGTTATATAGACGATTTGATACAACCTATGGTTTCAACTTCCACTGCTTAAAGGCTATTTTTAATTAAATTGTGCATTGTATGTCTTGAGTCTTTTTTGAAAAAGAGAGCTTTCTTTACTTTACTCGTAATCACGTCACAAGCCCAGTGCCAAGCTATCTGTAGAAGAAAAAAAGAAGAAAAAAAAATGCCGCTTAGGCAGAATGCTGTAGTAGCTGCCACTTTTCTTGATTTTCAAGCCAATATGTTTCCCTTGCTGTTCAAGCCAAGGGACAGAAATTTTCCTATATAGGGGTTTCGGACAAGGCGGTTCTAATTTTGTACTTTTTGTTTTGATCTGACTGTATTTTTAGGAGTTATGGATTTTTATATTTCTTAACACTGGACGTGATCGTCTCTTACAAGGTTGCTTGCTATCGCTGCAACCCGGATACTGTTGAAGCTATAAAAAAGCCCTAGGCTTTTTCCTTTTAATGTCGTTTGTAATTTACATTAATATTATACAGAACTGAATACTCATACATCATGATCCGGGTTGTAGCGGTAGCTAGAACTTAAAAAAAACTGACTAAACAGGAACGTCATAGAGCGGTTTAATGGCCCATTTTAAACGAAATCGTTGTATTTAGAAACCTTTTGTAACTAATGACAATAATTTTAAAAATAAAATCAATTTTTTATAGTAAAATTATAGTAAGAGGAAAAAGCAAATCATGGTTGCAGCCGTTAGTTATGAGTTATAAACCAAAGATTCAAGTGAAAAAGATGAAGATGCAGAAGATACAAATCAGGTTAGGAATTCCGATCATGATGGAGATGAAACCAAAGACTCAAGCGAAAAACATAAAGATGTAGAGGATAAGAATCAGATTAGGCAGTCCGACCATTATGGAGACGAATCCAAAGACTCAAGTGAAAAAGATGTAGATGTAGAGGATAAAAATCAGATTAGGCTGTCCGATCATGATGGAGACGAAACCAAAGACTCGAATGAAAAAGACGAAGATGTAGAGGATAAAAATCAGATTTGGCAGTTCGACCATAATGGAGATGAAACCAAAGACTCAAGTGAAAAAGATGAAGATGTAGAGGATAAAAATCGGATTAGGCAGTCCGATCTTGATGAAGATGAAACCGAAGACTCAAGTGAAAAAGATGTAGATGTAGAGGATAATCAGATTAGGCAGTCGGATTATAATGGACACGAAACCAAAGACTCGAGTGAAAAAGATGTAGATGTAGAGGATAAAAATCAGATTAGGCTGTCCGATCATGATGGGGACGAAACCAAAGACTCAAGTGAAAAAGATGTAGATGTAGAGGATAAAAATCAGATTAGGCTGTCCGATCATGATGGAGACGAAACCAAAGACTCAAGTGAAAAAGATGTAGATGTAGAGGATAAAAATCAGACTAGGCTGTCCGATCATGATGGAGACGAAACCAAAGACTCAAGTGACAAAAAATGAAGACATAAAGGATAAAAATCAGATTAGGCAGTCCGATCATGATGGAGACGAAACCAAAGACTCGAATGAGAAAGATGAAGATGTAGAGGATAAAAATCAGATGAGGCTGTCCGATCATGATGGAGATGAAACCAAAGACTCAAGTGAAAAAGACGAAGATGTAGAGGATAAAAATCAGATTAGGCAGTCCGATCATGATAGGGACGAAACCAAAGACTCAAATGAAAAAGATGTAGATGTAGAGGATAAAAATCAGATTAGACTGTCCGATCATGATGGAGACGAAACCAAAGACTCAAGTGAAAAGATGTACATGTAGAGGATAAAAATCAGATTAGGCTGTCCGATTATGATGGGGACGAAACCAAAGATTCAAGTGAAAAAGATGTAGACGTAGAGGATAAAATCAGGTTAGGCAGTCTGATCATGATGGAGACGAAACCAAAGACTTAAGTCAAAAAGATGAAGACTTAGAGGATAAAAATCAGATTAGGTAGTCCAATCATGATGGTGATAAAACCAAAGACTCAAGTGAAACAGATGAAGATGTAGAGGATAAAAATCAGATGAGGCAGTCCGATCATGATGGAGACGAAACCAAAGACTCAAGTGAAAAAGACGAAGATGTAGAGGATAAAAATCAGATTAGGCAGTCCGATCATGATGGATACGGAACCGAAAACTCAAGTAAAAAAGATGAAGATGTAGGGGATAAAAATCAGATTAGGTAGTCCGATCATGATGGAGATGAAGCCAAAGATTCAAGTGAAAAAGATGAAGATATAGAGGATATGAATCAGATTAGGCAGTCGGATCATGATGGAGACGAAACCAAAGACTCAAGTGAAAAAGATGAAGATGTAGAGGATAAAATTCAGATTAGGCAGTCTGATCATGATGGAGACGAAACCAAAGACTCAAGTGAAAAAGATGAAGATGTAGAGGATAAAAATCAGATTAGGCAGTCCGACCATGATGGAGATGAAGCCAAAGACTCAAGTGAAAAAGATGAAGATATAGAGGATAAGAATCAGATTAGGCAATCGGATCATGATGGAGACGAAACCAAAGACTCAAGTGAAAAATATGAAGATGTAGAGGATAAAAATCAGATTAGGCAGTCTGATCATGATGGAGACGAAACCAAAGACTCAAGTGAAAAAGATGAAGATGTAGAGGATAAAATTCAGATTAGGCAGTCTGATCATAATGGAGACGAAACCAAAGACTCAAGTGAAAAAGATGAAGATATAGATGATTAAAATCAGTATGTTATAGCAATAGCCTTATTTTAGCAATAGGCCTTATTTTTATTTCTGCAGTAGGAATTGGAATTTATATTAATTGGGAAAAGAGAAAGACGTCCTTAGACTTACGTAAGTAAAGAGGAAAATGCCGTACATGTATTATTTATTTCTAGCTCGGCTATAAAGCGTGACGCAGAAAGTTGAGAGGGAATTATATTTTTTCGTGATCTCCATGTTATTTTGATTTGGTTCAACGCTCCCTGCAACATTACCTGAAAGCCTCAACTGATTTTTTTTTACCTCCTTGGACACCAAAGGCTACAATGCCCTCTCTCCCAATAATAAATAACGTATAGAAACAATGGGTGAGCTTTAATAAAATTATAGAATTATAGAATTTGTGCTTGTTATTTTTATGTGTCATAGTTGTTAGCATTTTTATGCGTTGTAGTTGATAGCATTTTTTTGTCTTATGGTTGTTAGCATTATTATGTTTTATCAGCTAAATCCGATGAAACTTACATAGTCCTTGTTTGTAAAGAGCTTCTTAGATCCTTTAGGTAAGCAGCCTGGATTATTAAGGGACTGTTAGTTTCCTATATAGGGGTATTGCCAAGGCGGTTCTAATAGTGTACTTCTTTTTTGATCTGACTTTAGTTTAAGGAGTTATGGGCTATTTTGTTTTTTACTATGGGACGTGATCGTCTCTTACTAGGTTGCTAGCTACCACTGCAACCCGGATCACAAACAGGAAAAAGCCTATGGCTTTTTTTTATTTTGAATAGTAAGAGACGAACTTCAGAAAATTAGGCAGCTAACCAAGTCCGATATGTGCCATGGTTAGATCTTTACCAGGTTTCAGCCATCTCTACGGCCATATAGTCCGTATTTTAAAGAATCAGTTAATAGTAAGAGACAAACCTTAGAGAATCAAGCAGGTAACTAAATTCAATCTGTGCCATGGTTTTTTCCTTACTAGGTTTCAGCGATCTCTGCAGCGATGATACCAATTGAACTTACATAATTCCCATTTAAGATTAATCGATCCTTTATGTTATTTTTGGTAAAAAGTGATTCTAATTTACAAAAAATTTAAATTTGGGATTCGGGGAAATTTTAAGAATCATTAAGATTCTGTGACTTTTAGGGGGTATTTTCTCCTTTTCTCGATAATAGGGCAATTTTCTCAGGCTCGTAACTTTTGATCGGTAAAGCTAAACCTGATGGGTTAAACTAAACTTATATATTTAAAATCTGTATAAAAATGCAATTCTTTGGATGTATCTATTGGTATCAAAATTTTGTTTTTTTAGATTTTCGTTTAATATTGAGACGAGTCGCTCTTCCTATACAGTTCGTTACCACGAACGGTTTGATTCAATCAATAAAGTATTTCGAACAATATATTTGGTATGCAATTGCTTATTTCCATCTTATTTCAAGACTCAATACATCCGGGTTGCAGCGGTAGCTAGCAACCTAGTAAGAGACGATCACGTCCAATGTTAAGAAATATAAAAACCCGTAGTTCCTAACAGAGGAGTCAGATCAAAACAAAAAGTACACCATTAGAACCGCCTTGTCCAAATCCTCCATAAAGGAAACTTACCGCCCTTTGGCTTGAATAACAAAGAAAATATATTGGCTTGAAAATCAAGAAAATAGACTTTTACCACGTTATTCTCCCCAAACGGGATATTTTTTTCTTTTTCTTTTGTATCCAGAGATAGCTTGGCACTGGAACATCGTAGAGGGTTGTTCAATAGCTCATTTTAAAGGAAATTAATTGGGTTAAAAACCTTTTGTAACTAAAATAAATTATTTCTAAAAGAGAATAAATTTTTCCACCAAAAACTGTATTTTTGATGCAGTGACGTCATAATTACTATATAAGAAACGTCAAAACTGTAAATGGTCTCATTCATGAATACATAATGGTTAGATCAAAGCAAGCTACACGCAAGTTAAAAAATCAGTACTAAAAAATCAAGAAAAGTGGCAGCTACTACAACATTCCGCCTTAACGGGATATTTTTTTCTCTTTTCTTTGTTTCCAGTATAATAAAGATCAAACTCTTCCCTATACTAACTTGCATACGCAACTTTACTATAGTTAAGATTACAGTATATATCCGGGTTGCAGCGGTAGCTAGCAACCTAGTAAGAGACGATCACGTCCAATGTTAAGAAATATAAAAACCCATAGCTCCTAAAAAAGGAGTCAGATCAAAACAAAAAGTACACCATTAGAACCGCCTTGTCCGAAACCCCTGTATAGGAAACTTTCTGTCCCTTGGCTTGAACAGCAATGGAAATATATTGGCTTGAAAATCAAGAAAATTGACTTTAACCACGTTATTCTCGTCAAAAGGGATATTTTTTTCTTTTTTTTTTTGTTTCCAGAGATAGCTTGGCACTGGAACATCGTAGAGGGTTGTTCAATAGCTCATTTTAAAGGAAATTAATTGGGTTAAAAACCTTTTGTAACTAAAATAAATTATTTCTAAAAGAGAATAAATTTTTCCAATAAAAACTGTATTTTTGATGCAGTGACGTCATAATTACTATATAAGAAACGTCAAAACTGTAAATGGTCTCATTCATGAATACATAATGGTTAGATCAAAGCAAGCTACACGCAAGTTAAAAAATCAGTGCTAAAATATTATAATAAAGATCGAACTCTTCCCTATACTAACTTGCATACGCAACTTCACTATAGTTAAGATTACAGTATTTATATTATACATCATTATAGATTATAAAAGGTTCAAATGTTATAATGATAAAATAACTCTTGGCTATACTAACTGGCATAGTCAAGTTAGTATAGCCGTTAGAATACGTTTATCAAAATCTATTTATCCGTATATACACAGATTTGTGGAAAAATCAAATCAATGAATACCTTACTACAGCACAATGGATGAAAGTGTGCCTCATGATTCGAGGTTTGCGGGTTCAAATCCACCTGTAGTAAGGGATCAATATTAAACGATTGGCTTTTCCTTCTTTAAAAGAAGATTACATTAAGAGACGATCATTGGAATAACAAACTATTGCATAATTTGGACTTAGTTAGCTACTTGATTGTTTGAGGTGCGTCTCTTACTATTTCAAAGAAGAAAAAGCCGTAGGCTTTTTCCTGTTTGTATACATTAAAGAACGACACCTAGCCCATTAAAAATGAAACATAAATAGGGATTATGTAATTTCCATCAGTATCATGGCTGTAGAGACGGCTGATACCTAGTAAAGAACAAATCATTACAGCAAAGAACATTTCATGTTAAAGATTGATCAATGATGCCATAATCATAGTTTGTAGCCAGGTCGTCTCTTACTATTCCAATAAAGAAAAAGCAATAGGCTTTTTCCTGTTTATCCGGGTTGCAGCGGTAGCTAGCAACCTAGTAAGAGACGATCACGTCCAATGTTAAGAAATATTTATAATAAAGAACGACCTCTTGCCTATACTAAATTTTATACGCCACTTATTTATAGTATAGGTTAGTAATTCAACAGATAGATTGGTACTGGAACATCGTAGAGAATTATTCAATGGCTCATTTTAAAGGAAATTCATGGGGTTAAAACTTCTTCTAATTAAAATAAATCGTTTTTAGTACCTTGAGAAATTTTAATTATGTTTCTTAAGAAATCATCATAAGTTAAAATTTCCCATACAATTTATAATAAAGATCGAACTCTTCCCTATACTAACTTGCATAGGCAACTTTAATATAGTGAAGATTACAGTATTTATATTATACATCATTATAAATTATTAAAAGGTTCGAATGTTCGAAGATTATAGAGTTTAATAAAGATCGAACTCTTCCCTTTACTAACTTGCATAGGCAACTTCACTATAGCTAAGGTTACAGTATTTATATTATACATCATTATAAATTATAAAAGGTTCAAATGTTCGAAGATTATAGAGTTAAAAATTTTCCCACACCGGGAATCGAACCAGGGCCTGTTAAGTGAAAGTTAACTATCCTAGCCACTAGACCATATGGGACCTTAAAGAAGTATGATTTAAGAGCCATATGCATATTATTATTTCACCATACCAATTATAATAAGGCCAAAACAAAATCGTCGACTTGGAACCTTACTTTTGACACATTAGTTAAATATTCATCAGACTTAAAAAATGTTTTGCTAGTTTTACATGAAAGAACGAACCTTAGCCCATAGTAGCAGAAATAAGAATATCTAGGTTGCAGCGGTAACTAGCAACCTATTACATAATCCGGGTTTAAGTGGTAGCTAGCAACCTAGTAAGAAACGCCAAATTAAAAGATGATCATTAGAAGAACAAACAATTGCTTATATTGGACTTAGTTAGCTGCCTGATTCTTTGAGGTTCGTCTCTTACTATTCCAAAGAAGAAAAAGCCGTAGGCTTTTTCCTGTTTGTAATAATACATTAAAAGATAACCATATGTGACGTAATAAGTAAATGCAATATTTATAAACGTTCATCTTTCGACAAGTATTGCATTAAACAACGAGCTATAACCTACAGTAATTATAGTAGAGATCCGGGTTGCAGCGGTAGCTAGCAACCTAGTAAGAGACGATCACGTTCAATGTTAAGTCCGGGTTGCAGCGGTAGCTAGCAACCTAGTAAGAGACGATCACGTCCAATGTTAAGAAATATAAAATTATAATAAAGATCGAACTCTTCCCTATACTAACTTGCATAGGCAACTTCACTATAGTTAAGATTATTACATTAAGGATCAGTATAGTTAATAATAAATGGTGCCAGTCAAGAGAATATTTGGCAATAAAATTGCCTACGGTGGGAACTGAACCTGAACACTTTGTATTAGAATTATAATAAAGAACGACCTCTTGCCTATACTAAATTTTATACGCCACTTAATTATAGTATAGGTTCAACAAACTGGATCTGGAATGGTACGGTAAATTCTTGGAGACGTGTTTTGGTGATGGTAGTGCTAATTTAGTTATAATAAAGAACGACCTCTTGCTTATACTAAATTTTATACGCCACTTAATTATAGTATAGGTTAGTAATTCCACAGATAGCTTGGCACTGGAACATCGTAGAGAGTTGTTTAATGGCTCATTTTAAGGCAAATTAATGGGGTTAAAAACTTTTTGTAGTTTTACAGTAAAGAACGAACTTCAGTCCATAGTAACTAAAGTAAGATTATAAATTTAAGACTAAAACAAGTACTTTGTTTGCTTTGGTATGAAATACTGGCAGCGTTGGGATTTGAACCCACACTTCCAAAGATACGGTTGGCTAAAACCAACGCCTTAGACCTCTCGGCCAAGCTGCCTCGGATAACTATGTGTATATCACGTATAGTGACAAAAATGACTACCCAGTATCAAATCATACAGTTCGTAGCAATACGGATTTATATTAAAAGGCGATCATTAGGAGAACAAACAATTGGATACATTGGACTTAGTTCGCTGCCTGATTTTTTGAAAATTGTTTATAATAAAGAACGACCTCTTTCCTATACTAAATTTTATAGGCCGCTTAACTATAGCATAGGCTAGTACAGTTATTATATTTAAGGCCAATATATTAAAATTTTCCACTAAAAGACGGTCATTGGAATAAAAACCCAATACACACATTTGATTTAGTTAGCTACTTGATTGTTTGAGGCTAGTCTCTTACTATTTCAAAGAAGAAAAAGCCGTAGGCTTTTTCCTGTTTGTAATCAATTAGATTATAATAAAGATATCCGGGTTGCAGCGGTAGCTAGCAACCTAGTAAGAGACGATCACCTCCAATGTCAAGAAATATAAAACCCCCCAACTCCTAAAAAAAGAGTCAGATCAAAACAAAAAGTACACCATTAGAACCGCCTTGTCCGAATCCTCTATAAAGGAAACTTACCGCCCTTTGGCTTGAATAACAAAGAAAATATATTGGCTTGAAAATCAAGAAAATTGACTTTTACCACGTTATTCTCCACAAACGGGATATTTTTTTCTTTCCGCTTTTTCTTTCTGCTCAGCTAGCTGGGCACTGGAAAATCATAGAGAGCTGTATAATAGCTCATTTTAAAGGAAATTGCAACATCTAGTCACTTTTGTATTTAAAAATAAAATACTTTTTAAAGTAGAATCAATTTTGTCAAAAAAATTGCATTTTTGATGTATTTTCATACTGCAGTCTTTTCAAAGATATTTGAATTTTGAAGCAATAAAACAGTCCATGTAATGAACTCTATAGTAATAATAGCTACTTGTCTCAATAGTAACCGAAACTCCTGGAACCAAAATTTTCTTTTTTGGCTTAATCGCTAAAATTATTATGTAAACTGCAAAAATATTTATGATGCCTAATCAGTAATAGTAATTTTTTAATTTAAACAACAAAAATACATGAAAATTCTAAAATTAGTTTTGCTTTTTGTCTCCTGGAAGAAATTTTTTTTTCATCTCAGTTCAAATTTATTATTGTATCCTGTAACCCGTAAAGTACATATCTCCATATTATTGTCTCATAATTGCAATTATTTTAGTTTTCAGTCCAGAATCACTAAACTTATTATTTAAACTGCAAAAATATTTATGGTGTCTAACCAATAATACTAATTTTGTAATTCAAACAAGATAAATACCTGAAAATTTTAAAATTAGTTTTGTTTTATGCTAGGTTTTAGATACTCGACACGGGATTTTGTGTGCTTAATAATTTTAAATCTTGAAAAAATATGGTCTCACGCGAGTGGAAAAAAAGAAAGAATAACCAAAAACAATATCAAAATAGAACAATCCAAATTTCTACTAATAGAAAACTTTACTACACAAAAAATAAAGCTAACATCCTGAAATATAAGAAAAGTTTATTTAAAAGAGATAAAAATGCCACCAAACGCAATAAAGCTCGAGCACGCGTAAGGATTGCTACTAAGATGTCTTGTGATCCAGGATTTAAGAAAATGAAATATGACAGAGCAAAACAGAGGTATCTTACGGATCAGGGGTATCGAGAAGGGAAAATTGAGACAGCGAAACAAAAGAGCAAGGAACGGTATGATAACGATATAGATTACCGAAACAAACATAAGAAAAAAGTTGCTACCAGAATAATGGGTAGATACTGGGGTGACAAAAGCTATAATGAAAAAATTAAATTCTCTGCGAGGTTGTACCGAAGAACGCATAAGGACAAAGGGAAAAATTACATTCAGAAATACAAGAAGATGGCAAAAATGCAGGCTGATCTTTGTAAATTGAGAAACATTTTACGCATGTTTTATCGGGATCACGAAAAGTATTCGAAATTACAGATTAAAATTCTCTTTGAAAGAGCGGATGCTGTTGAAAAGTCGGCTAGAAATGCTTTGGCAAAGCTTCATGGCAATATCCAAAAGAAATGTTGTCAGTTTAACGAAAAGCTTCCAAGGTATGGATTGGCAACTGCGGAACAGTTTATAGATGCAATGGAAAATGTTCGACAACACAGTGAATATACGGAGGCGTACTTCTTAGAAAATTCGTATATTAATTTTGGAAGGAGCAATTGCAGTTTATGTAGCAGCAATAAAAATATATATACAAGCATACCTATCAACAGCGAAGGAAAAGCAATGTTTTTCAATTATGGCGAAAACGAGCCTGTTAGGGTTATTAGTAAATGTGTTTGTAAGACTAATGATTTAGAACAAATTCCTGGAACACCGACTCAAGAAAAAAGCATTTCTAACTGTGTTTTAAACAGTTCGTTTAGTTCTACTGAATATTTGGCAAAAAATTCTCTGTTTAGTAGAACACACTGTCCTGAAAAGTACGAGACAACTATTGAAAAATGCTCTAAAACTAGATCTGACAAGGAAATTATGATGGCTGAAGTCACCTATAACAATCTGAGTAAAAATTCAAAACCAAAAATTGGGCAGCAGGTTACTTGGCAATGTCACCCTGATATCTGCAAGCTCTATCCGACGGATATTGAATTATGTCAAATTCTTTTTGATATCCTTGAAAACAATATAGCATTAAAATTTTCAACTGACAAAGTGGTTAATTTCTACCTTGGCGGCTTGGATTATTGTGAAATCAATTACAGGGACACAAGAAAGCATGGGCATTCGTTATACTGTAGCCCAAATGAGGGATGTCAGAGCTATTTGCGTTCTCTAAGGGCACTAGCTCCACATTTTCCTGTCTTGAACTGTTTCATTAATAGCGTATAAGGCAGTATCAAAATGTAAGATTATACAACATATTAATCTACTAAAAGTCGAGGGCTCGTACAAGGAACTAAGTCATCACATAGAAGAAGTGTCAAGTAGACTCTGTCGTAATAATAGTCAAGACTTCATTTACGGTGATGGCAATATTAGAGTTTCTGTGGATGAAAATACAATAATAAAATTATTTGGTGAGAGCCTTGATAAGGTAGCTAACATTAGGGATGTATACCCCACAATGCATTGTGACAGTTGTGAGCAGATAAAGACAAAATACCAATTGAAGAGTCTAAGATCCCTTTCAAATAAGAAAGGTTTTGATGTAATGATGGCCACGATTTTAGAACACCTACAACAGGACATACCCAAAGATGAACGAGAAGAACTAATTCAATGTACAGGTTGGAAAGAGGATGTCATAGATTCATTCTTTGTCTGTGATTACTGTGCTGGGAAAATGTTGAAAAGTCAGGAGAATGTCCGATCAGTATTAAATAACCTTCATATAGACTGTACACCGGAATGTATAATTATAATAAAGGACGACCTCTTGCCTATACTACATTTTATACACAACTTAATTATAGTATAGGTTAGTAATTCAACAGATAGCATGGCACTGGAACATCGTAGAGATCCGGGTTGCAGCGGTAGCTAGCAACCTAGTAAGAGACGATCACGTCCAATGTTAAGAATATAAAAACCCATAGTTCCTAACAGAGGAGTCAGATCAAAACAAAAAGTACACCATTAGAACCGCCTTGTCCGAAACCCCTGTATAGGAAACTTTCTGTCCCTTGGCTTGAACAGCAAGGGAAATATATTGGCTTGAAAATCAAGAAAAGTGGCAGCTACTACAACATTCTGCCTAAACGGGATATTTTTTTCTTTTTTTTCTCTTTTCTTTGTATCCAGAGATAGCTTGGCACTGGAACATCGTAGAGGGTTGTTCAATAGCTCATCCTAAAGGAAATTAATTGGGTTAAAAATCTATAGTAACTAAAATAAATTATATCTAAAAGAGAATAAATTTTTCCAATAAAAACTGTATTTTTGATGCAGTGACGTCATAATTACTATATAAGAAACGTCAAATTATAATTTTTTACATTAAAAGACGATCACTGAAATAACAAACCATTCCATACATTGGACTTAGTTAGCTACTTGATTGTTTGAGTTTCGTCTCTTACTATTTAAAAGAAGAAAAAGCCGTAGGCTTTTTCCTGTTTGTATTTATAGTTAAAAAACGAACTCAAGTCCAAAGAAACTGAACACTGTGGTTCATTAATATTATCTTCATTATTTTAGCTAGAATGTAAATAAACAAGTTTCTTTTTTAAATTTTAAATTGAAAAGATAGTGCTTTTAATTCAACATATTAAAAGTTCTCCCCGACCGGGAATCGAACCCCCTTTTCCCAGGTAACAAGTGGACATACTTACCATTAGACTATCGAAGACTTGTAAAATAAAAGTTACATATAAGATATGATAATAATTTTTTAATCCGGGTTAAATAAAGGCTCGATCATCGAATTTTTACATTAAAGAATGAACTTTAGTCCATAGTCCGGGTTGCAGCGGTAGCTAGCAACCTAGTAAGAGACGATCACGTCCAATGTTAAGAAATATAAAAACCCATAGCTCCTAAAAAAGGAGTCAGATCAAAACAAAAAGTACACCATTAGAACCGCCTTGTCCGAAACCCCTGTATAGGAAACTTTCTGTCCCTTGGCTTGAACAGCAAGGGAAATATATTGGCTTGAAATTTTATAATAAAGAACGACCTCTTGCCTATACTAAATTTTATACGCCATTTAATTATAGCAAAGGTTAGTAATTCAACAGATAGCTTGGCACTGGAACGTAGAGAGTTGTTCAATGGCTCATTTTAAAGGAAATTAATGGGGTTAAAAACCTTTCGTAATCAAAACAAATTATTTTTATTACATTAAGAAACGAACTGTAGCCCATAGTATATGAAGCAACAGAAGGAATCATTATATAGATTATAATAAAGAACGACCTCTTGCCTTTATTAATTTATATTAAAGTTATTATATTTAGCTAAGAGGTAGGGAAACTGAGTTTCTTTTTTAAATTGCAAATTTAAGAGATACTACTTTAAATTCAATATATTAAAAAAAATTTCTGACGGGGAATCGAACCCAGGTCTTCCGCATGACTAACAGGCGATAGTGACCACTGTACTATAAGAGACCTAAAATATATAAATAATATATAAGTCATGATATTAAATTGGTTAATACATCTTTGTACATGTTTTTCCGGGTTGCAGCGGTAGCTAGCAACCTAGTAAGAGACGATCACGTCCAATGTTAAGAAATATAAAAACCCATAGTTCCTAACAAAGGAGTTAGATCAAAACAAAAAGTACACCATTAGAACCGCCTTGTCCGAAACCCCTGTATAGTAAACTTTCTGTCCCTTGGCTTGAACAGCAAGAGAAATATATTGGCTTGAAAATCAAGAAAAGTGGCAGCTACTACAACATTCTGCCTAAACGGGATATTTTTTTTTCTTTGTTTCCAGAGATAGCTTGGCACTGGAACATCGTAGATAGTTGCTCAATGGCTCATTTTAAAGGAAATTAATTGGGTTAAAAATCTATAGTAATTAAAATAAATTATTTCTAAAAGAGAATTATAATAAAGAACGAACTCTTGCCTATACTAAATTACACACTCAACTTAATTATAGTAAATGATATAGTAATGATATGGTTCTATTGATGTTTTATAAAGGACCGATATAGTTCATCATAAATGGTATTTGTCAAAAAGATTTTTGTATTATTATCCATTATTATGTAAAATGCAGTAATTTGGGGGGGGGGGGGGGGGTGGGGTTAACAAAAAAAATATTTGTTAACTAAAACCAGAATTATTCCTGAAAATTTTAAATATAATAATTTTATTTAACTGCAAATTACGAAAATATATATGACGTCTGAGCAATATTAAATTAAAAGACTATCATTGGAATAATAAACAATTGCAGACATCGGACATAGTTAGCAACTTGATTGTTTGAGGTTCGTCTCTTACTCTTTCAAAGAAGAAAAAGCTGTAGGCTTTTTCCTTTTTGTAATCATATAGCATAAAACAAACCCCATTTGCAACTGACGTCATTAAATAAAAGCTGGATTTAGTTTATCCGGGTTGCAGCGGTAGCTAGCAATCCGGGTTGCAGCGGTAGCTAGCAACCTAGTAAGAGACGATCACGTCCAATGTTAATTTTATCAAAGAACACAATTCAATTCTAATTTCACCAGAGAAAATAAAAATCTTCCACTTAAGTTCTTTATTTCACAAAGACATACAGAAATTTAAAGTTCAATTCTAAATTTTTCAGTGGAAGATAGAAAAAGTAATACCATACTTGTGAATATTTTCCCGGAAGATAAAAAGTTCTAGTTCAATTCAAAATTTTCTCAACGAAGTGAAGAAAAATTCAAGTTCTCTTCTGAATTTTACCAAAGAACACAATTCAATTCTAATTTCACCAGAGAAAATAAAAATCTTCCACTTCAGTTCTTTTTTTCACAAAGACATAAAGAAATTTAAAGTTCAATTTTAAATTTTTCGGTGGAAGATAGAAAAAGTAATACCATACTTGTGAATATTTTCCCGGAAGATAAAAAGTTCTAGTTCAATTTAAAATTTTCTCAACGAAGTGAAGAAAATTCAAGTTCTCTTCTGAATTTTACCAAAGAACACAATTCAATTCTAATTTCACCAGAGAAAATAAAAATCTTCCACTTCAGTTCTTTATTTCACAAAGACATAAAGAAATTTAAAGTTCAATTCTAAATTTTTCGGTGGAAGATAGAAAAAGTAATACCATACTTGTGAATATTTTCTCGAAGAGATGAAAAATTTAAAATACTGTTCCAAATTTTTCACAGAAGATAAAAAAGTTCAAGTTCTCTTCGGAATTTTACCAAAGAACACAATTCAATTCTAATTTCTCCGGAGAAAACAAAAATCTTCCACTTCAGTTCTTTATTTCACAAAGACATAAAGAAATTTAGAGTTCAATTCTAAATTTTTCGGTGGAAGATAGAAAAAGTAATACCATGCTTGTGAATATTTTCACGGAAGATAAAAAGTTCTAGTTCAATTTAAAATTTTCTCAACGAAGTGAAGAACAATTCAAGTTCTCTTCTGAATTTTACCAAAGAACACAATTCAATTCTAATTTCATTTTCTCTGGTGAAATTAGAATTGAATTGTGTTCTTTGGTAAAATTCAGTAGAGAACTTGAACTTTTCTTCACTTCGTTGAGAAAATTTTAAATTGAACTAGAACTTTTTATCTTCCATGAAAATATTCACAAGCATGGTATTACTTTTTCTATCTTCCACCGAAAAATTGGACGTTTCTTAACATTGGACGTGATCGTCCAATGTTAAGAAATAAAAAAACCCCTAACTCCTTAAAAAGAGTCAGATCAAAACAAAAAGTACACCATTAGAAGCGCCTGGTCCGAAACCCCTGTACAGGAAACTTTCTGTTATTTGGCTTGAAAAGCAAGGGAAATATATTGGCTTGAAAATCAACAAAATTGACTTTAACCACGTTATTCTCCACAAACGGCATATTTTTTTCTTCTTTTCCACAGATAGCTTGGCACTGGAACATCGTAGAGAGTTGTTCAATAGCTCATTTTAAAGGAAATTAATTGGGTTAGAAATCTTTAGTAACTAAAATAAATTATTTCTAAAAGAGAATAATTTTTTCCACCAAAAACTGCATTTTTGATGTCTTTTCATGCTGCAGTCGTTTCAAAGATATTTGATTTTTGTACATAAATGATAATTGTATACCAGCGGTAATATTTGGACCCACACCTCCGAAGAGACTGGTGGCTATCCGGGATGCAGCAGTAGCTAGCAACCTAGTAAGAGACGATCACGTCCAATGTTAAGAAATATAAAAACCCATAGCTCCTAAAAAAGGAGTCAGATCAAAAAAAAATACACCATTAGAACCGCCTTATCCGAAACCCCTGTACAGTAAACTTTTTGTCCCTTGGCTTGAACAGCAAGGAAAATATATTGGCTTGAAAATCAAGAAAAGTGGCAGCTACTACAAAATTCTGCCTAAACGGGATTTTTTTTTCTTTCTTTTCCAGAGATAGCTTGGCACTGGAACATCGTAGAGAGTTGTTCAATACCTCATTTTAAAGGAAATTAATTGGGTTACAAATCTATAGTAACTAAAATAAATAATTTCTAAAAGAGAATACAATTGTCCACGAAAAACTGCATTTTTGATGTCTTTTCACACTGTAATTAACTAGACCCTTCCTTCATATTAGTCTAATAGTGTACTTTTTGTTCAATTGCTCTCTCAATTTGCTCTCTCAATTTTCTCAATTTTCTCAATTTATGTGCTTTTTGTTCAATTGCTCTCTCAATTTGCTCTCTCAATTTTCGCATCTCGATACGCCTTGTCGGCTAAATACCTTTGATTTTCTCTTTTCAAGATGTTGTCTCTGTTTTTTTGTATAGTACTGTTTTTTTAAATTATTTACATTAAAAGACGATCCCTGAAATAACAAACCATTCCATACATTCGACTTAGTTAGCTACTTGATTGTTTGAGTTTCGTCTCTTACTATTTAAAAGAAGAAAAAAGCCGTAGGCTTTTCCTTTTTGTATTTATAGTTAAAAAACGAACTCAAGCCCAAAGAAACTGAACCCTGTGGTTCATTCATCTGGGTTGCAGCGATAGCTAGCAACCTAGTAAGAGACGATGACGTCCAATGTTAAGAATTATAAAAACCCATAACTCCCAAAAATAAGACTCAGATCAAAACAAAAAGTAAACCATTAGAACCGCCTTGTCCAAAACCCCTGTATATGAAACTTTCTGTTCCTTGGCTTGAACAGCAAGGAAAATATATTTGCTTGAGAATCAAGAAACGTAGCAGCTACTACAGCATTCTGCCTAAACAGGATATTTTTTCTTTTTCTTTCTTTTCCACAGATAGCTTGGCACTGGAACATCGTAGAGGGTTGTTCAATAGCTCATTTCAAAGGAAAATAATTAAGTTATAAACCTTTTGTAACTAAAACAAATTATTTTTAAAACAGAATAAATTTTTCCACTAGAAACTGCATTTTTTATGTCTTTTCATACTGCAGTCTTTTCAAAGATATTTGATTTTAAAGCAATCAAACAGTATGTGGTAAAGTTATATTACTCCTTGTAAGAGACCATAGCTAAACAACCTAGTAAGAGACGATCAATCTCGTCCAATGTTAAGAAATATAAAAACCCATAACTCCTGAAATTCTTGTATAGTAAGAGCAACTCGTCTCAATAGTAACCGAAACTTTTATACATTAAAAAACAATCATTGGATATTACATAAAGCATCGGCGTGTTTCATTATAAATTATATCCGGGTTGCAGCGGTAGCTAGCAACCTAGTAAGAGACGATCACGCCCCATAGTAAATACTAAAGTAACCCATAACTCCTGAAAACAGAGTCAGGTCAAAACAAAAAGTACTCCATTAGAACCGCCTTGTCCAAAACCCTTATAAAGGAAACTTACCACCCTTTGGCTTGAATAACAAAGAAAATATATTAGCTTGAAAATCAAGAAAATTTACTTTAACCACGTTATTCTCCACAAACGGGATATTTTTTTCTTTATTCTTCTTCTTCTTTTCCACAGATAGCTTGGCACTGGAACATCGTAGAGAGTTGTTCAATTGCTCATTTTAAAGGAAATCTCTAGATCTAGTGCCATTTGTACTTATTTTTTTTTTATTAATTATTTTTTACGAAAATATATATTTATTTATGAGGCAGCCTGGCCGAGTGGTCCAAGGCACTGGTGTTAGCCACCAGTCTCTTTGGAGGCGTGGGTTCAAATCTTACCGCTGGTATACGATTATGTTTGAAAGCCTGCAGTGTGAAAAGACATAAAAAATGCAGTTTTTGCTGGAAAAATTTATTCTCTTTTAGAAATAATTTATTTTAGTTAGTATAGATTTTTAACCCAATTAATTTCCTTTAAAATGTGCCATTGAACAACTATATACGATGTTCCAGTGCCAAGCTATCTCTGGATACAAAAAAAAAATATCCTGTTTAGGCAGAATGTTGCAGTAGCTGCCACTTTTCTTGATTTTCAAGCCAATATATTTCCCTTGCTGTTCAAGCCAAGGGACAAAAAGTTTACTATACATGGGTTTCGGGGTAGGCGGTTCTAATGGTGTACTTTTTGTTTTGATCTGACTCCTTTTTTAGGAACTATTGGTTTTTATATTTCTTAACATTGGACGTGATCGTCTCTTACTAGGTTGCTAGCTACCGCTGCAACCCAGATAACAAATGTTACCGCTGGTATAAGATTATGATTTATGTACAAAAATCAAATATCTTTGAAAAGACCGCAGTATGAAAAGACATCAAAAATGCAGTTTTAGTGGAAAAATGTTTTCTCTTTTAGAAACAACTTATTTTATTTACAAAAGATTTTTAATCCAATTAATTTGCAGATGGAAAGGTTTGGAAGAAAGCTTATTTCATTAAAGATTGACTTCCTGATTTTTCTTAATTTTTTAATATCTGATTGTTTTTGTTAGTTTCTACTTAAGCGGCTCATACGATCATATTTTAATTTCACTGTCCATAGTACATTGAATCATTCTGCATAGGAATAGTTTGAAGATAGAAAGAAGGAAAGCTGCAGAGGACAGCTACTTTCACTAAAGATTGACATCATAATTCCTTCTAATTTTGTATTGTTTGAATTGTATTGTTAGTTTCTACTTAACTGGTTCAAACAATCATATTTTAATTTCACTGTCCTTGGTACTTTGAATCATTCAGCATAGGAATAGTTTGAAGGCAGAAAGAAGGAATGGTTTGGAAGAAAGCTTCTTTCATTAAAGATTGGCTTCCTGATTTTTCCTAAGTCTTTAATATTTGAATATTATTGTTAGTTTCTACTTAACCGACTCATTCAATCATATTTTATTTTCACTGTCCTTGATACTTTGAATCATTCTGCATAGGAATAGTTTGAAGGCAGAAAGAAGGAAAGGTTCTCAGGAAAGCTACTTTCACTAAAGATTGACATCCTGATTCTGTCTATTGTTTTAATATTTGAGTTGTGTTTTTAGTTTCTACTTAACTGGTTCAAACAATCATATTTTAATTTCACTGTCCTTGGTACTTCAAATCATTCCGTATATATAAAGTTTGAAGGCAGAAAGAAGAAAAGCTTAATTTAGCAATATTGTCAAGGATAAACGAGAAGTTCTAATATCATTTGCTGTATGCCATTAGCACTCTTTATTGTACATATTAGCACTATTCTTTTTTTCTTTTTCTGACTTGGATTCTCTTGGACTTGGAAAACTATTTTTTATTAGTACGGATGTATCAATGGTACTCTATGCTTGCACTTAGACACTACGCATATGTCCCAATGGTTCTCTTTGGCTAGTTATCGACACTACCTAGTTTATTGTATTAATTAAATTAGTGATTTTCACACATTGGAAGAATAAGCACCTGAGTCACATTTAAAAAAGTAAAAATGAATTATTCGAGGAAAGTGTATGCACGTGATAAAATTATCGTGGCGTTGAATGCTGACAAGGAGAAGTATTTGAACTAAGAAACAAGTGCAAGTGGTAACACTATCGGAAATGTATGCACATGTTTTCATGACGGTGAGAGTTTAGATTTCTTTGGAGCACCCAAAGCATTCTACAATGGTTATGGTGGATATGTGAGAGTGAGATATCCGGAGATGATACTCTTCAAAGAGAATGTCAACATGAAATAATAGTTTACGATGAGAGGCAACTTCTTGCTTATTGTTCTGATAATACGTTACCTATTGATAGATCCTATCGTCATCTTTCTGGTATTAGTATTCAACAGAAGGTAAAAAGAAGACAGGCATACTCTTCTAGCAACATTATAAGCCATATCATGTCTACGTGCCAGAATTGTTATCTATGTGAAAATAATGTGACAATAGACAGTGATTTAACCTTTCTAATTTTTTAATTAGAAAAATTAGAAAAAAATTAGAAAATTTTAAAAAAAAATTAGAAAAATTAGAACAAAAAATTAGAATACAAATATTTTTTCCATTACCAGTTTTTTTCTCTTTATGCCATTTAATGTTTTTTTCATGCTGTGTCTTTTCAAAGATATTTGATTATCCTGATTTGTATGTATCCTGAGAACCAAAGAATAAGGGAGTAATCGCGGAGAAATGCAAATATAATAACAGCTAAAGCTTTCATAGAAAAGTTGACAAAAACAACCTTTTTTATGCAAACTAATAAAAGTCTGATGAAAATGTATTTCAAACTTTTGAATTATACTGCCGCTTGCAACGCTGTATTTTTTTTTATATTCTGAGCTGAATGGATCAAGCACTAAAAATATGGAAGAGCTGACACAAGGACGAGTTCAGCATATTTGCTGTAAATTTTTTGTGAGCCTTTATCGAGCTTTCCATGTGCTACAGTATTAAAAAATCTGTTAAATTTCTGATGGGCTGTCAAGGTAACGTGTTAACTTTGATAGGGTCAATTGTCAAAAACTAAATATATTAATATTCAAGATTAATACCTTCTGTTAGTTGATGGTTAGTTTGAATTGGTTTCGTCTTTATTTCTTCTTTTTTTGCTTTGATATTCACCCCTAACACTCTCGCACTAAAAATAGCAGAAACTTTATCAAGTTTACTGTGAACCCAAATTTTGCATAGAAAGAGCCATATAGATTTTTTTTCTCTAGTTTGAGATTACCTTTTATTATATTTCATCTCAACCTAATTATCAAGTCTTATACAAACTTTCATAAATTGTAGATGAATAAACATTTATAGCAGTATCTTTTTTAATATATACATAGCAGCTTTAACACAAAAAGAAACTTTTTTTAATTTATCTAAAAATATCAATGAATTATTGTTCTGTCTGCAACGTATTATATTTCATCCATCTTTCTGAATAACAACGTACCATCCGGTAAATCTTATATCAAACTATTTCTAGGGAAAAAAACTATCGGATTTATTTATAAGAAAAATTTATATTTCAAGACATTTAGATTTCCTACAAATTCCATTATGATAAGACAAAGGTGATTTTTATTATTTTAGGAAAATTTTTCAATTACGCTAATTAATAGTATATGTTGCTTCTACAATTTTACATTTCCTTCTTTCTCTTTTAATGAATGACCTCCCATTTCTAGTCCCAAATTTGCTGCCCTTACCTAGATTTGTGCTTGCCCTTAATCCCTTAAGTTGACACAGATACTTTTCCAAAATTTCTGCTAAAATTTATAATATTCGTTTATTTGCTAAATCGATAAGTTTATGCCAGAAGCCCTCAATTTCACCATTCCTCCTTAACTCACGCAATTAGGCTCAAAAACATTTATCACATTTCTCAAGTCTTCATTGCTTAGATACCTCAATATTTTTTCAGCACATATATATGGTAACTTGGCATAGCCGTTGAGGCTTCTATTGGCCGACTCAAGTAACTCATTCCTTTTCATACCCTTTCTGAAGTTACGCTTTAGCATGCTAGCATATAATGGAAACTCTATTTCGTAGTTTAATGTGTTTGATACTTCCATTACATTTTCATTCCTCATGTATGCTGCTAAAGACCTTTCTCCTTTTGAAAAATGTCATAAAAAGATATAGTGGAATTAACAATTTTCTTTCTTTTCATGTTGGCTAGTTCTACCTCACATCGATCCCAAAAATCCCCTTCATCCTCATAAAAATCAATATAGCCGTTAACATCCAAATAGCTCTTTATAAAACTCATTTCTTCATGATAAATTTCATTTCTTTGACATAAATATAAATTTGCTGCTTTCATTTTTATTATGTGGTATATAATATGCATATTAGTCTTCATCTTCTCGAAATGGTCAAAATGATATTGATCATAATCTGTTATCATATCAAGAACTAACTTACCACTGTCACACATGATATTTATGTCAGATCCATATTCCAGAAGAATTTTAGCAGATTGCTCACTCGGGAATAAACAAGCAATATGAAGAGCTGTTCTCCCAGATTTGTCTCTAGAGTTAACTCTAGCACCGTGTTCTAGCAATATTTTCAGACTATGGAAGTGTCCTGTAGTAGCAGCTTTATGAAGTGGAGTTTCATCCTTATCTGTTCTTGCATTAACATCAGCTCCATTTTTCAAAAGATAATCAATAATTCGCGGGCATCCATATGAAGCTGCTATATGAATTACACTGAACCCGTTAAGGTTTCTTAAACAAACATCAGCTCCATGCTTACAGAGTAATTCTGTCATTTTAAAATCGTCATTTCTTACTGCTTCATAAAGTGGAGTTTCACCACAAATGTCTTTTGCATCGATCCTAGCACCTTTATCTAAAACCATCTTAACAACTTCTATATCACCCATATGAATTACCAAATGAAGTGGTGAGTCGTAAAATCGAGAAGGCATTCCGTTTTCAATGTTAACTTTACAGTCGTGATGTAAAAGTAATTTAGCAATAGCTATATGCTTGAATATCAAAGCTTCACAAAGTAATTCGTATCCATCTAACCATTCTTTTGAGTAAGACAGCCCATAAGAGTAGATCAATTCCTTAGCTCTTTCTAGGTCTCCATCACGAACTGCATCACTTAACCTAGTGCTTACTACCTGCCTGGCTAATTTCTTCCTTTTTCTACTTAATTTCCTATTTAAAACTCCATCAACTGACATTTTATATTCTTTTCTTTCTGTAAGTTAAAGGCAAATAAAAAACTTTTTGAAATCTGTGCAATATATCGGGAAGATGACGTCATGACTTTTGTACTCCTATGATGTGTATGCCCTCTGAAATGATTTTAAATTAAAATTACGTCATTTTATTTGCAAGTAATGGATTACACCACAGTATTACATCATACTACTTGTATTGATTGTCGAATGTGTCACCTGGATTTGTGTGACCTTTTACACCTATTCACAGAGAGTGAGTAGCCTCTTATTAGCGTCTGGAAAAAACCTGTTACGCAACTCTGTTAGCTACTTGGCTGCTAAGTTAGTAAGGTGCTTGGAAAAACCCTTTTACATAACTTTGCTATTAACTCGACTGTCAAATTAGTAAGATGATTGGAAAAAACCCTATTACATAGCTTGGCTAGTAACTTGGCTGTCAAAAAAGTGAAATGGTTAGAAAACCCTGTAACATAACTTGGCTAATACCTTGGCTGTTAGACTAGTAAGATGTTTGGAAAAACCCTATTACTCAACTTGGCTAGTAACTTTTAACCACGTTATTCTCCCCAAACGGGATATTTTTTTTCTTTCTTTCTTTTCCACAGATAGCTTGGCACTGGAACATCGTAGATAGTTATTCAATGGCTCATTTTAAAGGAAATTAATTGGGTTAAAAATCTATAGTAACTAAAATAAATTATTTCTAAAAGAGAATAAATTTTTCCCCAAAAAACCGCATTTTTGATGTCTTTTCACACTGCAGTCTTTCAAAGATATTTGATTTTTGTATATAAATCATAATCGTATACCAGCGGTAAGATTTGAACCCACGCGTCCGAAGAGACTGGTGGCTAACACCAGCCCCTTGGACCACTCGGCCAATCTGCCTCTCAAAACTAAATATATATGATTACAGTAAAGAAGCTAGCAACCTCGGAAGAGACGATCACGTCCAATGTTAAGAAATATAAAAACCCGTAACTCCTAAAAAAGATTCAGAGAAAAACAAAAAGTAGACCATTAGAACCACCTTGTCCAAAACTCCTGTATAGGAAACTTTTTATCCCTTGGCTTGAACAGCAAGGGAAATATATTGGCTTGAAAATCAAGAAAAGTGGTAATTACCGCAACATTCTGCCTAAACGGCATATTTTTTTTTCTTTCTTTTGCAAAGATAGCTTGTCACTGGAACATCGTAGAGAGTTGTTCAATGGTTCAATTTATATTACACTAAAAGACGATCAAGGGAATAACATACCCCTGCATACATTGGACTTAATTAGCTACTTAATTGCTTGAGATTTGTCTCTTAGTATTTCAAAGAAGAAAAAGCCGTAAGCTTTTTCCTGTTTGTAATGATATAGCATATCCGGGTTGCAGCGGTATCTAGCAACCTAGTAAGAGACGATCACGTCCAATGTTAAGAAATATAAAAACCCATAGCTCCTAAAAAAAAAGGGTCAGATCAAAAGAAACAAAAGAAACAAAAAGTATACCATTAGAACCGCCTTGTCCGAAACCCCTATGTAGGATACTTTCTGTCCCTTGGATTGAACAGAAAGGGAAATAAATTGGCTTGAAAATCAAGAAAAGTGGCAGCTACTACAACATTCTGCCTAAACGGGATATTTTTATTTTCTTTTCCACAGATAGCTTGGCACTGGAACATCGTAGAGATTTGTTCAATGGCTCATTTTAGAGGAAATTAATTGGGTTAAAAATCTTTTGCAACTAAAATAAATTATTTCTAAAAGAGAATAAATTTTTCCACTAAAAACTGCATTTTTGATGTCTTTTCTTACTGCAGTCTTATCAAAGAGGTTTGATTTTCGTACATAAATCATAATCGTATACCAGCGGTAAGATTTGAACCCACGCCTCCTAACAGAAAGGTGGCTAACACCAGTGCCTTGGACCACTCGGCCACGATGCCTCTCATAACGATATATGTGAATCCGGGTTGCAGCAGTAGTTAACAACCTATTAAGAGACGATCAGTTCTATGCTAAGAAATATTATTACATTAAACGACGATCATTGGAAAAATTAACCGTGATATACGTTGGAATTAGTTAGCTACTTGATTGTTTGAGGCCCATCATTTACTATTTCAAGAAAGTTTGTAATCTGGTTATTTTTAATGGTTAATGGTTTTCCGGGTTGTTATAATAAAGAAAGACCTCTTGCCTATACTAAATTTTATGCACGACTTAATTATAGTATAGGTTAGTAATCCGGGTTGAAGCGGTAGCTAGAAACCTAGTAAGAGACGATCACGTCCAATGTTAAGAAATATTAGACCGTCATCAGTAGTAAAACTAAACTAAATTATCTAAGCACATTTCAAGATTACAAATTACATAATTCCTCCCCCCCCAGGAGTTATTGTATCGGTTTTACATCTCTGACGCATAGAACATTGAAAAATCAACAAAACAAAGTATAATACACCCATTGCAATGAGTCTATCTACTAGGTTTAAGATAACTCTAAAACCAGTTTACCGAAATCCACATTTATATTGAATAATACAGATCCTTTATATAATACAAACAGAAAAAACTGTTTTTCCAAGTTGTTCAAGGTGGAAAACTGTAATCCTTCTATGTAGGTCTTCGACCATGTTGATTCTAATGGTATATTTTTTATTTTAATCTAACGCCATTTTCGAGGGTCTTAGGCTTTTTTTGAAATCATCATAAATTTTTTTCGCAATGAATTTTTACTTTTTAAGTTACGAGAATAAAAAAGATAATTTTATACTTGTTTTTTTTTTTATATTACGAGATTACTCTAAACAATAGATACCATTCCTGGATCAGTGTCAGAAGGCAATTTTTCTCATTAGGGAGTTTGTTTAAAAACGTATTTTTTCAATTTTCAGTTATCTTGGGGTTAGTTTGCCTTTTACTAGGTTTTCTTAACAAATTTTTTAACTTTTTGGTACTATTGGCTGCGGCTCGCCATTTACAAGGTTGCAGGCAAAGCTTTAACCGTGATTTAGAATTTGCTCTTTACTAAAATGGTTCAAAATGTATTTTTGTTCAAACGAATTGTGCTTTTTAATTATTGTAAATTGTCATTTTTTTGTCATCCTATAGGCTGTTTTACGTACTATATATAATTGACGATACAGATTAGGGAATCATTGCTATGAAACTGGTATTATTTTATATTAGCTAAATTTAATCAGGTTTAATTTTCAAAAATTAACATTCTAATCAAAGGAAATGTTCGAAAACTGAAAAAGTTGTGGTGAAAAAATGAGTACTTCAACTTGTAAAATTAGTTTAGGAGGGACATTACGCAAAGAACTTGTTCTGAGAATATATAATAAAGCCTTTTGAAAAGTATTGCTTGATGTTGGGGGGGGGGGGGGTATGCAAAAGGCCGTAAAGTAAAGTTGTGGGTGAAAAGGATGAGTACTTCGACTTGTAGAATTTGTTTAGGAAGGACATTACGTAAAGAACTTGTTCTGAAAAGATATAATAAAGCCTTTTGAAAAGTATTGCTTGGTGTTGGGCTGTGCATTATATTAAGGAACGAGCTATAGCCTATAGTAACAGGACTATAAAGTAGAGCCAACAGCTGCTGGTACAACTAAGTAAAGCGTTACAACTAAACAACTAGCTTAAGATAAAACTAAACCAACCGCTGAAGATACAACTAAGCCAACAGCTACAGGAAAAACTAAGCCAACGGTTGTAGGTGGAACAAAGCCAGCAGCAATAAGATGAGCTAAGCCGACAGCTTCAGGTGTAACTAAGCCAACAACTGTAGCTACAACTAAGCCAGCAATTATAGGTTCAACAAATTCTACCGCTGCAGTTACAACTAAGTCAACATCTCCAGGTACAACTAAGCCAACAGTTTGAGGTGCAACTAAGCCAACAGCTGCAGGTAAAATGAAGCCAACAGCTGCAGGTATTACTGTGCCAACATCTACAGGTACAACTAAAGGAACAGCTGTAGGTACAACTAAGTCATCAGTTGCAGGTAAAATTAAGCCAACAGCTGCAGGTACAACTAAAACAACAGCTGCAGGTACAACTAAACCAACAGCTGAATCAAACAGTTTTAGCTAACTAAGTCAAATGTATGCAAGGGTTTGTTATTCCAATGATCGTCTTTTAATGTAAACTTTATTATAATCCCGGTGTGGGAAAATTTTTAACTCTATAATCTTCGAACATTTGAACCTTTTATAATCTATAATGATGTTTAGTATATAATAATAACAAAATTTAATTAGAGTTCGTTCTTTATTGTTATGTTAGCATTGGACGTGATCGTCTCTTATTGTGATATTCATGAATGAGACCATTTACAGTTTTGACGTTTCTTATATAGTAATTATGACGTCACTGCATCAAAAATACAGTTTTTATTGGAAAAATTTATTCTCTTTTAGAAATAATTTATTTTAGTTACAAAAGGTTTTTAACCCAATTAATTTCCTTTAAAATGAGCTATTGAACAACCCTCTACGATGTTCCAGTGCCAAGCTATCTCTGGAAAAGAAAGAAAAAAAAAGAAAAAAATATCTCGTTTCAATTCAGTCGGATAAAACACATGCTTAAAATCTCAACAGCTTAGCTTGCGTAAATAACAAGTTTGACCACTACTGTGTATTAGTGAATTGTTATAGCTGTGACGTCAGAATCTCTTAATTAGAGACATAGCGATCTATCATTCAACGAGTGAACTTAATTGACTAGTTATACCGGTCTTAGACTCTGTCATTTGGATACTGCTTGGATACTTGCCAGTAAGTCTGTATTTAATGAAATTCTAAATGAAAACATAAATCTCACCTGAGAGCGGATTTTATAGCTAAAGAAATATGTCGTCAGTCAGCCAGAAAACTTTTGATGATGCAATGAAGGCACTGGGAAAGAAACTAGATCTCATAATTAACCAACAAAAAGAGTTTGCTGTTACACTGTCCTCGATTTCGGATGAGGTTCAGACTTTGAAAAATGAATCGAAGTCTCGTGATGCGAAGATTGCTAGTCTAGAAGGCCAGCTTGAGGAGCAAAAGTCAAAGTTTGATACAATCGAAACGAAACTGCTGGAAATCGAAGTTAAAGACCGAAAACTCAACTTAATCATCTTCGGATTACCGAAAGAGAAAAACCAACAGTCAGTTCTCACGAATGTGTCTACGTTACTGACATCAAAAATGGAAATCACGGATAAAATCCGATTATCACAGTGCTACCGAGTGCCTCAGAAGTCAAATGTGTCTAGCCGTAAGCCGTACACCCCTCCAGTTTTTGTAACAGTGTCGACAGAAAAAGATATTCTATCAATCTTCAGTTCAATATCAAAGCTGAAAGGAACTGGGGTCCGGATTTGCACGGACTTGCCACCCAAATTAAACTCTATTAGAAACGAGTTACTGACTAAGGGTAAGGAAATGCGTGAGAATGGATCCGCTCAACTCACACGAGTGAAACAAAAAGGGGCTAAACTCTGGCTAGAGTATAAATCGGATTCTGATTCGCAGTGGGCAAAAGCATAAGAAATATTAAAGGCGACTAGTGTATGATGTTAGATCAATCCCGCTCTAGATTGATAATTGTTTCGTTTTTGTGTTTGAGATATGTTGATTTTTTATGTTGATGTGTTATTTAGGCTAGCTCGGTTCAAGTTTATTTTGATTATTTCTTCCCCAGTTATTTCTGTTCTACTTATACCTTCTCAACTTGGGTCTTCTCGAAGGATGATAAGCATAGTTGGTTTTCATGACTCGGCAGTGGTACGGGCTCCTTATCACGTGGGCTTACTGGCGCGGGGTGGGATCTTTCGATTATTACTTAGTTGACTTTAAAGTTTGCGGGTGCGGGGGGGACCGATAGACTGGTGGCTTTGGAGGGGAAACCCCTTAACCTATCTTTACTTTCTGAAACTTTTCATGTATTCGGTCAAAGAGAAAATAACACTTTTTCTAAAATAAAACCGTCATCGTACGTTTCTCCTGATGAAATAAACAGACTTGAAGATAATTCATTGCGAATGGGATTTGTGAATGTACAAGGACTCATGAGTTCTATTGATGAACTAACAAATTTATTGCCAGCAAATCAAATTGACATTTTGGGGATTTGTGAAACATTTATTAATGATAAGACACATTATAATGTGAAAATCCCGGGATATAAATTCGTTGATAAGAATCGTCTAGTCCATGAAAAAGGTGGTCTTGGGTTATTTTTGAATGATGGAGCGCAGTTTGAGCGACTGCCAGAACTGGAAAAATATAATGTTGAAAAAGTGTGTGAAATACTGGCGGTTGAATGTCGGCTTGGGACTAAAAAAATTCAAGTTTGTGTTGTGTATAAGCCCCCGTCGGCCCCAATACCGCTTTTTTTGCAATCTCTGGAGTCTTTACTAGCATCTTTGGATGATAAGGATGTTGTGGTTATGGGAGATTTTAATATAAATCTACTAGAATTTAATGAAAATACCCATACAACAGAATTTATTACATTAATGTCATCGAATTCCCTAATTCCTTCGTGTACAATTCCAACGCGTGTTGCATCGACTAGTGCAACTCTCATTGACAACATATTTTTAACAACACCAGCCACGTCTTCACAGGTTGTTCTGACGGATTTTTCTGATCATTTTTTTTTAATTTCTGATGTGAGATACCAGATTCATAAAATAAAATCACCAGAAACAGCAACCCGGATTATTAATAAAAAAAATCTAGTATGTTTAAAGGATAAACTGAATTTAACTGATTGGTCTCCTGTATTTAATGCTGATGAAATAAACTCTGCGACGGATTATTTTTTAGAGGGATTTCATGCTGCACTTGATGAGTCGTGCCCAAGAGTAAAAAAAAGAAAACAGAAATATAATCAACCCATCCAACCATGGATATCGCCAGCCCTTTTGACATCAATAAAACATAAAAACAATCTCTATAAAACTTTAATATCTTTCGAAAGTGAAGAAAATAGAAGAACCTTCAAAACTTATAAAAACCTACTTTCAAAAATAATACGCAATGCTAAAATGAAATTTTATTTCGATTCTTTTAATGAAGTAAGTAAGTCCCCAAAGAAAACTTGGGAACTAATCAACTCATGTTTAAATCGATCGCGGACGTCTTCTTCACCATCAAAAATACGGGATGCCCATGGTAATACAATTGAAAGGGAACTAGAAATGGCAAATTATATAAATTTTCATTTCGTGTCAATCGGGCAGTCAATAGCTAATAAGCTCCAACATAATATGTCCCATGGGCAATGTAATTATCCTAAGTACCTAGGAAGTCCTTCTGAGAATTCTATGTTTTTAACTCCGGTAACACAAGAAGAGCTTGCTAAGGTTGTTAAGCTTTTAAATAATGGAAATTCCCCGGGGATTGATGAGTCGTCGACCAATATTGTTAAAGCCATTTTTCCTAGTATTAATAAAGTTATGTGTCATTTAATAAATCTGTCATTTAGATCTGGAACTTTTCCGGATTCTTTTAAAAAAGCGAAAGTGTTACCACTATATAAAAGTGGTGACCGGACTAATTGCTCAAATTATAGACCCATTTCTATTCTTTCGGGTTTTTCTAAAGTAATGGAGCGTTGTTTTTATAATCGAATGTATAATTTTCTCTGTTCAAAAGATTATTTTTCAAAAACTCAATATGGATTTAGAAAAGAGCATAGTACGCAGGATGCTATATTAACTATGGTACAATTTATTCACGAGTGTCTGGACAAAAAATGGATCCCGGCGAGTATATTTTTGGACCTTGAGAAGGCCTTTGATTCGTTAAGCCATGAAATATTGTTGTATAAATTAAACCACGGTGGAATACGAGGACCAGCGCACGATTTTATCGCATCTTACCTAAGTCGTCGCTCCCAAGTGACTATGATCAACGGCACAGTTTCGGATCCATGTCTGTTGTCAAATATTGGTGTCCCGCAAGGCTCAATCCTGGGACCACTGCTTTTTTTAATATATATAAATGACCTTCCATCAGCGACAGAAAACCTTGGTCTGAATGTTCTTTTCGCTGATGATACCGGATCATCACTTACTGGATATTCGGAAGAGGATCTCAATGAGAAGCTGCAAATCGTATTTTCTCAACTTCTTGTATGGCTAAAAGCTAATCGTTTGTCACTTAATGCATCAAAAACCAAATTTATCATTTATAGTAGAATTGGGCAGAATGCTCAAGGAATTTCAACTATATTTGATCATGCTACAAATATTCAAATTCAAAGGGTTACTTCGTTCCGGTATCTGGGTATTATTATTGATGAAAATCTGTCATATAAAGAACATTGTAATAGATTACGGGTTAAAGTTGCTCAGGGGGTTGGTATAATGCGAAGGTTTCAGCATTTATTTCCATATGAAATCCTACGTCTAATTTATTTTGCGTTGGTTCATTCCCATCTTACGTATTGTCCTCTGATATATTTGGCAACATTCAGATGTCATGTGAAACCGATACAAATTCTTCAAAACCGGGCTCTTCTAATTTTAAAGAAATATTTACCATCACCGTCTTCGTATCCTAATAAGAGTAAAACTGAAACTCTATATCTTCTAACTAATATTTTGCCTGTTTCACAGATATTCACCCTCAATTCTTTTTTATTTAAGGTAAAATATGACCGGTCGGAACTACCTACGTACTTTCGTTCGAATAATTTTTTCCCTGTGCAACATGCCCATTCTTATGAAACCCGACATAAATGGAACATTCAGCACCTAAAATTAAGCACAGAGAGATCACGGTTCTCGCCCTTATTTTCAATCACGGGTTCATGGTGTCTTCATCTACCATTTATTGATTGCAGCAAATCTCTTCCAAATATAAAAAAGCAACTTCATTCTATCCTTATAAATAATTTTAAGAATTAATAATATATTGAAAATCTGGGTACATTTGATATTATTGTTTTGTTGGTTGTTTTGCCCTGTGAGATGCCGGTTATCGGTTACCCTTATTCGCCCGTTGTTTTTTTTTTTTTTTTTTTTTTTATTGGTATTTTCGGTTGATCTTTGCCCGGTGTCGGTGGGTTTGTGGGGTGGGTGTCCGTCTATTGGTGAGTCATGGAATAACTCTTATTTATTATTTTGTTGTTAAACAGGTTTATTCCGTTTAATGTACCGGGTTTTTGTCATTCGACCTTGTGTCTCCGGCGTTTACCCTGTATTTATGTCTATTTTGTACAGATATTTTAAAATTAAACCTTGAAACCTTGAAGCTTGATTTTCAAGCCAATATATTTCCCTTGCTGTTCAAGCCAAGGGACAGAAAGTTTCCTATAGAGGGGTTTCGGACAAGGCGATTCTAATGGTGTACTTTTTGTTTTGATCTGACTCCTGCTTTAGGAGCTATGGGTTTTTATATTTCTTAACATTGGACGTGATCGTCTCTTACTAGGTTGCTAGCTACCGCTGCAACCCGGATAACCCAATTAATTTCCTTTAAAATGAGCCATTGAACAACACTACGATGTTCCAGTGCCAAGCTATCTCTGGAAAACAAGAAGAAAAAAAAATGTCCCGTTTAGGCAGAATGTTGTAGTAGCTGCCACTTTTCTTGATTTTCAAGCCAATATATGTCCCTTGCTGTTCAAGCCAAGGGACAGAAAGTTTTCTATAGAGGGGTTTCGGACAAGGCGGTTCTAATGGTGTACCTTTTGTTTTGATCTGACTCCTTTTATAGGAGCTATGGGTTTTTATATTTCTTAACATTTCACGTGATCGTTCCATACTAGGTTGCTGGCTACCGCTGCAACCTGGATTACCGCTGGTATACGATTATGATTTATGTACAAAAATCAAATATCTTCGAAAAGACTGCAGTATGAAAAGACATCAAAAATGCAGTTTTTAGTGGAAAAATTTATTCTCTTTTAGAAATAACTTATTTGAGTTACAAAATATTTTTAACCCAACTAATTTCCTTAAAAATGAGCCACTAAACAACCTTCTACGATGTTCCAGTGCCAAGCTATATGTGGAAAAGAAAAAAAAAGAAAACAAAATATCCCGTTTAGACAGAATGTTGTAGTAGCTGCCACTTTTCTTGATTTTCAAGCCAATATATTTCCCTTGCTGTTTAAGCCAAGGGACACAAAGTTTCCTATATAGGGGTTTCGGACAAGGCGGCTCTAAGGGTGTACTTTTTGTTTTGATCTGACTTTTTTTTTTAGGAGCTATGGGTTTTTATATTTCTTAACATTGGACGTGATCGTCTCTTACTAGGTTGCTAGCTACCGCCGCAACCCAGACTACCGCTGCAACCCGGATAAATTTAAAAAAAAATTCAAGAAAATAACTTAAAAAAAGGAAAGAACTCCATTAAACTAAAATGAACAAAAATAGAATCAAATAATCTTCCAGGAATACAACTATAACAAATCAGTATCAATAAATAAATGAAACCCAAAACAAGCAGAAATTAAAATAAACAAGAGTCAAACTCAAAACGAGCAGAAATTAATATGAGTAGGGTTCTAAACCCCAAGCTTTCTAAAAGCCAGAATATAATTTGACCTTTACTGAAAAAACTCAAATAAACCTACTGAAAAAATTTGAAACGTCAGTTTAATATACATATACTGATATTTATTTCTTAAAATCTTGATTGATTTTTGATTTCTGAAAGTTAGAAAAGTGAAAACATTTAAAAGAACTTTTTTCAGTAACGTACAAATTATATTCTGGCTTTTAGAAAGCTTTTGGTTTAGAATCCGACTCATTAATTTCTGCTCGTTTTGATTTTGACTCTTATCTATTTAATTTCTGTTTGTTTCGGGTTTCATTTATTTATTGATACTGTTTTGTGGTAGTTGTATTCTTGGTAGATTATTCTATTCTATTTTTGTTCATTTTGGTTTAATGGAGTTCTTTACTTAAAAAAAAAAACTTCTTTTGTTGAAAAAGTTTTAAAATTAATTTCTCTTCATTTTATATTGACATTGTTTTTTTCAGGGAGAAAGACTTAGCCTATTCTAAAGTTAAACAACCATCCGTAAAAACCTCAAATACATTCTGGGCATAGCTTACAACCCTTGACCCTAATCTCTGGGGATTGTTTCAACCCAAAGGCCTTGTTATATGATATTTAGACCATTTTAAGGATCTCAAAATTTCTATTAGATGCATTTCGGGACAATACGACGTGTTTGTGCGTAGGGGGGGGGGGGGGTAGTTGCCCTCCGATCACTTTGGGTCCTAAAAAGAACACTAGAGCATCTTGTTGCCAATCCAATGAGCTCCCTCCGAAGTTTATATGACCATGCTTTCTATAAAAGCCTTATATAACCCCAGGGCATAACTTACAACACTTACCCTGAGGGCTGGGGGTTTTGTTATCCTCAAAGACATAATTTTCAGACCGTTCTAATACGCTGAACAAAATGGCTATCTCAAAATTTTGATTGGAAGTGTTTGGGGAAATTATGGGCGTGAGGGGGGCATTTGCTCTTTGATCACTTCCTTCTAATAAAAAAGGCACTAGTATTCTCAATTTTCAATCAAATGATCCCTTTTTGAAGCTTTTACGATAAAACTTTCTGTAAAAACCTTATATGCCCCAATGGCCTAACTTACGACCCTTGTTCTGAGGGCTATGGGGAGAGGATTGTCATCCTCAAAGACATAATTTCCAGTAGTTGAACAAAATGGCCATATCAAAATGTTGATCGGAAATATTTGGGGAAATGATGGTTGTGGGGGGGATTCTCCCTCCGAATACATTGACTATTAAAAAGGGCAATAGCCCTTTTAGTTTCCAATTGAATGAGCCTTTTTTGAAATTTTTACGACAACGCTTTCTATAAAAACATTATGTGCCCTCAGGGCATAACTTACATCCTTAGCCCTGAGGGCTGTGGGCTCTCAATGATTGAGAGCCTGAGGGCTCTCAATTTCCAATAGAATGAGCCCCTTTTGAAGTTTCTACGACAACTCTATCTATAAAAACCATATACGTATGTCCCCAGAGCATAGCTTACAACCTTTGACCTGGGGGCTCTGGGTGGTTTGTCATCCTCCAATACATAATATCCAGAACTTTCAACTACGTTGAACAAAATGGCTATCTTAAAACTTTGATTGGATGTGTTTGGGGAAATGGTTGGCGTGAGAGGGGGTTTGTTGCCCTTCAATCACTTTCGACTATTAAAAAGGGCACTAGCCCTTTCAATTTCCAATTGAATGAGCCCTTTTTGAAGTTTCTACAACATCGCCTTCTATAAGAACCTTATATGCCCAGAGGGTATAACTTACAACCCTTGTCCTGAGGGCTTTGGAAGGTTATTATCCTCAAAGACATAATTTCCAGAACTTTCAACTATGTTGAAAAAAATGGCTATCTAAAAATTTTGATTGTATGTGTTTGGGGAAATGGTGACTGTGAGAGGGGTTTGTTGCCCTCCAGTCATTTTCAGCTATTGAAAAGGGCACAAGCCATTTCAATTTCCAGTCGAATGAGCCCTTTTTGAAGTTTCTACGACAACGCTTTCTGTAAAAACCGTATATACCCCCAGTGCATAACTTACAACCCTTTCCCTGTGGCCTTGGGGGAGGGTTGTCATCCTCAAAGACCTAATTTCAAAAGCTTTCAACTACGTTGAACAAAATGGCTATCTAAAAATTTTGATTGAATGTGTTTGGGGAAAAGGTGGGTGGGAGAGGGGGATTAGTTGCCCTCCAATGACTCAAATATTAATAACGGCACTTTGAATTTCCAATCGAATGAGCCCTTTTTCAATTTTCTATGACAAAGCTTTCAATAAAAACCTTATATGCCACCAGGGCATAACTTATAACCCTTGGCCCGAAGACTGTTGGGGAGTGCCCTCTTCAATGACATAATTTCCAGAACTTTCAACTGCGTTGAACAAAATGGCTATCTCAAAATTTTTATTGGATGCGTTTGGGAAAAATGTGGGCGTGAGAGAGGGGCGGGGGTTAGTTGCCCTCCAATCTCTTTCGACTATTAAAAACGGCACTTTGAATTTCCAATCGAATGAGCCCTTTTTCAATTTTCTATGACAAAGCTTTCAATAAAAACCTTATATGCCCCCAGGGCATAACTGACAACCTTAGCCCTGAGGGCTCTGGGGGGTGTCATCCTCAAAGACCTTATTTACAGAACTTTGAACTACGTTGAACAAAATGGCTATCTGAAAATTTTGATTGAATTTGTTTGACGAAATGGTGGGCGTGAGAGAGGGGTTAGTTACCCTCCAATCACTCTCGACTATTAAAAAGGGCACTAGAACTCTCAGTTTCCAATTTAATGAGTCGCTTTTGAAGTTTTCACGACAACGCTATCTATAAAAATCTTATATGCCCCCAGTGCATAACTTATAACCTTGACCCTGGGAGATCTGGGGGGTTCGTCATCCTCAAATGCATAATTTTCAGAACTTTCAACTACGTTGAACAAAATGGCTATCTCTAAACTTTGATTGAATGTGTTTGGGGAAGTGGTGGGCGTGAAGTGGTTGCTCTCCATTCACTTTCGACTATTAAAAAGGGAACTAGTCCTGACATTTTCTAATCAAATGAGCCTTTTCTGAAGTTTCTACGACAAAACTTTCTATAAAAACCTTATATGCCCCCAGGGGATAACTTACATCTCTTGGCCTGAGGGCTCTGAGGGTTTATCATCCTCAAAGACCTAATTTCCAGAAATTTCAACTACGTTGAAGAAAATGCATATCTCCAAATTTCAATTGGAGGTATTTGGGGAAATGGTGGGCGTGATAGGGGGGTTAGTTGCCCTTAAATCACTTTTGACAATTAAAAAGGGCATTAGCCCTTGGATAAGTTGAACAAAATGGCTATCTCTAAACTTTGATTGAATGCGATTGGGGCAATGGTGGGCGTGAGAGGGGGTTTGTTGCTCTTCATTGGCTTTCGACTATTAAAAAGGGCTCTAGCCCTTTCAATTTCTAATCATATGATCCCTTTTTGGAGTCTCTACGACAAAACTTTCTATAAAAACCTTATATGTCCCCAGGGGATAACTTACATCTCTTGGCCTGAGGGCTCTGAGGGTTTATCATCCTCAAAACCCTAATTCCAGAACTTTCAACTACGTTGAACAAAATGGATATCTTAAAATTTTGATTGGATCTATTTGGGGAAATTAGAAGCTCTAAACCTTTTATAATTTATAATGAACCAGATCGATCCTTTATGTAATAGTTAACTTTCACTTAACAGGCTCGGGTTCGATTCCCGGTGTGGGAAAATTTTTAACTCTATAATCTTCGAACATTTGAACCTTTTATAATTTATAATGATGTATAATATAAATACTGTAATATTAACTATAGTGAAGTTGCGTATGCAAGTTAGTATAGGGAAGAGTTCGATCTTTATTATAAATTCTCGATACACCTGGTCGGTTGAATACCTTTGCTTTTTTCTTTTCAAGTTACTATCTCTGTTGTTTGTGTAGTACTCTTTCTTCAACTTGCGTATAGCCTGCTTTGATCTAACCATTATTCTAATCAAGAATGAGAGAATTTTCAGTTTTTTCTTTCCTTATATACTAATTATGACGTCACTCTATTCACGTCATAGCTCTAATATAAAACTATGATGACGTTCATTATTTATCTAGTAGGGTTTCAGACAAGGTATTTCTAATGATGTACTTTTGTTTTGATCTGACTCTATTTTTAGGAGTTTTGGGTTTTTATATTTCTTAGCATTGGACTGATCGTCTATTACTAGGTTGCTAGCTACTGCTGCAACCCAAATTCACATATATATTTATTTATGAGAGGCAGCCTGGCTGAGTGGTCCAAGGCACTGGTGTTAGCCACCAGTCTCTTCAGAGGCGTGGGTTCAATTCTTACCGCTGGTATACGATTATGTTTGAAAGACTGCAGTGTGAAAAGACATCAAAATGCAGTTTTTGGTGGAAAAATCCCGTTTAGTATACTGGAAACAATGAAAAGAGAAAAAAAATACCCCGTTTAGGCAGAATGTTGTAGTAGCTGCCACTTTTCTTGATTTTTTAGTACTGATTTTTTAACTTGCGTGTAGCTTGCTTTGATCTAACCATTATTTATTCATGAATGAGACCATTTACAGTTTTGACGTTTCTTATATAGTAATTATGACGTCACTGCATTAAAAATACAGTTTTTATTGGAAAAATTTATTCTCTTTTAGAAATAATTTATTTTACTTACTATAGATTTTTAACCCAATTAATTTCCTTTAAAATGAGCTATTGAACAACCCTCTACGATGTTCCAGTGCCAAGCTATCTCTGGATACAAAAAAGAAAAAAAAAAGAAAAAAATATCCCGTTTGGGGAGAATAACGTGGTTAAAGTCAATTTTCTTGATTTTCAAGCCAATATATTTCCCTTGCTGTTCAAGCCAAGGGACAGAAAGTTTCCTATACAGGGGTTTCGGACAAGGCGGTTCTAATGGTGTACTTTTTGTTTTGATCTGACTCCTGCTTTAGGAGCTATGGGTTTTTATATTTCTTAACATTGGACGTGATCGTCTCTTACTAGGTTGCTAGCTACCGCTGCAACCCGGATGCCAAGCTATCTGTGGAATTACTAACCTATACTATAATTAAGTGGCGTATAAAATTTAGTATAGGCAAAAGGTGGTTCTTTATTATAGATCCTTTATGTAAGTTTCTAGCTACCGCTGCAACCCGGATAATAAACTGATTACAAACAGGAAAAAGCCTAAGGCTTTTTCTTCTTTGAAATAGTAAGAGACGAACCTCAAACAATCAAGTAGCTAACTAATTCCAATGTATGCAATTGTTTGTTATTGCAATGATCGTCTTTTAATGTAACTTTACTGTACTCTCTACCATGTTCCGGTGCCAAGCTATCTGTGTAATTACTAACCTATAATATAATTAAGTGGCGTATAAAATTTAGTATAGGCAAGAGGTCGTTCTTTATTATAATAACATGAAATGTTCTTTACTGTAATAGTTTGTTCTTAACTAGGTTTTAACCATGTCTACAGCCATGATAATGTTGGAAATTACATAAACCCTTTTTTTGTTTCAGTTAACATGGGCTAGTTGTCGTTCTTTATTGTATAATAATAAAAATAATTTGTTTTAATTACAAGAAGTTTTTAACCCCATTAATTTTCTTTAAAATGAGCTATTGAACAACTCTCTACGATGTTCCAGTACCAAGCTATCTATTGAATTACTAACCTATACTATAATTAAGTGGCGTATAAAATTTAGTATAGGCAAGAGGTCGTTCTTTATTATAATGATTCTACTTTAAAAAGTATTTTATTTTTAAATACAAAAGTGACTAGATGTTGCAATTTCCTTTAAAATGAGCTATTATACAGCTCTCTATGATTTTCCAGTGCCCAGCTAGCTGAGCAGAAAGAAAAAGCGGAAAGAAAAAAATATCCCGTTTGTGGAGAATAACGTGGTAAAAGTCAATTTTCTTGATTTTCAAGCCAATATATTTTCTTTGTTATTCAAGCCAAAGGGAGGTAAGTTTCCTTTATAGAGGATTCGGACAAGGCGGTTCTAATGGTGTACTTTTTGTTTTGATCTGACTCTTTTTTTAGGAGTTGGGGGGTTTTATATTTCTTGACATTGGAGGTGATCGTCTCTTACTAGGTTGCTAGCTACCGCTGCAACCCGGATATTTGAACCTTTTATAATTTATAATGATGTATAATATAAATACTGTAATCTTAACTATATTAACTATAGTGAAGTTGCGTATGCAAGTTAGTATAGGGAAGAGTTCGATCTTTATTATAATTAAAGTCTAAGTGCATCTTCAAGTTGTCTTAGTCCCTTTCTCATGGTAAACATTGAATGAACACGTTTTTCTTTCTTTTTTTTTCTTTTAATGACCAGTTGATTCTGCAAAAATGTTGGTTTCAAGCATCCAAGATACACGAAAGCCATTTTGTCAAGCTCCAATTCTCTATTATTTTTGTGACTTAGAAACGACAATATAATATATTTATAACCAATTTATCATTTTACAGCCTAATAGCACAATATCGATTTTTTCCTATGCTACCTTGCTCGATTAAAGTGGATGAATTTAAGTTTTGCGAAATTCTTGCATAAAAGGCTTTTGAATTGCTGTAGAATAGCTTTTAGTGGTGTCTTTCTGAAACTCTTTTAATCTAAGTTTGGTTGATTACTGAAAGAAATAATATTATTTCCTTTTTGTTCTTACTGATTGCTCTTTGAATCGACTTTAACCTTTGAAAATTTGAGCTTTCTTACTTTTTAGTTTGGGTGTTAAATTAGATCTCTTGATTAATTATGTCTCCTATTTCAGGCCTTTAGTAATGTGCCAATCTTTTTGTATGTTTTTAAAGTTTATACACACCATTTTTCAGTTTTGAAAGTATATTGATAACTTATCTCCCCCTCCCCCTTTACCTTATTGTGGAATTACACCTCCTGGTTGTGACTTTTCTCCTTGCTTCTTGAATCTCTAAAATATTTTAAGCCTTGACAAAATTGTTCAGACCAGAGAGTGAAAAAAGGCCTTTTCTTCTTGCTTGAAATATCTCCGGTCCTTTAAAATCATCGGGCACATCTCTTGATAATAAGACTTCCTTTTAATCTAGTTCCGGTTTTCAGTCAAGTTTGTTAGCCGTATCCACAGCTCAAATCTCAAAAGCTTAGCTTGCGTAACTAACAAGTTTGACCACTACTGTGTATTAGTGAATTGTTATAGCTGTGACGTCAGAATCTTTTAATTAGAGACATAGCGATCTATCATTCAACGAGTGATCCTAATTGACTAGTTATACCGGTCTTAGACTCTGTCATTTGGATACTACTTGGATACTTGCCAGTAAGTCTGTATTTGATGAAATTCTAAATGAAAACATAAATCTCACCTGAGAGCGGATTTTATAGCTAAAGAAATATGTCGTCAGTCAGCCAGAAAACTTTTGATGATGGAATGAAGGCACTGGGAAAGAAACTGGATCTCATAATTAACCAACAAAAAGAGTTTGCTGTTACACTGTCCTCGATTTCGGATGAGGTTCAGACTTTGAAAAATGAATCGAAGTCTCGTGATGCGAAAATTGCTAGTCTAGAAAGCCAGCTTGAGGAGCAAAAGTCAAAGTTTGATACAATCGAAACGAAACTGCTGGAAATCGAAGTGAAAGACCGAAAACTCAACTTAATCATCTTCAGATTACCGAAAGAGAAAAACCAACAGTCAGTTCTCACGAATGTGTCTACGTTACTGACATCAAAAATGGAAATCACGGATAAAATCCAATTATCACAGTGCTACCGAGTGCCTCAGAAGTCAAATGTGTCTAGCCGTAAGCCGATTACCCCTCCAGTTTTTGTAACAGTGTCGACAGAAAAAGATATTCTATCAATCTTCAGTTCAATATCAAAGCTGAAAGGAACTGGTGTCCAGATTTGCACGGACTTGCCACCCAAATTAAACTCTATTAGAAACGAGTTACTGTCTAAGGGTAAGGAAATGCATGAGAATGAATCTGCTCAACTCACACGAGTGAAACAAAAAGGGGCTAAACTCTGGCTAGAGTATAAATCGGATTCTGAGTCGCAGTGGGCAAAAGCATAAGAAATATTAAAGGCGACTAGTGTATGATGTTAGATCAATCCCGCTCTAGATTGATAATTCTAGCTAAAATAATGAAGATAATATGAATGAACCACAGTGTTCAGTTTCTTTGGACTTGAGTTCGTTTTTTAACTATAAATACAAACAGGAAAAAGCTTACGGCTTTTTCTTCTTTTGAATAGTAAGAGACGAAACTCAAACAATCAAGTAGCTAACTAAGTCCAATGTATGGAATGGTTTGTTATTTCAGTGATCGTCTTTTAATGTAAAAATATAAATACTGTAATCTTAACTATAGTGAAGTTGCGTATGCAAGTTAGTATAGGGAAGAGTTCGATCTTTATTATAAAAATCTTCGAACATTAGAAGCTCTAAACCTTTTATAATTTATAATGAACCACATCGATCCCTTATGTAATGTAACTACACCTGGAACCACCATATATCAGTTAGTATGGGAGAGAGATCGTTCTTTATTACTGTAAATGCCCAGCTAGCTGAGGAGAAAGAAAAAGCTTTCAGTTAACATGGGCTAGGTGTCGTTCTTTATTGTAATTTCAGTTAACAATTTTTTTTTGTTACCCCCCCCCCCAAATTACTGCATTTTACATAATAATGGATAATAATACAAAAACCTTTTTGACAAATACCATTTATGATGAACTATATCGGTCCTTTATAAAACATCAATAGAACCATATCATTACTATATCATTTACTATAATTAAGTTGAGTGTGTAATTTAGTATAGGCAAGAGTTCGTTCTTTATTATAATGGTAAACGATTATGTTTGAAAGACTGCAGTGTGAAAAGACATCGAAAATGCAGTTTTTGGTGGAAAAATTTATTCTCTTTTAGAAATAATTTATTTTAGTTACAAAAGGTTTTTAACCCAATTAATTTCCTTTAAAATGAGCTATTGAACAACCCTCTACGATGTTCCAGTGCCAAGCTATCTCTGGAAACAAAGAAAAAAAAAGAAAAAAATATCCCGTTTAGGAAGCATGTTGTAGTAGCTGCCACTTTTCTTGATTTTCAAGCCAATATATTTTCTCTTTCTGTTCAAGCCAAGGGACAGAAAGTTTCCTATACAGGGGTTTCGGACAAGGCGGTTCTAATGGTGTACTTTTTGTTTTGATCTGACTCCTCTGTTAGGAACTAAGGGCTTTTATATTTCTTAACATTGGACGTGATCGTCTCTTACTAGGTTGCTAGCTACCGCTGCAACCCGGATGGACCGGCAACTGTGGAACAGTTTACAGATGTAATGCGAAATCTCATACATAGCTGTGAATATATGGAGGCATAATTGTCCTTTACTTAGTTTCAGCTTAAATTCGATGATCGAGCCTTTATGTAATTTTTACTTATGATGATTTCTTAAGGAATTATAAATAAAATTTCATAATGTAATAAAAATAATTTATTTTAAAAACAAAAGGTTTTTAACCCCATTAATTTCCATTAAAATGAGCCATTGAATAACTCTCTACGATATTCCAGTGCCAAGCTATCTGTTGAATTACTATCCTATACTATAATTAAGTGGCGTATAAAATATAGTATAGGCAAGAGGTCGTTCTTTATTGTACGATCCCTTACGTATTAATATATCCTATATGGTCTAGAGGTTGGGATATCTGTCACCCAGCAGGCTTGAGTTCAATTTCCGTACGGGAAATTTTTACTTATGATGATTTCTTAAAGAACATAATTCAAATTTCTTAATGTAATAAAAATAATTTGTTTTAATTACAAAAGGTTTTTAACCCAATTGATTTCCTTTAAAATGAGCCATTGAACAACTCTCTATGATGTTCCAGTGCCATGCTATCTGTTGAATTACTAACCTATACTATAATTAAGTGGCGTATAAAATTTAGTATAGGCAAGAGGTCGTTCTTTATTATAACCTATTATAATTTATAATGAACCACATCGATCCTTTATGTAACAGAAAGAAAAAGCGGAAAGAAAAAAATATCCCGTTTGTGGAGAATAACGTGGTAAAAGTCAATTTTCTTGATTTTCAAGCCAATATATTTTCTTTGTTATTCAAGCCAAAGGGAGGTAAGTTTCCTTTATAGAGGATTCGGACAAGGCGGTTCTAATGGTGTACTTTTTGTTTTGATCTGACTCTTTTTTTAGGAGTTGGGGGGTTTTATATTTCTTGACATTGGAGGTGATCGTCTCTTACTAGGTTGCTAGCTACCGCTGCAACCCGGATTTATGGTGAACTATATCGGTCCCTTATGTAAGTTGCTAGCTACCGCTGCAACCCGGATAATAAACTGATTACAAACAGGAAAAAGCCTACGGCTTTTTCTTCTTTTAAATAGTAAGATACGAACCTCAAACAATCAAGTAGCTAACTAATTCCAATGTATGCAATTGTTTGTTATTTCAACGATCGTCTTTTAATGTAAAATTACATAATCCATATTTATGTTTCAGTTAACATGGGCTAGGTGTCCTTCTTTATTGTAATTCGTTCTTTATAATATTTAATGTTCGTTCTTTACTGTAATAAAATTATTAAGCACACAAAATCCCGTGTCGAGTATCTAAAACATAGCATAAAACAAAACTAATTTTAAAATTTTCAGGTATTTATCTTGTTTGAATTACAAAATTAGTATTATTGGTTAGACACCATAAATATTTTTGCAGTTTAAATAATAAGTTTAGTGATTCTGGACTGAAAACTAAAATAATTGCAATTATGAGACAATAATATGGAGATATGTACTTTACGGGTTACAGGATATAATAATAAATTTGAACTGAGATGAAAAAAAAATTTCTTCCAGGAGACAAAAAGCAAAACTAATTTTAGAATTTTCATGTATTTTTGTTGTTTAAATTAAAAAATTACTATTACTGATTAGGCATCATAAATATTTTTGCAGTTTACATAATAATTTTAGCGATTAAGCCAAAAAAGAAAATTTTGGTTCCAGGAGTTTCGGTTACTATTGAGACAAGTAGCTATTATTACTATAGAGTTCATTACATGGACTGTTTTATTGCTTCAAAATTCAAATATCTTTGAAAAGACTGCAGTATGAAAATACATCAAAAATGCAATTTTTTTGACAAAATTGATTCTACTTTAAAAAGTATTTTATTTTTAAATACAAAAGTGACTAGATGTTGCAATTTCCTTTAAAATGAGCTGTTATACAGCTCTCTATGATTTTCCAGTGCCCAGCTAGCTGAGCAGAAAGAAAAAGCGGAAAGAAAAAAATATCCCGTTTGTGGAGAATAACGTGGTAAAAGTCAATTTTCTTGATTTTCAAGCCAATATATTTTCTTTGTTATTCAAGCCAAAGGGAGGTAAGTTTCCTTTATAGAGGATTCGGACAAGGCGGTTCTAATGGTGTACTTTTTGTTTTGATCTGACTCTTTTTTTAGGAGTTGGGGGGTTTTATATTTCTTGACATTGGAGGTGATCGTCTCTTACTAGGTTGCTAGCTACCGCTGCAACCCGGATGGTGGGCGTGAGAGGTGGGTTAGTTGCCCTTCAATCACTTTTGACTATTAAAAAGGGCACTAGCCCTTTCAATTTCCGATTGAATGAGCCCCTTTTAAAGTTTCTACGACAACGCTATCTATAAAAACCATATACGAATGCCCCCAGGGCATAACTTACAACCTTTGACCTGGGGGCTCTGGGGGGTTTGATATCCTTTAATACATAATATCCAGAACTTTCAACTACGTTCAACAATATGGCTATCTCAAAATTTTGATTGTATGTGTTTGGGGAAATGGTGGGCGTGAGAGGGGGTTAGTTACCCTCCAATCATTTTCAACTATCAAAAAGGGCACTAGCCATTCTAATTTCCAATCGAATGAGCCCTTTTTGAAGTTTTTACGACAATGCTTTCTATAAGAACCTTATATGCCCCCAGGACATAACTTGCAACCCTTGCCCCGAGGGTTGTGTGTGTGTGTGTGTGTGTGTGGGTGTGTGTGTGTGGGGGGGGGGCTGTCATCCTTATAGGTATGTGTATGTGTATTATGTGAATGGGGGGTTATGAGTTATGTCCCCAGGGCATAACTCATAACCCTTGATGGTCGTGGGGGATTGTCTAGCCATTTCAATTTCCAATTGAATGAGCCCTTTTTGAAGTTTCTGCAACAACGCTTTCTGTAGAAACCTTATATACCCCCAGGGCATAACTTACAACCCTTGCCCTGAGGGCTATGGTGGGTTTTCATCCTTAAAGACCTAATTTCCAGAACTTTCAACTACGTTGAACAAAATGGCTATCTTAAAATTTTGATTGGATGTTTGGGGAAAAGGTGGGCGTGAGAGGGGGCTAGTTACCCTCCAATCACTTTTGACTATTAAAAAGGGCACTAGCCCTCTGAATATCCAATTGAATGAGCCCTTTTTGAAGTTTCTATGACAAAGCTTTCTATAAAAACCTTATAAGCCCCCAGGGCATAACTTACAACCCTTGCCCTGAGGGCTTTGGGGGGAGTATCCTGCTCAAAAACATAATTTCCATCTGGAAATCAACTAAACCACCTTATATGGTTTTTTGAACCTTATATTGCCAGCAAGCTCTGGTTTTAGACTCAGTGGTCCTAGAATTTTCCAAGAGGGCTCATTCAAATGGGAATTGAAAGTTCTGATGCCTTTTTTAATCAAAAAACAAAAATTTTTTTAAAATATTACTTTACAAAAAATAGAATTTTCGATGTCTTTTCATTCTGCAGTATTTTCAAAGATATTTTATTTTTAAAGCAATCAATCAGTTCGTGGTAACGAACTGTATAGTAAGAGCGACTCGTCTCATTTGGAACGGAAACTCTAAAAAACGGAATTTTGACACCAATAGATACATCATAAGAATTGGATTTTTATGATGATTTTAAATATGTCAGTTTCAACAAGTTTAGTCTTATTTTTGAAAAACTGCATAATTCATGTTAAAAATTGATCAATGACGTCATAATCGTAGGTTGTAGCCAGGTCGTCTCTTACTATTCCAATTAAGAAAAAGCCATAGGCTTTTTCTTGTTTGTAATTTCACATCAAACAAAGAACAGATCAGATCAGACTGAGAACAGATCAGATCAGACTGATAACAGATCAGATCATACCGAGAACAGATAAGATCATCCGGGTTGCAGCGGTAGCTAGCAACCTAGTACGAGACGGTCACGTGCAATGTTAAAAAATGTAATAACCCATAACTCCTAAAAATAGAGTCAGAAAAACAAAAAGTACACCATTAGAACTGCATTGTCCGAAACCCCTATATAAGAAAATTGCCGTCCCTTGGCTTGAACAGCAAGTGATTTATATTGGCTAGAAAATCCAGAAAAGTGGCAGCCAAAACTCTAAAAAACGGAATTTTGATACCAATAGATACATCAAAAGAATTGGATTTTTATGCTGATTTTAATTAATAAGTTTTGTCAAGTTTAGTCTGACCCTTCAAAAGTTATTATAAAGAAGAATGATAACTTAAATGGTCTTTAATAGATTTTAATGGTTTTTAACATTCATCGTTTTTACTTTCTAATGCTTTCAGTGATTATTATTGTATTATTATTTTCTTCTAAAAGATTTGAACAGTTTTGTTCCTATTTTGCTCCCGAGGGACTTGCCACTTTCCTTGCTTCTTGATTTGCTTCTACTTGGTTTCATTTTCCCAAATAACCCTTTTCGTGGTTGGTCATTTTTGGATGATTTCATGGCACTTTCCCTGCTTCTTGATTTGCTCCTACTTGGTTTCAATTTCTCAAAAAAGCCTTTACGTTTGTTGTCATTTTTGGATGATTTCATGTCACTTTCCCGGCTTCTTGATCTGCTTCTACTTAGTTTAAGTTTTTCAAGTAACCTTTTATTTTTTTCATCATCTTTCGATAATTTTTCCGCCTTGCTACTTTTTTTAGCTTGAGTTATCTTTTTCGATTCTTTGCTTGAATTAGAGTTTTTAACAGATTTCTGTTTTGTTGTTTTACTATCTTTAGATGGCTTTTTGTCTTTTGGATGTTTACTTTTCCTGTCATCTTTCGATGATTTCTCTGTCTTGTTAGTTTTTCTAGCTTGATTTATGTTTTTAGAATCTTTGCTTGAATTTGAGTTTTTCACAGATTTCTGGTTTGTTGTTTTACTATCAATGGATGGCTTCTTGTCTTTTGTCTTTTTACTTTTCTTGTCATCTTTTGATGATATCTCTGTTTTGCTACCTTTTTTAGCTTGGTTTGTCTTTTTAGAATCTTTGCTTGAATTGGAGTTTTTCACAGATTTCTGTTTGGTTGTTTTACTATCTTTAGATGGCTTCTTGTCTTTTGGCTGTTTTTTCTTAGCATTCTCAGAGGATTTAGACGGTGTATTTTCTTCTTTTTCTGTTGTACTGCCTTTATGTGGTCTGTTTTTTCTGCTATCTCTTTTAGCTACATTATTTGCTTTGTAATGCTTACTTGAATCAGAACTTTTCTCATTATTTTTATCTTTTGACTGCTCTGCTAATATTTTTCCTAGCCTTTCTTTTTTCAAATCTTTTTTATCTTCTGACTGCTCTGCTGATAATTTTCTGTGCCTTCCTTTTTTTGTACCTTCATCTGCTTTGACTTCCTTGGATTTTTTATCCTTTTCACTTCTATGTTTGACTTTGGCATGGCCTTCTATATTTTCATCTTTCTTTTCTGTTTTCTTCGAGGCTGTTTTTGTTTCATCTTTGTCTCTGTCTTTTATTTTTATAATTTTACCTAACATTTTGTCTAAATGTCTGATTTTTGAATTCTTGCCTTGGTCTTGGAGCTTTCCATTTTCCAGTATTTTTTCTGGATCTTGCCCTTCCTCATCTCTCTCCTCGTCATCAATATAGGTTTGTTCCCTATCATTTCTCTGGCTTCTTCCTTCACTTTCTGAATCACTACTATACTCCTCCTGCTCATATTCATCATTATTAGTAACTACGTTTTTCTTTTCTGGAACTTTCTCTGCTGATGTTTTACTTTCTTTCCCTGTTTCCTGTTTCTTCTTTTTCTGTTTCTTTCCCTCGTAATCAATATGCATTTGTTCACTGTCATTTCTCTGACTTCCTCGTTCGCTTTCTGAATCACCATTATACTCCTCCTGCTCATATTCATGATTATTATTAACTACTTTTTTTTTCTCTGGAACCTTCTTTGTTGATGTATTACTTCTAGCAAGTTCGCGTTGATTACTGTGTATCTCCTCAGAAGGTGTTTTGTAGGAGTCACTGTCTTCAGTGTCATTGTTCCTGTTAGTCTCTTTCTGTTCCTTTTGTTTTCTTTCTTTTGAATTTTTTTGTGAAGTTTTTCGTGTTAGGGACAAGTTTTTAAAATATGCTGTTTCTGCTGTTGTTGGCATAGGAACATCATCTTTTTCCTCGTAAGGATCGATGTTACTATTATAGTCTTCGATGTTACTAAAGTAATTTGTAATTTGTAAAGGTAATTTGTACTCATATTTGTCTTTTACACAATCTCGCTCATAGCTTGGTTCATGTTGAAATAATGGTTCCAATTTACGTTGAGAGCTAGGAAATTGTGACAAAAAGGGTGAAGATCCTTCAACCTCATGTGAAACCGGAAATTTTTGATCCTGTCGAAGCAGCATAGATTTTCGTTCAAGCTGTAGGGATTCAATATTTTTACGTGCATCTTCTAGATAATCGTTCATCCCGTAAGAAAAATGTTGATCCTTCAGTTTGTAATACATGTCCGTCATAGCGTTCATTGCCTGAGCAACCTTTCGCCACTCTTCTTTTTGTTTCTCTGCGGGGTCCAGTTGCCCATGCGCATGAAGCAATCCTTTTTTCAAAGTCTCTGAGGCCTCAAGTACTATGTCAATATAGAAACGAGGAAAAAAATGGTCCCTTATGTATTCATAGAAGTCTCCCATAATATCTGTTAAGTCGACTAACGACGTCCATTCAGGTCTTCCCTCTTGTCGAGGGAGAACATTCTTGTATATATTTAGGGCCACTAGACACCACTCTATCAAAGATATGCAGAGCTTCAGACGAGAATGCTCACTTGAGTAAAAGTCCTCTGTTGCAAGTCTACTTGTAATTTTTCTATATTCATATACATAAAAATCTATAGTATCGGAATAACTCCATATCATGCTTTCAATCAATAATAAATTTATTCATAAGCATCTTTGTCGTTCTTTACTATAAATAAAAACACGTATAGAGTAGTTAGAACCTAACAAAAAACAAAACTAATTCTAACATTTTATGGTATTTTTCTAGTTTGAACTAAAAGATTAAAATTATTGCTTCGATACCATAAATATTTTTTGCAGTTTACATAATAACTTTAGCGATTCTGAACTGAAAACTAATAATATATATAAATTATAGAAATACACATTAAATCACACTTCGGGTGGTTAAAACCTAACACAAAATAAAATTAATTTTAGAATTTACGGTATTTTTCTAGTTTGAAAAAAAATTAAAATTATTGCTCAGACACCGTAAATAATTTTGCAGTTTACATAATTACTTTAGTGATTCTGAACTTAAAACTAAGATAAAAAAATTTTTTTTTAGGAAAACACAGCTCATCATAATATTGCATTTGCTTTTACGCCATATATGGTTGCAACCTAAGATTATGACGTCATTCATCAATCTTGTACATGAAAATACAGTTTTTTTGTAAAATATTGATTCTATTTTAGAAATTAATTTTGTTAATTACAAAAGATCTTTAAATAAATCAATTTTCTTTAAAATGAGCCATGAAACTGCTCTCTATGATGTTCTAGTGCCCAGCTAGCCATGGAGAAAAAAAAACGAAAAAAAGGTGCTCTCGATGCAGAATATCGTAGTTCAAACAACTTTTCTTGTTTTTCGAGCCAATGGATTTTCTTTGTTAGTCAAGCAAAGGAGCTGTAAGTTTCCTACAAATAGGTTCCGGTTAAGGTGATAGTGGTATACTTTGTATTTCGATCAGACTCTATTTTTAGGAGGTATGGGCTACTGTATTTCTTAGTATTGAACTTTATCTTACTAGGTTACAAGCTAACGATGCAACTCGGATTAAGACGTCATAATTAACGTCATCAGAGGTAAAGTTATCAGAGGTAACGTTATAATGTGCCTTTCTTTTCACGTTATACTTCTAATAAAACCAAAGAAACTCATTATTTAGTATATGAAAATGCAGTTCTCTATAAGAACATTGTTTTTGTTTTAAATGTTTTTTTTTAATTACAAATTAGGAGTTAGGAGTTATTATTTTTCTTCACATTGAACGTGATCGTACTAACTAGGTTGCTAGCTACCGCTGCAACCTGGATGTATCTTTTTTTTTTACATATTGTAAGTAGTAACCTTCTCAATATTATTTCTACGATACAAATCATCACTCCTGTATTTGTTTCTTTGTTTCTAAGAGGCTGATTTGATTTAATTTTGACGATACTCTTCATTATCTCTGTATTTAATGTTTCTTTGGATTGATGCAGACTTGATAGTATTCAGGCGATAATTCTAATCCTTTCTGTATTTGTCCTTCAGATTTTCGGATGATAAGTTTATGCAATTCTGACGAAACTCTTCGTCAGTTTTATGCATTAAAATTGGCAACAAATTGGGGAACTTTTTCCCCTTCCGCAATCTTACGAGCAATCTCTCGTATAAAAAACTTTTTCTCATTTTGGTTCCCATTAGTGAAAACACTTTCAAGAATTGTTAAATCTTGCTTGACAAAATAACTTTGGAGCAAATATTGAGCAATTTCCTCTTTAATAGCTAGAAAGTTGTACCTTTCTACAATGTATGTAAATGCATCTATGTTTGCTGTTTCGAAACCAAAAACCTTCCAGAAACCTGTTTCGAAACCTTCTTTATAGTAATCCATAATACTTTTCCTAGTTTCAAAGTTCAAATCATGGGCTAGAATAAGATTGGTTTGTTTTTCAAGCATGTCTGCTTATAGCATGACCTTGAAGACATCACTAACAGCTATTAAAAGGGATTTCTTGACTTTAACATCACCGCCATCACATTGAAGAGTAATTACAGGGCTTTCTTCCATATTGAAATTGGTCAAAATTTGTGTAAGGCCAGAAACTCGACTCATTTCTGAAACAGAATTTGTCTTACTCTCTTTGTCTTGTGCCTTATGTTTGAAGACTTTTTTTTCTTTCCTTATTTATTTCTTTCTGCCTGTTTAATTTTTTATGCTTAAATTGAACGATTTTTCTGTAGCATTAAATAATAAGGTAGTCATATTTAATTGAAACCTCATCTTGGTTAAAGGATGTTTATTTATCGGATCAAGTAACAAAAACCTAAGAAAAAATAGAACCAGGTTAAACATTTTCAGGTATTTTTCTAGCTTAAATTAAAAGATTAAAATTATTGATCAAATACCATAAATATTTTTGCAGTTTATAACTTTAGCGATTCTGAACTAAAAACTAAAATAAATAAAAATTGATTTTTTTCAATTTTTAAATCACGTCACTCATTATGTCATTATGTCATTAATTCATGTTAGATATTACGTCATGTCACTAAATACATCATATATAGTTATTAGTAGACAATCAGTATATTCGTTCTTTATTACAAAATTACTATGGGGCGTGATTGTCTCTTATCAGAACAAGGGACAGAAAGTTTCCTATACAGGGGTTTCGGACAAGGCGGTTCTAATGGTGTACTTTTTGTTTTGATCTGACTCCTTTTTTAGGAACTATGGGTTTTTATATTTCTTAACATTGGACGTGATCGTCTCTTACTAGGTTGCTAGCTACCGCTGCAACCCGGATTGCTAGCTACCACTGCAACCTGGATTTTATCGGCCGCTAACTAATTTTACTGTAGTCTAGATTTTGCTTTTGTTATACTACCACTGGAAACCTGATTACAAACAGGAAAAAGCCTAAGGCTTATTTTTGGAATAGCAAGACACGATCTTCAGAAAATGAGGCATCAAACTAAGCCCAATATCTACCATGGTTTGTTCTTTATTATGTCTCAGCCATCTCTACCGCTACTACAGCTCCAACCTTTCGAATCGTTGTTACGTTTGATGTTGTGTGTCTTCTAGTGACAAATATATGCTTTATATTTCGTTCAAAAATTTCATTGCCTCGGACATTTTTCAGGCTTTTTGCTTTAGCTGTTCCGATTTATTGGAAATAAAATGTAACCTCGTGTGACGTCATATATAGCCTACCAAAGACATCTTTTTCTTTTCTCTGTTGGATCAATTACTATGAGATAGACTTTTGTCCTTATTGTTATTTCCCTTGCTGTTCAAGCCAAATGACAGAAAGTTTCCTATACAGGGTTTCGGACAAGGCGGTTTTCATGGTGTACTTTTTGATCTGACTCCTTTTTTAGGAACTATGGGTTTTTACATTTCTTAACATTGGACGTGATCGTCTCTTACTAGGTTGCTAGCTACCGCTGCAACCCGGATCAAGCAAATACATTGTCTTAGTTATTCAAGCCAAAGGACGGTAAGTTTGCTTTATAAAAGTTTTGGACAAGGCGGTTCTAATAGTGTATGTCTTGTTTTGATCTGAATCTTTTTTTTAGGACTTATGGGTTTTTATATTTCTTAACTTAGGACGTGATCGTCTCTTGCTAGATTGCTAGCTACCGCTGCAACCCGGATCTTTACTAGAACCATGATCCTGATAAAACTTACACAATCCCTAATTATGATATCGATCCTTTATGTAAAAAACAGGAAAAATCCTACGGCTTTTTCTTCTTTGGAGCAGTAAGAGACGACTCTCAAAGAATCAAGCAGCTAACTAAGTCCAATATATGCACTGGTTTGGTATCCTAATGATCGTCTTTCAATATAATTTTATTTAAAATTTTCTTGAATTATTCTGGCTTCATTTAACAAATATTTTTTTTAAACCCCCCAAACATTACTGCATTTTACGTAATAATAGATAATTATGTAAAATGTAACTGTATTGACAAACACCATTTATGATGAACTATATCGGTCCTTCATGTAATTTCAAAGAGAATTTTAATCTGTAATTTTGAATACTTTTCGTAATCCTGGTAAAACACTCGAAAAATATTTCTTAATTTACGAAGATCAGCATGCACTTTTGCCATCTTCTTGGACTATTGGATGTAATTTTTCACTTTGTCCTTATGCGTTCTTTGGTAAAGCCCCGCAGAGGTTTTTAATTTTGTCATTATAGCTTTTGTAACCCCAATATCTACCCATTATTCTGGTAGCAACTTTTTTCTTATGTTTGTTTCGGTAATCTTTATCATTATCATACCGTTCCTTGCTCTTTTGTTGGCTGTCTCAATTTTTGCATGTCAATAAACTTCATCACTTTAATATCGCTGTTTGTCACTATCAATTTTTACTTCTTGATATGCCTGGTTGGTTTAATACCTTTGCTTTTCTCTTTTGAAGATCTCTTTTGAAAAATTAAACTAATTTTTAAATTTTTAGGTGATTTTCTAGTCTAAATTAAAAGATTGAAACTATTTCTCAGATACCATAAATGTTTTTGCAGTTTATAACTAGCGATTCTGTACTAAAAACGAAAATAAAATAAAAATTGATTTTTTCAATTTTTACGTCACGTCGCTCATTACGTCATATATGGTTATTAATACACAGTAGGTCTTAGATATTACGTCATGACACTTATTACGTCATATATGGTTATTAGTACATATTCATTTTGTACATTTTGTTTATATTCAATTTTGTTATATTTATTTTATATTCGTTATTATGAGTTGGACAAACATTTCGGAGGAGGGGGGTTCAAATCCACTAAACCCTCTGAAAACAACTTTGAATGTTATTAATCTCCTTTAAAATGAGCCATTGAACAACTCTACGATGTTCCAGTGCCAAGCTATCGATGGAATATAAAGTTTAAATACAACTTTACCACGAACTGTTTGATTGCTTCAAAAATCAAATATCTTTAAAAAGACAGCAGTATGAAAAGACATCAAAAATAAAGTTTTAGTGGAAAAACGTATCCTGTTTTAAAAATATTTTAGTTACAAAATGTTTTTAACCCAATTAATTTCCTTTAAAATGAGCCAATGAACAACTCTCTACAATGTTCCAGTGCCATGCTATCTATGGAAAAGAAGAAAGAAAAAAGATGCCGTTTATGGAGAATAATGTGGTTAAAGTCAATTTTCTTGATTTTCAAACCAATATATTTTCTTTGTTATTCAAGCCAAAGGACGGTGAGTTTGCTACATAGAAGTTTTGGACAAGGCGGTTCTAATAGTGTACTCCTTGTTTTGATCTGAATCTTTTTTAGGAGTTATGGGTTTTTATATTTCTTATTATACAAGTAGGTTGCTAGCTACCGCTGCAACCCGGATTTATTATCATGTCTTATGTGTAACTTATAACCTATAAGTGTGAGTTGGTACAATGGAACGAATACCCAGTCGGAAAGCATTTTTATACCGTTCTTTACTATAAATTCATTTAGAGCTGTTGCTTTCTCATCCTGCTTATATCAGTTTTGGCAATCAATCTGAGAACATCCTTGTTTTTCTCATACTACTCTTTGCTTTTACCAGCAAGCTGTAGAGCTCGACTTTGATATTCTTTCTTATTCTTAATTTTCCTTTTTCTTACTTGTGAAACTATTACAATAAATCATTTTCTTATAACCTTTTGTGTTTAAGTAGCGTATCAAGTATAAAAAAACTAACAAAACATAAAACCAATTTAAAAAATTTCAGGTATAATTCCAGTTTAAATTAAAAAATTAAAATTATTGCTCAGATATCATAAATATTTCTGCAGTTGATAACTATATTGATTCTGAGCTAAAACTAAAATAAAATAAAAATTGATTTTTTTACAATTTTAAAGTAATCACTCATTACGTCATATATGGTTACTACATATTTAAAATCATAATAAAAATGAAAAAAATTTGTTTTTTTACAGTTTCGGTTACTACTGAGACGAGTGCTCTTACTATACAATTCTTTACCACGAACTGTTTGATAAAAACCCTGATTACAAGTTTCAGTTACTCTTGAGACGAGTTGCTCTTACTATACAGTTCTTTACCACGGACTTTTTAAATTTTTTCAATAATCAAATATCTTTGAAAAGACAGAAGAATGAAAAATTTACCAGGTTTACGAATGTTTTACCAGGATTACGAAAAGTATTCAAAATTACAGATTAAAATTCTGTTTGAAATTAGATGAAGGACCGATATAGTTCATCATAAATGGTGTTTGTCTATACGGTTTCATTTTACATAATTATCTATTATGATGTAAAATCCAGTAATGTTTGGGGGGTTTTAACAAAAAATTTATTTGTTAAATGAAGCCAGAATAATTCTGGAAAATTTCAAATAAAATTATATTGAAAAACGATCATTAGGATACCAAACCATTGCATATATTGGACTTAGTTAGCTGCTTGATTCTTTGAGAGTCGTCTCTTACTGCTCCAAAGAAGAAAAAGCCGTACGCTTTTTCCTGTTTTTTACATAAAAGATAGATATCATAACTAGGGATTGTGTAAGTTTTATTAGGATCATGGTTCTAGTAAAGATCCGGTTGCAGCGGTAGCTAGCAACCTAGCAAGAGACGATCACGTCCAATGTTAAGAAATGTGAAAACCCATCAGTCCTAAAAAAAAAGGTTCAGATCAAAACAAGACGTACACTATTAGAACCGCCTTGTCCAAAACTTTTATATAGCAAACTTACCGTCCTTTGGCTTGAATAACTAAGAAAATATATTGGCTTGATTACAATAAGGGAAAAAGTCTATCTCATAGTAATTGATGCATCAGAGAAAAGAAAAAGATGTCTTTGGTAGGCTATAATAGACGTATTTCCAATAAATCGGAACAGCTAAAGCAAAAAGCCTGAAAAATGTTCGAGGCAATGAAGTTTTTGGACGAAATATAAAGCATGAAGACATATGTCACTAGAAGAAACACAACATCAAACATCACAACGATTCCAAAATGTAAATAACGGACAATTAAACTAGTCCAGGTTGGAGCTGTAGTAGCGGTAGGGATGGCTGAGACATAATAAAGAACAAACCATGGCAGATATTGGGCTTATTTTGATGCCTCATTTTCTGAAGATCGTCTCTTGCTATTCCAAAAAAAAGTAATAGGCTTTTTCTTGTTTCTACTCCGGTTTCCAGTGGTAGCATAATAAAAACGAAATCTAGACTACAGTAAAATTAGCTAGCGGCCGATACAATCCAGGTCGCAGTGGTAGCTAGCAATCTGATAAGAGACAATCACGCCCCATAGTAATTTTGTAATAAAGAACGAATATACTGATTGTCTACTAATAACTATATATGATGTATTTAGTGACTTGACGTAATATCTAACACCAATTGTGTACTAATAACCATACATGACGTAATGAGTGACGTGATGTAAAAATTGGAAAAAAAAAATCAATTTTTATTTAGTTTTTAGTTCAGAATCTCTAAAGTTATAAACTGCAAAAATATTTATTTAAAAATATTTTTGATCAATAATTTTAATCTTTTAATTTAAACTAGAAAAATACCTGAATATTTTTAACCTAGTTCTATTTTTTGTTAGGTTTTTGTTACTTGATACGAAAACTAAACATCCTTTAACCGAGATGAGGTTTCAATTAAATATGACTACCTTATTATTGAATGCTACAGAAAAGTCCGATTTAAGCATTAAAAAATTAAACAGAAAGAAAGAAATAAAGAAAGAAAGAAAAGAAAAGAAAGTCTTTAAACATAAGGCACAAGACAAAGAGAGTAAGACAAATTCTGTTTCAGAAATGAGTCGAGTTTCTGGCCTTACACGAATTTTGACCAATTTGAATATGGAAGAAAGCCCTGTGATTACTATTCAATGTGATGGTGGTGATGTTAAAGTCAAGAAATCTCTTTTAATAGCTGTTAGTGATGTCTTCAAGGTCATGCTAGAAGCAGACATGCTTGAAAAACAAACCAATCTTGTTCTAGCCCATGATTTGAACTTTGAAACTATGAAAAGTATTATGAATAACTATAAAGAAGGTTTCGAAACAGGTTTCTGGAAGGTTTCTGGTTTCGAAACAGCAGACATAGATGCATTTACATACATTGTAGAAAAGTACAACTTTCTAGCTATTAAAGAGGAAATTGCTCAATATTTGCTCTAAAGTTATTTTGTCAAGCAAGATTTAACCATTCTTGAAAGCGTTTTCACTATTGGAAACCAAAATGAGAAAAACTTTGTTATACGAGAGATTGCTCGTAAAATTGCGGAAGGGGAAAAAGTTCCAAAATTTGTTGCCAATTTTAATGCTCAGGATTTTGTAGAATTAGCTAAATATTGCTGTGCTGTTTTAAAAAACAACGAATTTACCAGATTTCAAGGTTTTTTAAAGACACTTTACAGTTGGCTATCCACAGACTCTGAAAAAAGATCAGTGGTGGTTATGGAAATTGTAGGAATGATAGATATGCAAAACTTTTCTAGACGAGAAGTTGAATCCATTCTACAAAATCTTACTATTTCTCCAAAGTTCCAGGGGTTCAAGCTACTACTTCAAAAAATCCTCAAATGCATTGACAAAATACGCGGCCACAATTACAAAGAGATTTGTAGCCCTCATTATAAAGTTTTCAAATAAGTATTGCGTTTCTAAGCATATCCGGGTTGCAGAGGTAGCTAGCAACCTAGTAAGAGACGATCACTCCAATGTTAATAAATATAAAAACCCAAAACTCCTAAGAAAAAAGTCAGATCAAGACAAAAAGTATACTATTTGAACTTCCTTGTCCAAAAACTATATATAGGAAACTTTCTGTCATTTGACTTTAACAGCAAGGGAAATATATTGGCTCGAAAATCAAGAAAAGTGACAGCTACTACAGCATTCTGTCCATCCGTATATTTTTTTCTTTTTGCTCTTTTCTTCTTTTCCACAGATAGCTTTGCTCTGGAACATCGTAGAGATTTTTTTTAATGGCTCATTTTAAAAGAAATTACTTGATCTAGTGCCATTTGAAATTCATTTTTATTTTACTTTAAATAAAACAATTATTCCACTAAAAACTGCATTTTTATGGCCAATATTAATGATTGACGTCATAATCGTAGGTAGTAACCATATATGAAGTAATATCCGGGTTGCAGCGGTAGCTAGACTAGTAAGACACGATCACGTCCAATGTTAAGAAATATTAAAACCCACAACTTCTAAAAAAAAGTCAGATAAAAAAAAACAGTACACCATTAGAACCGCCATGTCTGAAACCCCTGTATAGAAAACTTTCTGTCATTTGGCTTGAACAGCAAGGGAAATATATTGGCTTGAAAATCAAGAATAGTGGCAGCTACTACAGCATTCTGCCTAAACGGCATCTTTTTTTCTTTCTTCTTTCTTTTCCACAGACCCTTTTGTAACTAAAACAAATTATTTTTAAAACAGAATAAATTTTCCACTAAAAACTGCATTTTTGATGTCTTTTCATGCTGATGTCTTTTCAAAGATATTTGATTTTTGAAACAATCAAACAGTTCATGGCAAAGCTATATTAAAATTTTATATTCCATTATAGCTTTGCACTGGAACATCGTAGATAGTTGTTCATCCGGGTTGTACTGGTAGCTAGCAACCTAGTAAGAGACGATCACGTCAATGTTAATAAATATTAAAACCCACAACTTCTAAAAAAAGTCAGATCAAAACAAAGTAAACCATTAGAACCACCATGTCTGAAACCCCTGTATAGGAGACTTTCTAATAAAATAATCATGTATAAAATGATTCCTTTCATTACTTCAGTTACAATGGGCTGTAGTTAGTTCCTTAATGTAAAATTGAAAGTTACATAGTCCCCATTTATAATGAACTATATTGATATATTATGTATGTCTTATATTATCTCGTTGAAATATAAGCGCGTATAAATATTGCATTCATTTTTACTTCATATATAATTACTACCTACGATTATGACGCTATTCATCAAGATTGGCCATAAAAATGCAGTTTTTAGTGGAAAAATTGATTTTATTTAAAATAAAAAACTTTTTAATTACAAATGGCACTAGATCTAGTAATTTCCTTTAAATTGAGCCATTGAACGATTCTCTACGATGTTCTAATATCAAGCTATTTGTGAAGAAAAAGATGCCGTTTAGGCAGAATTCTGCAGTACCTGCCACTTATCTTGATTGGCAAGCGAATATATTTCCCTTGTTGTTCAAGCCAAGGGAATCCTATGTAAGGTTTTCGAACTAGGTGAATGCTGTTTAGGCAGAATGCTAAAGTGGCTGCCACTTTTCTTGATGTTCAAGCCAATACAAATCCCTTGCTGTTCATGCCAAGGGACAGGAAGTTTCTTATATAAGGGTTTCGGACAAGGCGGTTCTAATGGTGTACATTTTGTTTTGGTCTGACTATCAATGACGTCATAATCGTAGGTTGTACCCAGGTCTTCTCTTTATTTAAAACAATATAAAAAAAACTCGGAAATTAAAGGAATTCGTTATTTACTTTAACACAAACAGGAAAAAGCCTATGGCTTTTTCTTATTTGGAATAGTAAGAGACGAACTTCTGAGAATCAGGCAGCTAACTAAGTCCGATATTTTCCATAGTTTGTTCTTTACTAGCTTTCAAAAGTCTCCACAGCCATGATACCGATGAAACTTAAATAATCCCTATTTATGATTAACTAGACTGATCTTTTATATAACATACCTTAGAGAAGCAACCTTCAAAAGATGTTTGTTTGAGATTATATTGTCAATAGATTATTTCAGTTAACATGGACGTGTCGTTCTTTACTGTAATTATAGTTTACTTATACCACCATAAAGGTTTCTGCCGCAATTCTTCTTTTCAAAATTAAATTAATTACTATGGGTTAGTTATAATAAAATAAAAATTGATTTTTCCAATTTTTACGTAACGTCACTCATTACTTCATATATGATTATTAGCACACGATCGACATCTATGGTTATGACTATGGTATATGGTTATGATTAACTAGACTGATCTTTTATATAACATACCTTAGAGAAGCAACCTTCAAAAGATGTTTGTTTGAGATTATATTGTCAATAGATTGTTTCAGTTAACATGGACGTGTCGTTCTTTACTGTAATTATAGTTTACTTATACCACCATAAAGGTTTCTGCCGCAATTCTTCTTTTCAAAATTAAATTAATTACTATGGGTTAGTTATAATAAAATAAAAATTGATTTTTCCAATTTTTACGTAACGTCACTCATTACTTCATATATGATTATTAGCACACGATCGACATCTATGGTTATGATTGCTTAAAAAATCAAGTATATTTGAAAATATGAAGAGACATCTAAAATGCAGTTTTTTTTGTAAAAAGTGATTCTATTATTTTTTTTTTGATAAAAAAGGCACTAGAACTTTTAATTACGGTTCAATTAAGCCCTATCGCAAAATTTAAGGACCTTTGGGTCGATACGATCACCCCTGGGAAAAAAGGCAAATAAACACGCGTCCGGGATCTTTCTTCTGGCAAAAAATACAAAATTCCACATTTTTGCAGATAGGAGCTTGAAACCTCTACAGTAAGGCTCCCTGATACGCTGAGTCTGATTGTGTGATTTTCATTAAGATTCTATGACTTTTAGGGGGGTGTTTTTCCCTTTTTTTTGAAAATAAGGCGAAGTTCTCTAGCTTGTAACTTTTGCTGGATATGAGTATAAACTTGATGAAACTTATATATTTAAAATCAGCATAAAAATCCGATTCTTTTGATGTATCTCTTGATATTAAAATTCCGTGTTTTAGAGTTTCGGATACTATTGAGACGAGTGTTCTCACTATACAATTCGTTACCACGAACTGTTTGATACTCCAGACAAGTAACTTTTCAAAAGATGCTTGTATTATCTTAAATTTTAGTTATTGTGTGCCGTGATTTTTTTCTTTACTAATTATGATCATGACGTCATAATATACCGATGTCATCAGAGCTAACGTCATAATAAGGTGTTTTCTATTAACGTCATATTTCTAATAAAACTATGACGACATTCATTATCTAGTATATGAAAATGCGGTTCTTTTTAGAAACTCTACGATAATCCAGTGCCAAGCTATCTGTGGAAAAGAGAATAAAAAAGAAAAAGATGCTGTTTATGTAGAATATCGTAGTAGCTGCCATCGCTGGAACCCGGATAAGTCGAATTTATGCAATTGTTTGTTCTTCTAATGGTCCTCTTTTAATATAATATTAAAATACAGTTTTTCGTCAAAGTTTATTTTATATTAAGAATTATTTTTGTTAATTAGAAAATGTTTCTATATACAGCAATTTCCTTTACAATGAGCCATTAAACACCTATCTATTGTGATGATTAAGTACCTACGATTATGACGTCAGTCATCAATCTTGAACATGAAAATGCAGTTTCTAGTGGAAAATTGATTCTTTTTTAAAAATAATTTGTCTTAATTACATAATGTTTGTAAAACCATCAATTTCCTTTAAAATGAGTCATTGAACAACTCTACGATGTTCCAGTGCCAAACTACCTGTGGAAAGGAAAAAAAAGAAAGAGAAAAAGAGAAAGAGAAGTTTTTAGTGGAAAAATTAATTCTATTTTAAAAATAATTTGTTTTATTACATAAGGTTTTTAAACCCATCAATTTCCTTTAAAATGAGTCATTGAACAATTCTATGATGTTCCAGTGCCAAACTATCTGTGGAAAGGAAAAAACGAAGAGAGAGAAAAAAAAGGAAAAGATTCCGTTTATGAAGAATATCGTAGTAGCTTCCACTTTTTTTATTTTCAAGCCGATATATTTCCCTTGTTGTTCAAGCCAAGGGACGGTAAGTTTCCTATATAAGGGTTTCGGACAAGGCAGTTCTAATAGTGTACTTTTTGTTTTGATTTGACTCTTTTTAAGGAGCTATGTTTGGGTTACTATGTTTCTTAGCATAGGACGTGATCGTCTCTTTACTAGGTTGCTAGCAACTGCTCCAACCCGAATATATCCGATGAAAATTACATAGCCCCCATTTATAATGAACTGTAACTATCCTCCATTTATCATATTGTTAATTTTACAACTTTAATTAATGACCTCGTGGTACAAGTTGCTAGCACGATCCTTTATATACATAAATTATAATATCATTTTGTTTACTATGGGCTGAAGTAGGTTCTTGACTGTAAAAAAATCAGGCAACCAAGCAACTTCATTGCATGCTGTTGTTTGCTCCATAGTAATTTTCAGATCGATCCTTTGTGTAGAACCTCAAACAATCAAGTAGCTAACTAAATTCAATGTGTACAATGGTTTGTTATTCCAATGATCGTCTTTTAATGTAATACTATACAGTTCGTTACTATGAACTGTTTGATTATAACTTGTAGCTTATTTATGCTACCATGTAGGTTTCTGCGGAAATTTCTTCTTTTCAAATTTACTATTGCCTAGAATTCATTCTTTACCATAATCAACTATATCAGTCCTTTATGTAGACGTAACTAACCCATACTGTGGTTAAGTGGCCTATAAAATTAAGTATAGGCAAGAAGTCGTTCTCTATTATACCAATCCATACCTTGGAAGCTTTTCATTAAACTGGCAACATTTCTTTTGGATATTACTATGAAGTTTTGCCAAAGCATTTCTAGCCGACTTTTCAACAGCATCCGCTCTTTCAAAGAGAATTTTAATCTGTAATTTTGAATGCTTTTTGTGATCCTGGTTAAACATTCGTAAAATGTTTCTCAATTTACGAAGATCATCCTGCATTTTTGCCATCTTCTTGTACTTCTGAATGTAATTTTTCCCTTTGTCCTTATGCGTTCTTCGGTACAACCTCGCAGAGAATTTAATTTTTTTATTATAGCTTTTGTCACCCCAGTATCTACCCATTATTCTAGTAGCAATTTTTTTCTTATGTTTGTTTTGATAATCTCTATCATTATCATACTGTTCCTTGCTCTTTTGTTTGGCTGTCTCAATTTTTACTTCCCGATACACCTGGTCGGTTGAATACCTTTGCTTGTCTTTTTTCTTATATTTCATTCCGTAATCTTCATCATTGTGATAACGCTCCTTGAAATTTTGTCTAGCCTGCTCAATTGTTGCTTCTCTGTAATCTTCATCATTGTGATAACGCTTCTTGATGTTTTGTTTGGCTCTCAATTTTTTACTTCTTGATACGCCTGGTCGGTTGAATACCCTTGCATTTCTTTTTTCAAGATGCTATTTCTGTTTTTTTGTGTAGTTCTGTTTTTTTAACTTGCGTGTAGCTTGCTTTGATTTAACCATTATGTTATCATGAATGAGACCATTTACATCTTTGTCGCTGTTTATATAGTAATAATGACGTCATGGCGTTATGATATTTCATGACGTCATGGCGTAATGATATTATTTCATGGCTTCTTCAGAAACAACAACATAATGTCGTGTTTTTCTATTCACGTCATAGCTCTAATAAAACTATGACGACATTCATTATTTATCTAGTAGGGTTTCAGACAAGGTGGTTCTAATGATGTACTTTTGTTTTGATCTGACTCTATTTTTAGGAGTTCTGGGTTTTTATATTTATTAGCATTGGACTGATCGTCTCTCACTAGGCTGCTAGCTACTGTTGCAACCCGGATTCACATATATAGTTATGAGAGACAGCGTGGCCGAGTGGTCAAAGGCGCTCGTGTTAGCCACCAGTCTCTTCGGAGGTGTGGGTTCAAATCTTACCCGCTGGTATACGATTATGATTTATGTACAAAAATCAAATATCTTTGAAAAGACTGCAGTATGAAAAGACATAAAAAATGCAGTTTTTAATGTTAAAATTTATTCTCTTTTAGAAATAATTTATTTTAGTTACAAAAAATATTTAACCCAATTAATTTCCTTTAAAATGAGCCATTGAACAACTCTCTACGATATTCCAGTGCCAAGCTATCTGTGGGAAAGAAAAAAAAGAGAAAGAAAAAAAATATGCGGTTTAGGCAGAATGTTGTAGTAACCGCCACTTTTCTTGATTTTCAAGCCAATATATTTCCCTTGCTGTTCAAGCCAAATAACAGAAAGTTTACTATACAGGGGTTTTGGACAAGGCGGTTCCTTGTCCGAAACCCCTATATTTTAAGAACCCACATATTTTCTTGTTCTCTCTGTGGCATCCTGTTTAGCCGCATATTTCTTTGTTCTTCACCTTTCTTTTTGAGTAGTTTCAATTCTTGCTTCCGCTTATCTTCAAACCATATGTTTCTTTGTCCTTTATTTTTGTTTTTGACTCGTTGTAATTGTTGTTGACGGAAGTAGGCTGACTGTATATATTTGTTCTTTATTTTCGTTTATTACTTCACACATTTTATAAATACCCATTAATTTAACTGCTCAGATTAGTCTTGTCACGTTTGACGGTCCAGGTTGTTCAATTGTCCTCTAGGCATTAGGAAATTACTTAAAACGTGTTTTGTAAATAGACTTATTACACTTGGTATTTAAACTAAGCTATGTTCTTTTTGTTATGTCGCATACGTCATAGATGTAAAAACGATAATTTCACGCCAGGAGAGGGGTGAAAATGGTGTAATTTATTCTCTAGAAATGTACTCTCAATATGACGTCAATCATGATTTTTCTTGTCAATCATGTTTATTGTGTAATTTTGCCTGCATCATAGACATTGAAAACGGTAGAACCACTACTGAGGCAAATATGACGTATATATGTTTGTCAAATGTATTCATAAATATGACATCACTGACATGAATATTTTTTCCCAAAATTAAGGTTCTGAACGAATTTTCTCAAATTTATAACCTATATAGATTTTTTTTGGTTAGAAAATCTCATGATGACAATTTTCTCGAAAAAATTTGGAGATATTTTTGAGAAAGAAATAAACTCATAAATACATACACAATTATTGCTCGTTTAGAGAGATAGTATATATGTTCACAACTTCTAAAAGTTGTGCTAGCGGGGTCACTACTTACCACTATCGTTACACCTCGGCTTTTATATGATATATTCTGTTTTAAAAATATTTTTTTTTAGTTACAAAAGGTTTTTAACCCAATTAAATCCCTTTAAAATGAGCCATTGAGCAACTCTCTATGATGTACCAGTGTCAAGCTATCTGTTGAAAAGAAGGAAAAAAAAGATGTCGTTTAGGCAGAATGCTGTAGTAGCAGCCACTTTTCTTGATTTTCAAGCCAATATATTTCCCTTGCTGTTCAAGCCAAGGGACAGAAAGTTTCCTATGCAAGGGTTTCAGACATAGCGGTTCTAATGGTGTACTTTTTGTTTTGATCTGACTCTTTTTTTTAGGAGTTATTGGTTATTATATTTCTTAACATTGAACGTGATCGTCTCTTACTAGGTTGCTAGCTACCGCTGCAACCTGGATTTATGATGAACTATATCGGTCCTTTATGTAATGCTAGCGACCGCTGCAAGCCCGATTCAGTTACTATGGGCTACAGTTCGCTCCTTAATGTAATGAGTCAAAGCCACCCGGTGTCGATCTCTTTTATTTTGTACTTCAGTTATCAATAAATCCATAATACCGACGATACTTAAAAAATTCCAATTTACAGTATCGATCCCTTATTTATGATCTCCTAACGATTGTCTTTTAATGTAACTTCAGTTAATATGGACAAAAGCTCGTTCTTTAATGTAATCCTTATATAAATAGAAAAATACCTGAAAGTTTTTAAATTGGTTTTATTTTTTGTTAGTTTTACATAAGGGATCCCCCCCCCCCGCCCATTATTCTCCCAAACACATCCAATAAAAATTTTGTGATAACCATTTTGTTCAGCGTAGTTGATTTACAGATAGAAAATATGTTTTTGAGGAGGACATTCCCCCACATCCTCGGGGCAAGGGTTTTAAGTTATGCCCTGAGGGCATATAAGAACGATGTTGGCACAATGTATCATTTATTGTTTTTTTACCTTTAGAACAGGGCACTTCGTATCGAAGAAGTAGTCATAGAAACTTTGAAAAGGGCTCATTCAATTGGAAATTCGAGTGGCTTGTGCCCTTTTTAATAGTCGGAAGTGATTGTAAGGCAACTAACCCCCCTTCCACACCCACCATTTCCCGAAACACATCGAATGAAAATTTGTGATAGCCACTTTGTTCAGCGTAGTTGATTTCCAGATAGAAATTATCTTTTTGAGGAGGACACCCCCCCCCCCGCAGCCTTCAGGGTAAGGGTTGTAAGTTATACCCTGTGCGCATATAAGGTTTTTTATAGAAAGTGTTGTCGTAAAAACTTCAAAAAAGGCTCATTCGATTGGAAATTCAAAGGGCTAGTGCCCTTTTTAATAGTCGAAAGTTATTGGAAGGCAACTACCACCCCTTCCACGCCCACCATTTTCCCAAACACATCCAATAAAAATTGTGAGATAGCCAATTTGTCCCACGTTGTTCAAAGTTCAGGAAATTATACCTTTGAGCAGGACAATGCCCCCCCCACAGTCTTCAGGGCAAGGGGTATTAGTTATGCCGTGGGGGCATATAAGGTTTTTATTGAAATCTTTGTCGTAGAAACTTGAAAAAGGGCTCATTCGATTTTAAATTCAAAGGAATAGTACCCTTTTTAATAGTCGAAAGTGATTTGAGGGCAACTAACCCCCCTCTCACGCCCACCTTTTCCCAAAACACATCTAATCAGAATGTTTAGATAGCTATTTTATTCAATTTAGTTGAAAGTTTTGGAAATTAAGTCTTTAAGGATGACAACCCCTCCCCCCACAGCCCTCAAGGCAAGGGTTGTAAGTTACGCCCTGTGGGCATATAAAGTTTTTATTGACAGCGTTGTCGTTGAAACTTCAAAAGGGATCATTCAATCGGAAATTGAAAGGGCTAGTTCCTTTTATAATAGTTGAAAGTAATTGTATAGCGACTAACGCCCCTCTCACGCCCATAATTTTCTGAAACACATCCAATCAAAATTTTGAGATATCTATTTTGTTCAACGTAGTTGAAAGTTCTGGAAATTAGGTCTTTTAGAATGATAACCCCCTTAGAGCCCTCAGTCCAAGGGTTGTAAGTTATGCCCTGGGGAAATATAAAGTTTTTATTGAAAGCGTTGTCGTAGAAACGTCAAAGGGGCTCATTCAATTGGAAATTGAAAGGGCTAGTGCCTCTTATAATAGTTGAAAGTGATTGTATAGCGACTAACGCCCCTCTCTCGCCCACCATTTTCCCAAACACATAAAATCAAAATTTTGAGATATCCATTTTGTTCAACGTAGTTTAACGTTCTGGAAATTAGGTCTTTTAGGATGATAACCCCCTCAAAGCCCTCATTGCAAGGGTTGTAAGTTATGCCCTGGGGGCATATAAGGTTTATATAGAAAATTGTTTTATAAATCATAGGCAGCGTGATCACACTGCCTAAGTAAAGAACGACGTTGGCACAATGTATTAATTTTTTCATACCAGGGCAATTCGTATCGAAGGAGTTGTCGTAGGAACTTCGAAAAGGGCTCATTTGATTGGAAATTGGAGTGGCTAGTGCCCTTTTTAATAGTCGAAAGTGATTGGAGGGCAACTATCCCCCCCCATGCCCATCATTCTCCCAAATGCATCCAATCAAAATTTTGATTTAACTGCTCAGATTGGTTTTGTCTTGTTTGATGGTCCAGGTTGTTCAATTGTCCTCTAGGCATTATGAAATTACTTAAAACGTCTTTTGTATATAGACTAATTACACTTGGTCTTTAAACTAAGCTATGTTCCTTTTGTGATGTCCCACGCGTCATAGATATAAAAACGATAATTTCACGCCAGGAGAGGGGTGAAAATGATGTATTTTATTATCTTGAATCATTGTATTTATTATCTTGAATCATTTATTTTATTATATTGAATCAAGAATTGTCTTAGGAGATGTTAAAATTGTTTACTATCTGATCTCATCATGAACAAATTTCCTTGACCCTGGTTCTACACAATCTCTTTCATCAGAGCAAGTCTATGGGGACACTTGCTTTGAATTGTACCCACTATATCATCTACAGGGTTGTTCGAGATTTTAAGTTCCTTCATAACTTTAAACAGACAAATATATCTGGATAATCGAAATTTCCACTCTTGGCATACAATCAGGCTACAAATAAACCCTATGGTTATATTCTACTCGACCTTAATCAGAACACACATGAGGATTTACGTGTAGTCACAGATATTTTTGACAATAAAATTACTTTATATCTACCAGTGAATAGTAAAAAAGGTTGTTAGTTGCCTTCTTGGCACCGAAGAAACTATATGAACACCGGCATTTATTCACCGTCCTAGGTAACTGAAAACCACGGCTCAGGAAGGCCATACTCAAACGTATTGTTGACAGAAAATTCATTAATTTCATATCAGTACTTTGTTTAAATTTAACTGAAGGCAATGTTCAACTGCCAGAAATAGTTAAGCAACAGACAAAACAACATCGTTCACCTGTACGTGCCCTAGCAGCAGGAACCAAAAACAAAGGAAACGATTTTAAAAGAAAACGAGTTCTTCAAGCCGGTGTTAGCTTCTATACACTTTTACTGCCGATCATTGCAGGACTTGTAAGCAGTTTTCTCTGGATGGCTAAATCCTACAAATTGACTCCAGTAGAACTCGCCCTTTCGCCAAAGGAGCATTTCGAGGACAATCTCAAAAAATTCATTAACAATGAGAGATTTGCCAACGATAAAAAATTAATTTTTCTTCAAAATGCACTTCCACGAGTCGACAGACATAAACCGTACTGTGAGAGACCACTCAATGTAAATGTCATTTGATCATAAAAAGGAAATGACTCAAAATTCAACGCCACCAATATTAAAAGAAGAAGAAGATTTGTCTATAGTTTTGACAAGTGTTGCAGACCTAATGCCTTATTCCTATCGTGAGCGGTGTAAAAGACTCTTGACTTATGTCACTAAAAGTGAACATGTTCAAATTGATGCTAGTGGGAATCCAGTTATAATCCATGGCAAGACCTACATTCTACTTGATTTGTTATCAGATTTGATACCCAATCGTAGAAGACTTGTATTATAGTCAAAAGAACATATAACAATGCCTCCCAAAGCCTTTGGGCAAGGGTTGTGAGTCATACCCGGGGGTATACAAGGTTTTATAGAATGGGTGGTCGTATAAACTCCAATTGGGGGCTTATTTGATTGGAAATTGGAAGTTATACCCTTGAAAGAGTCAATAGATAGGATACTTTCTTTTTAAGAGGCAGTAGAAATGTACAATAGAAGTCCAACAATTCGTACGCTAGAACAATATTTGAGTCTCGTTTTAAATGAATACGACCAGGTATAAAGATCTTTAGAGTGCAACTAGTAAAGGGCGTACCTTGGCCCGTAGTAACCCAAAATTAATTATTTTGAAAACAAATTGGATCGAAATAAAAAGCACACTGTTGGAATCACCATGGCAAAAAAACATGAGACTTGCAGTCCTCTAACTTGAGCAATAAAAAAATCTTTTTTTTTGCATGGGTATTACTGATGTGTCCTCTTCTGTCCGTTTATTTCCTCCGCAGCTAGCGGGGTACTGGAGCATCATACAGAGCTATTTATGGGCTTATTTTAATAGAAGTTGCTAAATTTAGTGCCTTTAGTAGTTCATAAAACACAATATTTTTTACATAAAACCAATTCTTTGACAAAATGTTGCATTTTCATATACAAGATGCTGAATAGCGTCATAACCGTAGGTATACTTTAAAGGGTGTTTGGGTAAAAACAATGATAACGCGATTTGTTCTTAACTAGTTTCTATTACTAAGAAAAAGCCTGACTCTTTTTTCTGCGTTTAATATATATATAATCCATCTTGGTTCGCCGGAATGTTTTAATCTTTACTATTGTAAGAAGAGGGGAGAGGAGGTAACAGTCCAACTCCCATTGCTGCTATCTTTCTCTATATAGCATAAAGTATTCTACTCCAATGCGTACCGGCGCAAGGGTGAAAACTGCAGCACAATTTTTCAGGGTTAGTCTATGTATATGCTGATAAAGTTTATAAGTGACGGGACATTTGAAAATGGTTAAAGCACTGGGAAAAATTTTCCATTTCAAGCTGATTCCGGAATTGGGGAAGAAGCCGAGTTAGACTTTTAGTGTTATTAAATAAAAAAAACAAGTTTTTTTAACTGAAAGTAAGGAGCGACATTAAAACTTAAAACGAACAGAAATTGTTCCGTATATGAAAGGGGCTGTCCCCTCCTCAACGCCTCGCTCTTTACGCTAAAGTTTTTTATTGTTTTAAAATATAGACTTGTGAGAAGGAGTCAAACCTTAGCGTAGAGAATGAGGCGTTGAGGAGGGGGCAGTCCCTTTCCTATACGGAATAATTTCTCTTCGTTTGAAGTTTTAATATCACTCTTTACTTTCAGTTATAGAAACTTGCTTGTTTTTTTAATTTCTGAACGTTTTTGAATTAATGCATTAATGCATGTTTTGATTTTGACTCATCTTACATGAATAATTAAAATGAAATTTGCATATTAATTGTATGTTTTCTTTGACTGAATGGCTTTCTCGAAATTCTGATCGGACGATTATGAGAAGATAGGGACGGAGAAGGGGACTTAGTTGCCCTCCAATTTGTTTGGCTACTTAAAACGGCACTTAAACTTTTAATTTTATTTGCGAACGTTTTTATTTGTAATAAATGTACGTATCTTACGAATTAACATACGTAACGAACTTCAATATTCGTATATTTTTGTTACGTATATTAGGGGGTTCGCCCCCTAGTCAGTACCTCGCTCTTTACGCTAAAGTTCGAATAAAAGCCGTTTAATTATAATAAATAGCTCTTATGAAAGTACCCAAAAAAACTTTAGCGTAAAGAGCAAGGTATAAGGGGGCGAACCCCCTCATATACGTAACAGTTTCTTTTTGTTTTAAGTTTTGATGTTGCTCCTTACTTTCAGTTGAAAAAACTTGTTTTTTAATTTAATTTCTGATCGATTTTTTTTAATAATACTGGGAAACCTGACGCTTCCGTCATAGCAATGTCCCTTTCCCCAGGAAAACTTCCTATTTGGAAAGATCCTCCCCCGTAACCCCAGACCCCCCTCCACTACCAGAACAAATCCCCCTGAAAACGTCTGTATACTTCCCAATAACCAATGGTATATATAAACATTTGGCAAAGTTCATAACTTGCAGTCATTCCCCCGGGGACTATGGGGGAATAAATCATCATATAAGACATAGTTATCATATTTTTTGATCATTTTGAACAAATTGGCTATCTCAAAATTTTGATTGGATGATTTTGGGAAAAATTGAGTGAGGGAGGGGGCCTAGTTGCCCTCTATTTTTTATCACTTAAAAAGGGCACGAGAATTATGACTTTTAGGGTTTTTTCTACCTTTTTTTCGAAAATAAGACAAATTGCCTCAGGTACGTAGCTTTTGATATGTTAGACTAAACTTGATGAAACTGATATATTTCAAATCAGTATAAAAATCTGATTCTTTTGATGTATCTATTAGTGTAAAATTTTTGTTTTTTAGAGTTTCGGTTACTATTGAGCCGGGTCGCTCCTTACTTACAATTCGTTACCACGAACTGTTTGAAAAAAAAACCTAGGACATTGGTGAAGTTTTAAGAGAATCTTAAGGGGAGGGTTGAACAAAGTCAAAACACTTTTTGTGTATATACATTGTCAAAAGGGCGTAACTCAGGAATGACAAAGGGTGTTAAGTTGGAACTTTCAGGGAATGTTGGGGGGGGGTGATCAATTAAGCAAAAAGACAAGATTTGTACGCTACTGCTACTCTTACAGTTTTTACTACCGCTGCTAGTACTACTACTACCGCTACTACTAATACAACTACTGCTTCTGCAGCGATTACTACTAAGGATGAGGATTTAGAGGTAAAATGGGGGGGGGCTATCTGACCTTCAGTCTCTCTTCAACGTCCCCTCAACACACTTTGAAACTTTCAACCTAATATCTAAAATTCGACGGCTCAGATACTAATGATGGAAATTTGTTGGATACGTGACTAATCCCTTCTAACCTAAGTAAAAAGGGGGGTACCAGCACAAACGGGAGTCCATATATGGGCATAGAGTCCCTAGGGGAAATGGATTTCTGAAAAATTGACTGCATAATCGAAGGGGAAGTGGTTTTCCAAGAAATTGATTGTGTAATCGATTGGGAATTGTATTGATCCGATAACGGGAAACAGGATCACGTGTCTCCTTCTAGACCAATTAGAGGCTCGCTTACATATTAAAGGCGGAGGATTGCGGAGAATATGAGGAAAGGATTTTTGCTATAGTTTTATTAGTCTGTGAATAGAATTCAAAGGAGTGAGAAGTACAGTTTGACTTTATTCATTTGGATATATATTTGTGTGTTGATGGCGAGTGGAATGTTTACCCTATTAGAAATTGATAGTGGAGTTGATGGCAATAATACAAGAGCACCAAACATTGTGGTGGAAATCACGAGTGGATCACGGCTTTGTCTGGAATGGGATGGAGTATATGCAAGATATGTGATATCCTTGAGCAAATTTAAAATGGAGGATCAATTATGTTTCGCTGCAAAAGTGGATGTAGCACATGTGAACAGACTTCAATGTGCTTTAAGTGCATTAGTGAAACATATCGAAGACAGTAAACTCTATCGCTAATTGTACATGCTTAGTATTTTTGTTGTTGTAATTATTCAATAAAATTGTTTCGAAATCGAAAATGTTCCCTTTCTTTTCGGGTCAGGTTAGGTTAGGTTAGGGCTAACGAATCAGGGTCAGTCTAGAGTCAGCAGTCAGAGTGAAAGGATTGAAAAATGAATAAATTTGAGAAAGAGAAAATTAGATCACACCTGTGCTGTCAGTCCCAATCCCACACCATATATGGGCATAGAGTCCTCAGGGAGAACACCTGTGCAATCCCACACCATATATGGGCATAGAATCCCTAGGGAGAACACCTGTGCTGTCAGTCCCAATCCCACACCATATATGGGCATAGAGTCCCCAGGGAGAACACACGCGCAATCCCACACCATATATGGGCATAGCCTCCCTAGGGAGATGGTTTTCTGAGAAATCGATTGGGAAATGGATTTTCGAGAACTTGATTGCGTAATCGATTGGAAATTTTATTGATCCGATAACGGGAAACAGGATCACGTGTCTCCTTCTAAGCGAATCAGAGACTCGGTTACATCTCCTTCTAGACCAATCAGAGGCTCGCTTACATATTAGCGGCGGAGGATTGCAGAGAATATAAGGAAAGGATTTTTGCTATAGTTTTTATTAGTCTGTGAATAGAATTCAAAGGAGTGAGAAGAGTTTGACTTTACTCATTCGGATATATATTTGTGTGTTGACGAGTGGATTGTTTACCCTATTAGAGGTTGATAGCGGAGTTGATGGCAATAATACAAGAGCACCAAACATTGCGGTGGAAATCACGAGAGGATCACAGCTTTGTCTGGAATGGGATGAAGTATATGCAAGATATGTGATATCCTTGAGCAAATTTAAAATGGAGGATCAATTATGTTTCGCTGCAAAAGTTGATGTAGCACATGTGAATAGACTTCAATGTGTTTTAAGTGCATTAGTGAAACATATCGAAGACAATAAACTGTATCGCTAATTGTACATGCTTAGTATTATTGTTGTTGTTGTAATTATTCAATAAAATTGTTTCGAAATCGAAAATGTTCCCTTTCTTTTCTGGTTAGGTTAGGTTAGGGCTAACGAATCAGGGTCAGTCTAGAGTCAGCAATCAGAGTGAAAGGATTGAAAAATGAATAAATTTGAGAAAGAGAGAAATAGATCAAATCTAGTGTTTATGGAAAAACGTTTGATTTTGGATGACGATTTTCTCGAGTTATCTCTTCAACGCAGGATATTCTCTCGGGGAACACTTGAGAATATAATGAAAATTGATTCTCTCCCATTGGAGCATTGTATGAAACTTTTAAGATGTGACTCAAGTGCTTATACTCAATTTATTGATACATTAATTGGAACAAAGCAGAATAATATCGTGGATATACTTTTGAAAACATTGCCAATGGATTCAATGTAGATGGCTCCTCCTTCGAAAGAGGTAACGTCACAGAGTTACTCCTCTCCCCATTCCCCTCACTGAATTCATCGAACGAGGATCAGTTTCGTTTTAGCTGTGAGAGAGTTGACATCGGAAACCAAAAAATGTTCTATACATGTCCACTGTGCATGTACACTCTTTGCAGTTGGACTCAATGTGAGAATTGTACAATTATTGATGACTATAGTGAAAAGCGTAAATTATATAATCCTTGTAAATTACATAGAGGCTATGCAGTACAAATTAAAGGATGTAATTCATGCCTTGAGGAGATTTGTGACTCACCCTAGAGGACACCTGTGCTCCAATTGTCACTATGATAAATGTGATCAGTGGGAGAATACTTACCCCGCTATGATTGGAAAGAATCCCAAACGTGATTTTAGTTTATTTCTACGAGTTTGGTATCGTCGTGGATTTAAATTTTGGAGGAGGAGCCAGGTCTACGATTCAACTGTTGGGGTAACAAGACAATTTGGTTTCTACGTCATCGTTGTGACGACAATGCCTATTATGACTATAAACCAACTGATTTTTATTTGGCAGTTACCGAATGTGATTCACCATTTGAAAACACTCTATGTGATATTGCTTCAAATAGACAGATTGAAACTCGTGAATTTCATAATATGAATGCAAATAGTATCATTGACTATACAAAGAGATATGACAAGAGTGAAGTTACATTGTACTGTAGAAAATGTGACCCTGACTTTGCAGCCAATCAAGATCAATATACAGTGAATTCAAATGATTTACCAACATTAGTGGTTCACGACAGTTGCCTATACACCGAAGAAGAAGAAATCTAAAGTGAAGATTTAAAGACATTGTTGTATATATATGCATTTTATTAATAAACAAATTCACAAACATTTTTTAAGCACTTTACTCTTAGGGCACTGAAATCAATACTGTACAGGTCTGAGAGGACATTTTCAACTAAAAGTAAAGAGCTACTAGACTAAATCAAAGATGAGCAGAAATAATAACGGATAATTGTTCAAACTTAAATTTGCTGTAAACTTATGTCTTGTGATAAACTTGCTAGAGTGACAAAAACTTTTTTTTTTTCCACAAGAGGGCATTTTTCAACTAAAAGTAAAGAGCTACTAGACTAAATCAAAGATGAGTAGAAATAATAACGAATAATTGTTCAAACTTAAATTTTCTGTAAACTTATGTCTAGTGGTAGACAACTGTTCAAACTTTAATTTTCAGTAAAGTTATGTCTAGTGATAAACTTGTTAGAGTGACAAAAACTTTTTTTCCACAAGAGGACATTTTCAACTAAAAGTAAAGAGCTACTAGACTAAATCAAAGATGAGCAGAAATAATAACGGATAATTGTTCAAACTTAAATTTGCTGTAAACTTATGTCTAGTGATAAACTTGCTAGAGTAACAAAAACTTTTTTTCCATAAGAGGACATTTTTTCAACTAAAAGTAAAGAGCTACTAGACTGTATAAAAAACGAGCAGAAATAATAACGAATAATTGTTCAAACTTAAATTTTCTATAAACTTATGTCTATTGATAAACTTGTTAGAGTGACAAAAACTTTTTCCACAAGAGGACATTTTTTCAACTAAAAGTAAAGAGCTGCTAGACTAATTAAAAAAAATCATGAATTTATGCACAGTTTTAACTAGCTAGGGCTAAAGTTGTTAACGATGGATCATTATCTTAAGAAAAAACTCAAAATTAGAAAAAAAAATACTAAATGTTCCTTTATTAGGAAAGTAACACGATAAAAATCAAGAATTTGTGCACAGTTTTAACTAGCTAAGGCTAAATTTGTTAAAGAAGAGCCATTTTCTTAAGATAGGGCAATATCTAGGGGGTGAGCACTCAAAACGAAAAATATCTTCAGCTCGTAAATTGATCCTAAAAATCCATGTGAAACGACTATTTATCCCCAAAAAATATTTCTCAGACTCATCAACTGTATTTTAAAATGCAGGTAAAGAAATCCCCTCCCCCCGCTTACCTGACAAAATTTGGTTTTGATAGCCCCCTAGAATATTTTTGTGGTATAACTCCCCCCTCGCCCAACTCTTAATCAGATATCTATTATATGATCCTGGATAATTTTTTGCTTTACTGCAGAAAATTGTGAAGTCAACCTCCTAAAAAGTAATTTTATCGTTTAAATTGAATTTAAAACCCCTATTAACAAAAAAGGTATATTATGACATGAGGAGGTGTAGAAATTGCACAAAACATGCATGTTTTGAGGAAACTTGCTATTTTCTCAGTTTAATAAAAGAAACATTTAATCAAAAAGGTTAACAATTATTGGAATAATATTACTAAGCATCATGTTTTTGACTAGTTTATCTATAATTAAATGCAATCTTCATCAAAAATTTCTGTATAAGACAACGCTACTAGTCATACTATTGACAAGTCATCGCAGTACCCAACCGTGTCCGACCAACACTCCTGTGCACCCTCCACCTCCTGCCCACTCTTCAGAGCTATGTCACTCACTTCTTCTAGGGCCCGACTGATATATGGGTAAGTGTCCTTAGCGGATATTAGAAAAAGAAATCGGATATCGGCCGATTATTATGATTATTATTATTTTTTTTATGCGCAACTTATCTAGAACATGGTGCCAGATTTCCTCATGTGGTTTTTGCTTGTACAGTACTTAGGGGTATAGCCACCAGCCAGTGCCGAATCCAGGAGGGGGATGGGGGGGGACCTCGCTCCCCCTAAGACTTTTTGGCACCCTTGATCCTTCTGTTTTCTTTTTTACTCTTTTTTAGAATAAATTCGTCAATATGTTCAATTATTGGCCCCTATGTCAATTTGCACCTCCCCCATAAGATTTTTCTCATTGGCACACTTTTCACATTGGTCCTCCCCCAAGAGTTTGCTCTAGATCCACCACTGGGCACCCGCTAAGGTTGACCATAATACCAATTTCCACTGTTTATCGCCATTATATTATTAAGAAGGTTATTATTTCTTTGAAATATGTATTTACATTTTTAATTTTCATGTTTTTGATTTTATATTGATGAAGAATTTAAACACAACTTCAATCGTGTCTTAAAAAAGTTATTTAAACTCACATCAACCATTGGAGAAACATCGCGTACATTTGAACTATTCATTATTATTATATCTCTCTGTCTATATTCCAGTTTGCACTGATTTTAAAACCTTCAAAACCACGAAATAAACTATAATAACGGTTAATTATTACGATAATCAAGCGAGGTGGAGAATATAGAACTCTAATTGTCTACCATTTATCACATATCCCCCATGGAAAAAGGTTTCGAGCAGAAACAAAACATCTTGCATCAACATTTTATATTTCTATTTCTAAATCCTAACGGCACTTTTTTTCCCAACAGAAATATTCTCTAGATAATTCAATCTTGGTGATAATTTACCTGACACAATTACCTTTAACATGTCCACGCGTAAAAGTAAGTCGGTAAAATGAAAGCAAGACACATAATAACAAATACTGTGCGTATACAATTGGAAAATTTAAAACTTGAAGGCATTTCTATAAGGGCTCTAGGGTGAGTTTGTTACCTTCAAAGATATATTTTTTGGGTTTTTCAACTATACTGGACAGAATGGATATATCAAAATTTTGATCAGACGAAATTGGGAAAAAGAGGGCGTGGGAGGGGGCCAAGTTGCCCTCCTGCTTTTTGGTCACTGAAAAAGGTACTATAACTTTTAATTTTTGTTTGGTTGAGCTCTCTCTTGATGTTCTAGGACCACTGGGTCGGTACGATTACCTCTGAAAAAAAAATTACACGCATCCGTGATCTTTCTTCTGGCAAAAAATACTAAGTTGCAAATTTTTGCAGATATGAGCTTGAAACCTATGTTATAGGGTTTTTCTGATACGCTGAATCTGACTGTGTGACTTTCATTAAAATTCTTTGAATTGTAGGGGATCTTTCCCCCCTCTTTCAAGAATCAGGTAAATTTTCTCAGGGTCGTAGCCTTTGATGAGTAATACTAAACTTAATAAAATTTATATATTTAGAATCAGCATTATAAGCCCATTCTTTTGATACATTTACTGACATCAAAATTCCGTTTTTAAAAGTTTCGATTACTATTTAGCCGTATCACTTGGCTTTTTTACTGTCTTTTTTTTATTACGTATATGAGGGGGTTCTTCCCTTAGTCAATACCACGCTCTTTATGCTAAATTAAAAATTGTGTTTAAATCACAAACCCCTGAATCACAAAGGCCGTTTAATTAGAATACATAGCTCTTTTGAAAGCACTAAAAAAAACTGTAGCGTAAAGAGTGAGGCATTGACTTGGGGGCGAACCCACTCACATACGTAATAATTTCTATTCGTTTTAAGTTCTAATGTTGTTTCTTACTTTCAGTTGAAAAAACTTGTTTTTTAATTTAATTTCTGATCGTTTTTTAAATAATGCTGGGAAATCCACTGCCCCCTTCATAGAAATGTCCCTTAACCCAAGGAAACATCCTCCACTGAAAGATTCTCCCGAGTAACCCCCTCCTCAAGAAAAAAATCCTTCCTGAGAATGTCTGTATACTTCCCAATAACCAATCCACGGGACAGGATCCCCCACCCCCGGAGGTGCAGGCTGAACGCCCACCGTGTGCGGGACCCCCCTCCATTCCCCGGGGCCGCAGGCCGAAGGCCGGCCACGGAACAGGATCCCCCACCCCAGGGCCACAGGCTGAAGGCTGGCCGCAGGCGGGATCCCCCAACCCGGGGTCACAGGGCCGAAAGCCGGACACGGTCGAGGCCCCCATCCCCAGGTTAGGTTAGGTTACCTAACATTTCTAGGGTTAGAAGCTTAGGTTAGGTTACATTAGGTGAAGTGGCGCGCCACTTATTCTAATGTAACCTAACCTAAGCTGCTAACCCTCGACCATTCTAAGGAAGGATTTTTTTCTTGAGGAGGGGGTTACTCGGGAGAATCTTTCCGTGGAGGATGTTTCCTTGGGTTAAGGGACATTTCTATGAAGGGGGGCGCTGGATTTCCCAGCATTATTTAAAAAACGATCCGAAATTAAATTAAAAAAAACAAGTTTTTTCAACTGAAAGTAAGAAGTAATATTAGAACTTAAAACGAACAGAAATTATTATGTATATGAGTGGGTTCGCCCCCAAGTCAATGCCTTGTTCTTTACGCTACAGTTTTTTTTAGTGCTTTCAAAAGAGCTATGTATTCTAATTAAACGGCCTTTGTGATTCAGGGGTTTGTGATTTAAAATTTTTTTTAATTTAGCATAAAGAGCGTGGTATTGACTAAGGGGAGAACCCCCTCATATACATAATAAAAAAAACAGTAAAAAAAACAAGTGATACGGCTCAATAGTAATCGAAACTTTTAAAAACGGAATTTTGATGTCAATAAATGTATCAAAAGAATGGGCTTATAATGCTGATTCTAAATATATACATTTTATTAAGTTTAGTATTACTCATCAACGGCTACGACCCTGAGAAAATTTACCTGATTTTTGAAAGAGGGGGGAAAAATCCCCTACAATTGAAAGAATTTTAATGAAAGTCACACCGTCAGATTCAGCGTATCAGAAAAACCCTATTACATAGGTTTCAAGCTCATATCTGCAAAAATTTGCAACTTAGTATTTTTTGCCAGAAGAAAGATCACGGATGCGTGTTAATTTTTTTTCAGAGGTAACCGTACCGACCCAGTGGTCCTAGAACATCAAGAGAGAGCTCATTCAAACGGAAATTAAAAGTTATAGTACCCTTTTTAGTGACCAAAATGCTGGAGGGCAACTTGGCCCCCTCCCACGCCCCCTTTTTCCCAATTTCGTCTGATCAAAATTTTGATACATCCACTCTGTCCAGTATAGTTGAAAAACCCAAAAAATATATCTTTGAAGGTAACAAATTCACCCTAGAGCCCTTATAGAAATGCCTTAAAGTTTTAAATTTTCCAATTGTATACGCACAGTATTTGTTATTATGTGTCTTGCTTTCATTTTACCGACTTACTTTTACGTGTGGACATGTTAAAGGTAATTGTGTCAGGTAAATTATCACCAAGATTGAATTATCTAGAGAACATTTCTGTTGGAAAAAAAAAGTGCCGTTAGGATTTAGAAATAGAAATATAAAATGTTGATGCAAGATGTTTTGTTTCTGCTCGAAACCTTTTCCCATGGGGGATATGTGATAAATGGTAGACAATTAGTGTTCTATATTCTCCACCTCGCTAGATTTTCGTAATAATTAACCGTTATTATAGTTTATTTCGTGGTTTTGAAGGTTTTAAAATCAGTGCAAACTGGAATATAGACAGAGAGATATAATAATAATGAATAGTTCAAATGTACGCGATGTTTCTCCAATGGTTGATGTGAGTTTAAATAACTTTTTTAAGACACGATTGAAGTTGTGTTTAAATTCTTCATCAATATAAAATCAAAAACATGAAAATTAAAAATGTAAATGCATATTTCAAAGAAATAATAACCTTCTTAATAATATAATGGCGATAAACAGTGGAAATTGGTATTATGGTCAACCTTAGCGGGTGCCCAGTGGTGGATCTAGAGCAAACTCTTGGGGGAGGACCAATGTGAAAAGTGTGCCAATGAGCAAAATCTTATGGGGGAGGTGCAAAGTGACATAGGGGCCAATAATTGACCATATTGACGAATTTATTCTAAAAAAGAGTAAAAAAGAAAACAGAAGGATCAAGGGTGCCAAAAAAAGTCTTGGGGGAACGAGGTCCCCCCCCCATCACCCTCCTGGATTCGGCACTGGCTGGTGGCTATACCCCTAAGTACTGTACAAGCAAAAACCACATGAGGAAATCTGGCACCATCTTCTAGATAAGTTGCACATAAAAAAAAATAATAATCGGACGATATCCGATTTTTCTTTTTCTAATATCCGCTAATGACACTTACCCATATATCAGTCGGGCCCTAGAAGAAGTTAGTGGCATAGCTCTGAAGAGTGGGCAGGAGGTGGAGGGTGTACAGGAGTGTTGGTCGGACACGGTTGGGTACTGCGATGACTTGTCAATAGTATGACTAGTAGCGTTGTCTTATACAGAAATTTTTGATGAAGATTGCATTTAATTATAGATAAACTAGTCAAAAACATGATGCTTAGTAATATTATTCCAATAATTGTTAACCTTTTTGATTAAATGTTTCTTTTATTAAACTGAGAAAAAGCAAGTTTCCTCAAAACATGCATATTTTGTGCAATTTCTACACCTCCTCATGTCATAATATACCTTTTTTGGTAAAAGGGGTTTTTAATTCAATTTAAACGATAAAATTACTTTTTAGGAGGTTGACTTCACAGTTTTCTGCGGTAAAGCAAAAAATTATCCAGGACCATATAATAGATATCTGATTAAGAGTTGGGCGAGGGGGGAGTTATGCCACAAAAATATTCTAGGGTGCTATCAAAACCAAATTTTGTCAGGTAAGCGGAGGGGGGATTTCTTTACCTGCATTTTAAAATACAGTTGATGAGTCTGAGAAATATTTTTTGGGGATAAATAGTCGTTTCACCTGGATTTTTTAGATCAATTTACGAGCTGAAGATATTTTTCGTTTTGAGTGCTCACCCCCTAGATATTGCCCTATCTTAAGAAAGTGGCTCTTCTTTAACAAATTTAGCCTTAGCTAGTTAAAACTGTGCACAAATTCCTGATTTTTTATCGTGTTACTTTCCTAATAAAGGAACATTTAGTATTTTTTTTTCTAATTTTGAGTTTTTTCTTAAGAAAATGATCCATCGTTAACAAATTTAGCCCTAGCTAGTTAAAACTGTGCATAAATTCATGATTTTTTTTATTTAGTCTAGCAGCTCTTTACTTTTAGTTGAAAAAATGTCTTTTTGTGGAAAAAAAGTTTTTGTCACTCTAACAAGTTTATCACTAGACATAAGTTTACAGAAAATTTAAGTTTGAACAATTGTTCGTTATTATTTCTGCTCGTTTTTGATTCAGTCTAGTAGCTCTTTACTTTTAGTTGAAAAAATGTCCTCTTGTGGAAAAAAAGTTTTTGTTACTCTAACAAGTTTATCACTAGACATAAGTTTACAGAAAATTTAAGTTTGAACAATTATTCGTTATTATTTCTGCTCATCTTTGATTTAGTCTAGTAGCTCTTTACTTTTAGTTGAAAAATGCCCTCTTGTGGAAAAAAAGTTTTTGTCATTCTAGCAAGTTTATCACTAGACATAAGTTTACAAAAAATTTAAGTTTGAACAATTATTCGTTATTATTTCTGCACATCTTTGATTTAGTCTAGTAGCTCTTTACTTTTAGTTGCAAAATGTCCTCTTGTGGAAAAAAAGTTTTTGTCACTCTAGCAAGTTTATCACTAGACATAAGTTTACAGAAAATTTAAGTTTGAACAATTGTTCGTTATTATTTCTGTTCATCTTTGATTTAGTCTACTAGCTCTTTACTTTTAGTTGAAAAATGTCCTCTTGTGGAAAAAAAGTTTTTGTCACTAGCAAGTTTATCACTAGACATAAGTTTACAGAAAATTTAAGTTTGAACAATTATTTGTTATTATTTCTGCTCATCTTTGATTTAGTCTAGTAGCTCTTTACTTTTAGTTGAAAATATCCTCTTGTGGAAAAAAATTTTTTGTCACTCTAACAAGTTTATGACTAGACATAACTTTACTGAAAATTTAAGTTTGAACAATTGTCTATCACTAGACATAAGTTTACAGAAAATTTAAGTTTTAACAATGATTCGTTATTATTTCTACTCCTATTTGATTTAGTCTAGCAGCTCTTTACTTTTAGTTGAAAAATGCCCTCTTGTGGAAAAAAAAGTTTTTATCACTCTAGCAAGTTTATCACTAGACATAAGTTTACAGAAAATTTAAGTTTGAACAATTATTCGTTATTATTTCTGCACATCTTTGATTTAGTCTAGTAGCTCTTTACTTTTAGTTGAAAAATGTCCTCTTGTGGAAAAAAAGTTTTCGTCACTCTAACAAGTTTATCACTAGACATAAGTTTACAGAAAATTTAAGTTTGAACAATTGTTCGTTATTATTTCTGCTCATCTTTGATTTAGTCTAGTAGCTCTTTACTTTTAGTTGAAAAATGTCCTCTTGTGGAAAAAAAAGTTTTTGTCACTCTAACAAGTTTATCACTAGACATAAGTTTACAGAAAATTTAAGTTTGAACAATTATTCGTTATTATTTCTGCTCATCTTTGATTTAGTCTAGTAGCTCTTTACTTTTATTTGAAAATGTCCTCTTGTGGAAAAAAAGTTTTTGTCACTCTAACAAGTTTATCACCAGACATAACTTTACTGAAAATTTAAGTTTGAACAATTGTTCGTTATTATTTCTGCTCATCTTTGATTTAGTCTAGTAGCTCTTTACTTTTAGTTGAAAAATGTCCTCTTGTGGAAAAAAAGTTTTTGTCACTCTAACAAGTTTATCACTAGACATAAGTTTAGAGAAAATTTAAGTTTGAACAATTATTCGTTATTATTTCTGCTCATCTTTGATTTAGTCTTGTAACTCTTTACTTTTAGTTGAAAATGTCCTCTCAGACCTGTACAGTATTGACTTCACTGCCCTAAGAGTAAAGTGCTTAACAAATGTTTGTGAATTTGTTTATTAATAAATGCATATATATAGAACAATGTCTTTAAATTTTCACTTTAGATTTCTTCTTCTTTGGTGTATAGGCAACTGTCGTGAACCACTAATGTTGGTAAATCATTTGGATTCACTGTATATTGGTCTTGATTGACTGCAAAGTCATGGTCACATTTTCTACAGTACAATGTAACTTCACTCTTGTAATATCTCTTTGTACAGTCAATGATAATATTTGCATTCATATTATGAAATTCACGAGTTTCAATCTGTCTATTTGAAGCAATATCACATAGAGTGTTTTCAAACGGTGAATCACATTCGGTAACTGCCAAATAAAAATCACTTGGTTTATAGTCATAATAGGCAGTGTCGTCACAACGATGACGTAGAACCCAAATTGTCTTGTTACCCCAACAGTTGAATCGTAGACCTGGCTCCTCATCCCAGAATAATTTAAATCCACGACGATACTAATGTCGTAGAAATAAACTAAAATCACGTTTGGGATTCTTTCCAATCATAGTGGGGTAAGTATTCTCCCACTGATCACATTTATCATAGTGACAATTGGAGCACAGGTGCCCTCTAGGGTGAGAGTCACAAATCTCCTCAAGGCATGAATTACATCCTTTAATTTGTACTGCATAGCCTCTATGTAATTTGCAAGGATTACATAATTTACACTTTTCACTATAGTCATCAATAATTGTACAATTCTCACATTGAGTCCAACTGCCAAGAGTGTACATGCACAGTGGACATGTATAGAACTTTTTTGGTTTCCGATGTCAACTCTCTCACAGCTAAAACGAAACTGATCCTCGTTCGATAAATTCAGTGGGGGGAATGGGGAGAGGAGTAACTCTGTGACGTTACCTCTTTCGAATGGAGGAGCCATCTACATTGAATCCATTGGCAATGTTTTCAAAAGTATATCCACGATATTATTCTGCTTTGTTCAAATTAATATATCAATAAATTGAGTATAAGCACTTGAGTCACATCTTAAAAGTTTCATACAATAGTCCAATGGGGGAGAATCAGTTTTCATTATATTGTCAAGTGTTCCCCGAGAGAATATCCTGCGTTGAAGAGATAACTCGAGAAAATCGTCATCCAAAATCAAATGTTTTTCCATAAACACTAGATTTGATCTAATTCTCTCTTTCTCAAATTTATTCATTTTTCAATCCTTTCACTCTGACTGCTGACTGTAGACTGACCCTGATTCGTTAGCCCTAACCTAACCTGACCAGAAAAGAAAGGGAACATTTTCGATTTCGAAACAATTTTATTGAATAATTACAACAACAACAATAATACTAAGCATGTACATTAGCGATACAGTTTATTGTCTTCGATATGTTTCACTAATGCACTTAAAGCACATTGAAGTCTATTCACATGTGCTACATCAACTTTTGCAGCGAAACATAATTGATCCTCCATTTTAAATTTGCTCAAGGATATCACATATCTTGCATATACTTCATCCCATTCCAGACAAAGCCATGATCCTCTCGTGATTTCCACCGCAATGTTTGGTGCTCTTGTATTATTGCCATCTACTTCTAATAGGGTAAACATTCCACTCGCCATCAACACACAAATATATATCCGAATGAGTAAAGTCAAACTGTTCTCACTCCTTTGAATTCTATTCACAGACTAATAAAAACTATAGCAAAAATCCTTTCCTTATATTCTCTGCAATCCTCCGCCGCTAATATGTAAGCGAGCCTCTGATTGGTCTAGAAGGAGATGTAACCGAGTCTCTGATTAGCTTAGAAGGAGACACGTGATCCTGTTTCCCGTTATCGGATCAATAAAATTTCCAATTGATTACGCAATCAAGTTCTCGGAAATCCATTTCCTAATCGATTACGCAATCAATTTCTCAGAAAACCATCTCCCTAGGGAGGCTATGCCCATATATGGTGTGGGATTGCGCAGGTGTTCTCCCTGGGGACTCTATGCCCATATATGGTGTGGGATTGGGACTGGCAGCACAGGTGTTCTCCCTAGGGATTCTATGCCCATATATGGTGTGGGATTGCACAGGTGTCCTCCCTGGGGACTCTATGCCCATATATGGTGTGGGATTGGGACTGACAGCACAGGTGTGATCTAATTCTCTCTTTCTCAAATTTATTCATTTTTCAATCCTTTTACTCTGACTGCTGACTCTAGACTGACCCTGATTCGTTAGCCCTAAACTAACCTAACCTGAACCGAAAAGAAAGGGAACATTTTTGATTTCGAAATAATTTTATTGAATAATTACAACAACAAAAATACTAAGCATGTACAAAAAGCGATATAGTTTATTGTCTTCGATATGTTTCACTAATGCACTTAAAGCACATTGAAGTCTATTCACATGTGCTACATCAACTTTTGCAGCGAAACATAATTGATCCTCCATTTTAAATTTGCCCAAGGATATCACATATCTTGCATATACTCCATCCCATTCCAGACAAAGCCGTGATCCTCTCGTGATTTCCACCGCAATGTTTGGTGCTCTTGTATTATTGCCATCAACTCCACTATCAACTTCTAATAGGGTAAACATTCCACTCGCCATCAACACACAAATATATATCCAAATGAGTAAAGTCAAACTGTTCTCACTCCTTTGAATTCTATTCACAGACTAATAAAACTATAGCAAAAATCCTTTCCTCATATTCTCTGCAATCCTCCGCCGCTAATATGTAAGCGAGCCTCTGATTGGTCTAGAAGGAGACACGTGATCCTGTTTCCCGTTATCGGATCAATAAAATTCACAATCGATTACGCAATCAAGTTCTCAGAAATCCACTTCCCCTTCGATTACGCAATCAATTTCTCAGAAATCCATTTTCCCTAGGGACTATGCCCATATATGGAGTCCCGTCACGATCTCATGAGGTTAAACTAGGTTACGCAATCAATTTCTCGGAAACGGGTTCTCCCTGGGGATTCCATTCCCATATATGGTGTCCCGTCATGACTGACGGCACAGGTGTTCTCCCTAGGGACTCTATGCCCATATATGGACTCCCGTTTCTGCTGGTACCCGCCTTTCTACTAACCTAGTCTCTTGTATCCCTTGTGTTTGAGCAATCTTTCTTAAAGAACTGTGACAACATGTCAAACTCCTGCGTATTGATTTATTTTTGACATTTATATCCGACATGTATGAGGTATGAGGCGGATTACCCCTTTCTTAACCCTGGCCCTGCTAAAGTAATAGAGTAGAAGTAGAGAAGAGAGACATGTTGTCATAATTCTTTAACTAAAAGGACTATGCATTTGAGAAGGACTATTAATTCATTAATAGTCCATAATTCAAGAAGTTGAGAAAGAGCAAGGGATACAAGAGACTAGTTTACAAGGAATTAGTCACATATCCGACAAATTTCCATCATTAGTATCTGAGCCGTCGAAATAGGAAAATTTCCTTAGATAATTTTGCTATACGTTAATTTTTGCGCCCTTTACGTTAAAGTCTGAATTTATATTTAAAAAATTATTTAATTCGTAAAGGGCGTTCCCTCTCAATATTCTGATATTATTGCTCAAGTTATACAAAAGTTATCCTGCATAAAGAGCAATGGTTGAGAAAGCTCCACCAGCTCCTGTTGACTGTTGAAAAATTGAGAGGGACACCTGACAACTGCTTTGGACACCTGAAAAGAATGCTTTAGGAAACTGCTGGTAGTTAGAAGGAAAAAGAAACTTGGCAATGTTGGAAGGAAAAATATTGGCAATATATTGTAAATATGCACAAACTGATTTATAAGAAAACATCGACAGGATGGATTTTACAAAGTTTGTTTTTCCTTCTAACTACCCGCAATTTCCTAAGGCATTCTTTTTAGGTGTCCAAAGCAGTTGACACAGGAGCAAATTGTTCAAATCTGATTGTACAAACTCATTGATTCCATCATTCTTGTTTTATATGTAGTGGATGATTACCTGCTTGTGCATTGTTTTGCTTTTTAATAATTGATTAAAAAAATCCACAGAACAAGTTTTTCAATGAAAAGTAATTCCAAGTGTAAAACTAACGCAAATCACCATCAGTAAATAAATTTAACCCAACACAAACAGAAATTACTAGAAATAACCAAGTCAAACTCAAAACAAGGCAAAAATTAACATCAGTAGGGCTGACAGCCCCCAATCCTTCTCAAGACCAGAACATTATTTGTACTTTACTTAAAACAAAATACATTTTAAATGTTTTCACTTTTTAGCTTTCGTGAATAAAAATTATCAAAACTTTAAGGAATAAACTAAGGACAATCCATGGTCCTATAGTTCAAATTTCCCCTTAATATTGTAAATGGAGTACTGTGGTACAGTATCAGTGTTGGAAGTATCAGTGATGCTAGTTGTAGTGGTAGCAAGCAAATATTACCTTTTTGATCAACTCCCTTATCGTTTCATGAAAGTTCCAAATTAATCAAAACTTTAAGGAATAAACTATAAGGACAATCCATGGTCCTCAAGTTCAAATTTCCCATCAATATTGTAAATGGAGTACTGTGGTAGCAGTAGCAGTATCAGTGGTGCTAGTTGTGGTGGTAGCAAGTAAATATTGCCTGTTTGATCAACTCCCTTATCATTTCCTGAAAGTTCCAAATTAATATACTCAGTCATTCCTGGCTTACGCCCTTTTGACAATCCTTATACACATAACGTGTTTTGATTTAGTTCAACACGTTAATCAACATTTTCTGAAAGTCTCACCTGAATGGTCTTTGTCCTTCTGGAAAGTAAAGTTCAAATATATACCTTTCTCAATAACATATACTATATTTAAACAACGAGAGAATTGCCCCGAGGACTGTGAGGTTGACATCCACAAAGACATTATTACTGGATTTTCCAACAATTCTGAACCAAAGAGCTCTCTTAAAATTTTGATTTGATAGGTTTTGGGGAATGATAGGCTGGTTGCCCTCCATTTACTGTTGACTCTTTAAAAGGGCACTAGAACTTCCAATCAAATAAGCCCCTTTTGATCCGAAGTTTATACGACCATCCGTTCCATTAAAACCTTATTTGCCCCGGGGCATAACTTTCAACTCTTGCTCCTGGGTTCTGGGGGGGGGGCTGTTTCCACCCTAAAGACATTGTTTTACGCTCACTGGACTGTTGTGATGCTAGGTATTTACTTTTGACTCCTAAATCAGTATTTTTGTTTTTTTTATACTTGGCTTTTATGTTTTCAGTAAACTGCTAGTTTACTGTGATCCTACAAACATATTTGCTCTAGCTTTATTGATATATGTTAGCCAAATACTCGCCCGAAGTTTAGTATTAAGGTATCAAATTGCTTCGAGCTCCTTGGCACACTTAGCAGCAGTGAAGAAGCCTGGAAGTATTTTAAATCGCAGACAAGCGAAGCAGCACAATTGGTGCTTGGCAAGAGAGGATTTCCGCATAAATTTTGGCTAACAAACGAAATACTGGAGGTTATAGAGCAATGACGGAGGGCGAGACTCCTTGGGGACATTTTCACTTATCGCAGGCTTAATGAAGTGTGAAACTGTCTCATTCACCAGGACAGAACTCAGTTTGTTACAAGGAAAGCTGATGAAATTGAATTAGCAGCAAAAAAGAAAGACATGGATAGCCTCTTCAAACATCTCCGAGATCTTACGGAAGATAAAACTCCTACATTAGGGCCTGTCCTATCCCTGGATGGGACACTTGTCTCTGATGAGGGTACTTGTCTTGAGAGGTGGAAGGACCACTTCTGCTCGCTCTTAAATAATACTAGCCCGTCTGTCTCGCCAAATAAAAGTCTACCCCAGCTAATCTACCAGTCAAAGGCTTGAAGAAGATGTTCCTTCATATGAGCCTTTCAGCCCCTCAGAAATTGGAAACGCAGTTAAAAGGCTCAAGAATAGCAAAGCTGCTGGTATCTGTGGCTTAAGCTCTGAACTGCTGAAATATGCTGGTCCTACGATGCTCCTGTTTCTCCACACTCTGTTCTCCACAATTTGGCAAACTGAGATAATTCCTGAAGATTGGCGGAAAGGTGTCATCATCCCCTTGTGGAAAAGGAAAGGCTCTAGAAATGGCTTTTCAAATTACCGTGGAATAACTCTGCTGTCAGTCACATGAAACCTTTTCTCAATGGTCCTGCTGAATCGTTGTCGGAATATAGTTCGTGGGATTTGGCGACCTGAACAAGCTGCTTTAATGTCGGACCGTTTCACCATCGAGCAGATTTTCACGATTAGACATATAATAGAAAAAGTCACTGAGTTCTGCCAGAAGGCTTTTTTCGCCTTCGTTGACTTCCGTGCTGCGTTCGACTCAGTGGATCGAGAGGCACGTTGGAATATTTTAGCGTCGACTGGCCTCCCCGAGAAATACTGCAGACTCTTCCAAGCTTTACACGATGACACAGAGAGCTGTTTTCAAGTCAATGGCCGGCGCAGCCCATTCTTTCGAATCACGACAGGGGTTCGTCGAGGATGTGCAGTGGCCCCAGAGCTCTTCAATGTCATCATAGACTATGTTATGACAAAGACGACTTCACGTCTCAGCTTTGGAGGTCGCGTCATCTCAGATGCTGATTTTTCTGACGACCTGGTCATCCTAGCGGACTCCATGGATCAGTTACTAGAAACGCTTCAAATCTTATGAGAAGAGGCCGCAATTGTGGGACGGCAGATAAACTGGAACAAAACGAAAATAATATCCATAGACCTATCTTCTCCTGCTGTCATTTCTCCAGTCAGTATGGACGTAACAACTAGTTTAGAAGTTGTCAAAAAAAAAACAACTAAAAAACGTCTCAAAGATCTGTTTATATCCACTTTCAAACACGATTTCAGGAGGGGGAGGGGGTCAAACCCCCCAACCCATCCAGATGCGGTCTTGGTATGCTATCTTGTAAGGGTTTCAAAAATAATAATTCCCCCCCCCCCTTAATAACAACACAAAAGCTGTTCTTGAAACTTCCAGTTCGATCTGCTAGCTGTGAGATCAAACTTAGTGATGGGAGGTGTGCTACCGCTCAAATTGTTCATTCATTACCGCATTTTATAATCGGTCTTTTTTCGTTAGTTTCTTTCAGCTTAGCGGAACACAAGACAAAGACCAGTGACAGAATAGATGGAAAATATATATTTTGGGCTATATATTTGCACATTAGGCGGGGGGGGGAATTATTTGGACACTGTGAAATTAGAAAACAATTCTTACTTCATAATATGCAGAATATTTGTACCTAACACATCCAGGGCGCCGGCAGAAAATTTTTCAGGGGGGGGGACGACAAAATAGCAGTGGTGGTTGGGTGACTGGGAATATATTTCATGATATGTTTTCGTAGGAACAAGTTTATTTTTATATACTTTTAGGAAAAAACTCTCAAATAAAAAGAGCAATTAAATTGCATGCAAAATGAAACAAAATACAATAAATTTTAACGACAAGGGTTCCTGACAAAGAAATCAATGTATTTAATCAATTATATGTTTAATTATTATGCATTTAATCTTAAAAGAAAATCAAACTCAAACCAAAATTACAGAAAGATCTATTGCTTTGGTAGATTATAACAAATGTAGACTTGTCTTTAGTAGTGGGGCCACTCTGCTTTCTGCAAGGCCCATAGCAAGGATTTCTGCAACGCCCTGCATTCCACAGCGCCCATAGCAGATTCCCATAGGATTTCCACAACGCCCTCTTACGTCACGATATCCCTGGCAAGATTCCCGGGATTCCAGGTGACGCAATTTTGTTTCAGTATTTTCATATGATTAATTTAACTTGTCGAGTGTGATCGGGATATTTAACGAGTACCAATAATAGGAAATTAACATAGGATTTCAAGCGGTAAGTTCCCCCGGAATACAAGCGATCCCGGAATACAAGCGGTCCCATGTTTATAGCTGGCAAGATTCACGGGATTCCAGGTGTTCCAATATTTCCCCCTAGCAAACGCCATTTTGTCGCGATTCGTAGCCATTTTGGCACGTCTATTGTTTTCTTGTGTTATCTTCCCTCTTTAAATAGAAGCCCCATACACGAGTCTTGACGTGATACATTTATCAGCCGTTCCTTAGATATTGCTGATATTCTCGTTTCACAAACAGTAGGCATATAGTTCGTTTTGATTGTGTTCGGCATCCCTCTCAACAATTGGTTAAAGTTTCATATTTATGCTCTAAGCTCATTTGGAGATCCAGGTGTGTTTTTTTCTTAATAAAAACCTTTTAAATTAAGAATTGGCAACTAAAATTAATATACAGCCCTTATTTCCAGGGCTGTGTTGGGTTTTGTCAATGTCTGAGTTATAGTTTTTTGACCTTTGGACTGTTTTGAACGGATTTGCTATCTCAAAGTTTTATCGAAGGTTTTTGGAGGGAGAGCTACTAAAAGGGCATGGAAGGGGTTTGGCAGCCGTCAAATCACTTTTCAACATCCCTCTCAACATGTCCTGAAAGTTTCAACTTGATACCCTCAGCTATTCTTGAAATAATGCAGATCCTCATTTTTGATAAACTGGATGCACTTAGCGTCTTTTGATTTTGAATAACATACCCCTGATTATTCTCCCAAATTTCACCTTAATACACTTAGTCTTTTCGAATAAACCCAGGCACAAACATTTCCTGTTTATAAATCCTGCATGTAAACAATGGGCAAATTACATAACTTATAATCCTCGACCCAGGACTGTGAGAGGGATTGGCATACCTGGAGTCATTTTTATTGGACCTTTTGACTACTTTGAACAAAATGACGATTAAACAATTTTGATCATTGTATAGGAGAGGTTGCACCTAAAAAGGTTAAGGAGAGGGGGTTGCCCTCCAATCTCTCTTCAACATTCCCTCAATATATCTTGAAAGTTTCAACCTAATACCCTCAGACGTTCGTTAGATATTACTGATATTTCCCTTTTCACAATCAGCAAGCATATGCAGGGGTGTCCACAAAGTCTGGATATATATAAATTTTGATATTTTATTTGACATTTTTGTGTATAAAACCTTGAAACTTCTACAGTAGGATTCTCTGGTATGTTGAATATGATGGCGTGATTTACATTAAGATTCCTTGAATTTTAGGGAATGTTCTCTCACTATTTAAAAAATAAGGTAAATTTTCTCAGACTCGTAACTTTTATTGGGTGAAACTAAAGTTGATGAATTTTATACGAGTTTTTATGTATCTACAGATATTGAGATTCCGTTATTTTAGAGTTTCGGTAAATTTTTAAAATTCGTCTATATCCAGACTTTGTGGACACCCTGTAGTTTGTTTTGATTGTATTCGGTATCCCTCTCAACATTTGCTTAAAGTTTCATCTTGATATTTTAAGCTGTTTTGGAGATCCAGGATTAAATACCCCCTCTTTTCTTAATAAAACTCTTATATGTTTACAATGTGCAGATTGCATAACTTCTGGCCCTTGCCCGGAAGCTTTTGGGGGTTTTGTCAACCCCTGAGTTAAAGTTAGCTGACTTTTGGACTATTTTGAACCAAATAGCTATTTCAAAGCTTTCATCAGATGTATTTGGTGAATAATGGGTGTGGGGAAGGGGACTGGTTGCCCTTCGATCAGTTTTCACCCTTAGAAAAGGACTTGAACTTTCGATTTCCAACCGAACGAGCCCTTTTAAAAATTTATACGACTACCCCTTGCCATACAAACCCTATATGTTAACAATAGGGAACTAGCCTAACTTGCGTCTCTTGCCCCGTGGGCTGGGGGGTGTGAACCCTGGAGGCACTGACAGTTGGCCTTTGTACTATATTGGACAAAATGATTGTCTCAAAATCATTATTGGATACATTTGGGGAAAAAGATTGGGGTGGGCTGATTGCCCTCCGATCACTTTTAATTCTTAAAAAGGGAACTAGAACTTGTTGATTTCCATTCAAATGAACCTCCTCTTCCGAAAAATACTATATGTAAACAATGGGCTGGTTGTATCACTTATAGCAGTTGCACCGAGGTCTATGGTTAAGGGGTGGAGGGGGCTGACATTCCCAGAAACATAGTTAATGGACCTTTCAACTATGCTGAACAAAATGGCTGTCTTAAGATTTGGATTGAATGTGTTTGGAGAATTGATGGGCTTAGGAGGGAGGCTGGTTGTCCTTCAATCGGTTTTGACTCTTAAGAAAGGTACTAGAACTTTCCATTTCCAATCGAATGAGCTTCTTTCGAAGCTTGTACAACAATTCCTTCTATACGAAGTGCGTTGGTTCGAAAAAAGAAGAAAAACATACATTGTGCCCACTTCGTTCTTTACTTAGATAGTAAAATTGCGCTGCTTATGATAGAATGCCAAAAGACAAGGAGATGAAGGAGAGTTTCATTTCATATAGCCTCCTTAGTGCTGCTACTTGAAAGACAAGTAGAGATGCCTCAGGAGGTCCGATCAGCACACCATATATGGGCATAGAACCACGTGGTTTATGGATTTTGTCAGTGAGAATGAAAAAACAGGAATTTTGTCACTTTTATGTCTGTTTTTATGGTTTTTGTCAGTGAGAATTTGAAAAACAGGAACTTTCTCACTTTTATGTCTGTTTTTATGGTTTTTGTCAGTGAGAATGAAAAAACAGGAACTTTGTCACTTTTATGTCTGTTTTTATGGTTTTTGTCAGTGAGAATTTGAAAAACAGGAACTTTCTCACTTTCATGGATTATTGAGTCATTAATCAAATTGTCTCCGGGGAAGTTAATTAATGTCTGACAGATGACGTCAAGTTAATTAATGTCTTTGGAGTTCTACCAAGAGAATGTTTCCGGGGCAAAGTTTAGATCACACATGACAGATGATGTCATGATTGATTGATTGACATGAAAGGGGAATTAATTTGTTGTTTCTAAAGAGAACTGTCTCCGAGCGAATGTTTAGATCTTAGCGATGAATTGTTTTAGCGCGGGAATCAGGTTTCTTAGTAATTTGAAATGAGTCAGCGCAGAGATGCCAAACAAAAGGAACACGCTGAAATTACGTTTAGGGATTATTTGGGCGAAGCCGTTTTAGCTATTTTATGGGATTATTTCGGCGAAACAGTTAGAGACATTTTAAAAGATGATTTAAAAGATGATTTTAGAAGAGAGTTTAAGGGTGAAACTCTGTGGTCGTTATAATACACAAGTTGTATTTTAACAGTGTCGTGAGGTCCTCTACCCCAACCCCAAAGGGTTCCGATCCCCCTACCCCAACCCCAAAGGGTTCCAATCCCCCTACCCCAACCCCGAAGGAAGCCCCCGGTACTCAAAGGTCCCCCAAGCTCCCAAAGGGCCCCCAGACCCCCAAAGGCCCTCCCCAGACCCCCAAAGGCCCTCCCCGGGCCCCCAAAGGCCCACCGGGCTCCCAAAAGACCACCGGGCTCCCAAAGGGCCCCCCGGACCCCCAAAGGCCCTCACCCGGTCCCCAAAGGTCCACCGGGCTCCCAAAGGACCAATCGGCCCTCAAGTGCCCCCCAGACCCCCAAAGGCCCTCCCCAGACCTCCAAAGGCCCTCCCCGGGTCCCCAAAGGCCCTCCCCCAGTCCCCAAAGGTCCACAGGGCTCCCAAAGGGCCACCCGGCCCTAAAGGGCCCCCCAGACCCCCAAAGGACCCCGGCGCCCGAAAGGCCCCTGAGCCCCCATTTTTAATACTTTTTTATGGCTTTATTATATCTTTTCAGAACAAGTTATTTTCTTAATGTCCATCCTAAACCCATTTTACAAGTTGAAGTACCCATCCTTTTCACCCACAACTTTACTATACTGATTTTTGAATGCTCCAACACCAAGCAATACTTTTCAATGGCATTTCAGAACAAGTTCTTTTCTTAATGTCCCTCCTAAACCCATTTTACAAATTGCAGTACCCATCCTTTACACCCACAACTTTACTTTACAGCTTTTTGAATGCTCCAACACCAAGCAATACTTTTCAAAGGGCATTTCAGAACAAGTTCTTTTCATAATGTCAATCCTAAACCCATTTTACAGGTTGAAGTTCCCATCCTTTTCACCCACAACTTTACTTTACAGCTTTTTGAATGCTCCAACACCAAGCAATACTTTTCAAAAGGCATTTCAGAACAAATTCTTTTCTTAGTGACCGTCCTAAACCCATTTTACAAATTGAAGTACCCATCCTTTTCACCCACAACTTATTTATAGGTAAGAGTTTGAAGTTTTACCTTAGAGACTTAGCTTAGAGTTTTAGTTTGGTTTAGTTTTAGTGAAAAGTCTAGAGGTTTTTTTTTAGCTTAGACTCTTAGCTTAGAGTTTTTGTTAGAGTTCTAGTTTAGTTTAGTTTTAGTTAAGAGTTTAGAGTTTTTAGCTTAGAGTCTTAGCTTAAAGTTTTAGTTTGGTTTAGTTTTAGTTAAAAGTTTAGAGTTTTTTTTTTAGCTTAGAGTCTTAGCTTAGAGTTTTTGTTAGAGTTCTAGTTTACTTTAGTTTTAGTTGAGAGTTTAGAGTTTTTAGCTTAGAGTCGTAGCTTAGATTTTTATTCAGAGTTCTAATTTAGTTTAGTTTAGTTACAGTTCAGAATTTAGAGTTTTAGCTTAGAGTCATAGCTTATAATTTTACTTAAAGTTGTGGGTTAAGTTTTAGTTAAGAGTTTCGAGTTTTAGCTTAGAGTCTTATCTTAGAGTTTTTGTTAGAGTTGAAGTTTAGTTTAATTTTAGTTAAGAATTTGATGTTTTACCTTTGAGTTTCAGTTAGAGTTCTAGTTTAGTTTACTTTTAGTTAAGAGTTTAGAGTTTTTAGCTTAGAGTCTTAGCTTAAAGTTTTAGTTTGGTTTAGTTTTAGTTAAAAGTTTAGAGTGTTTTTTTGCTTAGAGTCTCAGCTTAGAGTTTTTGTTAGAGTTCTAGTTTAGTTTAGTTTTAGTTAAGAGTTTAGAGTTTTTAGCTTAGAGTCTTAGCTTAGAGTTTTATTCAGAGTTATAGTTTAGTTTAGTTTAGTTACAGTTCAGAATTTAGAGTTTTAGCTTAGAGTCATAGCTTATAATTTTACTTAAAGTTGTAGTTTGGTTAAGTTTTAGTTAAGAGTTTCGAGTTTTAGCTTAGAGTCTTAGCTTAGAGTTTTTGTTAGAGTTGAAGTTTAGTTTAATTTTAGTTAAGAATTTGATGTTTTACCTTTGAGTTTCAGTTAGAGTTCTAGTCTAGTTTACTTTTAGTTTAGAGTTTACAGTTTTTTAGCTTAGAGTCTTAGCTTAGAGTTTTAGTTAGAGTTCTAGTTTAGTTTAGTTTTAGTTAAGAGTTTAGAATTTTAGCTTAGAGTCTTAGCTTAGAGTTTTGTTAAAGTTCTAGTTTATTTTAGTTTTGAGTTCTAGTTTAGTTTACATATAGTTAAGAGTTTGGAGTTTTACCTTAGAGACTTAGCATAGAGTTTTAGTTTAGTTTAGTTTTAGTTAAGAGTTTAGAGTTTTTTAGCTTAGAGTCTTAGCTTAGAGTTTTTGTTAGAGTTCTAGTTTAGTTTAGTTTTAGTTAAGAGTTTGGTGTTTTACCTTAGAGTCTTAGTTTAGAGTTTTAGTTAGAGTTCTAGTTTAGTTTAGTTTTAGTGAAGAGTTTAGAGTTTTTTAGCTTAGAGTCTTAGCTTAGAGTTTTTGTTAGAGTTCTAGTTTATTTTAGTTTTAGTTAAGAGTTTAGAGTTTTTAGCTTAGAGTCTTAGCTTAGAGTTTTTGTTGAAGTTTTAGTTTAGTTTAGTTTTAGTAAATAGTTTAGAGTTTTAGCTTAGAGTCTTAGCTTATAGTTTTTGTTAGAGCTGAAGTTTAGTTTAGTAATAGTTAGGAGTTTAGAGTTTTAGCTTAGAGTCTTAGCTTAGAGTTTTTGTTAGAGTTCTAGTTTAGTTTAGATATAGTTAAGAGTTTGGAGTTTTACCTTAGAGACTTAGCTTAGAGTTTTAGTTTAGTTTAGTTTTAGTTAAGAGTTTGGAGTTTTTAGCTTAGAGTCTTAGCTTAGAGTTTTTGTTAGAGTTCTAGTTTAGTTTAGTTTTAGTTAAGAGTTTGGTGTTTTACCTTAGAGTCATAGCTTAGACATTTAGTTAGAGTTCTAGTTTAGTTTAGTTTTAGTTATGAGTTTAGAATTTTAGCTTAGAGTCTTAGCTTAAAGTTTTTGTTAGAGTTCTAGTTTAGTTTAGTTTTAGTTAAGAGTTTAGAGTTTTTAGCTTAGAGTCTTAGCATAGTTTTTGTCGAAGTTCTAGTTTAGTTTAGTAATAGTTCAGAGTTTAGAGTTTTAGCTTAGAGTCTTAGCTTAGAGTTTTTGTTAAAGTTGAAGTTTAGTTTAGTAATAGTTAAGAGTTTAGAGTTCTAGCTTAGAGTCTTAGCTCAGAGTTTTTGTTAAAGTTGAAGTTTAGTTTAGTAATAGTTAAGAGTTTACAGTTTTAGCTTAGAGTCTTAGCTTAGAGTTTTAGTTTAGTTTAGTGTTAGTTAAGAGTTTAGACTTTTTGCATAGAGTCTTAGCTTAGAGTTTTTGTTAGAGTTCTAGTTTAGTTTAGTTATAGTTAAGAGTTTAGAGTTTTTAGCTTAGATTCTTAGCTTAGAGTTTTAGTTTAGTTTAATTTTATTTAAGAGTTTAGAGTTTTACCATAGAGTCTTATCTTAGGGTTTTTTTAGAGTTCTAGTTTAGTTTAGTTTTAGTTAAGAGTTTAGAGTTTTTAGCTTAGAGTCTTAGTTTAGAGTTTTTTGTTGCAGTTCTAGTTTAGTTTAGAGTTTTAGCTTAGACTTGGAGTTTTAATTAGAGTTCTAGTTTAGTTTAGTTTTAGTTAAGAGTTTAGAGTTTTAGCTTAGAGTCTTAGCTTAAAGTTTTTGTTAGAGTTCTAGTTTAGTTTAGTTTTAGTTAAGAGTTTAGAGTTTTAGCTTAGAGTCTTAGCTTAGTGTTTTTGTTAGAGTCCTAGTTAAGTTTAGTTATAGTTAAGAGTTTGAAGTTTTACCTTAGAGACTTAGCTTAGAGTTTTAGTTAAGTTTAGTTTTACTTAAGAGTATAGAATTTTAGCTTAGAGTCTCAGCTTAGAGTTTCTGTTAGAGTTCTAATTTAGTTTTAGTTAAGAGTTAAGTGTTTTTAGCTTAGAGTCTCAGTTTAGAGTTTTTGTTGAAGTTCTAGTTTAGTTTAGTTTTAGTTTAGAGTTTTAGCTTAGACTTAGAGTATTAATTAGAGTTCTAGTTTAGTTTAGTTTTAGTTAAGAGTTTAGAACTTTTAGCTTAGAGTCTTAGCTTAGTTTTATTTAGAGTTCTAGTTTAATTTAGTTTTAGTTAAGAGTTTAGAGTTTTGCCATAGAGTCTTAGCTTAGAGTTTTAGTTAGAGTTAAAGTTTAGTTTAGTTACAGTAAAGAATTTAGATTTTTAGCTTAGAGTCATAGCTTAGAGTTTTACTTAAAGTTATAGCTTGGTTAAGATTTAGTTAAGAGTTTCGAGTTTTACCTTGGAGTCTTAGCTTACAGTTTTTGTTAGAGTTCTAGTTTAGCTTAGTTTTACTTAAGAGTTTAGAGTTTTACCTTAGAGTCTTAGCTTAGAGTTTTTGTTAGAGTTTTAGTTTAGTTTAACTTTAGTTAAGAATTTGATGTTTCACCTTTGAGTTTTAGTTAGAGTTCTCGTTTAGTTTACTTTTAGTTAAGAGTTTAGTGTTTTACCTTGGAGTCTTAGCATAGAGTTTTAGTTAGAGTTCTAGTTTAGTTTAGTTTTATTTAAGAGTTTAGAATTTTAGCTTAGAGTCTTAGCTTAGAATTTTTGTTAGAGTTCTAGTTTAGTTTAATTTTAGTTAAGAGTTTGATGTTTTACCTTTGAGTTTCAGTTAGAGTTCTAGTTTAGTTTAGTTTTACTTAAGAGTTTAGTGTTTTACCTTAGAGTCTTAGCTTAGAGTTTTTGTTAGAGTTCTAGTTTAGTTTAGTTTTAGTTAAGAGTTTCGAGTTTTAGCTGAGTCTTAGCTTAGAGTTTTTGTTAGAGTTCTAGTTTATTTTAGTTTTAGTTAAGAGTTTAGAGTTTTTGGCTTAGAGTCTTTTGGTTAGAGTTTTGTTGAAGTTCTAGTTTAGTTTAGGTTTAGTTAATAGTTTAGATTTCTAGCTTAGAGTCGTAGCTTAGAGTTTTTGTTAGAGTTCTAGTTTAGTTTAGATATAGTTAAGCGTCTGGAGTTTTACCTTCGAGACTTAGCTTAGAGCTTTAGTTTAGTTTAGTTTTAGTTAAGAGTTTAGAGTTTTAGCTTAGAGTCTTAGCTTAGAGTTATAGTTGGAGTTGAAGTTTAGTTTAGTTATAGTTAAGAGTTTTTAGCTTAGAGTCGTAGTTTAGAGTCTTTGTTAGAGTTCTAGTTTAGTTTACTTAAGAGTTTAGAGTTTTATCATAGAATCATAGCTTAGAGTTTTTGTTGAAGTTTTAGTTTAGTTTAGTTTTAGTTAAGAGTTTAGAGTTTTTTAGCTTAGAGTCCTAGCTTAGAGTTTTTGTTAGAGTTCTAGTTTAGTTTACTTTTAGTTAAGAGTTTGGTGTTTTACCTTAGAGTTATAGCTTAGAGTTTTAGTTAGAGTTCTAGTTTAGTTTAGTTTTAGTTAAGAGTTTAGAATTTTAGCTTAGAGTCTTAGCTTAGAGTTTTTGTTAGAGTTCTAGTTTAGCTTAGTTTTAGTTAAGAGTTTAGAGTTTTTAGCTTAGAGTCTTAGCTTAGAGTTTTTGTTGAAGCTCTAGTTTAGTTTAGTTATAGTTAAGAGTTTATAGTTTTAGCTTAGAGTCTTAGCTTAGAGTTTTAGTTAGAGTTATTGTTTATTTTAGTTTTACTTAAGAGTTATAGCTTAGAGGTTTAGTCTAGAATCTTAGCTTAGAGATTTAGTTAGAGTTGAAGTTTAGTCCAAACTAGCATAACCACAAAATTACACAATATTGCATAGAAATACCAAAACCATAGGTTAGATTAGGTTAGGTTAGAGGTTAGGTTTCTCCACGTTTAAGTTAGGTTAGATTAGGTTAGCTTATCATGAGCGCTCATGATAAGCTAACCTAATCTAACCTAACTTAAACGTGGAGAAACTCTAAACTCTTAACTAAAACTAAACTAAACTAGAACTCTAACAAAAACTCTAAGCTAAGACTCTAAGCTAAAATTCTAAACTCATAACTAAAACTAAACTAAACTAGAACTCTAACTAAATGTCTAAGCTATGACTCCAAGGTAAAACACCAAACTCTTAACTAAAACTAAACTAAACTAGAACTCTAACAAAAACTCTAAGCTAAAAACTCCAAACTCTTAACTAAAACTAAACTAAACTAAAACTCTAAGCTAAGTCTCTAAGGTAAAACTCCAAACTCTTAACTATATGTAAACTAAACTAGAACTCTAACAAAACTCTAAGCTAAGACTCTAAGCTAAAACTCTAAACTCCTAACTATTACTAAACTAAACTTCAGCTCTAACAAAAAACTATAAGCTAAGACTCTAAGCTAAAACTCTAAACTATTTACTAAAACTAAACTAAACTAAAACTTCAACAAAAACTCTAAGCTAAGACTCTAAGCTAAAAACTCTAAACTCTTAACTAAAACTAAAATAAACTAGAACTCTAACAAAAACTCTAAGCTAAGACTCTAAGCTAAAAAACTCTAAACTCTTAACTAAAACTAAACTAAACTAGAACTCTAACTAAGACTAAACTAAGACTCTAAGGTAAAACACCAAACTCTTAACTAAAACTAGACTAAACTAGAACTCTAACAAAAACTCTAAGCTAAGACTCTAAGCTAAAAAACTCTAAACTCTTAACTAAAACTAAACTAAACTAAAACTCTATGCTAAGTCTCTAAGGTAAAACTCCAAACTCTTAACTATATGTAAACTAAACTAGAACTCAAAACTAAAATAAACTAGAACTCTAACAAAACTCTAAGCTAAGACTCTAAGCTAAAATTCTAAACTCTTAACTAAAACTAAACTAAACTAGAACTCTAACTAAAACTCTAAGCTAAGACTCTAAGCTAAAAAACTGTAAACTCTAAACTAAAAGTAAACTAGACTAGAATTCTAACTGAAACTCAAAGGTAAAACATCAAATTCTTAACTAAAATTAAACTAAACTTCAACTCTAACAAAAACTAAGCTAAGACTCTAAGCTAAAACTCTAAACTATTAACTAAAACTAAACTAAACTAGAACTTCAACAAAAACTCTAAGCTAAAAACTCTAAACTCTTAACTAAAACTTAACCAAACTATAACTTTAAGTAAAACTCTAAGCTATGACTCTAAGCTAAAACTATAAATTATGAACTGTAACTAAAACTAAACTAAACTAGAACTCTAACTGAAACTCAAAGGTAAAAAATCAAACTCTTAACTAAAATTAAACTAAACTAGAACTCTAACAAAAAAAAACCTCTAAACTCTTAACTAAAACTAAACTAAACTTCAACTCTAACAAAAACTCTAAGCTCTAAACTAAAACTAAACTATACTAGAACTTCAACATAAACTCTAAGCTAAGACTCTAAGCTAAAATTACTAAACTCTTGACTAAAACTAAAATAAACTAGAACTCTAACAAAAACTCTAAGCTGAGACTCTAAGCTAAAGCTCTAAACTCTTAAGTAAAACTAAACTAAACTAGAACTCTAAGCTAAGACTCTAAGGTAAAACACCAAACTCTTAACTAAAACTAAACTAAACTAGAACTCTAACTGAAACTCAAAGGTAAAGCATCAAACTCTTAACTAAAATTAAACTAAACTAGAACTCTAACAAAAAAATCTAAGCTAAGACTCTAAGCTAAAACTCGAAACTCTTAACTAAAACTTAGTCAAACTAAAACTTTAAGTAAAACTCTAAGCTATGACTCTAAGCTAAAACTCTAAATTCTTAACTGTAACTAAACTAAACTTCAACTCTAACTAAAACTGTATGCTAAGACTCTAAGGTAAAACTCTAAACTCTTAACTAAAACTAAACTAAACTAGAACTCTAACAAAAACTCTGAGCTAAGACTCTAAGCTAAAACTCGAAACTCTTAACTAAAACTTAACCAAACTACAACTTTAAGTAAAATTATAAGCTATGACTCTAAGCTAAAACTCTAAATTCTGAACTGTAACTAAACTAAACTAAACTAGAACTCTGAATAAAACTCTAAGCTAAGACTCTAAGCTAAAAACTCTAAACTCTTAACTAAAACTAAACTAAACTAGAACTCTAACAAAAACTCTAAGCTAAGACTCTAAGCAAAAAAAACTCTAAACTTTTAACTAAAACTAAACCAAACTAATACTTTAAGCTAAGACTCTAAGCTAAAAACTCTAAACTCTTAACTAAAAGTAAACTAAACTAGAACTCTAACTGAAACTCAAAGGTAAAACATCAAATTCTTAACTAAAATTAAACTAAACTTCAACTCTAACAAAAACTCTAAGCTAAGACTCTAAGCTAAAACTCGAAACTCTTAACTAAAACTTAACCAAACTACAACTTTAAGTAAAATTATAAGCTATGACTCTAAGCTAAAACTCTAAATTCTGAACTGTAACTAAACTAAACTAAATTAGAACTCTGAATAAAACTCTAAGCTACGACTCTAAGCTAAAAACTCTAAACTCTTAACTAAAACTAAAGTAAACTGGAACTCTAACAAAAACTCTAAGCTAAGACTCTAAGCTAAAAAAAAACTCTAAACTTTTAACTAAAACTAAACCAAACTAAAACTTTAAGCTAAGACTCTAAGCTAAAAACTCTAAACTCTTAACTAAAACTAAACTAAACTAGAACTCTAACAAAAACTCTAAGCTAAGAGTCTAAGCTAAAAAAAAAACCTCTAGACTTTTAACTAAAACTAAACCAAACTAAAACTCTAAGCTAAGTCTCTAAGGTAAAACTTCAAACTCTTACCTATAACTAAGTTGTGGGTGAAAAGGATGGGTACTTCAATTTGTAAAATGGGTTTAGGACGGTCACTAAGAAAAAAACTTGTTCTGAAATGCCTTTTGAAAAGTATTGCTTGGTGTTGGGCATTCAAAAAGCTGTAAAGTAAAGTTGTGGGTGAAAAGGATGGGAACTTCAACTTGTAAAATGGGTTTAGGATGGACATTATGAAAAGAACTTGTTCTGAAATGCCCTTTGTAAAGTATTGCTTGGTGTTGGAGCATTCAAAAAGCTATAAAGTAAAGTTGTGGGTGTAAAGGATGGGTACTGCAATTTGTAAAATGGGTTTAGGAGGGACATTAAGAAAAGAACTTGTTCTGAAATGCCATTGAAAAGTATTGCTTGGTGTTGGAGCATTCAAAAATCAGTAGTAAAGTTGTGGGTGAAAAGGATGGGTACTTCAACTTGTAAAATTGGTTTAGGATGGACATTAAGAAAATAACTTGTTCTGAAAAGATATAATAAAGCCATAAAAAAGTATTAAAAAATGGGGGCTCAGGGGCCTTTGGGGCACCGGGGGTCCTTTGGGGGTCTGGGGGCCCTTTAGGGCCGGGTGGCCCTTTGGGAGCCCTGTGGACCTTTGGGGACTGGGGGAAGGCCTTTGGGGACCCGGGGAGGGCCTTTGGGGGTCTGGGGAGGGCCTTGGGGGGTCTGGGGGGGCACTTGAGGGCCGATTGGTCCTTTGGGAGCCCGTTGGACCTTTGGGGACCGGGTGAGGGCCTTTGGGGGTCCAGGGGCCCTTTGGGAGCCCGGTGGTCTTTTGGGAGCCCGGTGGGCCTTTGGGGGCCCGGGGAGGGCCTTTGGGGGTCTGGGGAGGGCCTTTGGGGGTCTGAGGGCCCTTTGGGAGCTTGGGGGGACCTTTGAGTACCGGGGGCTTCCTTCGGGGTTGGGGTAGGGGGATTGGAACCCTTTGGGGTTTGGGTAGGGGGGTCGGAACCCTTTGGGGTTGGGGTAGGGGACCTCACGACACTGTTAAAATACAACTTGTGTATTATAACGACCACAGAGTTTCACCCTTAAATTCTCTTCTAAAATCATCTTTTAAATCATCTTTTAAAATGTCTCTAACTGTTTCGCCGAAATAATTCCATAAAATAGCTAAAACGGCTTCGCCCAAATAATCCCTAAACGTAATTTCAGCGTGTTCCTTTTGTTTGGCATCTCTGCGCTGACACATTTCAAATTACTAAGAAACCTGATTCCCGCGCTAAAACAATTCATCGCTAAGATCTAAACATTTGCTCGGAGACAGTTCTCTTTAGAAACAACAAATTAATTCCCCTTTCATGTCAATCAATCAATCATGACATCATCTGTCATGTGTGATCTAAACTTTGCCCCGGAAACTTTCTTTTGGTAGAACTCCAAAGACATTAATTAACTTGACGTCATCTGTCAGACATTAATTAACTTCCCCGGAGACAATTTGATTAATGACTCAATAATCCATGAAAGTGAGAAAGTTCCTGTTTTTCAAATTCTCACTGACAAAAACTATAAAAACAGACATAAAAGTGAGAAATTTCCTGTTTTTCAAATTCTCACTGACAAAAACCATAAAAACAGACATAAAAGTGAGAAAGTTCCTGTTTTTCAAATTCTCACTGACAAAAACCATAAAAACAGACATAAAAGTGACAAAGTTCCTGTTTTTTCATTCTCACTGACAAAAACCATAAACCACGTGGTTCTATGCCCATATATGGTGTGCTGACACGACCTCCTGAGGCATCTCTACTAAGACAGCATTAATTCATATGTCGACGAAGATATTTGATAACACTGAAATGATCCTGTTTTCCACATTATTTTCCTAGTTTCTAAAGTGTGTTCGATAGGATACATAGATGCTCAGGAAAATACATAGTGTATTTATTTGGCGCGGGGGGGGGGGAATTCAAAAAGCAGTAAAGAGATTTATTAAGGATAAATTTTATGGCTATTTTTGCTTCAGGATCATGATACTATATTGGGTGAATTATTCATGTATTTTTTGTTTCTTAGCATGTAATTTCACACTTCAACTCTTTATACCTTATTAATTTGAAAAATTTTTACCACAAAATAAGTTTTTCAAAAAAAGTAAAGAACTCCATTCAACAAAAAATTAGCAAAAATAAAATCAAATAATCTACCAAGCGTGAAACTACCACAAATCAGCATCGATAAATAAGTTAAACCCAAAACGAACAGAAATTACAATAATTAACCGAGTCAAACTCAAAACGAGCAGAAATTAACATAAGTTTGGCGCAAAACCCCGATGCCTTCCCTAGGCCAGAACAAAGTTTGCACTTTACTGAAAAAATATAAATGTTTTTACTTTTATAACTTTAATAAATCAAATAATATTAACATTTTGATTACCGTACTAAATATCATTATATGTGTATTAAACTGACAATGCAAATTCATTTGTATTTTTTCAGTAAAGTGCAAATTTTGTTTTGGCCTTGGGAAGGCATAGGGGTTTTGCGCCCAACTTATGTTAATTTCTGTTCTTTTTTAGTTTGACTCGCTTAATTACCGTAATTTCTGTTCGTTTTGGGTTTCATTTATTTATCGATGCTGATTTGTGGTAGTTTCACGCTTGGTAGATTATTTGATTTTATTTTTGCTCATTTTTTATTTAATGGAGTTCTTTACTTTTCTTTGAAAAACTTATTTTGTGGAAAAAGTTTTTTAAATTAATTTCGGTTCGTTTTATATTGACATAGTCTTTTCAGGGAAAAAGAAAATAATACTTTAAATCTTTTTGTTTTTTAAGACTTTATAGCCTGGCCTGCTATTTGTATGCTGGAGAAAAATTTTCAGCAATTTTTAACAACATACACCCTTTTTGAAATTCTGGACACAATTAGTGCTGTTTAATTTAGTTTCATAACTCCTCTAGTTGACCTGAAATGGAAAAATTGATACCATTCGCAAAAAAATCTGTTTACTTTCTTTGATAGCTTGGATACACTTACGCTATTTTGATTTGGTTAAATTTTAAGAGCAGAAATGGGAGGGTTGGCGTGGGAGGGTGGGAGTGGAAGGGGGATTAGTTGCCCTCAAATAACTTTCGACTATTAAAAAGGGCATCATCCCTTTCTATTTTCAATCGAATGAGCCCTTTTCGAAGTTCCAACGACAACTCCTTCGATACGAAGTGCCCTGGTCTAAACAACAACAACAACAAAAAATAATATATTATACCCACTTCGATCTTTACTACAAAAATGTCAAGCCTTCCAATCACTTTCGAGTATTAAAAAGGACACTAGGCCTTTCGATTTCCGATTGAATGAGCCCTTTTGGAAACGACAACGCCTTGTATAAACACCTTATATGCCCCTAGGGCATAAATTACATCCCTTGCCCTAAGGTCATTTAGGGTGGTTGTCATCCTCTAAGACCGAATTTCTGTTAGGGGAAATAGTTTGCGTGAGAGGGGTGTTAGTCACCTTCCGATCACTTTCGACTATTAAAAAGGGCAAAAGCCACTCCAATTTCCAATTGAATAAGCGCTTTTCGAAGTTTCTACGACAACTTCTTCGATACGAAGTGCCCTGCTCTAAAGGAACAAATTAATAAATAATACCTTGTGCCAACATCGTTCTTATATGCCCCAGGGCATAACTTAAAACCCTTGCCCTGAGGGTTCTGGGGGAGTGTCGTTCTCTTTACTTAGTCCCGTTTCTTGTCTCGTTCCGAGTGTCCCCGTTCTTTACTTAGGCAGCGCGATCGTGCTGCCTATGATCTATGCAACAACTTTCTATATAAACCTTATATGCCCCCAGGGCATAACTTACAACCCTTGCTCTGAGGGCTCTGAGGGGGTTATCATCCTAAAAGACCTATTTTCCAGAATGTTCAACTACGTTGAACAAAGTGGATATCTCAAAATTTTGATTGGATGTGTTTTGGAAAATGGTGGGTGTGAGAGGTGCGTTAGTCGCTATCCAATCAATTTCAACTATTAAAAAAGGCACTAGCCCTTTCAATTTCCAATTGAATGAGCCCTTTTGAAGTTTCTACGACAATGCTTTCAATAAAACTTTATATGCCAAAGGGCATAAATTACAACCCTTGCGCTGAGGGCTGTGGGGGGAGGGGTTGTCATCTTTAAAGACCTAATTTCCAAAACTTTCAACTACATTGAATAAAATGGTTATCTAAAAATTTTGATTGGTTTTTTTGGGGGGGGAAAAGGGGGGCGTAAGAGGGAGGTTAGTTGCCCTCAAATCACTTTCGACTATTAAAAAGTGTACTATCCCTTTGAATTTCAAATCGAATGAGCCCCTTTTCAAGTTTCTAAGACAAAAATTTCAATAAAAACCTTATATGCCCCCAGGGCATAACTTATAATCCTTGCCCTGAGGGTTGTGGGGGAGTGTCCTCCGCAAAAATATATTTTCTATCTGGAAATCAACTAAGCTGAACAAAATCGCTATCTCAAAATTTTATTGGATGTGTTTGGGGGAATGATGGGCCTGGGGGGGGGGCTAGTTGGCATCCAATCACTTTCGACTATTAAAAAGGGCACTAGGACTCTCAATTTCCAATCGAATGAGCCCCTTTTGAAGTTTCCACCACGACCCCTTCCATATGTAGTGCCCTGCTCTAAAGAAAAAAAAATAAATAGTACATTGTGCCAACATCGTTCTTATATGCCCTCAGGGCATAACTTAAAACCCTCGCCCCGAGGGTTGGCGGGGAGTGTCCTCCTCAAAAAAATATTTTCTGTCTGGAAATCAACTACGCTGAACAAAATGGCTATCTCAAAATTTTGATTGGATGTGTTGGGGGGATGATGGGCGTGGGGGGGGGGGGGCTAGTTGCTATCCAATCACTTTCGACTATTAAAAAGGGCACTAGAAGCCTCAATTTCCAATCGAATGAGTCCCTTTTGAAGTTTCTATGACGACCCATTCCGTATGAAGTGCCCTGCTCTAAAGGAAAAAAAAATAATAAATAGTACATTTTGCCAACATCGTTCTTATATGCCCTCAGGGCATAACTTAAAACCCTTGCCCCGAGGGTTGTGGGGGAGTGTCCTGCTCAAAAACATATTTTCAATCTGGAAATCAACTACGCTGAACAAAATGCCTATCTCAAAATTTTGATTGGATGCATTTGGGGGAATGATGAGCGTGGGGGGGGGCTAGTTGTCCTCTAATCACTTTCGACTATAAAAAGGGTACTAGCCCTTCGAATTTCCAATTGAATGAGCCTGTTTTGAAGTTTCTACGACAACGCCCTCTATAAAAACCTTATATGCCCCCAGGGCATAACTTAAAACCCTTGCCCTGAAGGTTGTGGGGGAGTGTCTTCCTGAAAAACATATTTTCTATCTGGAAATTAACTACGCTGAACAAAATGGCTATCTCAAAATTTCGATTGGATGTGTATTAAAAAGGAACTAGAACTCTCAATTTCCAATCGAATGAGTCCCTTTTGAAGTTTCTACGACGACCTCTTCCATATGAAGTGCCCTGCTCTAAAGGAAAAAAATAATAAATAGTACATTTTGCCAACATCGTTCTTATATGCCCTCAGGGCATAACTTAAAACCCTTGCCCCGAGGGTTGTGGGGGAGTGTCCTCCTCAAAAATATATTTTCTATCTGGAAATCAACTACGCTGAACAAAATGGCTATCTCAAAATTTTGATTGGATGTATTTGGGGGAATGATGGGCGTGGGGGGTGCTAGTTGCCCTTCAATCACTATTAAAAAGGGCATTAGCCACTCCAATTTCCAATCGAATGAACCCTTTTCGAAGTTTTTACGATGACTCCTTCGATACGAAGTGCCCGGTTGAAAAAAAAACACATTGTGCCCACATCGTTCTTTACTTAGGCAGCACTAGCGCACTGCGTATGATATTCGTTTTTTCTTGTTTTCTTCTTAGTAACGCATCGTCGGGAGCAACGGTTTTGGTGTGCTACTGATTGATATTGTTTGCGGTTTACTTAAGTAAACTATTACCAATGCTACATAAGAAATTAAGAGAAAAAATGTTACAGTTTCGACATTTCGGGGGACAGAGACCTGAAGCCTCTTCCTTTACGCATGCGCTTGTGACGGGATTACCAGTAAAGTAAAGAAAGCTCCTTTTTTTCGAAAATGACTCAAGATACACAATGCACAGTTTCATAAAAATAACCTTTACGCAGTGGAAGTTGAAGCCACAGGTTGTATTAAATTGTCTGTATAATAATAACAAATATTGAGGCTTCAAAATTATAACTTTTCAATTTCCTCAGATTATGATTCAATTATTTTTTACGCACTCAGATTTGACATTGTCACAAAATTATGAGTTCCCCGTATTAATTTTTCCCTTAAGTTGTCATAAAAGGAGATGTCTAGAAAACCCAGGACACACCGAGTGGCAACTTACGTGAGGAAGCAAGTCTGGCTACTGAAATTGTGGCTTCAATTCAAGCAGCAGGGGTTTTGGTAATGATTAAGGTTCCTCAGAAACTAGTATCGAAATTATTCAACACTATGATTGAATTGAAATAGTACTAGTTAAGTCTTCTTTTTTGTTACTCTTTTAATATCCTATAGGGGGGGGGGGGGGGTTGTGACAGTGCATTGGATAAAGCCAGGGTCGGAAACAATCGGTATTGAGGTTCAATCTTGCGTGTTGAAAGGAAGTGTTTAAATGTTGCCTGACGAACTGACTGGGGAATTTTTTTAAAAGTTTAAAAAAAATATGGGTTTTGGAAGTTCAATCCTCCTACCCCGTGAATCCTCATGCCCCTCTTCTTCCCCAAAGGGCTGACTTTTCCGTCTATGTCTAAAAACTAAACCTGTTTTATTGGTTTCAGAACTGGATTGCGTCAAATCCGAAGTATAGTGGTCTAATTAATCCAGCGGGAAAGTTTTCCACTCGCAAATATGCGAGTGGAAAACCTCAATGGAACCCCATGAATCCTCATGCCCCTCCCCAAAGGGCTGACTTTTCCGTCTATGTCTAAAAACTAAACCTGTTTTATTGGTTTCAGGACTGGATTGCGTCAAATCCGAAGTATAGTGGTCTAATTAATCCAGTGGGAAAGTTTTCCACTCGCAAATATGCCGAATCCGCCTTATTGTCAGGGTAAGTCTAACTTTATTGCTTGTATTTTTTTTTCTTTTTTTCCAATTAAGAAATTTTTTACTTCCTGTGAAAATGATGTTACATGCCTTTGCCAACACGACTGTTGAAATAAAAGGGGCTGTAACAATCCAGTTCTCCTTACTGAACGGTGTGAAACAGGCTACTACGCAGTTAAATGAGCAGGGCCTAGGGGTTCTGCGTTAAATTTTGTATGATTTTTTGGTTCATTTTGTTGTTATATTTATTACCCCCCACCCAAAAAAAGAAACAACAACTAACTCCTCCTTACCCACTTGGCGTAGCAAATAGGATATTCCAAAAATCACTTTTGGAATACCCTAAACACTAGATGTGAGTATCACAATAGGACGATTAACACATTTCATAAATTTGAATTATTAATACGTTTTGCTTATTTATATTGAGTGTAAATTTGTATTATCAATTAATTAATCAATACGTTTGCTGTGCACGGTGTCTGGAATTGCAATGTAACTAATAATCTAAATCACTGTTGAGATAGTGTTGAGCTGTATCTTAATTATTAAGCTTTAATATGATATAGCAAAAGACTTTTGCAGTTGACAAACAACTGATTTTAGTCATTTTAGCTGTGAGTCTGCATTCATGCTAAGACACATAATTTCCTTCGAGAAAAAATTGATAAAACTATGGAACTGAAATATCAATGCTAAGCGCCAAACTTTCTAATCAAATGTCGTCACGCTATGGCACTGTTCAAATAAAACTTATTCTTACCTTGATTATCAATCAATCAATCAATCCATTAATTCAACCTATAAATTTACGACAAAAACAATTCAACGTAGAATCCACCATAAGATTCTATGGCCAGGAAAAAAAAACAGGGGAAAAACAGAAATGACACAAATACTATAAACACAGACACACAGAGACACACACAGACACACACATACACACACAGACATACACAGACGCACACAGACACACACCGACTCACATAGACGCACACAGACACACACACATACAGACACACACACATACACAGACACATACAGATACACAGACACACACAGAGACACACACACACAACTATAAGGTTATTAACATAAGTCAAAAACAGAAACGGTCCAAGAACAGAGCCTTGAGGAACACCAGACTCAACTTCAGAAGAAAAGCTGGAAAGAGAATCTACGGAGATATTTCTACCTGACAAATAGGAATCAAACCAACCATGAGCCTGTCCTCTTACACCATTGTGTGATAGCTTATGCAACAGAATCTCATGAGTTAAAGAGTCGAAAGCCTTACAGACATCTAGGAATATAGCAGCAGGAATCAAACCAGAGTCAAGCGCGATGTGGAGAAAATTTAAAAGAGTTACACACGCATGCTCTGTTGAATTTTTAGCTCGGAAGCCAAACTGAAAATCATGAAAAAATCTTTTAGCCACTTGAAAAGCAAGTAGACGGGAAAGCATGGTCTTTTCAAAAATTTTGCTAAAAACAGACAGCAAAGATGTAGGACGATAATTGGCTGAATCATTTCTTGGTCCACCTTTATATAGAACAATTACTCTAGCTCGCTTAAGAGAACTTGGGAAAATCCCATTTTCAAAAGAAAGATTTATAAGCTTCGTCAATTGAGAAATAATTGAAAGAAGAATGAAACTAAATACCAAAGTTGTATTACAGTCAGGGCCAGACGACGAAGAACCTGACTGAAATACCTGACTGAAGAAGCAGTAGTTTTCCCAATATTGGCAAAATATGATGTAAATGCTTCTTGAGCAGATGGAACAGGCTCAACAACCACATATCCAACTACAAGACTTGGAGGGATGGAAGGAGCCGGAGAAGAAAGTTTGAGGAAGGAATTGATCCCTTGCCAAGTTTTTCGAATATCTTTCCCACAATCCGAGAATTTTTTGGAATAATAAAGGAATTTAGCCTTCCGGCATAAAGAATTAAAAACCTTCCTGTAGAGTTTGAATTGCAGAAGACGTGCAGCATTCAAAGATGGTTTTGCTGACTTAAAAGTTTTCCAAAGATTATTTTTTCTTCTCCAACTCTTTAGAAGACCAGAGGTCATCCATGGGTTAAAATGAATAGATCTTTTTGACCTTGAAGTAGAGGGGGACAGAGCACATACGTCAAAAATAGACTCCTTCACTGACTCATAAAAGGAATCAAACTTTGAACAAAAATCATTATCCTCAGCAAAAATATTCCATGTCTTCTCAGCTAAATGAGATCTAAGGCGGATCAATTCTTTCAGACCAGACCTAAAAGAAGCAGAAGCCGATGCTGGAGTGTCCCTACTCAATGTTTTTTTCAAAGTTCAAACTGGAAACTACAGGAAATGGTCTGGAATATCACTCACTACAACAGAATTCCGAACCAAATTAAGAGACGAAAAAATGTTATCAATTAAAGACGCTGACGTATCACTTACACGGGTCGGAAAACAGGTTGTTGGTAGAACCCCAGCAGCGAGCATATCGGAGAGAAAATCCACCTTAGTAGAGGAAGCCATGCCAATCAGATTTAAGTTAAAGTCTCCCATTATTACAAGTTCACATGGACGTCTGCCTATTAAATCCAAGACCTCAATAAGGACCTGAAGAAAAGAAGGGACGGATTCACTGGGAAATCTGTAAAAATTACCAATTATCAAAACCTTATTTTGTAATTTGATTTCAATAAAATGGGATTCAAAAACCCCTTCATCATTCCTTGACAGATCGCTTCGAACAGTATAGGGAAGAACGTCAGAATTATACATTACTAGACCACCCTTTGCCATCTTTCTGCGATTTAGCCACTCCATTTTGTAACCGGGTATATATAAAAGCATTTCATTGCTAGAATTGGGGAAAGTCTCACATAATCCGATAACATCGGGTCGCCCATCAAAAACTATCTGCCTCAACTGATCAATCGATGAACATAGACCCTGAGTATTGAGTTGAAGGACCGAAAAATGATCATCTCGTCTAGTAGCCCACTTTAAATCGGAAACATACCTACTAGTAATTGATTGGGAAATATTTACGGAATTTCTTTTAATTTGACCAGTAGAACTATTAATAATACTCAAAACATCTAGTAGGTTACTTTGCAATTGAAGTAAACGCCCATCAAGGGAGCAAACATCTCCAGAGCCTGAGTTATAAAAAATCATTATCCTTATGAACTCATTCTGTGTTTTTGTTTCCATTCTCAAACCAATGTTATCTTTACCTTTTGCATTATTACAGTCAGAGCGGTTATTTTCCTTTTTCTTTTTTATCTCCTCAACGTATTGCATTCTTCCTTATCCCCTAGACGCTCGATTCGTCTTATTTCTTTTCCTCCAGACTGTGAATACCGATGCCACACGTGTGCCTACCCATGCAAAAATCTCATATTGCTTACGTTTCTCTTTGTTTATATGTTCTTTGGAGGAGCTGCATCCTGATCCGGCTTTGTCCGATGGTTGAGATAGGAGATGATTCTGCTATCTAGATGTCTCTACATTGATCTAAATAAACCGTCCAGTTATTTAGGTAAACGTAAAATGTGGTAAACCAAGAATCGTGTAGCTTAAAATCAAAGGTTATCTCTACGCTACTACTACTGCTAACGAGTCACTGCAGCACCAAGCCGCCATTGGCCAGGATAGCTAAGGACGTTCCTCCTCTATCCCTATCTATTCAGAACCTCCCTCTTTACACTCTCCCATGAAGTTTCAATTTGCCTCAAATATTCTCTTACGACATCCTCCCATCCCAACCGAGAACGACCTGCTTTTTGTCTGCCCCTAGACGATTGGCCAACAGAACAATCTTTAGTAATCTTACGTCCTTCATCTGCAGAACGCGCCATAACCATCTCAAACTTTCTCTAATAAGGTTGTGGGATTGAGAGTAAAAATGAACCACACTTTTCATACAGCCAACTATTTGAATACGATCTCGGCTGTTCTATCCCTGTAGCCCTCTAAAGCCGTTCTGAACGTTAATTTTCAAACCTACTCTTGCACCCGTAACTCGAAAAAACCTCTAAAAGCTCATTCATTTTGCTAACACTTTCATCGAGGATGCTTAAAACATCGGCATAATTTAAGTCCCGGAGAGTTTTACTTCCCCATTTGATTCCGTGTTCTCATTGCCTTTACTATGTTTCTTAGGACAAAGTCCACTAACATTATCCATATCAATGGGACTAGAACGCAACCCTGCTTAGCTCGTGATTTAATACGAAACCATTTACTAACCTCATTTCCTACCTTAACCGCGGCAATGTTATTCTTGTACGTAGCACTAATCATTTTAGTGTATTTGTCTGGTATACCATACAAGGATAAGATCTTCACTAAAGCTCTTTTATCAGCTGAATCAAACTCTTGCTCATAATCAATGAAACTGAGGACTAAAGAGGTTTGATGACTCATGAACTTTTCAATTGCTAATATGAGAGTGAAAACCGGTCTACACATCTTCTACCTTCCCCAAAACCACACTGTTCTCATCTTAAAACTTCATCTACATCATTTCTAAGTATAAAAAGTTTCATCATACTAAGTAATTTGCAACCTACAGAAACCAGACTAATGTCTCTATAATTACCACACTTACTCTTATCACCTTTCTTATGGAGGCGTTTGATTCAAGTTTTCCTAAAAATTGTTTGGTGCCTCTTTTTTTTCAAAGATCATTTTCTTAATGTTCTGTAACTTATTTTCAACCTATTAACCACCATATTTTAGAACCTCATTTACCAAACCATCAGCAGTTGGGGTCTTATTAATTTTTTTCCTTTTAGTACTGTCACTTATTCTTCCTCATAAAATAAATATTTCTTCTCATCCAAAGTGTCACAAACTTTTTCATTGTCTTCTATATCTTTTCCTGTAACTATCTCGGTAAAATACCTTCTCAAAATGTTCTTCCCATCTCGCTTTTACTCTTTCCTAGTCAATAATTGTGGTCCCGTTCCTATCGTTAACTTCGACAAGTCCAGATTGACTATTCCCTCTCATTTTATTAACATGCCAGTACAAAATTTTACTACTATGCCGCTGGCTGCATCTATTTATTAAAGAATAAGTTATCCATGGCCTCCATTTCACACCATCTTAGTTTGTATTCTAATGCTTTCTCCATTTTCTGTACATTCCTCTTATTTTCGTATGATCTATCACTCAAATGATTCTTGTACTCAGATACTTCTTGTACAAGCACCTTCTCCTCTCTATTAAACATAAAGTTTTTTTTACCAAAAGTTCTAGCTGCGTTTCTAACATTCTTCCCTAAGACACCATCAGTGATCTCACAAACTATTTTTCTAAAAATATTATAACCATCCTCTACATTGTCAAATATTAAACTCTCTAAGTTAAGTATTCGATTGTTCCTTGAAATATTCTCTCAAGTTTCCATTCCGGAGTATACCAACGTCATAACTTCCTGGAAGGTAGTTATCCTGCCTAAATTTTAGCTTTAAAGTAACCCTAGACACTACTAGATGGTGATCTTTTGTTTTAACATCAGTAACAGCACTTCTATATATCCTAGTATCTTGTATCGATCCTGGCAGTCTTCGGTTTACAATAACATAATCAATAATGTTAGCTGTTTTACCATCATGTAAATATCTTGTACGTTTGAGATGTGAATATATGTACACTGAAAAACGAAAATGTAAATGCAAAGGGTAGGAAGCAGGAAATTATGTGATTTAGAATTTATTTACTCGGGCAGGAAGGATGGGGCACACAGACAGGGAGTAGGGTTCTTGATGAATAAGGAAGCTGCTAAGTCTTATTTAGGCTTAGAGGGTATTAATAATAGAATACTAATCGCTCATTTTATGAATAAAAAGTTCAGGGTATCAATTGAAGTACTATATGCCCATGTAGAACCGACTGCCAGAGATACTTGTGACTCAGATGAGTTTTACTTATAGTTACAGGAGTAAATAGACAGGGTCTCAGGTAGAAATGCGGTGTTTTATTAGAAGATTTTAGCACCCTGGTTGGTAGAAATGGGGATTGATGGTTTCCTAACCCAGGTAATTGTGGTATAGGAAAAGAAAACAGTGATGGCGACAGACTGCTGTAGTTCTGTAGGTATAACAATCTAGTTATAGCCAGTACAGTGTTTGGCACAAAAGGGCCCATAAGTTAACGTGGTTTTCACTTGATGGTAAGACAGCAAACCTTATTGATTATGTTATTGTAAACGGAAGACTGGCAAGATCAATACAAGATACTAGGGTGTATAGGAGTGCTGTTATTGATGTTAAGAGTAAAGATCGCCTTCTTTACTAGAGTTAATTTCAGTAGTGTATAGAGTTAATTTAAAGCTAAAATTTCGGAAGGGTAACTACCTCCCGGGAAGTTATGATTTTGGTAGACTCCAAATTGAGAATTTGAGAGAAAATTACCAGGAACAGTCGAGTACTAAATTGGAGAGTTTAAATTTTGACAATGTGAAAGATGGATGAAATAATTTTAGGAAAACAATTTGTGAAGTTGCTGATGAACGGAAGAAAGTTAGGAATGCAGCTAGAAATATTAGTGAAAAAGCTTTATGTTCAATAGAGAGAAGGGGCTTGTACAAGAATAATCTGAGTGATTGGTCATATGAAAACAAGGGGAATGTAAAGAAAGTAAAGAATACATTAAGATATGAACTACGGAGGTGTGAAGTGGAGGTCATGGATAAAATTACCGAGGATCTCATAGATGCAGCTGGTAGTAAAATATTGTACTAACATGTTAGTAAATTGAGAGGGATTAGCCAATCCGGCCTTGTCCCAGTTGAAAATAGGATCGAGCCACAACTAGTGACAAGGAAAGATAAAGAGAGGTGCTCAGAACATTATGAGAATTTGCTAAACTGAGATAGAGTTGCAGGAAAAGATATAGAGGACAATGAAAAAGTTTCTCATACCTTGGATGTGACAGAAGCTTTGTTTTGTAAAGAAGAATTAGCGACAGTACTAAAAGGGTTAAAAAATAATAAGAAACCTAGGCAACAATAGATTCATTTTGACATGGATTTCGTCTAGCCCATGTCTGCCGCTTCCATCAATCACGCTCAATTTTTCTTTTCTATAGTGACCCCCTCATATAAGGTCTGTGGATTATCGTCAAGTGATACTGGTGTAAATGAGTTTCTTAAACATGGTGACTCTGAGGTCTGAGTTAAGTTGCTGATGATTATGAATATGATTTTTGAAACGGGGAAGTACCTAGCCAATTTAGGGAAACCTTAATTAATTCACTGTATAAGAAAGGTTATAAGAGTGAATGTGGTAATTATCAAGGCATTAGCCTGGTCTCTGTAGGTAGCAAATTACTTAGTAATATGATACTTTTTAGATTGAGAGATGCTGCAGACAATGTTACAAGAGAAAAACAGTATGGTTTTAGAATGGGCAGAGAATGTGTCGACCAAATTTTCACCCTTTGGTTAATAATTGAGAAGTGCCTTATTTATCAAACACCCCTGTTCCTCAGTTTTATAGATTATGAGCAAGCGTTCGATTCTGAAGATAGAGGAGCTTTAGCGAAGGTCTTATCCTTGTAATGGTATACCAGACAAATACATTAGAGTGATAAGTGCTATATACGAGAATAACACTGCTGTGGTTAATGTAGGAATTAAGGTTAGCAGATGGTTTCGTATTGAATCAGGAGTTAAGCAGGGTTGTGTTCTATCCTCCTTTATATGAATCATTTATATGTATTTTGTCTTAAGGAGTACAGGAAAGGCAATGGGATAACAGGTAATCAAATTGGGAGGAAAAAACTTGCCTGGACCTAGATTATGTTGATGATTTAAGCTGCATCCTTGATGAAAGTGTGAGCAAAATCAATGATTTTTTAGAGGTTTTGCGAGGTAAGGTGCTAGAATAGGTTTGAAAATTAATGTTGAAAAGACTAATTCGCTAAGGCTAGGAATAAGTGCAGATGGAAAGGTGACGTTGGGTAACGAAAAGATTGATCAGATGGACAGTTTCACTTACCTTGCTAGTATTGTTAGTAAAGACGGTGGAAGCAGTGAAGATGTTAAAAGTAGAATAGCCAAGGCTCAGGGTGTTTTTTTACAGTTGAAGATAGTTCGGAAAAATAGGAAGATGTCTGCAAACCAAGAATAGAATATTGGGAACTATAATGTTGACTGTGGTCAAATATGGTTCTGAACCGTGGGAGCTCCGAAAACGGATGAAGATTTGCTTGATGTTTTCCAGAGAAATTGCCTACGGATTGTTCTGGGTACCCGGCTGACTTACCGTATTTCAAACAGTAGGCTGTACGAAAAGTGTGGCTCAGTCCCGCTTTCTAGGGCTATAATGAGAGAAAGGTTGACATGTCTAGGGTATGTTCTGCGGAATAACAATCACAGATTGCCAAAGATTGTCCTTTTCGGCCAACCGTCTAGGGCTAAATAGAAAGCACGTCGTCCGCGGTTGGGGTGGGAACATGGGCGCCCATATGGGGGGGGGCAGAGAGGGGCTCTTGCCCCCCCCCCTGGCTGAATGATGCTGCCTTATTTTTATATTTTTGTTCTGAGATTTCTATTATATAGTATTAAAAGTAGCAATTAGACGAAGTTTGCCCCCCCCTGGAATTCAGCTTATGGGCGCCCATGGGTGGGAAGATGTCATAAAGAAAGAAGTCGTCTCGTCGTGATTATTGATTCACTGTTTTCATATCTGCAAGATTACTTTCCGATAATATTGTAGAAAAAAATAGAGTTGTTTCGTTTTTTCCTTATGTTAAATAATTCTTGCATAATAAATAGTAGGTATAAAGAAGATTGAAAATTTTTAAACATGCTTTATCGTCAGATGGCATCTAATTTTACTGATGTTTTTTAGTAATTTTATAAACAATTCTTGTTATGATAAAACTAACAGAGAAGCTTGTCAGGCGAAAGTCATCACAAAGAAAAAAAAAGTTGCACATAATTTTTTCTGAGAATTGAAGATCAATTGTTTTGCCCCTTCACAACGCAAAATATAAAGTCGTCCTGCCCCCCTCCCTAACAGAGCTATCATTAAAACTTCCAAGTTGTTTTCCCAGCTGTGAGACAAAAGATGAGGTACTTTCCAAAATTATAATTTTGACAATACTCATCAAACATAGGGAAGAGATCCACCCTCTCCTTCGATCGACTAGTCTATTCAGCTGCATATGTAAAATATTCTGATATTGTTTTTTTTCCCAAAAACGGTGGTTTTATCCTAAAATGAATATATTTTCTAAGAATCTTGATATTGGGCTCAAACCTGTGGATCTGAGATCGAGATTCTAATGCGCCAACATCGAGAAAGTTGTACTTGAAATGCAATTTTACACCTCTGTTGTATTAATAGATGCAAATAAGCAGGTTTCCCGTGAGCGAGTTTTCTTAAGAATTATCAACGTTGTCAAATGAGTTTCTTAGATCCTAAGTCAAGTGATCATAATTTGTTGTTTGTTGAAAAGGAGCAATATGAACCATATTGAATTATGTAAAAAATTGACCTATTTGAACTATGGGCATTTTCAACAGAGAGATAAGCATACAGTTTATATTACAGAAACAAAATTAGAACGTTAGCGTAAACAGCGAGGTATTGACGAGGTATATATATATATATATATATATATATATATATATATATATATATATATATATATATATATATATATATATATATATATATATATATGTATATATATATATGTATATATATATATATATATATATATATATATATATATATATATATATATATATATATATTATATATATATATATATATATATATATATATATATATATATATATATATATATATACATATATTATACTGGGACTGGTTGTTCAAGTAGACCACAAGTCTCAGAAAGCTATAATAATACATAATAAGATACTTAGACACTTACAATAATTCGACAATATTCCAAGGTATTTCTAAATCAACGGACTGGAGGTCAGTCCGGCATAAAATTACTATCAGTTTACCCCTTCCCATAAAATGTATCTTTTATACATTTTTATTAACCACACCTTCCTTTACCCAACCGTTGCAATTAGCTAGAAAGTGTTAATTTCTCCATTTCCTGTTAAGCAGAAACTTGCCAGAATATGTTCCTTATCTTACTAAAAAGTGGTATTTCTAAACTTTTGTATTTGCATCTTAATATTTTTACTAAATTCCAAATTGACTTAATTAGAAGGCTTCACCACAATGCTTCCCATTTAAAGAAGAGTTGCCCACAACTCTCAATATTTTACTTTTAAAAACAACTTAATTTTGTTTACAGCTATTATGCTGCCATCTTTGGGTCATTATGTGTATATACCCTCAATGGGTTTCCCTAGGGTCATGTTTCTGGTCAAATATAGGCCATGTCCTTTTTTGTCCAAGGATTTCAATTTTGAAATTCATCCTTGTTTCTTTTTTTCTCTGTCTCCAAGACTGGAAAATACTCTTTTTAGCCTTTTCATATGCATCTTCTTTTTTAGCTTGACCCCAAGTGGCTTAAGCATTATATTAGTGGTCCTGCTTAAATTAGATTTAAAGTTATATTCAAAACGTTTATAAATTATTTGAGCATAAATTTAATTCCCATTAATAATTTGACTTATCTGGGTGATGTGATTGATATACCGTTTATTTTTCTGGTTTAAAAATACCTTGGATAAATTATACATAGCAATTTTTGGTTTTTAAATTTTCACATATATATATATATATATATATATATATATATATATATATATATATATATATATATATATATATATATATATATATATATATATATATATATATATATATATATATACTACTACTACTACTACTAACAACTCATCGCAGCATCAAGCCGCCTGAGGCCAACACAGCTACGCACGCTCCTCCTCCACCCCAATCTATTCAAAGCCTCCCTTTTTACACCCGCCCACGAAGTTCCCATTTCCTTTAAATCTTTCTTTATGACGTCCTCCCACCCCAGACGGGGACGACCTGCTTTCCGTTTAGCCCTAGATGGTTGGCCGAAAAGAACAATCTTCGGCAATCTGTCATCCTTCATCCGCACAACATGCCCTAACCACCTCAACCTTTCTTTCATTATAGACCTAGAAAGCGGTATTGAACCACATTTTTCGTATAGCCTATTGCTTGAAATACGGTCAGTCAGCCGGGTACCCAGAACAATCCTTAAGCAATTTCTCTGGAAAACATCTAGCAAATCTTCATCCGCTTTTCGGAGCGTCCATGCTTCAGAGGCATATTTGACCACTGTCATCACTGTAGGTTCTAAGATTCTAATCTTGGTTTGCAGACTTATCTTCCTATTCTTCCAGACTTTTTTTAATTGTGAAAAACACCCTGAGCCTTGGCTATTCTATTTTTAACATCTTTACTGCTCCCACCATCTTTACTAATAATACTACCAAGGTAAGTGAAACTGCCCACCTGATCAATCTTTTCATTACCCAACGTCACCTTTTCATCTTCACTTATTCCTAGCCTTAGTGACTTAGTCTTCCTAACATTAATTTTCAAACCAATACTAGCACCCTGAACTCGCAAAACCTCTAAAACTTCATTCATTTTGCTCACACTTTCATCTAGGATGCATAAATCATCAGCATAATCCAAGTCCAGGAGACTTTTTCCTCCCCATTTGATTCCGTGGTCTCCCATTGCCTTTCCTGTGCTCCTTAAAACAAAGTCCATCAAAATAATCCATATAAAGGGGGATAGAACACAACCTTGCTTAACTCCTGATTTAATACAAAACCAGCTGCTAACCTCATTTCCTACCTTAACCGCAGCAGTGTTATTCTCGTACATAGCACTAATCACTTTAATGTATTTGTCTGGTATACCATACAAGGATAAAACCTTTACTAAAGCTCCTCTATCAACAGAATCGAACGCTTGCTCATAATCTATAAAACTGAGGACCAAAGATGTTTGAAAACTTAGGCACTTCTCAATTATTAACCTAAGAGTGAAAATTTGGTCAACACATCCTCTACCTTTTCTAAAACCGCACTGCTCTTCTCTTAAAACTTTGTCTACGACATCTCTCAGTCTAAAAAGTATCATGTTACTAAGCAATTTGCTACCTACAGAGACCAGACTAATGCCTCGATAATTACCACACTCACTTTTATCACCTTTCTTATAAAGTGGCTTAATTAAGGTTTTCCTAAAATCGTTAGGTACTTCCCCTTTTTCAAAAATCATATTCATAATCTTCAATAACTTATTTCTAACCTCAGAGCCACCATATTTAAGAAACTCATTTACTACCCTATCAGCACCTGGAGCCTTATTATTCTTGAATCCTTTTAGTACTGTTTCTAATTCCTCCTCACAAAACAAATCTTCTTTCACATCCAAGGTATCACAAACTTTTTCATTTTCCTCTATATTTTTTCCTGCAGCTCTATCTCGGTTAAGCAAATTCTCAAAATGTTCGGCCCATCTCGCTTTAGCTTTTTCCTTATCGCTAATTGCCACCCCATTCCTATCTTTAACTGGGACAAGTCCGGATTGACTACTACCTCTCAATTTGTTAACGTGCCAGTACAATATTTTACTATTATGCCGTCTAGCTGCATCTTCTAAATCCTCGGCAATTTTATCCATGGCCTCCACTTCACACCTCCTTAGTTCATATTTCAATGCTTTCTCCACTTTCTTTACATTTCTTTTGTTTTCATGTGATCTATCACTCAGATAATTCTTGTACAAGTCCTTTCTCCTTTCTATTAAACATAAAGCTTTTTCACTAATATTCTTAGCTGCAGTTCTAGCTTTCTTCCCTAATACACCTTCAGCAACTTCACAAATTATTTTTCTAAAATTATTCCAACCATCTTCCACATTATCAAATTTTAAACTCTCAAGTTTAGTATTCAACTGTTCCTGGAAAGTTTCTCTCAAATTCTCATCCTGGAGTCTACTAACATCATAACTTCCCGGGAGGTAATTACCCTTCCGATATTTCAGCTTTAAATTAACCCTTGACGCTACTAGATGGTGATCTTTACTTTTAACATCAATAACAGCACTCCTATGTACCCTAGTATCTTGTATTGATCCTGCCGGTCTTCGGTTTACTATAACATAATCAATAAGGTTTGCTGTCTTACCATCACCTGAATACCACGTTTGCTTATGAGCCATTTTATGACCAAACACCGTATTGGTTATAACTAGATTGTTATACCTACAAAATTGCAAAAGTCTGTATCCATTACTGTTTTCTTTTCCTACACCAAATTTACCTAAGCTGGGATACCATCTATCCTTATTTCTACCAACCTGGGCGTTAAAATCTCCCAGCAATAACATCATATTTCTACCTGGGACCTTGTCTATTTGTTCCTGTAACTGTAAGTAAAATTCATCTGAGTCACTAGTATCTCCATCAGTCGGTTCTACAGGGGCGTATACTACTATAACTGATACCTTGAATTTTCTAGTCATAAAATGAGCAATTAGTATTCTATTATTAATACCTTTCCAGCCTAAACAAGACTTAGCAACTTCCTTATTCATCATGAGCCCTACTCCCTGTCTATGTAACCCATCCTTCCTGCCTGAGTAAACAAATTCTATGTCACCTAATTTCATGCTTCCTACCCCTGGGATATGAGTTTCTGAAACTCCTAATAAATCCAGTTCGAATCGTCTGAATTCGTCAGTCAAAATGTCGATACGATAGTCATTTTTTAATGTCGTAACATTCCAAGTTATATATATATATATATATATATATATATATATATATATATATATATATATATATATATATATATATATATATATATATATATATATAATATATATATATATATATATATATATATTATATATATATATATATATATAATATATATATATATATATATATATATATATATATATATATATATATATATATATATATATATATATATATATATATATATATATATATATATATATATATATATATATATATATATATATATATATATATTATATATATATATATATATATATATATATATATATATATATATGTCCCAAGTAGATATAATAAGATACTTAGACACTTACGATAATCTGACAATATTCCAAGGTATTTTTAAATCAACGGACGAGAGATCAGTCCAGCATAAAATTATTATCAGTCTACCCCTTCCCATAAAATGTATCTTTTATACATTTTTATCAACCACACCTTCCTGGACTCAACCGACGCAATTAGCTAGGAAGTGGTAATTTCTCAATTTCCTGTTAAGCAGAAACTTGCCAGGATATGTTCCTTATCTTACTAATAAGTGGTATTTCTAAACTTTTGTATTTGCGTCTTAATATTTTTACTAAATTACAAATTGACTTAATTAGAAGGCTTCACCACAGAATGTCCCTGATAATAACGGTGATAATGTCATAAAATCTTTAGTGATAAATTTTACTTATTTAGAGACGCATTTTAGAATCACACAAGGATTCGTAACTGAGATTGACACAGAGGACCCTCCCTTTTTTATTCATTTCTTTTTCGAATGAAGGGGAGGGTCCCCTTCATTCGAAAAAAAAAAGATTAAAAAAGGCCTCTTTTTTATTGCTCTCCCAATTTTTCAAGACACTTATTATATTTTGAGTAATTCTTTAGTCTCATATATTTTCAGAGAGTTGTACGGTAGATTGCAGGACATGTACACAGAAGCTGCCCGATTAATGCTCAACAATGAAGTAGATGCTGACGTTCAAGAAGGGCTAGGAGTTCTGCTGAATCTTACCTGTGAATATAAGAAAGCAGCAGATTGTTTTAGAGCTGCTTTGACTGTTAGACCTAACGTGAGTTAATAGAGAAACTATTTAATTTTTGAGCGGCTTTGCCATCCATGTTGCTAAAGTATTTTTAAAATAATATGAGGAAAGCAGGAGATGCTACCTGTCTCAAATGTACAACACAAAATAAAAAAAAGGAACATTTTGTATTTTCATGTCTACATTCAGTTAGGGCTAAGAGTTCTGCTGAATCTGTCCAACTCTTTTTGAAAAACATGCTGTATTATTTTACATTTAAATCCTGTGAAAATAAGAAGGCAACTGGTCATTTTTGTGCTGCTCTGACTTTGACACCGTAGCCTTGTTTGATTCAACAATGCTCTGTCCTTAGCAACGTCGATATTTTAGACAGTTTTATTTTACTAGTTTTGTCGACGGAGAAACACAAAGCAAGTACCTGATTTTGCAAGATTTTAAACAACATATAACATGGTGCTATTGTATTCAGTTTTGTAGCAGTTAATGGGGTAGAGGATGGTCGTTGTTTATGTATCCATTTAGGAAATAGATGGAGTTTAATTTTTTTATTGTTTGATTTTGATGTAGTGGTAATAACTGTCTCTGAATATTTATGTTTTTAAAATATTTAAGAATGTAAGAGTGTTTCTCTGGTTTTAAGGTCAAGCGAAGTATTCCCACTGCTCTGACTTTTAAAATACTGACTTTCTCCATTCTAACCTTAGATTGTCTGCAAAGTGTAATGTTCCTCTCTCGACCAAGAAAAAACAACTTTTTTATTTCATCACATACGAGACGGATGTCTGTGCTCGATATAATTCCAAGTCTAACGCATAAGTTTTATGATTTGCTGATTTCACTTATAAGTCGAATGAGGCTCTAACCATTAGAGCCTGAGTATAATCTTATCTCTTCGGGGGATTTTTTTTTCGAATAGCTTTCATGTGTATATTGGTAACAAAAGAAAAGTTAAAAAAGCAGAATAGAAGTGAGGGTTTCTCTGCACTTTAACCGCTAATTATCTGTAATGTACGAAAAATTTTTTCAAAGAATACCTTTTATTTTCAAAGATGAATACGTGCCTATGCCTAACAATACAAGTATTACATTGACGGTTTGACCTAATGTGGGTTACTAAAGGATAATCTTTTTATTTTCTTATGAAGTGAAGAAATAGCATTGGGAAAAGAAGGTTTCCAAAGAAAAGTCATTTAAATACGTCGTATTTTCAAATGAATTACCTATGTTTTATTATCAAAAGTAATACATCAGCATTCTTATCTTTTGAATCTAAAGATATAAACCTAGGTTTTTTTGCACTATTTTTGTCAGCACATTTCATCATTTATCGTGAGTGATTTTTTATTTTGTTTTTTCAGGGATAGATTATAAGAGTTTAACATATAAGGATGAAAAAAAATTATTTCTGGTTCTATCTGTCACCTTTTTTATTATTATTATTTGGCTGAAGCTTATAATTTCGCCAGCGTTTATTAAACGTTTGAAGGCCAGCAAAAATTGGGTTGAAAAAAAACAACAACATATACATCAGCAGATACAATTTAGTATTGTGCCAATAAATAAGTTATTCTTCTAGATTTTAGTAAAACAATCTTATTTTAAGGTTAGACCGTTATTTAAAATTATTTCAAGCGACGAAACTACTTCAAAACAGTCTTCATTGCTCTTCAATGACAGATGCTGAACCTAGCATGTTTACTTATAAGAGAATCTGTAAAATTTTATAGAAATCTTTTCACAGTGTAGAGTTAAATTAATGGAATTGGTAGTGCTCTCGAGCATCCGTAGTCCAGCTTATCTGCTTAACACTAACCTCCGCGGTTGTAACCTGTAAAAGTTAACATCAAATACTTATCGGGCAAATTGTCAGCTGAAACACTGTGGAAAACTAGGCTAGTAACAATATTAATCACATATACTCCAGTACATTGGCGGATCCTGGGGGGCCTCCCCAAGATTTTTTCTGGTGCCCTCATTCAGTTTTTGCAGTTTTGATAACTGGAAAAAGAAACAGCATTGAAATTGAATTTGCCCCAATGCCTTGCCAAAATTTGGTGGGGTTTAGCTACTATTCCTGTAAGCATTTTAATTCAAATTGCTCGTCATGTCTCGCAAAAGGAATGAAACAGCGAACCTTTGGGTTGAAGAAAAAGAATAATTTGTTCAAATAATAATTGTCAATTTGTTCAATTATTGGCACCTTTGTCACATCAACCCCCCTAAAGATTCTGCTTATTGGCGCCCTTGTCACATTGCCCAACCCCCTTTATTTTTCTCTAGATCCACCCCTGCTCCAGTATAAAACAGCTTTTTTATAAGTCCCTGAAGGTGTGCCAGATTTCACAGTTAATATCCCTGTTTATTCTCTGCGTACAATTTTATATGCATTTTTTTTTTTTGAACAGATTGAACCTTTGTTTACATATGAGGTCACTCATCCTGCCTTTTCTGGAGTTAGTAGGTATAACATAGAACAACTATTTTAGATCGTTTTCAGGTAATAATCTTCTTAACCTCTGATGCTGTGAATACGTCTCGTGAATCTTAAGGACAAACAATTAGGCCTGTAATTGGATAGTTAATCTTGCAATGGCCAAACACACTACTGATTGCAAAAAAATAAAAATAAAGAGTGTAAGTATATAACCAGTTAAAGAGAGCTTATTGTTGCGAGGTATTTAATTTGATCTTTCGTTTTTTAACCTGCTGTTGTTTTGTATAAGAATAACGTATTTTATTTTAGTTGTCCTTTCTTTGCATTCTGTAAGATTTCCGACAAATCGTCCGAAATTCCTTGAACTAGAGAAGAGTTACTAAGAACGAAACCTACTAACACCGCATCTGAATTTGTCTTTTTTTTTTTTTTTATCAAACTGTCGAATGATTTTCTGCTTTCAAAAAAATTTTAATTGGAGCTCCTTTGCCTTTTCTACCTGAAGAATGCATTTAAAAGACCGAAGTCCATTTCTTTATAATACAACTTTGTTTTCCGAAGTCACTTACATGGAGAAATGACTAAAACCAGTGGCCAATCACCAAAGGTGGCTACTACACCCCTAGGTACTCCATCATAATTCTGTAGGCTCAAGTAGACTTCTTTCATAATTCCTTTCTGTTATTTGAAAAAAAGAGCAACTGAACAGTGAAACCACTTAAGGAAGAACTTAGTTTAAGGGGGGGGGGGGGGTTAAAATTGAAGAAAGTGCCAGAAATAGGCGAGGTATATGAAGAAATTTTTCTATTTTTCTATAGGAGAAGCTTCATTGAGGGGAGAGAGGCATTGGTCTAATATTATTTCCATACCCACTCTCTGTGCGTACGTTCATGAAAATTATTATATGGAAAACCAGGATTTTAGGTATAGGATCTAGGCGTGGCTACTTACGCTGTGGACATAAGGAATTTTTTTCTTTCTCTTCTTTTGAAGTTTTTTTTTAACCAAATTATTGAAGGTAATGAAAATATAGCCTTAAAAAACGTTAAATTTTTGAGGATATACTCCTTTAGGAATTGGCAAATTTTCTGTAAAAGTCTTGGCTGTATGCAGAGTGCGCCTATGTCTTTTAGGTGAATGATTATTATTTTACTTAGATCTTGCGAGAAAGAGAGGTAGAATAGGAAATACAAAATGAATTAAACCACGAAGACACCACGAAAGGAAATATTCCATAATTTACATAAAAAACACACCGTTAAGTTTGAATTTGATATTTGATTTTGTTTGTTGGCAAATTGGTTTCTGAATACTCCTAAAAAATTGTGATTTAGGTCGTTGGAACTGATAGTTCTGGCAAAAATGCTTATAACGTTACCTCGGTATACTTGAAAACTCAAGAGACCAATGAGTTTAGTACAGAAAGATTGCGCATCTGGGTCTGGGTCAATTGATATATTTATTTGAACCCATCTAAACTGGTGAACATAAAACATGACCCATTGACAGCTGTCCATATAAACACACACTACATATCTGCTGGCTCGCATTGCTGTCAAACTGCCCATTTTACAGTTTTATGCTTTATAATTGGAAAAAGAAACAGCATTGAAATTGAATTTGCCCCAATGCCTTGCCAAAATTTGGTGGGTTTTAGCTACTTTTCCTGTAAGCGTTTTGATTCAAATTGCTCGTTATGTCTCACAAAAGGAATGAAACAGCGAACCTTTGGGTTGAAGAAAAAGAATAATTTCCTTCCTTTATTTTCTATAAAAAGTAAAACGGATTTTTTTTTAGCAAAGGGTTTGGCTAACGAAAAGTTTTCTTCCAGTGTTTTATGGGCATAAACGTAGTAGCGTGTGTATAATAATCCTTGAACATAATAATCTGAATTTTTAAGAAAAGGCAGTGCTTTGTTGACGAATATTCTAAATTAGTAAGACATGGACGCTCAAAGAAGATGACTCATTTGAACAAGCCGTCAAAAAGTATCTTAAGTTAGATTTTATTATTTTAAACCTGTATATCAAGTATTTTCACATGTTCAGTATTGAAAATATCCGGTTTTTTGGAGTCAAATCTAAATAAAGTAGCTTTAAACCGCTCAAAACGAGCGGTAATCTAGAAAGAGTTCTTAGTTCGGAAGCTGACATAAAATACGCCCGTATTGAATAAAGACGGTTTTCTTTCTATTTTACCTACAAAACTATTATGCCTGGTCAGTTCTTAAGTTATGAATCTAATTTAAGGATGCCCGTTTGTGGAACAGACTTGGAGCAACACTGGCGAATGGTGGAAATTCAGAAGAATCAATTGAAGCTTATCGTACAGCTTTGAACCTATTTCCCGGTTTTGTAAGGGCCAGATATAATTTGTCTGTTGCTTGCATTCATCTTCATGCCTACAGGTAAGTTTCATATTGCTGTATTCGAGTGAAACTGACCCTACCTTCAGCTAAACTTTGACTGACACTATTCAATGCTTTTATTCAGGTATGGACGTACTAGAGGTCTACTGCCGAGTTGTTTTGGGAATATTTTTCAAGTGAATTCAGATTTTCATTGTCATGAGACTCAAGCAAAGAGTAAGTTTCACTCTCCAGTAGTGGTAACGTCCAAGTCAAAACCTTCCTTTGTGTACAGAGGTATTAGTTTGTGGAACGAGGTGAATAGTAAAGAATAATGAATGTTTGTATAATTTTAAGTATTCCTTAAAGGATAAATTATATGATAAATATAGTTTTTAATTCTTTAAAATGAAAAAAAAATAATATAAATAAATACATAAAGTTAATAGCGACGAAGATCACACTGCCTTTCCATCACAAACATCAAAAACAAGAAGAACGATAGGGAATTCTTTTCGTAAGACAGTGGAATTCTAATTCGAATGAATATTTCGACCATATGTCCAAGGGCCGTCCTCGTCAAATTATAAATATGTAAAAGAAAAGAGACTTACAGCAACATACGACCATTAAACTAAAATGTTTTTTTTTTAAACAGTCCCAGCATCTTTACTTCTGCAAAGTTCAAATGTTTAGGGCACGATCGACGAGAGAGATTACGACAGCTCATTTAACTTGTAGGGGGTGGTTTGATTTAAAATGCACAAAACAATAGATCTGCATTTTAAGTCAAACCACTCCCCACAATTTTGCCACAATCCGATTTGTCGTAATCTCCCTACAATCTGATTTGTCGTAATCTGTCTCGTCGATCGTGCCTTATACATCTGTTCTGATTCCCACATCACAGCAGAACTAAACTTTATCAGGGACATATTTTTTGGAAATGGGTATGCTATTTTATTTATTAATAATACAATTAACCGTAGACTGAAAAGACACTCCGTAAAATCTATGGTAGTTTACCACGTGAGAATCCCGATAAGCCCTCAAACATAATTGACCTCCCATACATCCCAAAAATCACTACGAATCTTAAAAAAGTTTGTACACAAAATAACCTTTATGTGGTATTTACCAATAATTTCAAAATCATAAATTTCTTAAATTCTTTAGAGTAGAGTAGTAGAGTAGAGTAGAATATTTTTATTTATAACACATACATAAATGTCACAAAACAGTGCAAATGCCTGGTGGCATACTTTAGCGCTGAAAATATTGCCAACGAAAATGCACAGCCATTTTCTAACTATATTTTACAACAACGAAAAAGAAAACCATAATAAACAAAATGCTTAGCTTGTTGTAAGATATTTCTTCACCAGTCTTAGAAAATTTCGCCAGTTGCTGCGTTCTCGAACTGATGCTGCAATTGAGTTCCAGATTTTTGGCCCAGTGTGACGGATGCTGAATCACGCTCTCGATGTCGGGTGAATTTCGCACGAAAAGTCTGAACGATGTGTTGTAGGATATTTATGAAATTGAGAATTAGTTGGAAAAATGCCGGAGAAATTTACAGGTAAATTACCATATTGATGATCGTGACAAATACTAGGGATAGAGATTAAATGAAGTTGGTCCAAAGAATAAATTCCTTAAGTCCTCATATAGGTGTCTAACTGAAGATCTGCAATCAACATTAAAAAGAATCCTCATTGCTTCATCCTGAAGTATTTGGAGAGATTTGAACACAAACGAAAAGGTAGATGCCCAAACCGAAATGCAATAGAAAAAATATGGGTGGACGAAAGAATAATGAATAAATTTTAAAATAGCTTTAGGAAAGAAAGGACGAAGACGAGTTAGCATGCCAATATTTCTGGAAGTGCTAACGATAGCATTTTTAAATATTTATGAAAAGACAAATTTTCATCTAAAATAATCCTAAGATATTTAAACTGATCTACCCGTTTTAATTCAAGACCATTCAAGAAAAGAGAGAAGCTATCTGACACTACTGATCCAGTTCGCAAAAATAACATATATTGGCATTTTTTTTCATTAAGAGCTAGTAAACTCCTTGAATACCAATCAGATACAGTTAGTAACCTACTTTCAAGGTTCTGGAAAGAACTGATAGGTCCCGGTGAGAAGCAAAAATTACTACATCATCAGCAAACATTATAATTTTACAAAGAGGCAAAACTTCTGGCAAATCATTTATAAAAAGAAGAAATAAAATAGGCCCAAGGACATAGCCCTGAGGCACCCCGTAATCAATCAGAAATGTTTCGGAACGGAGATCACGAAATTTATCAACACAATCTAGTCGTCTCCCAGAAAGGTAAGATGCAAAAAATTTAACAGCTTGTATTGAAAACCCATAAGACTTAAGTTTAGAAAGGAGCAACGAATGATTTACGGTGTCAAACGCCTTGGCGACATCAAGAAAAATCGCCAACGCGTGTTGACCTTTATCTAGTGAATCATTAATATTTAGTAAAAGCTCATGAATTGCCAGTTCAGTTGACTTTCCTTTTATAAAACCATATTGAGACTTGTGTAAAATCTTACCATCAAATAAATATTTTTGTAATTGACTATTTGCAAGTTTTTCCAAAATTTTTCTGAAAATCGAAAGTAGAGAAATGCCTCTATAATATGAAGGTTCAGTTGAACTCCCAGCTTTAGGTAATGCTATAACATTTGCTTTTTTTAAAAGCTCAGGACAAACCCCATGCATAAGTCATAGATTAAAAATATGTGCCAATAAAGGCTTGACGCTATTTGCTTTACGGTTTGAGCCGAAGATCCAAATTTGCCCTCAGAAAAACTCTGTTTAAGCTTCAGAATAACTTTTTCAATCTCATGAGGCACAATTTCAGAAGAAAAAAAAACGAATTTTCTGCATGTTGCTTATTAACTGGAACAAAAGGGGAATTCAGTTGCATATTCATAGTCGATGCAACTCTAGAACTAATATTACTGAAATAATCTCCAAAAGCATTTAAAATTTCATTCGGCTCTGTAACATTTTCACCATTTAAAACAAGGCAATTAACACTAGTACTTTTGCGACTGTGAGGACGTATCTTTTCATTTATCAATTGCCATGTCTTTCTCATATCTGATTTATGCTCCAAAAATTTCTCTTTATAATATTTTCTCTTCTCATATCTGATAATTGAATTTAGCTTATTCCTTTAAAGTCTGAATCGTTCAAACGACTCAGGTGTCTGTAATTTTAAATAATTCTTAAATTTTCTATTTTTGTGTTTTAATGTTGTCAAAATACCTTCAGTAATCCAAGGGTCAAATTTCTGCGCAAACTTTCCATGTGAAACTCGTGTTGAAGAAGCCCGATCCCGCAGTTGCATCGTTTAATCAATAAAATCTGAAAACGCAGCATTTGTGTCATCTGAGCCATAAACCGAACTCCAATCATGGTCACCAATTAACTGACGTAGAACTTTACAATCAATCTAGGCATATCGCTTTTTTGAATTATCCATTGTTGACTCTCGATGTTGTTTATTACTAGTATTTAAATTTAAAAGAACACTCACTGGAAAATGATCTGACATATAAGACAAAATTACGGACGATTTTTCAGCATCAAATAAAACAGGAGAGGAAAATATATTATCTAATAATGTAGCTGTGTTAGCTGTAACTCTTGTCGGCAGAGAAATACTTGGAAGAAAATTAGAACACAACATCATACTTAAAAACTCCTTATTATTTCCAACATAGAGATTCAAAAGATCAAAGTTAAAATCACCCGAAATTAAACCGGTTTTTCAACGCTTCTAGATTTTTCAACAGCGGTTCAAAAACTTCAAAAAATCTTTGTGGGTTAGCTGACGGAGGTCGATAAACAGACCCGAAAATAAATGGATTACAGCTCAAAGGTACAATTTCAACAAAAATAGTCTCACATAACCCTTCATCAATTACAGACAAGTCACTTAGAACACTAAAATACCAGTCATCACGAATATACAGCATCTGACCTCCTTGCGCATTCCGACACCTTGTGCGCGAAATACACTTCATTCCAGGCAGATCTAACATTGTAAGGGTTGTATTAGCAGACAAAAAAGTTTCGCAAACTCCCACAATGTCTATAGGACTAGATGCAAGCCAGAGCTTCAGTTCATTGAATGCACTTTGTAACAATGGAAAATTTACCAAGTATCCAAGTTAAAATATCCAAATTAGTACAATATAACTTACTTGTGTTAACTAGTCAATGACTGAAAGAAGACCACCAACCCCAGTTACTCGCCAAAGAGGGGTCTATCAAATACCATGCGACTGTGGCAAATACTATGTAGGTAGAACTCACCCGAATTTAGAGAAACGCCTACAACAGCATAAAGATGATATCACCAAAGTTCTAAATTCTAATATTACTAATGTTTCTTTTGATTGTGCTTTAAGCAGCCATGTATTTGAAAACCTTAGCCACAAAATACTTTTTGAAGAATCCGCCCTTATTAGTAAATAAAGCAGGTAGCTTGAGAAGCAATTTAAATCAGACTTAAGATTAATGATAATATTTCCTTAAATAGGGACTTGGGGGAATATTCACTAAATGCTATATACACAAATTTAATTAAAAACGATCTTGCAAAATATTAAAAAAAAACAGTAGATATTAACACAGAACCAGTTACAAAAAGACCTTTGAGGTTAGCTGCCAAAAGGGCAAGATTAGCAATGAAAACGTGTTGTTAATTATTTTTCTTTCATTTAGATGAATTGCCTTGTTTCACCTCACTTTATTTATCAGTCTTGTTTGAACTTCGCTGAAGTAAGGATGCTGGGACTGTTTTAAAAAAAAAATATTTTAGTTTTAATGGTCGTATGTTGTTGTAAGTCTCATTTCTTTTATTTATGTTTTGCTGAGGATTAAGCAAATGACTTGGATGTTAAGAAATAGCTTGAAACTAACTAAAGTTTTTCTTAGCATGCCAAAAAACGGAGTTCAACTTTTGATAATCCTAATTCTTCATTTGGGACAGAGTTAGAGGAAAATTTGGTATTAATATTTTACTTTGTGTATAAATGCAGCTTCTGCTAGCTTTATAATGATGATTTAGTTTATTTGTAAAAAAAAAAAAAAAAATGAATACCGGTAATAGCGCCCAGAGGCTATAGCCTGTAAGGGACTAAACACAACACTAACAAAAACAATTATATCTAAATAAGGACAAAAGAAGGGAAGAAAGGTTGCACCTAGTCTACTGTGTGGATCATATCCAAGTATTCCTTTGTCCTTTTTTCCCAGTTCTATAGCAAGTGCAGGTGATGACATACATTTAGCTGCGTACTTTTCTTAAGGTGCAGTGCAAAGCAAATCGAAAAAATTTTCCACGAACTGCGTGAAGCCACGCTCAACTATTCTGTGATTGCCTCCTTGAGATCGATGATAGTTCTGGGTCCTTACAATACTCTGTCCTTGAGGCGGTACCAAATAAAAAAATCTGGGGGTCTAGGGCCTGATCTAGTAGTTGCCCGCTTTAAATCAATAACAATATTGGTTGCAAAGCCTTTGAAGTCAATTTTAGGACAGATTTGAAGAATGGTGTCTGTAATCTTGTCATTCTTGGATGCAAGAGGTCATTACTAACAATCATTCAGTTTTCATTCTTACGTTTATGCCAGGTCCGATACTGGTTTTGCAGAAGGAAGTAATTCATTTTACTCAAGAAAAATAATCTATTACAGGTCAAATCTTTTAGTAAGGGACTTTACCGCGACGAGTTGTATTTGATGTAGTTACTTTGATTTTTTAGAGAAGCTGCTGAACACTTGGTGTCCGCATTGAATATGCAAGCCTCTGCTACACTGCCTGGTAAAAGTTCAGTTATGTCTGACAGCATTTGGATTACGTTGCGAAGTGTTCTGAGTAAGCTCAAGAGGCGGGACCTTTTTCCTGATGTTAATAACAGGTAAATGCCAAGTTTTTTTAGTTTCTCCTTTTGAATTCAGCTTTTTCTTTTTTAACTTAAAACACGAGAAAGAAAACTAGTAAATAATCAATTCGCAAAATTGTGATCTAAAATTGCACATTTTTGTAATTTGGCTCCAACCCTATGGGGAAAATTCGAGGAAATCCTTTTACCTTTGCTCTTAGTCTCATCATATACAAATAATTAGCAAGTAAATATTTATATTTAAATAATTACTCATCGCTAAATTGATCTGTAAAGGTCTTTCGTTAATCGATGAAGTCTCTTATATTGCGCAAAAACTTCTAGTACTAATGATACAAGTCTCTGTAGCCATTAGAGACTGGCAGCATTGTGGGAAGGCGGCAATCGTCTAGTTTTGTAAAACTTAGCTATCGAGCCAATGAACTGCATTTCTTTTCCTCGGGGTTTAAGCTAGAGTCTGACAGGAGTCGAATTTCGGTTTAGTAGCCAGATTTCAGGTCAACCTTCTGAAAAAAATGTTTTATTGCTGATTCCGTATTGACTGACCTTAAGGATCAGGTTTCCATGACACTTATGTTGCGAAGTTTTCCTTAGGAAGATGCGAAGGAGGCAAAATGAGGAAATTTTATTTTTTGGGCCTCTACCCTCCCCCCCCCCTCATATACACATGGGGTATGGTCGTTTTGATCAATGTCAGTAGATAACCCCTCTCTCTCTTTATGTAGGTATGAAACGATAAGGTATGGTACCAGTAACCCTAAAAGAGTGTGTCAATTAAATATGTATTTCCAGCGGGAGGAGGGGGGTAAATGTCAAAGTAAATTTTAGAGTCAGCATACGTATGGTTTTCGAGGAATTTTTTTTCAAATAAATCTTTTTGGAGACGATGTACTTAGTAGAATGTGCAGTGCCGCTATTGAGGCTTTACAATATTGTTTCTGCTTTTCTGACGGATACTTATAAACCAATCGTTTTATTTGTGAAAATTACTTTGAAAAGGAAAGTCTAACCAATCCAGTTCAAACATAGTGTCGAATACTCCTTGTAAAACCTGATGTCATCTCCGTGATGAAATTGTATATCGGTCAAAGCATCAAAAATTTTTTGGGCCACAAGATTTTTTTCTCTCTTACCCTGTGACCTCAGTTGCTCTTTTTCAGCTCAATTTTTCGAAGTTTAAATAGCCCATTTCGTAGAATAATGTCTTTTTGAATCGTCTGAAATGACGAGTGGCATGTATAGAATAGATTTTCACTACGTTTGTTATTTTTTTTTAGTAAGACGTACTTGTAAGTAAATTTAAAGACTTACTTGTATGTAAATTGTAAAACGTACTTTTACGGCGCGAGAATACAATCTTTGACCCTGATAATATGTATTTGTCAGTGAAATATGTAAAAGGTATTAATCTGACAAAACAGTAATCCTTGCTGTTGCAGCAGAACGTTCTTAAAATTTAGGTTCTGAGTTGTCCTTCTGCACAAATTGGGGGGAAATCCTTAATCTATTAAGTAACGTTGTGGTCAGGCATGGACGCTGCAGAGGGAGGTGGGCTTTAAGATGAGTTTTATTTCTGCTTCCGTCTCTATATTTCCTCTATTTAACGTACAATTCGCATGTTTTTTTGCATGTTCTTCGTATTTTAATTCCGTGTTTTACGAAACCAATACGGCATTATTACAAAATGTTACGATGTTTTACGGCATTATTACAAAATTCTCTTTTGTTAAAAAAAAACACCTGAAACAGAGATGGAAAAATAAACTGGGCGCTGATGCCTTTTTAAACGTCACCAGGTGCTCCTTAAATAATTGATAATTTAAATTGCACTTTTTCTATTACTCTTTACGTAGCTGCTAAATTGTACTTCTTTGAATCATCTATATGATGTTTCTTAGATCTGGAAACAATGCCGCAGTTTTGTGTTAAATATCAGAAAGTTAAGTTGTGATGTAAGAATGCATGTCTCTATGACATGCTAAGGTGACTAACCCATTTCTCTGCGTAAGCCTCTTCGGTTTAGGCTTTGACCTTTTTAGGCTCAGCTGCGCATGCTCTGCGTCACCCTTGCGATAGCATATTACAGAGCTTGTGGAGCGAAACATAATGCTATACAAGACTAGAACCAAGCTCCATTCTTGCGCTGCGTTATCGCATAGACGTCAAGACGACGTAATTTGGATTTGGATCATCTTAAAAAAATTTAAGATGAAAGATTTGCAAACTTAGCTCAGGAAAACTTATATGTTCTATTTAACATTTGATTTTTATCGAAGACTGCTTGTTAATGTTTGAGTTGCAACAAATTGCCTGGAACCATGTGAAGATGTGAAGATGCCTCTTAGCAAAATATAAACAAGATCTAACAACTCTTACGGCACTTTCTTAAAAAAAGCAAGAAATCTCAAATAAACCCCTAGCTGTCAGTCCCTTTCTAATTTAATTTACATCCATTAACCTCTTTTGAGGAATTGAAATTACAAGAATAGATGGATTAGAAGATTTACATGAAAATTTACATAGATGAATTGGGAGTTCGGCATTCAGTTGCATGTATTTCTTGAGATATACTATAAGTTTGACCAACTGGGTCAAAGTGGAGAACTAAGAACCAGCTTCAGTCTTCTCCAAGATCGCTTTAACTATGGTGCTCGGATATTACGTCGCTAAGGTATGCTAAAAGAAAATTTCTGGGAATTCAAGATCTAGGATATGAGTTGCCCACTCAGAATCTGCCTTGAGACTGATCGCGCCAGCGCAAAATTGCATAGTAGTCAATGTCAAAACAGGTTTGAGCGTGAAATCTGGCTCTGTGCTACGATAATTAGAACTCCATTATTAGAAACTATTGTTGGTGCTTCCTGCAGGCTCACAGCACGGGGAAAACAGAACTCTGACTTAATGAGCGTGCAGAGTATCTATGACACTAATGGATAGAATCGAAATGATTTGGACTGTTTTAATTGGCAGAATTGAGGCTGTCTTCCATGCTTCTCATTGTGTTCCATAAGTTCTTGAAGTCTGCTCTTGAAAAGGTTTTTGCATTCAAGCTGATGCGTGAAATTGTACTTGATGTTCTTGAACAAGCTTGTCTTATAGTACAGCTTTTTTGAAGTTTAGTCGTGTTCATAGACATTGACTGGCTAATATCCTGTGAAGTGAGAGTAATTAGTGAGTGATTAAGTTAGGAATTCAATTTTGTAATAAGTTTTATAAAACTTGCTGTAGTTTTGGGGCCTTTTTCCAGTTTAATCTGTTGGGTTTTTTTTACTTTTGAGCTGAAATACAATTTGCGTTTTCTCATTTTTCTTTATTCTACTGTATATTACCTTCCCTTTATTGTTGTTTCCGCTCTGTCTTCGTTCATTTCAATTAGTTTGTCGAACTGCTGAGGGAGGCTCTCGGAGATAAAGCATAAATAATTGGCTTTTGTTAAGTTAATTTATTTTTTTTGTGGTTATCTTAAAAAAAAACGGAAAAAAACATAGAGTATGACCAAAGCTTACTTCTTGATTTTTTTTTTTTTTTTTTTTTTTTTTTTTTTTTTTTTTTTTTTTTTTTTTTTTTTTTTTTTTTTTTTACGCAATTGCCAAGCTCAAAGAATAGTAGTGCTGACTGTTGTAAATAATTTTTCTTGGAGTTTTAAGATGTTTTCATTTCTTTTTCAGAAATCTTCAAAGACTGGTTCAAGAATTCGGGGCTTGATGTATTGTTAAAAATATTTTATTTGCTTGTTCTGTCTTTTAAATATATATATATTTTTTTCGGAGTAAAGATTTTTTTTTTTCCAGAGGCACTTCGTATTGAAAGGGTGGAATTATAAGTCTCGGAGAGGGCTCTTTCGTTTGGAAATTGGAAGTTCTAATGCCCTTTTTAAGAGTCAAAAGTGATCGGAGGGCAATTAGACTCCCCTCCACGTCCTATTTTCCCTAAATGCATCCGATAAAATTTTTTAGATTGCTATTTTATTGACAATAGTCCAAAAGGTCAAATAACTAGAAATCTAGGGTTGAAAAAAGTCCCCACAGTCTCCGGGCAAGGGCAGTAAGCTATGCAAATTGCCTATTGTTAACATATAAGCCTTTTATGGAAGGTATGGTGTATAAACCTCAGAGGAGGCTCATTCGAATTGAAATTGAAAGTTGAATATTCAAAGATTTTGGCAAATGACATTGGATTTATGTGTTAAAATTGGGGATGAAAAATATAATTACCCCGTGCAATTTTCCAGAAGCTATACAAGTCCTCTAAAGTTTTAGTCAGTTTTCTACTAGCATACGAGGCACAATGACGAATTTAGTAACAACCACATTTGAGATCAACAGCCCAAGGATATTTTTTGCTGATTGGTCTTTCCACGTGAAAGAATGGCTCCGAAGAATAGAATAGAGAAAGAATGGCCTGTTAAAAAACGTATAATTTAATACTTACGTTCTGGAATGCCTTCTTCTTGGCTTCCAAGAAAACTGAGATTTGTTAAACAAGTGGTGCTTATGAAATCGCGAAAGTTTCCAAGAGTGACTCTGCAAAAATAGAAGCAACGAGTTATTTTCAAGCCGACTCCTGACGTTCATCACAATAAATTTCCAGAAAAAAAGATAAAGGTTACACGACCTCTAACATTGAAGTTTACAACTATTTACTAACATTGAAGTACAATTTGTATAGTTTTAATATTGAAGAAACTTTCCAAGCTTCTTTTCTAACAGTTTTGGATAATTTCTGTTTCATTAAACATAGGAAATAAAATTTATTAACAATGTGAAATTTCAGATTCAAAAAAACTAATATTTGGGTTTCAAGAAAATAAAACGAATATTTTCGAATAGAACAAAATAAATTAAACAATTATTTTGTTTCGTTTTGTAGAGTATTTATTTATGTGGGGAAATAATTGAAAAAAAGAGGTAACAAAAGATACAGATGAAAATAAAATTGTGTTTATTTAATTAAAAATGTTCGAATTAAACACCTGTAACTTATGCCAGAAGACTTAAAACACCTCTGTAACTTATGCCAGAAGACCTCTGTAACTTATGCCTATTTACTTTTCAAGATTCAAAAGTAGTCGAAGGGCAACCAGCTTCCCCCCGCCCCCCACTAAGCTCTTTTTCCCCAAATGCTTTGGATCAAAATTTTGAGATAGCCATTTTGTTCAAAATAGTCCGAAGGTCAAAAAATTATGGTACCGACTAAGAGGGCATGTTGGATCCTAGGCCTCTAAATATTCTTAGGGTGATAAGGTCAAACTTTAAGGAAATGTTTAAAGGTATGCCGAACACAATCAAACATACTATGTTCTTGCTGACTGTAAAAAGGGAATATGAGCAATATATTAAGAACGACTGAGTATATTAGGTTGAAAATTTCAAAGTATGTTAAAGAGATACTGAAGAGAGATTTGATGGAAACCAGCCCCTCCCCCTCGTTGCCCTTTTGAGGGGCCCTCTTTGCTCAACATTAATCGGAATTTTGGAGTTTTCATTTTGTTAAAACTAGTCAAAATTTAATAGCTATACTTCGAGGGATGCCATGCCCCCATAGTCCTGGAGCAAGGATTGTAAATTATGCAATTTGGGCATTGTTTTCATGCAGAATGTATCATTAGAAAAGGGGAAATATTTTATTCTGGGTGTATTCAAAAAGGCTAAGGGCGTTGAAGTAAAACTTAGGAGAATGTTGAGGGGTATGTTACACTAAATCAAAAGGCACCATATGCATCCAGTTTACCAAAAAACAGGATCTGTTATATTTTAAGAATGGCTAAGAGTATGGAGCTGAAATTCTCAGGACATCTTGAGAGTATATAGAAAAGTGGTTGGAGGGTCGCCAGCCCAAGCCCATACTCTTTTTACTTGAACTCTCCCAAAAGAATTTGATCAAACTTTGAAACAGACATCCTGCTCAAAATTTTGGAGGGCAGCCAGTCCCCCTTGCCATTTTTAGATGTCCCCTTCCCTCATAACTGATCAAAATTTTGAAAAGGCGATTTTGTTCAAAACAGTGAAAACGTCTAGTAACTATGCCTTTAGGGACGCAGTGACCCCTATAACCCCCAGGGTAAGGATTGTAAATTAGGCAATTTTCCCTAAAAATGTACGGGATTTATCATTAGGAAAAGAGGAGAAGCTTGATTCTAGGTGTGTTTGAAAAAGCTAAGGGTATGTGAAACGTCGGGGAATGGTGAGGGGTATTTTAAAATAAGTCTAAAGGTACGAAAATCATCCTGTATATCAAAAAGGTGTATCTGTAATGACAAAAGAACAGCTGAGGGTATTAAGTTTAAACTTTCAGGGCATGTTGAGGAGGATGTTAAAAGTGGTCGGAGGGCAAACGGTCTCTTTTCGATTACCTTTTTAGCTGCCCTCTCTCCAATATATTTCATCATAATTTTAGAAGAGTCATCTAATTCAAAATAGTCGAATGTCAAATAACTGACCTCTGGGATAACATAACTCCTCAGCCCCTGGGACAAGTGTAGTAATTTATATAAGTCGCCCACTGTTTATTATACAAGGTCGATTATTGGGAAAAGAGGGCATTTATGATCCTGAGTTTCCAAATAGGCTGAGAATATTAAGGTAAAACTTATAGGAATGGTTGATCTTTTAGGAAATGGAATCAAAGCATGCTATATGAAGGAGGGTTTTCGAAAGGACACTACAGCAATATCTAAGGAACGGCTAAGGGCATAAAGTTGAAACTTTAAAGATATGTTGAGAGGGTTGTTGAAAAAGGAATGAAAGGCAGCCCTCCCCCCTTCTTGCCTTTTTAGATACTCCCCTTAACACTGATAGAGATCTTTAAAAGTCATTTTATTCGAAATAGTTGGAACGTCTAATAGGTATAATTTATCCACTTTTTACATGCAAAAGTTATCATTTGAAAAAGGAAGGACATTTGATCCTTGTTGTGTCCAAAAAGGCCAAGGGTATTGAGGTGAAATTTTGGGGAATGTGGAGGGGTATGTTGAGCTAAATTAAAAGAAATTATGTGTATCCTAGTTATCAAAAAGACATATCCGCAATACCTTAGGAACGGGTAAGGGTATTAACTTGAAACTTTCAGGGCTACTACTGCTACTATTTCAGCTGCAAAAATATCACTTTAATGTTTTGATACTTTCAGAAAACTTTGATGGTGAAAAAAAAAATTGATATTGAAAGAGGGAATGTTGAAAAACTTGAAACTTTGACAAATAAAAACGGAAACAAATTAATTGACAAAAAACTTTTCGAAAAAGAAGTTTTTCAAAGAAAAGTGAAGAGCCATATTAAACTTAACACCGTTAAAAATAAATTTCTATAATAATTCAAACTCCAAACGACCAGAATTTACTTTTAAAGAATAATGAAACCCTAAACGAACAGAAATGAAAATTATATAAAAACACACTATGTGCATACAGGTTGTCAAAAGGGCGTATCAGCAATGCCTCAGGGACGGTTTATGGTATGAAGTTGAAAGTTTCAGCGTTTGCCGAGAGGGATTTTGAAAAAGATCAAATATGCTATGTGCATACTGCTACTAATGCTAGCACTACTAATACAAAAATTGCTACTATTGAAGCTAATGGTATTCAGGTGAAGTTTTCAAGGAATGTTTAGGCGGATGTTTAACTAAACCAAAACAAACTATGAGCCTGTAGATTGTCAAAAGGGTGTAACAGCAATATCTCAGTAACGGCTTACATTATTCAGCCGGAACTTTCAGGGTATGCAGTGGCGGGTTTTCAACTAAACAGAAGGTACTATGTGTATACTACTAATATTACTTCTACGATTGCTGTAACTAATGAGGCGTGAATTAAGGGAGCAAATTCGAAGGGAGCAAACATTGTGAGATTATAGTTGGTTTGTGCAAAAGGGAGGTTGACGTCTGAGAGTTGGTATTCTTCTGCAGGGAAAGTATTGAGGCTTCTATATCCCAGAGCTGTTTTTTTCCACGCTGTAACTTCAGCTTGTTTGTATCAACCCCTATACCCTCCCTTCGATAAGGGTTCAAAGCGGGAACCTTAATTTTAACATATTGGGTTTCTAGCGAAGTGTCAGACATATATATCCTTATATAAATCCTTGAGTAATCTGAAGGATTAAATTTAAAAACTACGTGCATACAAGTCTTCAAAAGGACATCTAAGCAATATCACAGTTGGCGCAGCGCTATTCTAGAAACTTTTATAGGAGGTTATTCGATTTGAATTAAAAGTTTATAGGACCCTTTTTCAGAGTCAAAAGTGATTTTAGGGCAGGAAACTCCCCTCCCAAGTGTATTATTTCTCCCAACACATTCAATTGAAACTTTGAGATAGCTGTTTTGTTCAGCATAGTTGAAAGGTCCAGTAACTATGCCTCTTGGGATATTGGGGATGTCAACGCCCTACGGCCCTCAGAGCAAAGGCTGTTAATTATGCAATTTGCCCATTGTCCATACTTAGTATTTGCTATAGGACATTTTTCAACTTTAGTGTCCAAAAAGACCTAGTGCATCCTTTCAGAGTGAAGCTTTCAGAGAATGTTCAGGGAGTTTTGAACTAAATCAAAACAAGTTGTGTGCACACGTTGTCTAAAGCGGAAAACTCAGGAGTGACTGTGGGTTTTAAGTTGAGAATGTTCAAAAACCTGAAACTTTGGCCATCAAAAACAAATTAATTGACAAAAAACTTTCCGAAATTGAAGTTTTTCAAAGAAAATTACAGAGCCATATTAAACTTAAGACCATTAAAAATAAATATCTGTAATAATTCAAACTTCAGACGACCAGAAATTACTATTAAAGAATAGTGAAACCCTAAACGAACAGAAATTAAAATTATATAAAAACACACTATGTGCACACTGGTTGTCAAAAGGGCGTTTCAACAATGCCTCAGGAACGGTTTATGGTATTAAGTTGAAACTTTCAGCGTTTGTCGAGGGGGATTTTGAAAAAGGCGAAAAATGCCATGTGCGTACTGCTACAAATGCCAGTACTACTAATACCTAAATTGCTACTACTGAAGCCAATGGTATTCAGGTGAAGTTTTCAAGGAATGTTTAGGCGGATGTTAAACTAAACCAAAACAAACTATAAGCATATAGATTGTCAAAAGAATATAACAGTAATATATCAGTGACGCCTTATATTATTAAGTCGGAACTTTCAGAGTATGCCGTTTTGGCGGTTTTCTGCAGGGTATGCAATGGCGGCTTTTCAACTAAATAAAAGGTACTATGTGTATGCTACTAATTCTACTTCTACGATTGCTGAAACTAATGAGGCTAGAGGTGTTAAGGTGAAATTCTCAGGGAACGTTTAGGGAGAGTTTCAATTAAACTGAAAAAAACTATGTGCATACAGGTCTTCAAAAGGGCATCTAAGCAATATCATAGTTTGCGCAGCACTATTATGGAAACTTTTAAAGGAGGTCATTCGATTTGAATTAAAAGTTTATAGTACCCTTTTTAAGAGTCAAAAGTGATTTGAGGGCATGAAGCCCCCCTCCCAAGTGTATTAATTCTCCAAACAAATCCAATTCAAATTTTGAGATAGCTGTTTTGTTCAGCATAGTTAAAAGTTCTAGTACCTATGTCTCTGGGGATGCTCGGGATGTCAACCCCCCACAGCCCTCAGAGCAAGGGCGGTTAGTTATGCAATTTGCCCGCTGTCCATATATAGTATGTGCTATAGGACATTTTTTACCTTTGGTGTCCAAAAAGACTTAGTGCATCCTTTCAGAGTGAAGCTTTCAGAGAATGTTCAGGGGAGTGTTGAACTAAATCAAAACATGTTGTGTGCATACACGTTGTCTAAAGCGGAAAACTCAGGAATGACTGTGGGTATTCAGTTGGAACTTTAAGGGACTAACCATGCAACATGTGCATACTACTACAATTGCTAGCACTACTACTACTACTGTTACTACAAATGCTACTACGACTGCTACAACTACTTCTACGAGGACTAGTACTAATATTACTGAAGCTAAGGATATTACAGTGAAACTATTGGGGAATGTTGAAGAGAATAGTGTACTAAACTAAAACACGCTATTTTCAAGTTTCCAAGTTTTTAAAAATTCCTTATTTCAAAATCACACTTTTTTTTCAAAATCGAATGTTCATCAAAGTATCAAAACTAGTGTCAAAGGAACAATATCAACATAAAAAAAAAATGGGTTGGTTGAATTATCTGATATTTGAACTATTTTAAACAAAATGTCTATCTCAAAATTTTAATCGGATGGGTTAGGGAAAAGAGGACTGGGGGCGGGGCTAATTACCCTTCGATCTCTTTTGACTCTTTAAAAGTGAACTAGAACTTTCCATTTTCAATCAAATGAACCCTCTCTGAAATTTTTACGAGTATCCCTTCTATAAGAGCCATATGTGTCCCCAGGGCATAACTTACAACGCCGGTACCCGGGCCCTAGGGGGTTGTGTCGACCCCGGAGTTTTAATATCTGTTGTTTGAATAATTTTAACAAAATGGTCACCTCAAAATTTTTATCAGATGGGTTTAGGGAAGAAAAGGGCGTGGAGGGGGAGGGGCTAGTTGTCCTCCGATCTCTTTTTACTCTGAGAAAATGAACTAGAACTGTTAATTTCCAATCAAATGAGCTCACGATTTGTATTCGATTGCAATTTGAATTGCAATGCAATTCGATCCTTTTTGAATTTTTGCCAAAGGGTCACAGATACTTCAATGGATGACATTTTGTACTTCACGATTTGTGCTCGTTGGCAAATTTGTCGCTTTTCAGATGCAGATGCTTTTGGGGGAAAAGGGGCATGGGGGGGTAGTTGTCCTCTGAGCTTTTTGACTCTTAAAAACTGAACTGGAACTTTCATTTTCCAATCAAATGAGCCCTCTCCAAAGTTTATACGAGCATCCCTTCCATAACAGCTATATAGGCCTATAATGCCCCCAGACAATAACTTACAACGCGTACCCCGGGCCTTGGAGGATTGTGTTGACCGCGGAGTTTTCGTTATATAATATTTGAACCCTTTAAAAATGGCTCTCAAAGTTCTTATCGGATGGGTTTGAGGAAAATGGGGCGTGGAGGGGGGGGGCTAGTTGCCCTCCAATCTCTTTTGACTTTTAAAAAGTGAGCGAGAACTTTCAATTTCCAATCAAATGAGCTCTCTCCGAAGTTTATACGAGCGTTCCTTCCATAACAACCATATATGCCCCCAGAGCATTACTTACAACGCCTGCCCCCGGGCCCTGGGGAGTTTTTCTTATCTACCTTTGAACTATTTTTAACGGAATGGCTATCTCAAAATTTTATCGGATGGGTTTGGGGAAAAAAGTGTGTGTGTTGGGGGGGGGCAGTTGCCCTTGGATATCTTTTGACTCTTAAAAAGTGAACAAGAACTTTCAATTTCCAATCAAATGAGCCCTCTCTGAAGTTTATACGAGTATCCCTTTTATAAGAACCATATACAACCCCAGGACAACACTTACAACGCCAAGAGTTTGTGTCGGGCCCTGGGAGTTTTTGTTATCTAATTTTTGGACTATCTTTAAAAAAATGGCTATCTCAAAATTTGTAGCAGATGGGTTTGGGAAAAAAAGGCGCGGGGGGGGGGCTAGTTGCAGTCAGATCTCTTGACTCTTAAAAAGTGATCTCGAACTTTCAATTTCCAATCAAATGAGCCCTCTATTAAGTTTATACGAGCATCCCTTTCATAAGAACCATACATGCTCTCGGGACATAACTTAGAACACCTGCCACTGGGCCCTGGGGGCTTGTATTGACACCGGAGTTTTTTTTATTCGACCTTTGAACTATTTTTAACAAAATACTATCTCAAAATTTTCGTCGGGTGGGTTTGCAAAAAAAGCATGGGGGTGCTAGTTACCCTCGGATATCTTTTGACTCCTAAAATCTGAACTCGAACTTTCAATTTCCAATCAAATGAGCCGTCTCTGAAGTTTATACGAGTGGGTTGCTTGTATGGTATACCAGACAAATACATTAAAGTGATTAGTGCTATGTACGAGAAAACACTTCTGCGGTTAAGGTAGGAAATGAGGTTAGCAGCTGGTTTTGTATTAAATCAGGAGTTAAGCAGGGTTGTGTTCTATCCCCCTTTATATGGATTATTTTGATGGACTTTGTTTTAAGGAGCACAGGAAAGGCAATGGGAGACCACGGAATCAAATGGGGAGGAAAAAGTCTCCTAGACTTGGATTATGCTGATGATTTAAGCATCCTAGATGAAAGTGTGAGCAAAATGAACGAAGTTTTAGAGGTTTTGCGAGTTCAGGGTGCTAGTATTGGTTTGAAAATTAATGTTAGGAAGACTAAGTCACTAAGGCTAGGAATAAGTGAAGCTGAAAAGGTGACGTTGGGTAATGAAAAGATTGATCAGGTGGGCAGCTTCACTTACCTTGGAAGTATTATTAGTAAAGATGGTGGGAGCAGTGAAGATGTCAAAAATAGAATAGCCAAGGCTCAGGGTGTTTTTTTCACAGTTAAAAAAAGTCTGGAAGAATAGGAAGATAAGTCTGCAAACCAAGAATAGAATCTTAGAAGCTACAGTGATGACAGTGGTCAAATATGGCTCTGAAGCATGGACGCTCCGAAAAGCGGATGAAGATTTGCTAGATGTTTTCCAGAGGAATTGCTTAAGGATTGTTCTGGGTACCCAGCTGACTGACCGTATTTCAAGCAATAGGCTATACGAAAAATGTGGTTCAATACCGCTCTGTAGGGATATAATGAAAGAAAGGTTGAGGTGGCTAGGGCACGTTGTGCGGATGAAGGATGACAGATTGCCGAAGATTGTTCTTTTCGGCCAACCGTCTAGAGCTAAACGGAAAGCAGGTCGTCCTCGTCTGGGGTGGGAGGACGTCGTAAAGAAATATTTAAGGGAAATGGGAACTTCATGGGCGGGTGTAAAAAGGGATGCTTTGAATAGATTGGGATGGAGGAGGGGCGTGCGTAGCAGTGTTGGCCTCAGGCGGCTTTGTGCTGTAGTGAGTTGTTAGTAGTAGTAGTAGTAGTTGTGTCGACACCTGACTTTTGTTATATGAGCTTTGAACTATTTTTAAAAAATAGCTATCTCAAAGTTCTTAAAGAGGGGGGCTAGTTGCCCTCCGATCTCTCTTGACTCTTAAAAAGTGAACTAGAACTTTCAGTCAAATGAGCCGTCTCTGGCGTTTATACGAGCATCCCTTCCATAAGAACCATATATTTCCCTAGGGCATAACTCACAAGGCCTGCCCTCGGGCCCTGGGGGGTTTTGTCCGTACCGGAGTTTTTGTTATATGATCTTTGAAGTATTTTTTACAAAATTTGTTATCTCAAAATTTTATCGGATGCATTTGGGAAAAAAGGGCCTGGGGGGCTAGTTGGCCTCCGATCACTTTTTACTCTTAAAAAGGGAACTAGAACTCTCAATTTTCAATCGAATGAGCCCCCTTCAAAATTTATGCAACGACCCCTTCCATATTAAGTGCCTCTTGAACAAAAAAATAATAAATAAATAAATAATAAAACATTGGAGCCCTATGGCCTTTACTATAGGCAGCGCTATAGCGTTGCCTCTTATCGTAACAGCTATGTCTAAGGAATAGCCTAGAGTATTAAGTTGAAATTGAAAATTTCAGTTCATGTTAAGGGGGATGTTGAACCAACAAAAACGTACTACTACTGCTACTACTAGTACTACTAATATTAAGGCTAAGGGCATTAAGGAGATATTTCCAGAAAATGTTGGGGGGGGGGTTATGTTAAATTTTATTGAAACACACTGTATGTGTGCAGACTGCCACATGGCCGTATCGGCGTTATATCAAGAACGGCTTTGAGTATTAGGTTGAAACTTCCAGAACCTGGTAAGGGGCATGTTGAGCTAATAAAAATGTGTTATATGCTTAGTACTACTAGTAGTTGTGTTACTGCTACTACTGATAGTACCATTACTGCTAAGGCTAACGGTATTAATGTGGAAATTTAAGGTAAGTTGAAACTATCAGGGCATGAGGAGGGGATATCCTACTAGACCAAAAAGGCAAAATGTGAATACCATTATTTCTTACTACTGATAGTACTACTGCTATCATTAATACTGCGTCTTTTACTCCTAATATTACTTCTGCTAAGGTGTAGGGTATAACGGATATACCCCGTACCCTAGATTAGGGTTAAAGGTAGAAACTTTCATGGACAGTTATGTTGCTTTAAAACTAAATCAAAACGCAATATATGAAAGCTGGTTGCTAATAAGACGTCTCAGCAATATGCCAAGAACGACTGAGGGTATTAAAATGAAACTCCCAGGGCTACTACAATTACTACTTCTGATTTTAGTATTGAACTAAACCAAAGAGTGTAAGTGCATCTAGGTTGGCCAAACAGCATAGATAGGCCACAATGTTTGGGAAATGTATTAAGTTTTATGTTTCAGTAAAACTTGAGAAGGCGTGAAACTAAATTAAACAATACTACGTGTGTGTCCAGATTTTCAAAAGGCCCTGTGTTGTTAAAAATTGATGAGAAATTTTCTTCAACATAAATCGTAAGCCAAACTATGGAATCTTATAGAAAAAAAAACGGAAACATTTTAAATGTTCTTTTCTTTTGCAATGAAAAAATACTATATTAATAACAAACGAATATTAATCAAATTAATCAAACAAACTTTTTCCATAAAAGTAAACTTTTCAAAAAAAAGTAAAGAGTTAAACCAAAATGAGCAGAAATAAAATCAAATACTTTTCCAAGCGTGAAACTGCCAAAAATCGCCATCAGTAAATAAATGAAACCCAAAACAAACAGAAATTACATTAAATAACCGAGTCGAACTCAAAGCGAGCAGAGACTAGTAGTATTGTATTAATAGATACAAGCAGACAGTACCCCAGGCAATTTCTCTGGAAAATATCTAACAAATCTTCATCGGATTTTCGGAGCGCCCATGCTTCAGAGCCATATTTGACCACTGTCATCACTGTAGCTTCTAATATTCTAATCTTGATTTGCAGATTCATCTTCCTATTCTTTCATACTTTTTTTTAACTGTGAAAAAACACCCTGAGCCTTGGCTATTCTACATCTCCAGCTATAAGGTTTCTGCTCCCTTTGGTTTATTTTGAACATATTTTTGCCATAGCTTCCGTAGGAAGCAAATTACCTAGTACGATGATACTTTTTAGACTTAGAGGTGCTGATAAAGTCTAAGGAAACAACAGTGCGGTTTTAGGAAGGGGAGATGCTTCGGCTAAATTTTCACTCTGTAATTAATAGTTGAGAAGTGCCTTAGTTGATCCATTCCTTTAGTCTTTACCTGATTTGATGGAGGTTTTGAGATATCAGGGCACAAGAACAGGTTTGCAAACTAATGTTAAGAAGACTAAGTTGCTTAGACTTGGAATAACTGAAGTGGAAGAGGTGATTTTGCGTAATGAGCAGATCAATCAGGTGGATAGCTTTAGTTACCTAGGTAGTATTATTAGTAGAGAGGTTGGATGTAGTAAAGATGCTAAAAGAATAAAGTTCAAGGGTATTTTTTTGCAGTTGAAAAAAGTTCAGAAGAATTGGAAGATAAGTCTGCGGGCAAAGATTAGAATAGTAGAAGGAACAGTGATGATAAAGATCAACTATGGTACTGAAACGTGGGTGCCCCAAAAGACAGATTAGGATTTGTTTGATAATTGCTAGAAAAATTGTCCACGAATCATTTTAAATAACCGGTTGAGTGATTTCAAACAATAGGCTGTACGAAAAGTGTAGTTCTATCCTCATTTTAGGGTTATAATGAGAGACAAGTTGAGATGGCTAGGACATGTTCTTCAGATGAAGGTTGACAAATTCAAATTCATTTAATTCAAAAACAAGACATAGCTCTCGTGGACAAAGCCCAAATATTTCTCTTAGTCATAAATAGCAAAATAAAGCTGTCTGATAAAACTTCGTCAGGAAAAATAAACTAAAGGATAAAAATACTTGAGATTGAGAACAAAATTGTCTGATAAAACTTCGTCAGGATAAATAAACTAAAGGATAAAAACACTTTAGATTGAGAATAAAATTGTCTGATAAAACTTCGTCAGGATAAAATAAACTAAAGAATAAAAACACTAGAGATCATTGTAATATTTCACAAAGCTTGGCACAAAGCTTTTACTGTAGCGCTTGGTGTTACAGTGGACGGGGGTCAGTTTCGAAACCTTCTCAGCAACTTCCCTGGGGGGACGAGATCTTATAGGGACAAAAGGTGTGGGAAGGAATGATCGTTAGATGGGATGTTGGAGGAGGGAGGAGCCAAATCTTTGGCATAATTTTTCTCGGCGGGAAGAAGGGGATTAAAGTTTAAATTCTTGGAGGTAAAAGGAGTAAGGTAGAGGGGAACCGCCATAAATGATTTGCAGTGATCTCTTCTGAACTCTTTCTATTTTATCAGTTTCATCCTGGGTAAGGGCAAAGTGCCAAACTGGACAAGCATATTCAACTAAGGGCCGGAGGAAAGTGCAAAATATTAGCTTCAGCTTGTCCTTAGGAACTCGAAATTTCTTTAGTGGTTTTGGCATTTGGATTGCGCCGTTAGCTTTTTTTTACAATTGTCTTTGTATTCTCCCGCCATGAGAGGTCAGAAGAAATCACCACACCAATATAAGTTATTTTATGACTTGTTAGCTTGGAAGCGATAGGAGGTTCGAAAGACGGTTGAGTTTTTCGAAGAAAAGAAAATGTCGTGACCGAGCATTTGTCTTTATTCACGACCATGTTTAGTTCAGCCGCCTCTGAGGTAACTTGGTCGATGAAACCAGCAGCATTGCTCTTCGAATCCTCAGATTCAACTTCCGTTAAGGAAAGTCGTCAACATATTTCCATCTATCCTCCGGCCCAGCAGCAATTTCATTTATCATGAGGAGGAAGCCCAGCGGCCCGATCACAATTCCTTGTGGAATTCCACAAAAACTGGCAGAGAAGTCGAAAATTAGTCTTTATACTTTACAGTTTGCTCTCTATTTGTTAAGAAGCTCTTGATGATTTTAGTAATAAACCTGGTTATATTTTTTTCATCATTTTTTTTTAAAAGGATTTTGTGATCAACAAGGTCAAATGCTTTTCTAAAATCAATTGCAATTAAATTTATCCATTTTCCAGGTTCATCCAGGTGTTTTAAAATAAAATCAATGGTAATGAACTGTCGAACACTTAGGGATGTTACCAAATTGCTTTCGATCAGTTACTGTCAAAAGACATTTTTTCAGCCATGCGGCAACAAAGATTTCGTATATTCTGCTGAAAATGCAAATATCCTGCTATTCGTTTCTTTGGAATGGGGGTAATAAAACCTTTCTTCCATTTCTTTGGAAAATTTCCTGTTTTTTTTATATTATTGAAAATTATTTGAAGGGGAAATGATAGTTCTTTAGCAAATGCTTTAATGAGAGCAACTGGAATGTCAAAAGGGGCAACGGAATTTCTTTTTAACGAAGAGAGTTTACTGATTATAATTGCCGATGAAATATCAGAAATTAAAGTATCATCTGAAGGAGTAGTTAAATTTACTGGAGGATTCTCAGGTGGAAGAGGGGGGTAAGACTGCACAATTTAAGCAAATTGGGCCTTTAAATCATTTGTAGTTTTCTCTAGAGGCTCCTCCTTCATGAAGTATACTGGTTGAGAACTTTTACCCGTTAGACTGTTTACTTTACTGAAGAACTGCGAAGGCTTTTACTCCAAAAGATGGACAACTTCATTTTCATAATAATTTGCTTGTGTCTCTTTGATTTTCCATTTTATTTGGTTTGCCATCTGTTTTGCTTGGTTATCTTGACCTTTTCGTATTAGGTGCAGTTTATGTTTTATCAGTCGCTTTATTTTTGAATTTACGCATGGTTTATCACTAGAACAGAATTTAGTCTTACGTTCGGGAAAGCACTCGAGAAGTTTTTAATTTACCTTATTATGGAACTCTTCTACTTGGGAATCCAAGTCTTTAGCTGAAGAGACCGTGACTCAGTTTTCTCCCGTTATCCAGTCACCGAATTGCATCAGACCATGGTCAGTTATCGGCCTTGAAGTAATTCCGTGATGCTGAATATTTAATTTTTACTTTTTCCAAGGGGTTCCACAATAGCATATAATGATAACTTCCACCAAGTGGTGCTAGTTTACTTGGATTCCGGTAATATTCCGAAAGATTTGTCAGGATTACATCCAGAGAAGTACTCCCCATAGTTGTTGGGAAATCGACTACAGTTTTAAGGTTAAGTGACCTGGCCAGCGATTTGCTATTGAGTTCGTTAGCATCTCCTAGCATTACTACTCCAAAATATGGGTGGGTTCTCTGGACGTAATCTGTCGATTCCTGCAGCTTCCCTCAAAAACCCTTTCTTGCTGCAGCGGGCTGACCAGGTGAATAATAGAAAACGCTCACTGCTACGGCAGAGAGCGGCCTAGGGAGTCGCTTAGGTTGGGCTTTGACCCAAATAATTTCATCATAAGCTTCAAGAAAAGGTATATTTAAAAGCTTAGGTTTAAAATCCTCGTGCACGAGGGTCATAATTCCTCCTCGTTTTTCCCCAAGAGGATGGTTATCAGGCCGAAGTTTAATAAAACAAGAAAAGTTAGGAAACCTTCAATAAATTAAGATCTTGTCGGTGGACCTCGGAAACACAGATAACGGAAGAGCCAAGCATTTGAGCCGTGGTCTGAAGTTCAGTAAATTTCTCTAGATTTAAACTTTCGGCGTTGCTGGAAAGGAAGGGAGGAAATACGTAACGTTTGTTATGAAACTCCCGGGAAAAAGGTTTATTTTGGAATTTCTTGCCCCCTATCGCGACTGGAGCAGCAACAGGAATATTTAAACTGAAGTCACCAACAATTGTCTCATTCTGCAGGGAATGGGGTAAAGGGGAGGGGGAATAAAATAGGGACGGGGCTGGTTGTTGATTGGCTGTTGATGAAAATGGATAGGTGGGAGAGGAGGAGGGAGGGGAAGTGGATTTTCGGGAGGAATATGAGTGAGGGGGGTTTGGGTATGGTCCGACTTGAGTGAAGTGATTGTGGGGGTTGGGTTGACTGGGCAATCGCAAGTACTTAAGGCGGAGGATTGTTTCGAGGAATGGATTCTTGAGGTATACTGCTCTGTATCATGTATGCAGGTGGATAAGACTGGAATTCGAATGGAACACAAACTAGGGGAAAGGGGGGGTCATGAATACTTTTGACGTCGCCCTAAAAACGTTGGGTTTTAAACCTACGCTCCAACCCTGAAGATGCATGAGCAAAAGTACACGACTTATCAATACAAGATAAAACAGAACACAGATCAACATGATCAAAAATACACTTATAAGACACACAGAATCCCGAAATAAAATTACGACAAACATGTAGCAACTTGGATTGTTTGCGAAACTTGCAGAAACTACTTTCAAAATGATTGCAGATTACATTTTCCTTTCTGCTTATTTTTACATTTATTTCCGTTTTGTCCATCACTTTAGTAATTTTTCAAAAAAATAACAATGTCGTCGTCTGGTAATGATTTCTCCATAACCTTGTTAATCCTTTCGTTTAGTTCATTATCACCTGATATTTCAGGGTCATCATTCAAAGAACGGAGGGACTCCTTTTCGGCAAACAATCTAGGGTCAAACGAAAAGCATGTCGTCCCCGAAGGATGTTGGAAGGGGTTGTAAGAAACAACTTAATGAAAACTGGAACTTCTTGAAAGTGTATAAATATGGAGGTTTTAAATAAATTGGGATGGAAGAGCGTGTGTATCTGTGTTGGCCTCACGCGGCTTGGTGCTGCAGTGAGCCGTTATTTTTAGTAATATTAGTAGTTAGGATGGCACAATTAATCTCTTGTGGTACAGTTTTAGCTGAAAAACTGGTACAATTTATCTTAAAGTGTTGGCAACGCTTATCAACAGAGCTAAAACCTTTGAAATTGTGTGGCTTGCTCTAGTGAAAAACCCGCTGCTTACTCATTTTACAATTCATTTTACAAATCAAAATCTTGCTTTCAATCAGATGAACCATTTTTGAATAGGGATTTGACTGTTACAAATCCTAATACTCATTTAGAACAGCTCCAAACCACTTTTATTGTAGTAAAGTTTCTACAAAATCCCAATCATGTTGTTACTGACGACAACGATAATGCTGACCAGAGGTAGTAGGCGTGTTCTCGCCCTTAAAAATTTCCCCTGTGGACCCCCCCTCCAGAAATTTATCCCTACAAGTGCAATTGAGACGCCACAGAGAGAGTATGACTAATAACAAAAAAGAAAAGAAAAGATTTTGATATTCTATAGTATTTATTTTTATCTTTTTATTCCTTTTTTCACGTTTCTGGGGGTTGAGCTATTATAGCAGGGTAAGATAAAGGGTAACACTGGGCCTGGGGACGGGGTGATATCAACCCCAAAGGCAAATTATTTTTGTCAAGTTCAGATGCAGCTGGAATGTTGCGACCTCAACCTGGGATTTTTCGTTGCGTACTTCGCCAAAGGAGATATCCACGTTGGAAAAATCAACCGCGACAAAAATTTCTGGCAACACAAAATGTTTCCGAAGCTCCATAAATTTTATATGGAAACTGTGTTACTTGAAATTGTGGACGGAAGAGTGCCACGCAATTTGGTGAACCGCGAGCCATTTCTGGGCAAGTCGACGGATAAATAAAACCCTCACATATTCAGATTAGGCTAGGTAGGTTAGTTTTTAGCTGAATTTATATATATATATATATATATATATATATATATATATATTATATATATATATATATATATATATATATATATATATATATATATATATATATATATATATATATATATATATATATATATATATATATATATATATATATATATATATATATATATATATATATATATATGCATTTAACTCTATATTGTACCCAAATAAACATTTCTTAGCGGTTCTTGTCATCAAAATTCAGGTTAGACTAAGACCCAGGTAGGGTTTCCGTCAGGAGCGTAATTTTTTCAAAATACTGGGGAGGGGGGGCAAAGTTGGAGCAAATTTCCCGATACCAAGTTAAACCAAGCCGTTTGGTATCATAAAGGTACTACTCTGTACTACAAAAGTACTTTATAGAACTATATAAAAGTAACTTATAGTACTGTGAAGGTAAATATTTACTAAATAACTGATCTGTTTCTGTTCATGCTTGAATTATGCAGGTTTATCTTAGTTTTGAAAAGATTTTGGAAGAAACCAAATTTCATCTGGGGGGCAAACTGGGGTCTGGGGGAGGCAAACCAAGGTCTGGGAGGGGAAGTTGCCTCCCCCTGCCTCGTAGCAAACTATGTCCCTTGTTTCTTTCAAACTTACCATCCATTTGACATGTTTATATATTTATGGTGTCCCAGCTAATCCCCCCCTCTATTTTTCAAACGTAATTAAAAATCTTAGAACGAGTGTCAACGGTAACCCCAGAGAAAAAACGTGGTTTCGAATTTGACTTTCAACGAAAATCTCTAAGTTGTTTGTGTATTTATAGTGTCCAAATAATTCCCCGCTCTCCTACCCAAAGAAAATACTTTGGATTCGACTTTCAATGATTTTCCGTAGTTGTTTGTGCATTAACACTTTTCTGGATAATGCCCCCCCCCCCCTCTGATGATTCCCTCCCTAGATGGTCACCCCTCGAAAAATTATCCCTGCGTATAAAATTTCGCTCATTTGGAAAAATTACCAGTTCAATTAAAATTCCAAATCAAAATTTCTTCTCTTTTACTTTTTTTCCTCTGTCTAGATGTGATGCATTCGTGAAAACAAACGTGCTTTCACTCATTCATTAGTAAATTTCAACTTTTCTTACTTGTCAACCCCCAAATTCTCTGGGGGTCCAAAATTTTCTTCTTTAATCTTGCCCAAATGTAAAACAAATTGTCAATGAAAGTGGTAAAGCCTTCCGTGTCTTCTAATTGCAAACCAAATGTTGAGTTGATAGATGTTTATCTGGTTGGTTTCATTTCCCCATATATACGACGTATTTTCGACGTAACACCTTTAAATTAGGTGTTTTTTCTTAGACCACACTGCCGTTCTAAGACGAATAAATAAATTTTCAAATGGGGATAAATCCATTTATTTATGCAGTGAAAAAACAGGTACAAAAGAACTTTACATCAAGAACTTTGAATGAACTTTGTCAATGAACTCTCTGAAAATAATCCAGTGAATAATCCGGAAGTTCATTATTTTTTGAATGACCCGAAAAGTTTTTATTTTGTTGCATATAAATATGCTAGTTTCAATTTTATTATTTTAGTATTTCTACTGAAGACGGTCGCTGTATATGTGACCAAAATATCTGGACTTTTGTATCTGTTTTTTCACTGTCTAAATAAATGGATTAATCCCCGTTTGAAAGTTTATTTGTTCGTGTTGGAATAAAATCCGTTTTTTAGATTCATATAGTTTTTCCCCAAGGCTCTGTGTCAACTCATTCAAGTGCAGAAAAGTGACAATTTTAATAGTTTCCATCTGCTTAAACAGCACTTTCCAGACAGTGAAATGTATGACTTAATGACTTGTAAAGGCATATATGCATATGACTATTACTGTTCTGGCGCACGGTTAAGTGAGGAGAAACTCCCTCCCATTGATGCATTCTATAATTCACTTAGCGATAGTGAATGCCCTGACGAGGACTATCAATTTGCTAAGAGGGTATGGGCTAAGGGTGATTGTAAAAATGGTTGGAGTTATTGTTGAATGTACTTGGCCAGTGATGTGTTAACTCTTTTAGATATTGTCTGCAAAAACACAGATCAAATCTATTCGGAGTTCGGGCTAGACATTGACTATTATTTTCAACACCGCACTTCGTCATAGACTTAATTCTAAGAATTAATAGGGAGGAAATAGGTTTGTTCACCGATGTGGATCAACACTTATATGTAGAAAAATCTATGAGGGGGATATGTTTCTCATGGAATCGCGTCCTAACAACGGATCCAACTGCGCAGAACTCTGCTGATGGTGTAAAGTCCACTGCTGTTTTTCTTGACAAGAACTCATTGTACCCCTCGGCGATGTCTACTACTGTTTACCACGTGGAAATTACAAATGGCTTATCCTTGTGACATCCCCGACATTCGCACTGTCGAGGAAAATGATGCACAAGAATGGTTTTTTGAAATTGACGGACACATACCAGTGGAACTTCACGATACAGTAAAAGATTTGTTTTTCCGTACGTTAATAGACCTGTGACCAAGGAGTCTTTGAGCCCATACAATCGGTCTTTGGTTGAGGATATGGGCATGCATTGGACCCCCTCCCAGCAAAAACTAATTGCAGATCTGGACCCGAAACAGAATATTGTTGTTCACCACGTCCTATTGCGGTGGATGGTGAGCAATGGCTTCAGCGTCACAAAAATACACAGGGCCCTGCAATTTAATCAAAAACTCTACTTGAAAATGTTTATTGACACCTTTGTCAGTAAACGCTCACAGGCAAAAAGTAAAGTCGAAAAAGAAATGGATAAACTTATTTTAAATTCAGCTTTTGAAAAAATGTGTAAAAACGTACGAAACAGATCACGTTGTGGCGTCGTAACATGCCCCAAAGAACGTGCATGAATTATTGCCGATCCCAACTTTACAACATTCATTAGCATAGACCCGAATATGGTTCAGCTACACAGAAAAAAGAGAAATGTTGTTCTGAATAAGAATATTTCGGGGGGTGGTTCAGTACTTGAAATTTCCAAGAAACCCATGTTGTCGTTCTTTTACAATGTGTGCAAGGTACAATGGCCAAGGGAGGGGGAGGTTCAAGTTTACTATGGGGACACAGATTCTCTGTTCTTAAAAGTTAAAATTGGGGATTTATTAAATAATTTGGAAAATAGGGTGCACATCAGCTCTAGGATGGATTTCACTAATTGGAATGAGAACATCTACCCCGAGTTGGTGAAACGCCAGGTCCCCAATCAACTATAAATGTAAAAGTCGAAGACCGGGAGTGATTTAATATCCAATGGGGTGTTCCCCTGTCTCAAAGTTTACTGTGTGTAAACACACGGCAAGGATGTAAAGCAGTCGTGCAAAGGGGTGCCTACACACTTTGTAAAAAATAATTTCGACATGAGTGTCTACAGAAACTGTGTAGACAGCTGTCCAAGAACCAAAAGCAAAAGTGCTGGCAAATCGCTCTCTACAATATAGGAACTATACTGTTAGAGTGGAGAAAAATGCCATGTCTTGCATATCCGACAAGGTTTATGAGCTCGAGAAGGGTGTAAGAGTACTCCCCCACGGCCACTATCGAATTTCAGATCGAGTCGAATGTGTAGACTATCGAAACCAACTTGGTCTGGATAAATTAACTTAAATTAAAAAAAAAGTACTCGGTGGGTGGGGGGCAACAACAATTTCTCAATTGTCAATCGTCATTTTACTGCAGCAGCTGCTATTGTATACAGAGTTTGTTTTTTCCACTTTCCCTCCCCGCCTTGGCCCCGGGGGGGGGGGGGGGGTGTCCCGCCCGGGGCCGGCCTTCGTCCCCGGCCCGGCGTTCGGCCCCCAGAGGGGGGGGGGGGAACCGTCATCTTTTAGATGTTGTAAATTGTGTTTTCTCATATTTTCTTAGTGTGCAACTGTGCTGCTATTGTTGTATTTTAAGTTGATTTATACAGTAAATGAAAAAATATTGTTGCTATTGTTGCTATTGTTCTTTTTGTATAAAATTATTGTTGTTAGTAAATGAAAAATACTGCTATTGCTATTCCTGCTGTATTTTAAGTTATTTTTTTTGCTAATAAATGAAAAATATTGTTCTTGTTGCTATTGTTGTACAAAAAGTGTTGTTAATAAATGAAAAAATATTGTTCTTGTTCTTGCTATGGTCCTTGTTGTACAAAAAGTGTTGATGTTAATAAAAAAAATATTGCTATTGTTGCTCTTGTTGGATAACGCACTAGGTAGATCTAAGGGAAAACTATTATTATTATTTATTCATTAGACAAATTTGGTTTACAGTTAGTTGTAGTCCAACTGTTGTCAACAACAGCACTATGTATCAATTTAAAACACCGTTCAGGTCGTTTCTCTGTGGTCCGTCAATGTCAGGGAAAACGACACTTTTAGCTAAAATAATTAAATATTGTAATAAAATGTCTTTGGAAAAACCAAAGAAAATTTACTATTGCTATAGTATTTGGCAAGAGCCCTACGATCAAATAGAAGCTATTGCCACTGCCACATCCATGCCAATACAATTCATGCGGGGACTTGACGTTTTCAATAGTAATTAACCAAATTCACGGGTGACTTTTGATGATTTAGCTGAATTGATTGACCAGTTCTCACAGGAACTGCTACAACTGTTTACTGTTCACTCTCATCATGAAAACATTTCCATAACCCTATTTCTACACAATCTGTTTCATCAGAGCAAGTTTATGAGAACCCTTGCCTTGAATTGCACCATCTATATTATCTACCGAGTTGTTCGTGACTCTAGTTCTCTAATGACTCTCAATAAGCAAATATATCCAGGTGCCCTCAAATTTCTACTTTCAGCGTACAGTCAGGCGACAAATAAGCCCTATGGGTACATTTTTCTAGATCTTAATCAGAATACAACCGAGGACCTACGTGTAGTCACAGATATTATTGAAAAAGAAATTACTGTATATCTTCCGGTGAACAGTAGAAAAGGCTATTAGTTGCCATCATGACATTGAAGAAACTAAACGAAAATAGACACTTATTTTCCGTTTTAGGCACTTCAAAACCCCCACTCAGGAAGGCCATACTCAAACATGGTGTTGACAAAGAATTTATTAATCTAATATCTGAACTTTGTTCAAATTTATCTGAGGGCAATGTAGACTTGCCAGAATTTGTTAGACAACAGACAAAGCAACTTCGTTCCACTGTACGTGCCTTGGTTTGCAAGAACAAAGGAAAACATTTTAACAGAAAACGTCTCCTTCAAGGGGGCGGTAGCTTTTTTACACTTTTACTGCCAATAGTCGCAGGACTTGTAAACAGTTTTCTCTAGACGGTTAAACCCTATAAATTGACTCCAATAGAACTTGTCCTCTCACCCATTGAACACTTTGAAGACAATCTAAGCAAATTCATTAATGATGAAAATATTGCCGATGATAAAAAGCTAGTTTTACTTCAAGATGCACTGCGTCGTGTGGACAAACATAGACCTAATCGTCAGAGACGCGCTGTCACAGATCCCCCCCCCCCCCAAACAAGAAGCATCTCCTCAAGATTCTGCAGCAGCAGCACAATCAAAGGAGATGGAATTGAATTCCATAGTGACAACAATTGGAAACCTATTGCCAGTGACCTATCGAGAACAGAGTAAAAGAGTATTAACATATCTCATGTTGGAAAGTGATGATTATCAAGTTCAAGTCGATAGCACTAGGAAGCGAATTATAATTCAGGGAAAAGTTATAATCTACTTGATTTAATTTGGGATATGGTGACGAATCGTAAAGGACTTTTGTCATTTGACAATAATCTATACACCTTTCTAAATGCATCAAACTTCCCCAAAAGTCTTATTGGCAATAAGCAAATCCTAAAGAAATTAAGAGAATATAGTAGAGGTGCCAGCCCTCTAACAACGCCAACAACAACACCATTTAAAGATGAAGAAGAAGATTTTAAATCAATCTTGGAAAATAATAGCACTCCTAGTAGCAGAAACGATTTGATAAGACCAATGACGATAATGGCTAGAAAAAAGTGAAGACGTATTGATATCAACTCACCGTCACAAGCACCATCCTCCAGTGTTCAAAAGGGGAGTGGACATTACACTACCTGTTTGCGTTCAAAATGGATGAAGTTTTAAAATATGTCTATGAAAATATTGGTGAAGTGGGAAGTCTAAGTTCCCCCACAACGCGTTCTAAAGTTGCCTGTGACATAGGTGGCAGCACATTAAAAAATGCAAAGAGTATCTAGAAAATTAACCAAGTTACACTCTGCATCGGAATCGCAGGCTTCGTGGCAAACAATATCGACAAACTAAAGCCTTTTTCCCTCTGCATATATTGCAAACTGATCTTTTAACCCTAGATGAGATTCAACGGCGTCACAATACACCGTACAAATATATTCTAGTGGCAATCAGTGTCTTTAGTCGCTATGCATATGCGATTCAATTGCGATCAAAGAGAGATGTTGAAGTTGCTCAGGCTTTAGAAAGTATTCTTGAACATGATTGCTATAGAAAAATTCAACGGGATCGCGGTTGCGAATTTTTTAATCCTCATGTGTCAAAGGTTCTATTGAAATATAATACAAAGCTATATCATATTCACAGTCCGATAGAGGCTGCGTTGGCTGAACGATTGATAAGAAAGATTCGTCTATTATTTTCGAGATATTGCACGCTGGAAAATACTGCTGCTTTTATTCATAATTTAGATAAAATCATGCAAATATATAACCAACGACCACATCGATCCCTGTCCGGTGTTAGCCCTCAGGAAGTTCATTGCAGTGTAAATATATTTGATGCTTTTCTAAAGCAATATTCCAATGAAAAAACGACAACAACAAAAATTGTGAAGAAGAAATGTAATGTTGGTGATACTGTTCGAATTAATAGAACCACCAATATTTTTGAAAAGGGGAATTATTTATGGTCCACTGAACTTTTTAAAGTGTCCAAAATCCTAGACGCTACACCCATGACATATCGGTTGCGAGACACCAAAGATGATGAGATCCTCGGCCGTTTTTATGAATATGAACTACAAAAAGTTAGAAACAGTAGTGAAATTTATCAAATTGAAAAGATATTAAAGAACCGTACTTGCAGGGGCAATAGACAGTTGCTTGTTCGTTGGCTAGGATACAACCCTGATTTTGATTCTCGGGTTGCAGTTGAAGACATTAACAATGCCCAATAATTTTTCTGTGACATTCGTGTCCAATGTCTCCGACCCTCTCTACAATGATTTGAATAGAACAATTGATTTTTGGAAGAAACTCTCTCCCACTATCAAATTCGATGGCGCGTATGAAGTGGCTCTTGTCGACTGTATTCTCAAAAATACATACGATATCCTGAGAAAGGATCGTGTGCATGAGATAAAAGTTATACCATTCGATTTGTCACTCTTTGCCGAGTATGAATGGGTTGAAGCACTTAAATCTAGTGAATATACTCATGCCACATTGAAATATAAAGAATATGGTACTTTGACGGATTTGTATGCAAAAATCAATAGAAAAATCTCATATCGTAGGAATGGTTCATTCCATTTTATTATTCAGTGGAATACGATAGGATTTATATTACCTCACCTGTTGACACTGAATTGATTCAACTCAATGATAAACTGAGAGATGTTTTTGGCTTTAAATAGAATATGATCAGTGGTATAAATGCTGCAACTGTTAACGGGATGGATCATGTTATTTTTGCTGAGTATCGACCTGGTTTCGCCTCTGCACTTGTATATTTCTCTATGCTTCATTTGTTCAAACATCCAGAGTTGGCAATAGCAATGTTCCCCTCCTACGAGTTCTTGAACGAAAAACCAATCAAGAACATATTCATCATTAAAATATAAAGCATCTTCAGTATATCCCCGTAAACAATTCCTATTTGGAACTCTGCCAGTTAACACTAAGAACTGAATTAGGTGATCCCCTAGCAATATCAAAAGGTTTGGTTGCGGTTACATGCTATTTTCGATCCATCGTTGTCCAAAACAAACAAGATGTCTAATAGAAAAGTGGTATTCATTTGTCCTGATATTGACTGCTGTGTTAATATTCTTGGCCCAAGACAACTGGGCAATGGAATGGACTATTACAAAGGTCGCTCATCAATGTCTGGCTATGGCCTTGGCAGTTGGTTTGCTAAGCTGTTTCGCTCTGCACTACCTCTGGCTAAAAAATATATTGTACCGGCTGTGACAGATTTTGCATCCTCTGCACTATACGATTGGGGATCTGGCCAGGATTTAAAAAAAAGTGCTTCGGAAAATCTTAGGTCCAGTGCGCGAACCCTTGGCGAATAATTGAAATCTCAACAAAATGGAAAAGGTTTAAAAAGGTCGAGAAACAGTGCACCAATCATCAGTCTCTACTCAGGTCAGAAACGAAAGACATCACCCCTGTCAAAGAAAAGAACGAAAAAGATGACACATAGAGTAAACAGAAGAAGAAGCCCCAGGAAGAGAATTGTTTGATCGAAACTAGATTTCTTTTCATTGACTGAACATTGGCATATCTACCGCATAAGGATTCCCAACCTTCAATCACTTTATCTTTAAATCTATTTAATAAAAAAATGTTGATGCGAGTGTAAAACATGGATACTATGAACAATTTTATCCACAACAACCCCTCTCCGATAATATCCACTTTCAAATTTATTCCAATGAAGACTACTTTATGGACATGTCTTCAACATTTATAGATTTAAAAATGAAAGTCCTGAAATCCGACAATGGAATGCCGGTTCGTGCTGATGGAATATCCTATGAAAATTGTATATTACATAATTTATTTTGTTAAATCAGTGTCTACATAAATGCCACTTTGGTGAGCACAAGCAACAATCCCTCGAATTATACAAGCTATATGCAGTTCATGTTGATGACATCCAAGTCATACAAGGAATTGAGAGGCACCTCCAATGCTTATGAATATATTACTAATATTAATAGTACAGATGCACTTGATAATGCTACAACTAGTGAATTACGTCTAGTTGGAAAACATATCATAAAATATTTAATATACCCCAATAGCTACCACCAAATATTAAGGTAGATATAAAATTGACGCTTGCTCCATCCAATTCCATTTTACGAAAGGAACTCCCTGCCAATCCTGATGTAACTCTCTCCCTCGCCTCGGCAATACTACATGTACGAAAGCAGTAGGTTATGAGTTCTGTTGCTTTGGCAGTGGAAAAACTGAGAGCCAGTGGAAATAATATTAAACTTATTTTTCCTCATAAAATCACCAATCAAAGTCATATTGCCACAGGCTCACGCACCTTCACCGACTCATCCTTTATCAATGGCGAAAATCCGTCAAAATTAGCATTGGCATTTGTAAAAAGAGCTAGTGCAGTAGGATCGTGGACTGGCTGCCCACATAAATTTGAGATGTTTGAGCTTTCATCTCTTGTCTGCAAAGTAAATGGAATCCTACTGTACAATCTATCTTTTGATAAATCCTATAGGACATTGCATGAGTTGACAATGCAAACCCTAGATCATGATTCGCAACTATTTGAAAATGGTATAACCGAAGAAATGTTCGCTAAAACACATGGTATCATTGTACTAGACCTATCTGGCTCCCAGGATATGAGTATAGTACGAGCTGGAGGTGTGCGTTTAGAGTGTACATTTGCCGACCCATTAGCTGAGAGTATTGCACTAATCTCGCAAAATCAATTTGAAACCTATTAGGAAATCCTTCCCGAAGGCAGTGTTCTACTTGACCTTGCACCATGAACACCAGTCAAATAATCAATGTATTTAATATGGACCCATACATGTCCAAATACAGATCCTATTGTCTGCCCTCGGACTTCCTTGGGAAAATTCAAATTGCCAACAATACCCTAATCATTTTTAATAGCAGTCCATCGACTGTGAATACTGGCCATTGGCTGTGCATCTTTCAAACAATGAAGACGATTGAATTTTTTGATCCTCTCGGCCTACCCTGTACATTTTACACTCCACACATCAGCAACTATATTAAAAGCAGTGGGAAAACTGTTCTTCAAAATCGGAAGAGAGTACAGGATCTGATGACTAAAAGTTGTGGTTTCCATGCGCTACTATATTTCGTGTTCAGATTTCGCGGCTATATTTAAAAGCAGTTTCTCAACATTTATGTAGAAAATCCACGTCTGAGCGACTTTATGGGGGGAAATATACTCTCAGACCTGTATAATATTAATTTTAGTGCCTTACAAGTAAAGTGTTTAAAAAATGTATGTGAATTTGTTTATTAATAAAGAAAAAAATGTATATATACAACAATGTCTTTATTCTTCACTTTAGATTTCTTCTGCTTCTTTGGTGTATAGACAACTGTCGAGAACCACTAATGCTGGTAGATCATTTGAATTCACTGTATATTGATCTTGATTGGCTGCAAAGTCAAGGTCACATTTTCTATAGTACAATGTAACTTCACCCTTGTCGTATCTCTTTGTGTAGTCAATGATACTATTTGCATTCATATTGTGAAATTCACGTGTTTCAATTTGTTTATTTGAAGCAATATCACATACAGTGTTTTCAAATGGTGAATCACATTCGGTAACTGCCAAATAAAAATCACTTGGTTTATAGTCATAATTGGCAGTTTCGTAACAACGATGACGTAGAAACTAAAATGTCTTGTTACCCCAACAGTTGAATCGTAGACCTGATTCTTCCTCCCAAAATAATTTAAAATCACGACGATACCAATCTCGTAGAAATAAATTAAAATCACGTTTAGGGTTCTTTCCAATCATACCGGGATAAGTATTCTCCCACTGATCACATTTATCATAGCGGCAATAGGAGCATAGTTGCCCTCTAGGGTGAGAGTCACAAATCTCTTCAAGACATGAATTATAGCCTTTAATTTGTACTGCATATCCTCTATGCAATTTACAGGGATTGCATAATTTGCAATTTTCATTATATTCATCAATAATTGTACAATTCTCATATGATGACCAACTGCCAAGAGTGTACATACAAAGTGGACATGTATAGAACATTTTTAGTTTCCGATGTCAACTCTCTCACAGCTAAAAAGAAACTGATCCATGTTCGATAAATTCAGAGGGGGATGGGAGAGGAGTAACTGTGACGTTACATAACCTCTTTCTAATGGAGAGCCATCTGCATAGAATCTATGGCAATGTTTTCAAAAGTATATCCACGATATTATTCTGCTTTGTTTCAATTAATATATCAATAAATTGAGCAAAAGCATTTGAGTCACGTCGTTAAAGGTTCCTGCAATAGTCCAATGGGGGAGAATCATTCCCCATTATGTTGTCAAGTGTTCCCTGTGAGAATATCTTCCGTTGAAGAGATAACTCGAGAAAATCGTCATCCAGAGTCAAATGTTTTTTCATAATCACAAGATTCGACCTAATTCTCTCTTTCTCAAATTTATTCATTTTTAAAGTTCTAACACTCTCACTGCTGACTCTAGACTGACCATGATTCCTTATACTTCAAGGATATTCGATAACCTAAAAAAAATCTAACAAAAAGAAAGGGAACATTTTTGATTTCGAAACAGTTTTATTGAGAGTGATCATACAACAATAATATATATTACACATATACAATTAGCGGTATAACTTATTGTCCTCTATATGCTTCATTATTGCATTTAAAGCACTTTGAAGTCAATTCACATGTGCTATATCAACTTTTGCAGCGAAGCATAATTAGTCTTCCATTTTAAATTTGCTCAAAGATAACACATATATTGCATATACTTCATCCCATTCAAGACAAAGTCGTGATCCTCTCGTGATTTCTGCCGCAATGTTTGATGCTCTTGTATCATTGCTGCTGCTGCTACCAACTCCACTATCAACTTCTAATAGTGTAAACATTCCACTCATTATTGCAAATACATCTCAACGAATAAATAAAGTCAAACTGTTCTCACTCCTTGAATTCTATTCTCACACTAATAGCAACTATAGCAAAAATCCTTCCTTATATTCACTGCGTCACTTCCCATTAGTGGATCAATAACATTGTACTCGCAGTATTCAGTGCGCCTGTGCATTTTCCCGTCAGTATTCTAAGTCCCTGATTGGCCTAGAAAGAGACACGTGATCTTGTACAGTTAGACTGGTTATAGATGGCAGCAGAGGTGCCCCGTCACGAATGGTGACCCCTCCCTATTCCTCTCCCCAAGATTTTTATGGTAAGACCCAGGATGACGTATCTCATTGGCAAATCCAGAGGGGTGGGGAACCCCAAGATTTTTCTAGCTTCTTCTTTCCCTGTTTTTTTTCACTTTTTATTTAGAATAAACTTGTCAATTTGGTAAATTATTGGCATCTTTGTCACAATGCCCCCCCCCCCAAGGTTTTGCTTATTGGCTTCCTTCTCACTTTGGGCCTCTCCCAAGATTTTGCTCTAGATCCATCCCTGCCCTATCTTGCCTTTTCCATCTCAAAGTAGATATACCTGTGAATGTAATATTTTCCGGTACAAAGAAAAGATTGTCGCAATAGGGAGAGTGCTATTCCCTCCCCTCCTCCCACCATCATCGGTAATAAAGGTGCAGATCAGGGATATTCCTTGACATCAAGAGGGGTGAAATATTAATTTCTACCACTCCCCTTCCCTAAAGCTTATGCTGTACTTTCTGAAGCCTCAACGGGATTTAGGATGTTTTGGCATTAAAATGCATTCAATGAGGCATCCCCCCAATAAGATTATCTACTTGCCACTGGCGGATCCGGGGGAGGGGGCGAGGGGATTCTGGGCCCTTCCCCTCAAGATTTTTTCAGGCGCCCTCTTATCCTATTTTTTTCTTTTTTACTCTTTTTCAGAATAAGTCTATCAATTTAGTCAATTATTGGCACCTTTGTCGCATTCCCCGCCCCCCAAGATTTTGTTAATTGGCGCACTTGTCGCATTGGGCCTCCCCCAAGATTTTACTTTAGATCCGCCCCTGCTACCTCCCTCCTTCATTGTTGCTGATACGCACTTACAAGTAATAAGAAACCGAGTACCACCTTGCAGTCCCCTTATTTAGGCATAGTTTAAATGAATGGAGATGAGAAATAATTACAAATGACACCTGAACCAAAAGGAGCGGGCTAAAATTTGTTAAGTGTCATCCTTCCAGAAAAATTGTTGACAAAAATTTACGTTTCATATAAAACATTTTATAAATATTTATTTCTAAAAAATACTTATTTCATAAATATTTTATGTTTAAAAATGTTCATTTTGTAAATTTTTATTTAAACATTTCATCTAGGGGTTGGATTGTGTGTACCGCCTACACTGCTGAACTTTTCTTGTTCGAAATTTTTTGATGTTTTATGTCAGGTTCCCGAGGTATTTCCAGAGGACGGCGCATGCGTGCTGAAAGTGATTGAACCTCAATTATAGACAGTCTATTCTGCGGGCATTACTAGTATGCTACGTCATTTAAAGTAGCACAACATTCTCGTTTTTCTTTCAGTATCTACTACAACTGAAGCGAATCAAGTGTGAAAAGACTTGTGTTAGTTGCCATCACAGCTTGGTAACGTAAATCAGGCTAGTTTTTTTTTTCTTCCCGGTTTGTGAATTTGAAAATATGGACGACTCGAACAGTGTTTGCATACCTCTGGTAAATGGTATCAGTGGTATTAGTTATTCATGGAGAAATCTTGATGTGACAACTTCATCACAGAATCAAGGTTGCTGCAAATGGCTGAGTAAAAGACAATTGGTACCACCCAAACATATATTAAAAGGAGGTATTTTAGCTTTGTTTATATTTACTCATTAAACTGGTTTCCGATTAGGATGAATATATAATAGTTGAGAAACAAATTTGGGCTATATATTTGCACATTAGGGGGGGGGGGGGAAGCATAGCATATATTAAACACGTAACCTAACCTAGGTACCCCCCCCCCCTAAACCCCAAAAAACAATTGTTGAAATATTGTAAACTCAATGAGGAACCACGCTTTGCCATGAATTTATCTAGCAAATACCCGTTTGTCTGCTTTCGTGCCTGGTTTCCTTGTACAGTCTATAGCGCTGGTTTAGTTATAATGCACTATTACCAACAAAACTAATTAGATTGAAGAGACTAAATTAATTAATTAGACTAGTATATTAAATTGACTCTAATAAAATGATAGTAAATATATATAAAAAAATAAATAGATAAAATAACTTCTAAGAACCCAAAGAATTTTTAACGATTTTTTTGAACAAACGGCACCTTCGAACAAGTGGCACCTTCGAGCTGTTTCGGGCAACTTATTCCGCACAAAATTCTTCGCAACTAAAGGATCTGACCTTACAGAGGAAGTAAAAGGAATTTGAAAATGATTTTTGGCATTGCGAAGATTATAATTATTCTGATCAGAAGTAAAAGATGGTGGAACAGTTAGGGGGTGGGGGAGGTCACCATGAAGCTGAGAAAAAGTAAAACATGTACACGAAAGAATATACAATGACTCGAGATCAAGTAATAGGATAACTCCTGAACGATTAGTTTCCTGAATGAGGTTTCTATCTTTATTGTAAACCTTAGAAAGTGGTTTTAACAGTGAAGGAAACGTTGACATCCGAAATATTGGACAGTAAGAAACGTAAGATTGGATCAAGCAGTTAAAAAGAATTCTCAAAATTGATCCAGGAAAAGCATATTTAAGTTTCCTTAAAATACCGAGACTCTTGCATATCTTTATTTTAATCAAATCAATGTGACGTTTGAAAGACAAGTTTTCATCAACAAGAATGCCCAAAAAAACGAACATATTGATCTTTAGATCTTTAAATTATCCCATTTGGCTGGTGAATTTCAGATGACTGGGGATAAATCTGAGAAACACGCGAAAGTATAAAAAAAACTTGACTTAAAAGAATTTAGGGTAAGATAATTAGCATCAAGCCATAAAATTACTCTCTCAAATAAAATTTCCAAATTTAATCGAAGCTCTGATTTACAATTTCCCGAAGCGCCAAGTGTGATGTCATCAGCATAACAAACAAGGACATCAGGTGATGGCGAGGTACTTGGGCATTATATGGGTATTTCTAAAAAGTCAAGTTTGGTTAATGCTAATGAAATAAAATAAAAGAGGATGAATATATAATAGTTTATAAGCAAATTGCACATTAGGGGTGGGGGATAAAGCATTGTATATATAAAATACGTAACCTAACCTAACCTAGGTACCTTTATCCCCCCTCCCTAAACCCCAAAAAACAACAGTTTAAATATCGTATACGCAATGGAAACCATGCTATGCATTCCATTACTTTATAGCGGTGTCTTGAATTAACCCATCAAAAAACAGGTTTTTCGTGACTGGTTTCGTTGTAACTGCCCATATAATGCCCAAGTACCGATGTCGAACTATAGCTGGCACTATGGGCAAGGGAAGGCTTAGGATGACAAAGCCTACAGCAATTAATAAGTTTCTGCTTTTTTAATACATAAAAAAGATCATTTACATAAATAAAAATCGCACAGGCTCTAAAACTGATCCCTGAGGGACGCCAAAATTCATTTGTGAGGGTGAACTGAAAAGTGGATCAACAGAAATTAACCTATCATTCAAATAAGACTGAAACAAAGAAAATACATTACCACTAATGCCAAAATGAGAAGTCTTCGATAGAAGAATTTCATGGGTTAAGGAATTGAATGCCTTACGAATATCCAGGATTATAGCAGCTGGAATTAATCCCGAATCCAATGCAGAATGTATTAAATCCAAAGGGTCATACAGGCATGTTCAGTCGAGTGCTTCATTCGGAAACCAAATTGAAAATCATGAAGAAATTTTTTAGATTTTAGAAAAGTAAGGAGACGAGAAAGCATAGCCTTTTCAAAGATTTTACTAAATAGTGATAAAATTGAAACCACCTTTATACAGAACAATAATCCGAGCCCGCTTGAGAGCATCCGGAAAAACACCACTTTTAAATGAAAGATTGGCAAGTTTTGTTTGAGGCAACACTATTGAAGGAAGAATAGATTTAACTACCTTAGTAGGAATAGAATCTGGCCCAGATGAGGACGAGTTTTTCAAGTCATTAACAATTTTAGTAATTTCACTTATTGTTACTGGCTCTAGAAACATAGACTTAACACAAGAAGGCCCGAGAAACGATCTAAAGTCCAGCTTAGGACGAGACAAAGTAACTGTAGAAGCAATATTCTCACCAATGCTAGTGGAGAATGAAGTGAATGCCTCTTGGACATTAAGCTCACCCTCTACAGCTTCATCACCAATGACCAGACTCATAGGTAAAGAGCTAGATTGAGAACCGGGTTTGAGTACAGAATTTATTACCTTCCAAGTTTTATGAATATCATTGACACGTGCAACAAATTTTTTTAGATTATAGAGAGATTTGGCTTTCCTACACAAGGAATTATATATATACCGGTAGATCTTGAATTGACAAAGACGAATAGCACTCGCTGAAAGTGTAGCACATTTATAAGCTCTCCAGAGGTTATTTTTCCTTATCCAGCTTTTGAGAAGTCTGGATGTCATCCATGGGTTTAGAGGAAGAATCCTTTTGGACCTATGATTAGAAGGTGGTACTTTACAAATGCTAAGAATAGCCTTCTTTATGGTTCCATGAAAGGACTCAAATAAACAAGAAAAATCCTTATCATTATAAAACAAGCTCCACGAATTTTCCGCCAATTTGGACTCAAGAAGAGATAACTCTTTCTCGCCAAACCTAATAGAATAGTAATAAAACACTTGAGCCCAATTACTCTTCCCCTGTTTTAAGCTGAACCGAGAATATATTGGAAAATGATCGGAGATATCAATAACTAAAATTGAGTTGTCCTTCAAGCTAAGCGTAGAGAAGATATTGTCAATCAAAGAAGCTGTAATACTAGTTACTCATGTGGGGATGGATGAAGTTGGTAGAGTTCCTGCGGCAAGCACGGTTGAAAGAAAATCAACTGAAGCCGAAGAGTTTGAATCCATTAGGAGAAGGATAAATATTGCCTAGGTTAATACCATTAGATCTAATTTCTATGAATTGTGACTAAAAAATACCTTCAAAATTCCTTGATAAGTCATCCCGCAAGCAATAATACAAATTACGAGATAGATACATGGCAAGACATCTTTAGCCATCTTGTAGCGGTTTATATGTTCCATTTTATAGCCATGGATATCCAGCAGCATTTCATTGCCAGAATCCAAAAACGTCTCACATGAACCAAGAACACCAGGCTGTCCATCCGAAACAATTTGTGTTAAATTATCTATTGACGAGGAGAGACCCTGAATGTTAAGCTGAAGTGCAGTCAGAGAATAATTTCCTTTGGTAACCTCCTCTCCCCCCAAATCCGAAACATATTTACTATCGCAAATTGGGTTTATATTAATCGGATTTTGATCAGCCTGACCCACAGAATTATTCACGATACTAATTACATCAAAAGGATTATTTTCGAGCTCGCTAAGGCGACTCTCACGGATTAAAATATTGACAAAACCAGGTTTTACTTGGAGTCCATTTAAGTCACCAGATGAACCAAAACGAAATCTTTACTTAAACCTGTTGCAAAAGAAAAATTTAACAAAGGATTACAAACACATAAATAACTAATTGTACAACAGGTATTATTGGAATGAACCATGAGCTAGGAAAGAGAAAAAAAGAAAAAAAAGAAATAAATAAAGCAAATAAATGAAACGAAAGGAAAAACAAAATTGTGAAAAAAAATTGAAAAGTAATGACCTGAGGAAGGCATTTACAAATCACGAAACATACTAACAAGTCAGATACATTCATGTAAATACATGGATAGTATTTTTTCGTATCCTAACACTCCGTGTTAGGATAAAAAATACTACAAATAAGTTTATAACTCTATTAAATTTGAACCCTCTTAGGAAGTAAATTTTAAACCTTCATGCAAATGATTTGTTTTACGTATACGAGTTTAGCCGGAACTTTGGCTAGAACTTGGTCCATGATCAGACCAAACACTTCTTGGGCCAAAGGTGCCACGAGCCGCGTTTAATAGATCGCGATGCTTTTTAGTTAGGTTTTCAGACACAAATACACCTGAATTAGCTAACTTACTTTCTGCTGCAAACACTTTTCGAGCAATATCCAAGCTTGAAAATTTTACCAGGATGGGGGCAATTTTCACATTCCCAGTTTGAGTAGCAGGCATAAGCAATCGAATAGCCTTTAAGAGGTCCATTTTTTTTTAATCTTGCAAGCCCATTATTTGTGTTATCACTTCATTAAGATTATCCATCAATTCCATATTGGGGTTTGGTTTCACATCGTAGAAAATTAGGGTATCAAGTAAGGTGTCCTGCTCAATTTGGGACACCCTGTCTTCTATTTTAGAAATTTTATTTTCAAGTAAGTTCATTACATTATAAAGTCTTTGAAGGGTTATTTCAACTTTCTCAAATTTAGCATTATATTCAAGGGAAATAGAATTCTAAACTTCGTTCATAATATCTTTGCTGATAATTTCCGAAGCTCGGCGATCTCTCACTTTGTCTGATACGACGCGAGAAATGTCATTCATTAGGTTGGACTTGGTGTTCATTAGTTCCTCCTGAGTTTTATTTATTATTTCCTTTAAAGTTGATGCTTCTGCAGAAGTCGGAGTTGACGGCGCTAGGCTGAATCTTGCTTTAGTTTTAGTGGATTTTACCCAGAGTCTTGAGGTTTTACTCAGAGTCTTGAAAATATCAGGGAATAAGCGCTGCTCTTCAAAAGCCTTATTGCTATCTTTATCTGTCCATGTACAAGCTTGTTTAAAGTGGTCATTTCAGTTGCGGATATGTCCTTCAGCTCTATCATGCTCAGAGTGGGTATCGTAGCGAAAGACTATATATATATCTATTTCAGTGGCGTATCCAGGATTTTGTTTCGGGGGGGGGCGTCAGTCTACCTTTTTATAGCAGTCATGTGAGCAAGAAAATTATCTATCATAGTGCAAGATTTCAGGCGGGGGGTATGGGGGGGTAGCTAGGTAAACAAAATGAAAAGTACACACTTGTCATGAGTATTTCTAGTTGTAGACTTTTTTTGTTTGAGAATGGATGACAAAATTTTGCCAACAAAGTCAGAATTAAAAAAAAGTTAGAAGCAGTGAGAGCTTCTATTTTGGGCGAGGAGATGTTTTGGAACTGCCACGAAGCGGCAGAATTTAGAAAACATAAAAAAAAGAAGTGCATTATTCCTTATATTTGCCTATGGGACCCTTGTTTTAGAGAACCAAATAAATAAAAAATAATATTATATCAAAGACAGTTGCCCATAATTTAGTTTCGGAGGGGTGGGGGCCTCAGTCTACCCAATATAGCAGCCATGAAAGCAAGAAATGTATTGATATTAACATTGTTTACAGAGGATGAAGCACAATTAAAGTTTAAAAATCAGAATTAACTGCACTTAGAGAAACGAGCAACGAAAGACGACCTAACCTCTCACAGTAACAGCCGCCGGTCTTTTTTGGCTGCAAATCGATCAAAAACTTGGTCAGCATCGACCTGGATATTGTGGTTCAGGGTCATGTGAGCTAGTCTGTTCAGACGCTCCTCCCCCATTGAGCTCCGCAGATAGGTTTTTAATCGCTTAAGACAGCTAAAGCTCCTCTCAGCAGAAGTGGTAGTCACTGGTAATGTCTGAAAAATCGTCAAAAGCCTTCGAATGCATGGGAAAAATCTTGCATCGCATGACGCAAGAGTCGAAGCAACAGTTGATGGTTTCTCAGACATTCCGAGCCACTTCTGGTTCCAAAGGACTAACTCACATTCGAGCGCACGTCTACCCCCGTGAAATCCCTCGTAAACAGCAACAGCGTTCACAAATTCATTAATTTTTAATGACTCGCTGTTAGCTGGCAAAAGCCTTTCGATTTTGAAAGATGCCTCCTGATGGCGCAAAAATCTTTGATCAAATTCTACAATAAGTGAAACAAAGTAAGGTTTGAACAATGACTCGCGATAAAAAACCTTGATGGACTCATTATCGTTGATAGACTTTCGGCGGATAGACTGAGAGATGTTTTTGGCTTTAAATAGAATATGATCAGTGGTATTTACAAGCTCCGCAAGAGAAGAGTAGAGCGAGAGATCAGAAAGACACTACGTAACCACCTGCGGAAGAAATTCGCGGAGCAGTTTTTAGAATGGTACGCGAGTTAAGTCGGAAAAAAGAGCCGTAAACTTCAGTGATCCTGGACAAAAGACGGAAATGAGATTAGCGATTCAAAGATGAAACTTGAAAGATGGAAAGAATTCTTTAACGATAAACTGAATCCACCAGTAGCTGTGGATCCTGAAATAGCCGGAGCCACATTTAACTCTTGTGCAAGCTCATAAGCTTTCTGAAAAATTGTTTCAAAATTATTCTGTTTTGACTGCAGTTAAGTATCAGAACCTAGCTTAACATGCCGACAGCACTCAACTAAGTCTAAATCTTCAGCTTACAGCGCCTTAGAGACAGAGAGCATTATGACACTTACAAACTCTAGCATAGCCATCGTGAACATAAAACTAAATTCGGTTGCTGCCGAAACCAACGCATTCACTTTTGAAATAACTTCCGTATCGCACCGTATGCTATCAACTATTTCCTAAAGTACGGAAATAATCGCACAATACAAAGACATAAAAAGACATAAAAACTAAAATGCAATCGTGACACTCCACCCATCTCGTTTCGCACAACTTCACAAGCTTCCTCACAGGACTATCAGGACAAACGACAGCGACCGCTTCTACAAACATATTCGTTGTTTCTGGTGAGGATGATAAAAATGATATAATCTGCTGTATAGTAGCAAAGGTTGACCTAACAAGTCCTACCCTACTAGTTTTACATAAAGCCGAACTTAAGCTGTGCGATGGACAGTGGGTGTAGATCACATGCGGATATTTTTTCCTAATTTCTGTCTGTGCACCAGAATAGCAGCCTGACATGTTGCTAGCCCCATCAAAACCAACCCCCACAAATTTCTCAATTTTTAAGCCGAACGCAATGCATTGGCCGATGATTTGTTTCCCTAGTACAGAGTCGGTAAGATTTCCGCAAACAGAAAACCCGAGAAACCGCTCTTCAAGTAAAGCACGAGTTTCATATTAGTATCTGACTACAAGAACTAACTAGAACTAATTAGGCTTTTCAGCATGTATATCAATAACTGTACAACGAACCTGAAGAATCCTTTGACGCTATATGCTGATGACTGCAAGCTCCTAGGACTGGCCCAGAACGACCTAAATCTATCAACTATGCAAGAAGATCTGGACAGACTATCTAGACGGTAATCGGATTGGTGTCTACAGTTCAATGCCTTAAAATGTAAAGTTCTACATCTTGGACGCAATGATAAAAAACTTGCATATCACATAGGAGACGCCCAGCTTGAGGTAGTCAGTGAGGAGAAGGACCGGGGGGTTATTGTTGACAATGCGCTGAAGTTTCACTGCCACACACAGGCTCAAGTTGCAAAAGCAAACCAAGCCCGTGGCCTCATAAAGCGAACATTTACCACCAGGAATTTGGGAGTGATTACGAAACTGTACAAAGCCATGGTCCGTCCTCACCTGGAATTTGGCATGACCCTAGCCTCTCCGTACTATAAGATGGATGTGGAAGTACTTGAGAGTGTCCAAGTAAGAACTAAGCTTATCTCTGCATTCCAAGACAAATCTTACGAGGAACGTCTCACCTTAATCAAACTCCCTACCTTAGTATACCGTAGGAAAAGAGGAGACATAATAGCAACTCGTGGATGTGAAAGTACTTGAGAGTGTCCAAATAAGAGCAACTAAGCTTATCTCTGCATTCCAAGACAAATCTTACGAGGAAAGTCTCACCTTACTCAAACTCCCTACCTTAGTATACCGTAGGAAAAGAGGAGACATAATAGCAACTCGTAAGTTGCTAGAAAATGACCTATTAAGTCATGTCTTTTACTCGTCCTTCTCAACTACCACAAGAGGACACACCAAGAAGCTGCAGGCCCCCCGTTGCATCAAGCGAGAGCGCCAACAGTTCTTCTCAGTCCGTCCCACTCTGGAACAGCCTATCCAAAGCCACCGTCCAATCTAAAACTCTAGATACCTTCAAGAAAGGAGTTGATCAAGACTGGGCCAACGCCGAATGGAGGCTGAACTGGGATGTCAAATCCTAACCTTGAAACACCACCAGCGAGATTTCTACAGGAGGCTGAAAACCACCTTATCTCGCTGGACATGCGATTTAAGGTAATTTAAGGTGATTTTCTTTCTTTCCTCTTACGTGACCTTTCCGTTTCAATGCTTAGCTTACACTGGAATTATAGCAGCGTTTGAAACTTTGAATGAACTTTCGCCTCTTAGTCCGATTCCTTATCGCAATTCATTCATTGCAGAGAAGCTAGTGCTTATAGCTGCGGGGGTTAAATAGTGAGAAAATTTTCTTGACATCTTGTTTGATTACAGGAGGCGATTGCACGTTTGATGATAAAATAATGACATAAGCTTGCTGGAGAAATGGATAGCCATTTAACAAGAAATGAAAAAAAGAACGGGTGTTGCAAATAACTTAAAAGCGTGAATATTTCGGAACTCACTATATTGGCACTTAAAAAAAAGAAGAAAAGAATTTTTTTTTTGGGGGGGGGGGCGCTCTGCCCCCCCCCACCTGGATACGCTACTGATCTATTTTGATTTCTCTGGTCTTTGGTGGTTTTAATAAGTACTGATGGCCATAAGCAGTATCCCTGAAATGGAGCTAGGAGAAGATCCAACGGTTTGTATTTTGTCATTTTACGATCTACAGTCGCGACGGGGGGGGGGGAGACAATTCAGGTAACAAACTTCAACAACGAAATATTCCAATTTGCCAACCCAAAGTACAATATATACAATTTTGGCTATATTTTCTACCATTAGGTAGAATATATTAAGGGGTAGGGGTAAAGTTAATTGGTGATGCAAATGAATGTTATATTTAGATTCAGGATTAAATTCTGATTTTACAATTAGGCTATGTGTATTTCTGAGCTCAGTTAATCGGAAAATTTATCCAATTTTTAAGAGGGCTCATTATTTTTAATTTAATCATATCCCAAAAGAGCCTAAATTACTAAGGGTAACTTTAAGGGATTGTGTAAAGTTTTTACAAGCCGTTTTGTCAGAGTTCAGGGGCTCAGCCCCTCAAGCAGGCAACATGGAGTGAGGCTTTATGGTCATGGCCCCGGTATATATGCCGAATTTTAGATTAATTCAATACCCGAAAGATAAACATGCTGTTTAAGCCATTGGCCAATTGGAGACAAAGCCAAGAATGGTAGTTTGAGTCAGAGGCGGCAAAGCTGGAATAAGCCTTTTTCAGGATTGTATAATTGTTTTAATTTAACTACGATAATTATATTAATGTAACTTAGTTTTACGTATTATTTTGATTGGGTAACAATCTGGGAGAGTGGTTCATCTGAAAGAAACCCTATAATAAAAGAAGAGTAGCAGAATTTGATTCCCCATTAACACTCTTTGCAAACATAATATTCACTACTCCGATAATATACCTATGTACGCACATTTGGCCTTTTCTTTATCAGAACCAATTGCCTCTTCCTCCAAAATATTATGATTTTTGTTCTAAAAATCTTGAATATTTTCATATATCATGTCTGTTTTTGCTGTTCAAAGGAATGGTCTGGTCCCTTAGAAATAAAGTCATGGACATATACCTAAAATTAGCTGGGTATGATTTCTATTTACTAGTTTTTGGGTGAAATGAATCAGTATAAGTGAACTGTGGGGCTATTCTTGTCGCTTTAATTATAGCAGGAATAAGAACTGATTCTGGCAGGGTTATATTGGATATCTTCTTGTATGATATTTCTTGTATGATATATATGATATATCTAGGTTATATACAAAAGTACAAGAAATACCAACAAAACTAAATTCATACGGTGCCGTTATATATTAGGAAACATTTAATAAACATAAAAAAAGTATCGCTAGATTAATTATTTTATGCTCTTTTGGAATATCATATTCGTGTATCTGAAAGTACACCCCACCCCCGCGATGGTCCCATACTTAGCCCTAATATATATTTCTTCGTTGTTTTTCATCTCGTGATGTGTTGCATAACGGGTTGGTCTATCCTAAACCCGATTACATTCAGTTTCGCTGTTACTACAGTGGAATCACAGTTTATATAATTATCCAGTATGATCATTCCCTATCTCACCCATTATAAAAACCCGGGCCGGGGTGCGAGTGCTCTGGAGAACGTTTTTGCAGATAGAAACATAAGCGGCATCAGATCTTTTCACGGGTAGACAAGTCAGACGCGAAACAATCGGAAACAAGTGGAAACCTGCTATTACGAATAATGCACTTTGTAACCATTTCTCATTGATAGACGCAAACACACTGATCCATAAGTGAAGAAAGAAGTGGGAGGAGCTTTTTGTTCGCACCGAGAACGAAGACCAGAAATGATCTGCGATAAGCTTACTGGATAATTATATAAACTTTGAGTGGAATTGTGTGTAAAATATTATTTGATAATAATGATGGATAATAATGGAAGTAAACATGATAATTTGATTGATAAAAACGTGCTGCATATTGTAAACTAAACATTTTATTGTTTCAGTTTTTCATATATTGCCTATCTTAGGCTATATCTGGAACCATCAGAGGAAGGGTTTCATTGTCAGAAACGGGAATATGATGTTCCAAAAGAGAATAAAGTAAGGAATTAAATCATAGGGGAAGTCTGGGTTGACCCGGACGCGGGATTGATCTCGGCAGTAATGTCTGAACCCCTAGTGGTTTAGCAAAAACCCTTCAAAAATCAAGACAGGTGCACCATTTAGAGCCTTATTATCGTACTAGTTTGGATCTAGATACATACAACCGTTTCTTCTTTAATTGGAAAAAAGTGTTTTTACACGTAATTTTTTTTCAAGGGTCTCTGTTCGGAACTTAATAAAGGGACCGAGGCTGCTGGATTTGCAGTAGGATTTTTTTAGGAAAAAGTTTGCTCACACAGGAAGATTTTAGAGCAAACGATTGGGTGCCATTGATTGAAACTATTTTTCAAGTTTCTTTAATGTCGCCAGACAACTCATGGGGTCGTACATTTTTGTGTCTGTTTGAACCAACATTGTCTCTAAAAGGTAGGTATTTAGGATAGAAACATACAGATGAAGCCTTGACAATAATTTTTTTCCACTCAGTAAAAAGTAAATGCATTCCATATTCTGACAAGATGACTTGACAGAATATCGAATGTTGATTCCAACCGTCCTGCCTCAATCTCAAATTTTATCTCTAACGGTGTTAAGAGTTCCATGTACTACCTCCGCCGAACGTGGTGAAATCGTCAAAATAGTCTGCTTTTGCATTATGTCTGGTACCACTATGCCTCTGGCAGCTCGTATGCTAAGTGATTAGTCACCATGAGCGCTAGGTCTAGCTAACCAAAGCAGATGGGCCAACGGTAACACTTTGCTTGAATCTGTCTGGGATTTTGTGAATTATACGAAACCAGATGAAACATGCACTATTCTTCTATATCTGAATAACCGCCATTCCAAAAGTAAATTTCTGCCTATGAAGTGGCACAGCTTAGTTCTCAGTGTTTTCTGGAAAAAATTTAGGACGTTGAACATTGAGTCTGATTTTCATGCAACATAAATTTACCCATTCTACAGGGATATTTTATTGGATCAAGATATATTACCCTTTGCAGTAACAGAGAGACCAGTAGTTATGGTGCCTGAAACCTAAGATCCTTTGCATCGTCTGAGGCCCCTCAGACCGAAAGTAGACCTATAGTCTCTTTCTGAAAATGTTCGACATTTCCCCTTTATGTCCGCTATTAGCCTACTATTTTAGGACGACAAGCCCACAATTGGGGACACACCAAAATAATTACCAACCCACCTGAAAAAGATGAAATAGAGCAAGCGAGAAAACAAAAGCAAAAAAGACCACGAAAAAGAAGCGTCGTAGGCACCAAAAATTGTTGGAAATAGTGACAGTAAACATTTTGATCTCAACGACGTTTCGAGTGATGGCTTACTTCGTTGCGATGACGTGGAAGACATTAAGCTCTTTGATCTGCTCAACACCCCGATTCGAAGTGTTGAGCGGATATTTTTTGTGTTACTCAAATACAAAATTCAATCAAGGTGATTTCAGGATTTGCTTCACGAGTAAGAGTGGATGAAATTTGTGTTTAAAGATATTCCTGATAAGGGAGACATCAGTGCTGACGACATGGTTTAGAAACACAAAACTTTTAGTCTTTGACTACAATTAATTAAAAAAAACTTTTTTCCCCAAATAGGATATTTCAGAAAAAGTAAAGAACTCCACTAAACCAAAAATGAACAAAAACAGAATCAAATAATCTACCAAGCATACAACTACCACAAATCAGTATCAATAAATAAATGAAACCCAAAACGAACAGAAATTTAAATAAATAACAGTCAGACTCAAAACGAGCAGAAATTAAAATGAATAGGGTTCAAAACCCCCATGCTTTCTAAAAGCCAAAATATAATTTGTACTTTACGGAAAAAATTCAAATGAATATAGACTCCCTGACCGAGCAGGCCACATCAGCAATCATCGAGACAGTGAACGACATCCTCGGACGAAGAACTCCCAATGAAAAACCATGGATCACAGATGAGATCATTGCGCTATGCGAGGATAAGTGACTTTTTTGTAATAAATCCGACCGCCACAGCCGGGATACTTACAAGCTCCTCAAGAGAAGAGTAGAGCGAGAGATCAGAAAGGCACTACGTAACCACCTGCGGAAGAAATGCGAAGACTGCGAAGTACTGTTCAACAAGAGGAACAGTGGAGCATTTTTTAGAATGGTACGCGAGTTAAGTCGGAAAAAAGAGCCGTAAACGTCAGTGATCCTGGACAAAAGACGGAAATGAGATTAGCGATTCAAAGATGAAATTTGAAAGATGGAAAGAATTCTTTAACGATAAACTGAATCCACCAGTAGCTGCGGATCCTGAAATACTAACCCGCTTCCCCATACCCGACCAAGAGCTCAGACCACCATCCCCATTCAAGTCAGAAACCGAGTCAGCAATCAAGTCGCTCAAACAAGGAAAAGCCCCTGGCCCAGACGGAATCACGCTGAACTCATTAACGTCGGATCGGATGATGTTCCTAATTTCTGTCTGTGCACCAGAATAGCAGCCTGACATGTTGCTGGCCCCATCAAAACCAACCCCCACAAATTTCTCAATTTTTAAGCCGAACGCAATGCATTGGCCGATGATTTGTTTCCCTAGTACAGAGCCGGTAAGATTTCCGCAAACAAAAAACCCGAGAAACTGCTCTTCAAGTAAAGCACGAGTTTCATATTAGTATCTGACTACAAGAACTAACTAGAACTAATTAGGCTTGTCAGCATGTATATCAATATCTGTACAACGAACCTGAAGAATCCTTTGACGCTATATGCTGATGACTGCAAACTCCTAGGACTGGCCCAGAACGACCTAAATCTATCAACTATGCAAGAAGATCTGGACAGACTATCTAGACGGTAATCGGATTGGTGTCTACAGTTCAATGCCTTAAAATGTAAAGTTCTACATCTTGGACGCAATGATCAAAAACTTGCATATCACATAGGAGACGCCCAGCTTGAGGCAGTCAGTGAGGAGAAAGACCTGGGGGTTATTGTTGACAATGCGCTGAAGTTTCACTGCCACACACAGGCTCAAGTTGCAAAAGCAAACCAAGCCCGTGGCCTCATAAAGCGAACATTTACCACCAGGAATTTGGGAGTGATTACGAAACTGTACAAAGCCATGGTCCGTCCTCACCTGGAATTTGGCATGACCCTAGCCTCTCCGTACTATAAGATGGATGTGGAAGTACTTGAGAGTGTCCAAATAAGAACTAAGCTTATCTCTGCATTCCAAGACAAATCTTACGAGGAACGTCTCACCTTAATCAAACTCCCTACCTTAGTATACCGTAGGAAAAGAGGAGACATAATAGCAACTCGTGGATGTGAAAGTACTTGAGAGTGTCCAAATAAGAGCAACTAAGCTTATCTCTGCATTCCAAGACAAATCTTACGAGGAAAGTCTCACCTTACTCAAACTCCCTACCTTAGTATACCGTAGGAAAAGAGGAGACATAATAGCAACTCGTAAGCTGCTAGAAAATGACCTATTAAGTCATGTCTTTTACTCGTCCTTCTCAACTACCACAAGAGGACACACCAAGAAGCTGCAGGCCCCCCGTTGCATCAAGCGAGAGCGCCAACAGTTCTTCTCAGTCCGTCCCACTCTGGAACAGCCTATCCAAAGCCACCGTCCAATCTAAAACTCTAGATACCTTCAAGAAAGGAGTTGATCAAGACTGGGCCAACGCCGAATGGAGGCTGAACTGGGATGTCAAATCCTAACCTTGAAACACCACCAGCGAGATTTCTACAGGAGGCTGAAAACCACCTTATCTCGCTGGACATGCGATTTAAGGTAATTTAAGGTAATTTTCTTTCTTTCCTCTTACGTGACCTTTCCGTTTCAATGCTTAGCTTACACTGGAATTATAGCAGCGTTTGAAACTTTGAATGAACTTTCGCCTCTTAGTCCGATTCCTTATCGCAATTCATTCATTGCAGAGAAGCTAGTGCTTATAGCTGCGGGGGTTAAATAGTGAGAAAAATTTCTTGACATCTTGTTTGATTACAGGAGGCGATTGCACATTTGATGATAAAATAATGACATAAGCTTGCTGGAGAAATGGATAGCCATTTAACAAGAAATTAAAAAAAGAACGGGTGTTGCAAATAACTTAAAAGCGTGAATATTTCGGAACTTACTATATTGGCACTTAAAAAAAAAGAAGAAAAGAATTTATTTTTTTTGGGGGGGGGGGCGCTCTGCCCCCCCCCCACCTGGATACGCTACTGATCTATTTTGATTTCTCTGGTCTTTGGTGGTTTTAATAAGTACTGATGGCCATAAGCAGTATCCCTGAAATGGAGCTAGGAGAAGATCGAACGGTTTGTATTTTGTCATTTTACGATCTACAGTCGCGACGGGGGGGGGGAGACAATTCAGGTAACAAACTTCAACAACGAAATATTCCAATTTTCCAACCCAAAGTACAATATATACAATTTTGGCTATATTTTCTACCATTAGGTAGAATATATTAAGGGGTAGGGGTAAAGTTAATTGGTGATGCAAATGAATGTTATATTTAGATTCAGGATTAAATTCTGATTTTACAATTAGGCTATGTGTATTTCTGAGCTCAGTTAATCGGAAAATTTATCCAATTTTTAAGAGGGCTCATTATTTTTAATTTAATCATATCCCAAAAGAGCCTAAATTACTAAGGGTAACTTTAAGGGATTGTGTAAAGTTTTTCCAAGCCGTTTTGTCAGAGTTCAGGGGCTCAGCCCCTCAAGCAGGCAACATGGAGTGAGGCTTTATGGTCATGGCCCCGGTATATATGCCGAATTTTAGATTAATTCAATACCCGAAAGATAAACATGCTGTTTAAGCCATTGGCCAAATGGAGACAAAGCCAAGAATGGTAGTTTGAGTCAGAGGCGGCAAAGCTGGCATAAGCCTTTTTCAGGATTGTATAATTGTTTTAATTTGACTACGATAATTATACTAATGTAACTTGGTTTTACGTATTAATTTGATTGGGTAACAATCTGGGAGAGTGGTTCATCTGAAAGAAACCCTATAATAAAAGAAGAGTAGCATAATTTGATTCCCCATTAACACTCTTTGCAAACATAATATTCACTACTCCGATAATATACCTATGTACGCACATTTGGCCTTTTCTTTATCAGAATCAATTGCCTCTTCCTGGGTTATACGAATTATACGAAACCAGATGAAACATGCACTATTCTTCTATATCTGAATATAGTACAGGCAAATGGAGGTTTGACCCGAAACAAATTGCAACAGAAATGATTCTCACACCATCATGTAGAGAAAACAAAACTGAACAACATATCCATTTTCGCATATTCTGAGTTGACGCAAAATAACCGTTTTTTGGCTTTTAATGCGATTTTTTTTACGTTTTCCGAAAAAAAAATACAATTTTAGTATCCGACCGTTTTTCTTGAAATGAAGTATGACTCTGATGCAGAATGACAAGCTGAGACAGAAAATGAAGTCAGATTAGGTTTCTGGTGCAAAACAAAAAAGTTTCACTATCATCAATATGCGTTGCGGTAATTTTTGTAAAGACAATCAATCGGCACTTGTTATTCAACAAATGATCGGTTGTTCGTAAAAATACCAGAACTAGGCACTAGTATAAGACACTTCGAAGGCTACGTAATGCAATAAAAATGAAAATCGTCACATTCATCACTCAGTATTTTAAAGATTTCAAAGTTTATTCCCAAGATTTGACTGAGAAATCAATTAGACGAAGACCTCAAGTAATGCCAGAAAGTCGAGTAGAAAACTAATTCCGGTCAGTGACAGTCATAACCTTTATTTAAATTCGCCATCTACCCCGAGAAAATTTTTTATTTGAAATTCCGCCATCTAACAGTCGAGTAATACTTTCCGGTGAATCTGCTAGTGTTCTGATGAATGATTAGCGCAGGTAAGGAGTCGGTTTTTATAATGGTGGTTCGGAACTGAATACTTTAAAAGTTTAAAGGATAAATTATTGTACTTTACAGCTTTGTGTCAAATTCTTTGATGTTTCATGTCAGTTTAAGTTTTTTGTTTTTTTTTGTTTTACAGCGACATCTATTGAGAAGACAATCGTCCCCTGAAATACACCTTGTATCAACAGGTGACCTCATCATCACGACAGGTTAGCTTGTATTATGAGCCTTTGGTATTCTTCAGAGCTGTGAGGGACCAAACGATTGACGGATTAGGCACACAGGGCTGCCACAAAGTCCCTAAAAGTCCCTAAAACCAAATGAAGGTCCCTATTGGTCCCTTAAATTTATAAAGGTCCCTAAAGTCCCTTTTCTTGCTTTGGTTTAAAGCTCCGTATCCTTCCTGTTGGGAACCTCTTCCCCCTTCCCTATATTTTTCTTTTTTCGTTCACTCCTCGGCTCAATTATTATTGATTGAGTAAAATATTTTTCAGAGGTTTATCATGATCGCGTTTATCAAATCTTTTTCAGAGGTTTATCAAGATTGCGAAAAGGATCAATCTTACGGAAACTGAGTACTTTCATCACGAACTGTGTTCCTACCTAGCGTCACTGTTTGACAGCTCCTGCATGCTCCGGACTGCGAACAAACCAGAACTTGCGAAGGCCGTAGCCCAGGAGTGCAACCTTGAGAAGCATTCATTTCCCCTCCCCGAAGGCACTCGATATATCCTAGACGGAGGAGCTCTGCTGTACAGGATACCGTGGACAAAAAATGAAAGATACCTGGAGATTCTAGACCATTATGCAACTTACGTGACAGGAAAGTACCCTTCTGCCACTATCATTTTCGACGGCTACGATGGTGGGGCTTCCATATAAGATATGGCTCACTCGCAGAGGAGTCGTACAGTTGGCCGTGAGATCTTCTACACAGCAGATATGCAGCCCAAGGTGAAGAAAGAAGAGTTCTTATCTTGCAAGAAAAACAAAGCCAGGTTTATCTGCGCTTTGGCTGATCATCTCCGTGCAAAGGGTGTCTCTGTCTCCCAGGCATCAGGTGACGCAGATGTCCCGATTGTGGAAGCTGCTGTTGCCTCTTCACGGTATCATGACACTGCCGTAGTTGGGGACGATACCGATCTATTGGTTCTCTTATGCTACCACTGTGACTTGTCAAGCAAGAAACTATTCTTCGCACCTGAGCCAAAGTCGAATAAAGCTCCCCAAATATGGGACATACACACCCTGAAAGAGAATCTGGGACAAGATACTTGTCATCTGATCGTTTTTGCTCACGCCCTGTTAGGCTGTGACTCTACTTCGCGAATCCACGGTGTGGGAAAAGGTCTTGCACTTAAGAGGCTGATAGAAGACAATGATTTCCGAACATCAGCTGCAGTGTTCATGCAGAAGTCCGCTTCGAAGGAGGAAATCAAGACCACTGGTGAAGACGCCCTGCTGATCATATACGGTTCGTCGAAAGGAGGGAGTTTGAACAAACTCCGCAGAGAAGTTTTTGAAAAGAAAGTGACAACGGCAAACTCTTTTGTTCACCCAGAACATCTGCCACCAAGTTCTGATGCAGCCAAGTTTCATAGCTATAGAGTTTTTTATCAAGTTCAGGTATGAACTGGAGAGCCTGATCCGGAACTGAAAGCCGAGAAATGGGGATGGACGAATAAAGATGACTTCTTGTACCCATTAACAACTGACCTCCCACCAGCCCCGCGAATGCTCCTAAGGATCGTGAAGTGCTCCTGTCGTGTACAGTGTAGTTCAGCGAGGTGCAGCTGCTTTAAAAACGGCTTAGTTTGTACTTCAGCATGCAGAACCTGCAAGGGAACAATGTGTTCCAACTCCCCAAAAATCGACAGCAACAATGATGAAGAGAACCTAGAACCCTAGTCGTTAATCCATTCCAAATGAAGAAGTTGTGAAACTAGTCGGAATCTGATTCTCTATTTTGTATTTTTTATAAGATTGATTCTATTTAATAGACTGTGAAGATTAGATACTATGGGTTGACCCTAAATAGTATACGAAGAGTGTTTTAAGTGTGATTTACGATACTGACCACTGAAAACCAGTTCGGTTTGTAATTCACTTTCCCTAGTTATTTTCTCAAAAAATGTAGATCATTCATTAATGATTACGATTTTTTTTTCTGGTTCAGTGAACAACCTATTTGATTCTATTTTCGGTCTCAGCTCGTGATTCTACGTCAGAACCACACTTTCGTTCAATAAAATCGGGCTACAACGAGAATTGTATTTTTTAGGCGAAAAAAGTCGAAAAATACAGTTACTTTTTGTATGGTGCTTCTTACGCTAAATCCGACTTCGTTTTCGGTCTCGCCATGTTATTTTGGGTTAGAATCATACTTCAGTTCAAGAAAAACCGATGTCCACGAAAATTACGATTTTTATTCGAATAACGGAAAAAATAGCATTAAAAGCCAAAAAACGGTTATTTTGCGTCGACTCAGAATATGCGAAAATTGATATGCTGTTCAGTTTTTGTTTCTCTACAAGATGGTGTAATAATCATTTCTGTTGCAATTTGTTTCGGGTCGACCTCTTTTTGGATCTCATTTTCCTGTACTAATAACCGCCATTCCAAAAGTAAATTTCTGCCTATGAAGTGGCACAGCTTAGTTCTCAGTGTTTTCTGGAAAAAATTTAGGACGGTGAACATTGAGTCTGATTTTCATGCAACATAAATTTACCCATTCTACAGGGATATTTTATTGGATCAAGATATATTACCCTTTGCAGTAACAGAGAGACCAGTAGTTATGGTGCCTGAAACCTAAGATCCTTTGCATCGTCTGAGGCCCCTCAGACCGAAAGTAGACCTATAGTCTCTTTCTGAAAATGTTCGACATTTCCCCTTTATGTCCGCTATTAGCCTACTATTTTAGGACGACAAGCCCACAATTGGGGACACACCAAAATAATTACCAACCCACCTGAAAAAGATGAAATAGAGCAAGCGAGAAAACAAAAGCAAAAAGACCACGAAAAAGAAGCGTCGTAGGCACCAAAAATTGTTGGAAATAGTGACAGTAAACATTTTGATCTCAACGACGTTTCGAGTGATGGCTTACTTCGTTGCGATGACGTGGAAGACATTAAGCTCTTTGATCTGCTTAACACCCCGATTCGAAGTGTTGAGCGGATATTTTTTGTGTTACTCAAATACAAAATTCAATCAAGGTGATTTCAGGATTTGCTTCACGAGTAAGAGTGGATGAAATTCGTGTTTAAAGATATTCCTGATAAGGGAGACATCAGTGCTGACGACATGGTTTAGAAACACAAAACTTTTAGTCTTTGACTACAATTAATTAAAAAAAACTTTTTTCACCAAATAGGTTTTTCAGAAAAAGTAAAGAACTCCACTAAACCAAAAATGAACAAAAACAGAATCAAATAATCTACCAAGCATATAACTACCACAAATCAGTATCAATAAATAAATGAAACCCAAAACGAACAGAAATTTAAATAAACAACAGTCAGACTCAAAACGAGCAGAAATTAAAATGAATAGGGTTCAAAACCCCCATGCTTTCTAAAAGCCAAAATATAATTTGTACTTCACGGAAAAAATTCAAATGAATATAGACTCCCTGACCGAGCAGGCCACATCAGCAATCATCGAGACAGTGAACGACATCCTCGGACGAAGAACTCCCAATGAAAAACCATGGATCACAGATGAGATCATTGCGCTATGCGAGGATAAGTGACTTTTTTGTAATAAATCCGACCGCCACAGCCGGGATACTTACAAGCTCCTCAAGAGAAGAGTAGAGCGAGAGATCAGAAAGGCACTACGTAACCACCTGCGGAAGAAATGCGAAGACTGCGAAGTACTGTTCAACAAGAGGAACAGTGGAGCATTTTTTAGAATGGTACGCGAGTTAAGTAGGAAAAAAGAGCCGTAAACGTCAGTGATCCTGGACAAAAGACGGAAATGAGATTAGCGATTCAAAGATGAAACTTGAAAGATGGAAAGAATTCTTTAACGATAAACTGAATCCACCAGTAGCTGCGGATCCTGAAATACTAACCCGCTTCCCCATACCCGACCAAGAGCTCAGACCACCATCCCCATTCAAGTCAGAAACCGAGTCAGCAATCAAGTCGCTCAAACAAGGAAAAGCCCCTGGCCCAGACGGAGTCACCGCTGAACTCATTAACGTCGGATCGGATGATGTAACTGATCTGTACCATGCCATTGTATCTGCGGTGTAGGAAACCGGCCACGTACCCCGTCAGTGGTGCAAGACTGCCATTGTACCTATTCACAAAAAGGGGTCAAAGAAAGAGTGCGGAAACCACCGTCCGATCAGCCTCACGAGCCATCAGTCACGTGTCCTGACAAAAGTCCTACTCCGACGCTTACAAGCAACACCTGCCTTTGCCATTGGAGAATATCCGCCCGGCTTCCGCCCTGGAAGATTCACAATCGATCAGATATTCGTCGTTCGACAACTCATGGAACGATACATCGAATTCAACCAAGAGCTCTACCAACTATTCGTTGATTTCTGTCAGGCATTTGACCTGATATGACGCGAAGGACTCTGGCAAATCCTCCTTTACTATGGGATCCCTTATGAGATAGTCCAAGCAATCAAGAGTCTGTACGACCAGTTCCTAGGCCAAGCAATAACCGTTGATGGGCTGTCAGAAGAGTTCACAACTTCGTCAGGACTACTTCAGGGTTGCATATTATCACCACATCTCTTCAACCTCTTTCTAAATGTTGTTCTGTCACTGATACAGTCGGAATATGGCGCAACAATAGAAGGACTGCTGATAGACAATCTTGCCTACGCTGATGATATTGTAGAGCTAGCCAACTCCACACAAGAACTGCAGGCACAAGCTGATAAACTCTACGATACCACAAAGCCGTTTAGGATGGAGATCAATGCCAGCAAGACCAAAGTTATGATAACTACGAGACGTAAACTAGACAACCCGCCCATTGTCACCATAGGCGGGAGAGGGGTTGAAACAGTTGACCACTTCCTGTACCTTGGTAGCCTACTCTCCTCAGATAATTGCCATAGCTCTGACGTGAAACCTAGCCAACCTCTGGAAAAGCAACCACCTAGCCAAAAAACTCAAAATGCGCCTATTCAACAGTTTAGTAATCCCCATAGTTACTTGTGGATGCGAAACAGAAGACGAAAGAAAACTTCTAGATTTTGAGGTGAGATGCCTCCGTCGCATTGCTAGAATCAAATACACTGAACGAATCACAAATGTGGAAGTACGCCAAAGGCTCCAGTACACTGACACCATTCTAAGTAAAATCAAGGAGCAACAACTGCGCTGGTTCGGCCACGTCAAGCAAATGGAGCCAAGCCGCCTCCTGAAAATCTCCCTTGAAGGATGCCTCCATGGCCTTCGTCCACGAGGCAGACCACGAAAACGATGGATGGAGAACTTCCACTTCGACAATGTCAAGACAGCCCAGTAGTCACGTATCGCACCAGATAGAGCAACGTACCGAGTCCTTACGCATGAGCTAGCAAGAGGAGTGGCCCCAAAACGTCCCACGAGGATGGCCGGGACCTAAGTAAGTAAGTAAGTCTTAGTTTCTGCTCGTTTTGAGTTTGACTCTGTTATTTATTTTAATTTCTGTTCGTTTTGGGTCTCATTTATTTTTTCATACTGATTTGTGGTAGTTGTATGCTTGGTAGACTATTTGATTCTGTTCTTGTTCATTTTTGGTTTAATGGAGTTCTTAACTTTTTTTTGAAAAACTTAATTTTGTGGGAAAAAGTTTTTTTTAAGTAATTTCTGTTCGTTTTATATTGACATAGTCTTCTTCAGGGAAAAAGAAAATAATAGTTTGAATCTCTCCGGTTTTCCTTTAAGAATTTATAGTTTGTCCTGCTGTTCATATGCTGAAGAAAATTTTTTCAGCAATTTTTAAGTTCATAAATCTTTTGAAAATCATGACACAAATAGTAGTGTTTAATTTAGTCATATAGTCCTCTAGTTGACCTGATAAATAAAAGTTAATACAATTCCCAAAAAATAATATTGATGCTATTTCACAGCCTGGATACACTTACACTCTTTTGATTTAGTAAAATTTCAAGAGCAGAAATAGTAATAGAAGTAGCCCCGAAAATTTGAACTTAATACCCTCAGTTGTTCTTGGTATATTGCTGTGATGTCTTATTGGTTACCAGAATACAAACAGTGTGTTTTGATTTACTTTTAAAGCAACGTTTACTTTTTAAGTACAATGGGCAAATTACATAACTCTGGGGGGGGGGGCTGACCTACCCAATAACCCTAAAGATATAGTTACTAGACCATTCAGCTATGCTGAACAAAATGTATGTCCTAAAATTTTGACTGGAATTGTCTGAAAAACTATGAGATAGAGGAAGGCTTATTGCCCTCCAATCACTTTTGACTCTTAAAATGGTTTTAGAACTTTTAATTTTCAATCCAATTAACCCCTTTAAAATATCAATGATACTACTAGCTATGATAGAACATCGCTGCCTATGTCCTTATATGCCCTATAGTACTTATACTCCCTTTTAATACCTGCATGCATATAGGTTTTTCGTTTAATTGAAACTCCTCCTAAACGTTTCCTAAAAGTTTCAAGTTAATGCTATTAGTGTCGTTAGTTACAGTAATCGTAGAAGTAACAATAAATGAATACACATAGTGTTTTCTGGCTAGCTACAAATCCACAACCTATGAAGGTATGAAGATGATATTTCCAGAGAATATTTCTGTTGTACGGGTGACAACCTGCCATCCGATGCAGGTTATCAAAAGGGCATATCAGCAATATCTTAAGAACAGTTTCGTGTGTGAAATAAAAACTTACAACATATGTCGTTTGTGGGGGATGTTGAACTAACCAAAAGACAATAGTAGTAACCTATTACACAGTATCAAAAACACATGAAAAAATACATTGAATTTCACAAAAATGTAGTCTAACCTGTGCATTGACTTACCAAGGACAGTGATAAATAGGTCAATTACACATGGAATTACATAGAAATATGGAGTGCAGTCTAACCGGTACATTGACTTACCATGGACATTCAAGCATTATCATGACTGTTATATGCCTTAGCAGACAGGTTTCTGACTCCTCATTCATGTAAGTCAGATTTCTACTTCATAATATATATATGGCCTACATGCCTTTCAGGGTAAGTTCATTATCCGTGTCAAAAACCGGTGCGTCTTGGCTATGTGTTAATATATTCAGTTTTTTTTACTATAAAATCGAGTTTCAAATTAGAATTTTCTACAGTTTGAATACTTCATTCATTCTATCTATATATATATTTTACGATCATTTACATTGGTAGAGATATGGAATGTTCTAAGCGAGTTCTGGTGAGTAAATTGTTCTTATATTATAATAAAAAGAAATCCATTTTTGTCTCGTCATTAAGTTAAGGAAGAATTTCCTTTAAAGAAATATCATATTAAAAGTATATTTGGTTTAGGTTACGTCTAGGGCTCTTCCTCTTCCTTTTTCTATGGTTTTAAGTATTTTGAAATTTAGGTATAATAGTTTTAGAAGCTTGGCATATAAAATTGAAAAAGATCTGTAATTGTCAACTTTTGGGGTTTGGTACTGTTGAATTGAAGGGGCAGTGCCCCCCATTAATATTCTGAACAAGTAAGAATTGAAGTAGCTAATCAAATTGTACTATTTTTTTTAATGCATCATGTTAAAATATATTTGGCTTAGGCTACGTCTAGGGCTATTCCTCTTCCTTTTTCTATGATTTTAAGTATTTTGCAATTTAGGTATAATAGTTTTAAAAGCGTGGCATATAAAATTGAAAAAGATCGTAATTGTCAACTTTTGGGGTTTGGTACTGTGGAATTGAAGGGGCAGTGCCCCCGATTAATATTCTGAATAAGTAAGACTTGAAGTAGCTAATCAAATTTTACTATTTTTTTTAATGCATCATGTTAAAATATATTTGGCTTAGGCTACGTCTAGGGCTATTCCTCTTCCTTTTTCTATGATTTTAAGTATTTTGCAATTTAGGTATATTAGTTTTAAGAGCATGGCATATAAAATTGAAAAAGATCTGTAATTGTCAACTTTTGGGGTTTGGTACTGTGGAATTGAAGGGTCTTCTTCTTCCTTTTTCTATGATTTTAAGTATTTCGCAATTTAAGTATATAATTTTTAAAAGCGTGGCATATAAAATTGAAAAAGATCTGTAATTGTCAACTTTTGGGGTTTGGTACTGTGGAATTGAAGGGGCAGTGCCCCCCATTAATATTCTGAATAAGTAAGACTTGAAGTAGCTAATCAAATTTTGCTATTTTTTTCATGCATCATATTAAAAATACATTTGTTTTAGGCTTTGTCAAGGACTCTCGCTCTCTTCTCTGTGTGCTTAAGACGATTTAGGGCTATACGTTCGTAAGCTGAATAGTTTTAAAACTGAACATAATTTTTTATTTTTATTTTAGGATGTTGTTGATCAACCCTCACAACAAAAGCGTGCAAAGTTGGACGGGCCCCAGGACAACATCGAGACAGGTCTGATAAAATCATTAAATATGATCAGGCCAAGTGTAATTTGCCGCGCACCCCATACCGAAGGAAAGGAGGATTCTAGCGACCTAGCTTCGATTTTTGACGTAAGTGCAAATAGGTACTCTGAAAATATTATAATAATTTATTAAATCGATTCCTTCTATGTTTGAGGTGAATAATGCTCTTTCGCGATTGACTTGTAGATAATATGCGACGCGATGAAACCAGATTAGCATGCCTCTTTGGTATAATGCGATGCGGGTCCCTTCTGGATGTGACAAATTTATGTCTAAAATCCTGTCAGTTTCTTGTATGCGAGAGATATTTAACATCGTATTTAAGGAGAATTGTTATTTGTCATTCACGGGGATAAAGTTTCTGAGACTTTAATAATAATAGTTTATTAAATACACCCCCATTTATATTTTTATGTTATAGCATTCAGCAATTCTTCCTTTAACTCTTAATAATAATACCTTGAAGTGCCGTTCTTTTTTTATATATGTATTTTAAGATGATTGAAATTTAGGCCTATACGCTTATAAGCTACCTACTTCTGAATAAATAATATATGAGGTAAATACTCAACATTAATGCAATCTCAACGAATAGGGTATTGCTTTCTCGAGGAATAATAATAATAATAATAATAATAATAATAATAATTTCGAATCAGCTACTTATAAGTGTATATGCATTTTATCGGGGGGGTTAATTATTCTAGAAAAAAAAGAGTGTGGAGGAATGGGATTGAAAAAAATATAGGACATTTGCAATTTCGCATATGAAAATAGATCACGAAGGATGAATTAGTGCAACGTACGCGATTGACTTTTAAATAATATGTGACGCGATGAAACCTGACTTAAGGGGTCAATGTAGTGACCTTAAAAAATAATAGTAGAAACCTAGAATAATAGTTAAAAAATAATAGTAGAATTAGCATGCCTCTTTGGTTTAATGAGATGCGGGTCCCTTCTGGATGTGACAAATTTATGTCTAAAATCCTGTCAGTTTCTTGTATGCAAGAGATATTTAAGGAAAATTGTTATTTGTCATTCACGGGGATAAATATTCTGAGACTTTAATAATAATAATAGTTTATTAAATATACCCCCATTTATATTTTTATGTTATAGCATTCAGCAATTCTTCCTTTAACTCTTAATAATGCCTTGAAGTGCCGTTCTTTTTGTATATATATATATATTTTAAGATGAAGAGTGTGGAGGAATGGGATGAAAAAAATATAGGACATTTGCAATTTCGCATATGAAAATAGATCATGAAGGATGAATTAGTGTCAACGTACGCGATTAGATATTCCCGTTTATATTTTTTATCTTATAGCATTCAGCAATTCTTCTTATGGCTCTTAATAATTCAAAATCACCGCATCGCATGTATTATGTCATAGGGGACCTTATAGAAAAAGAGGTGGTGACGGAGGGGAGGGGGGGCACTTTAATTGTTGATATGGAAGGAGAAAAAGGTTCTTTTTTTTACATTGATTTATTTAGTCCAGGTTTACTGCTACCACCACTTCCATCAAATCCATCACCAAGCCACAGAGGAAAAATCGGATTGTTGAGAAAGGGGAGAAACTTACACCACCAGCATCCAATGTATGGGATTCATGTCCATTAACCAAGGCTGAAGAGCAATTATTCATAGAACATACCGCCTCGTTTGAACGATGGAGGAGTTTTGTTGAGACTTACAATCAGGAGGGGTAAGCACTAGAGTTGGATCCCTATTTTGCATTTTCATTCTGAACATTATATATTTTCGAAAGGAACCATTAGTTTTATACATCATTCTTTTGTTCTAACTTAACCTGTAAGAATAAGGCTTCATTTTCCTGACTAAACCAAATATATTTTTAATCCTATGCATGACAAGAAACCTCTTCATTTGACATGACTTTTCTGTTGTCATTATGAAAGACATATCCCAATGTAACTCTGTTTCTTTTAATTGTTCAGGTGGTGGGACAATGACTATGAAAAATTGACATAGTTTATTAACTTTATAAAAATAATGGATATTTCACATAAAAAATTAGCCTTTTTCCATAGATTAATGAATTAGCAGAGCCATCTTCATCAGGTCATGAAACATCCATTTTTAGTGGACCAGAACCAATCCTCGCACCACCAATGGAGTTTAGAGATGAGCCTACATTAGTTCTAGACAATATGGAGTGGCTTAGGGGTTTTCTAAATGATTAGTTTGGGGACATGGCCAGCCAAGACGATCTAACCTCTGACATTGACATAGTGGAGAACCCGGAATGGACAGATAGATTTATGCGAGAGCATTTAGGCGATGTTAGTAGTGCGTCTGAACCGGGTCCTCATAAAGAAATTCCGTCACAGGACAATGCAGGCTGGCTTGATCAGCTATCCCCAAACACCCTAGAAGACATACTAACTAGCCTAGGGGATTTCATGCCACCTCCATCCAATGTAATTGAACAGACTGGGGGTGGTTCTCTTGGCAATTCTATGTCACCCCCCGCCATTCTGGTTAATGCCACAGCCAGTAGTAGTGGTAGTAACGATATAGCAACATCACAAGTACCCCCACTTCCAGATTTTTTTCTTTCCAACTCTGCCTTGCACCATACAATGGTCTACAGCGCCAAATTCGGTAACCCCTTTAACTCTCTAGTGTCAGAGGATATAATAACAGATCCCCAGGCCATTAAGAATTTATATGCTAATAAGACTCGAGCCATTCTTGAACAACAGATGGGGGTGGGGGGGTCAGTTTAAAAGCATCAATAGCACTAAAAATATTTTTTTAAATGAAAATAAGAGCGAGCTGTATTCGAAATACTTGCACACAGAGATGTTGGCAATTTGCCCGCATTTATCAAATTATGGGGAGGTTTTTCTGAATTGGGTTAATAGTATTCAAACTAAGTGGGAAAATTATAACGAGGGGGTAGTGGCTCGGTCGTTTTATTTATTGAAAGTTTAAATGTTAATATTTGTAAATTTAAAAAGGATTTAATTTTAAGAGGTGGGGCTGGGGAGGGGACAATTGAATTAAAATATCACTCACATTTAGAGGGATGTAGGGGGATACAACGAATCTGTTTCGATACGAGGCTACAGTATTTCAAGTATACGTTTTTAATTGCCGCATACAGACCTCTTCAAATAGCTGCATCTAAGAAAAAGTTGGATGAAATGGCAGTTAATGGTAGGGAGGGTTCAAAGTTCCCAATAGTAGATTTTAATTGTTTAAATGGTCAATTTCCCGTGACACTAAAAGGAACAGATATTTTTGAGTGGGCTAATGCACATTTAAAGATTGGTGTCACGGTGTTACAGTATAAAACCGAATTTGAGGAGGGTCACCGTTCCGATAAGAAGGAGGTATTATTTCCAGTGAGTGCTCCTTCAATTGAATCAGTGGAACATTGGGTGTGGCTTCTATACACTCCACCCACAGACCCTGATTCAATTATACATTTTAATCCAATTACAGATATTAGTAGGGTTCTAAGTAAGGGTAAACATCGGGGTGGTGTGTGTTATTACTGTCCAACATGCCTCTCAAGATTTCGCTCTGATTTAAAGTTAAAGCATCACATGAAACGCTGTAACCGTCATGGACACCAGGCTGTGGAGACGGTAAGCGAGATAGAGCGATCTTAGGTTTTAAAAATTTCCAAAACACGCTGCTGCAGAGCAATAAGATCGCTTTGGACTGCGAAGCGAAACTCACAGACGTGTACGATTTGTCCAATTCAAATCGTTTTAAAATACATGAAGCCATAGGGGTCTCTTACGCTCACGCGCAACGAGATTCTAATAATACCATATAAGTGCTGGATGTAGTTGAGATGTTGGGTGACGGTGAAGACTTCATGCGCTCGGCATTGGCCAGTCTAATCAAAACAGCGAACGGTGCAATTTTGCGCCTTCGTTATACAAACTATCCTATGCTCCTATCACCAGATGACAGATTGGCCATTAAAAATTGTAAAATGTGTTGGGTTTGTAAGGGAGAATTTGATGATGGTGTTGGGAATATGGGGAGGAGGAAGGTGATCGACCATGATCACTTGTGGCAGGAAATCACATCGGGGGGGAGTAACTTTAGGGGGCTAGCACATCAGTCGTGCAATTTAAACGTTAGACAGCAATATTTCGTACCTGTTTTTATACACAATTCCAATTACGACTTAAAGTTTGTTCTACCGGCGTTGGCCCGCATTGACAAGGGTGGAGTTGTAGATGACGCATGGATAGATGGTTCGTTTTCATATAATATCATACCCAAATCATCGGAGAAGCTACTGCTGCTAGAATTCATGTGGAAAACAGTTGACAAGGGTAACACGTGCCTGAATAAAATCCGTTTTTAGACTCTTTCAGCTTCTTCCCCAAATCTTCAAGTCAATTGATTCAGGTGCAGAAAAGTGACAATTTTGATAGCTTCCCCCTCCTTAAACAGCGCTTCCCCGATGATGAAATTTATGATTTATTAACGTGTAAGGGTATATATCCATATGATTATTACAACTCTGGCTCGAGGCTAGATGAGGTGTAACTACCGGTCATTGAAGCTTTTTACAATTCTCTTACTGAGAGTGAGTGCACCACTAGCGACTACGAATTTGCTAAGAGGGTATGGGCAAAGGGTAGATGTAAAAATGGGTGGAATTATTGTAAACTATACTTGGCCAGTGACGTACTCACTCTTCTGGACATTGTGTGCAAAAATACGGATAAAATCTATGGGGAATTTGGGTTGGATTTAGGTTATTATTTTCCCACTCCTCATCTGGCGATGGACTTGATACTTAAAATCAGCAAAGAAGAAATAGGTCTGATCGCCGATGTGGATCAGCATCTTTTTGTAGAGAGATCAATGAGGGGTGGGTATGTTTTCCACGGGGACCGTATCATGAAAACTAATCCGACCGGACAGCTCACCGATGAAAAGTCGGACGCAGTTTTTTTGGATATGAATTTTCTTTACCCATCGGCAATGTCTTACTACTGTTTGCCGTGTTGCAATTATAAATGGCTTGACAATCCATGTGCTTCGAATTTCCCCGACATTGCTAGTGTTGAGGAGAAATGGGCACAGGGATGGTTTTTGGAAGTTGACGGTGAAATACCAATGGAAATCAATGACTCGGTAAAAGACTTTGTTTTTAGTGCATTAATAGACCGGTGGGTAGGGACTCTCTGAGCCCCTACAATTTATCTATAGTAGAGGATGGCATTATGCACTGGTTACCTTCAAAACAAAAACTAATTGCCGACCTCAATCCGAAACAGAATATCGTTGTTCATCACGTGCTATTGAAATGGATGGTGTCCAATGGTTTCAAGGTCACAAAGATTCATAGAGCCCTCCAATTTGATCAAAAGCCTTGCATGAAAACGTTTATTGACACCTTTGTCAGTAAGCGTTCACAAGCGAAAACGAAAGTTGAAAAAGAAGTCTATAAACTCATTTTGAACTCAGCGTTCGGTAAAATGTGCGAAAGCGTACGAAACAGAAGTCGATGTGACATTGTAACCAATCCCTAAGATTGTGCTCGAATCATTGCGGATCCAAGCTTCACATCGTTCACAATCATAGACTCTGATATGGTGCTCCTATATCGCAAGAAAAGAAACATTGTTTTAAATAAAAATATTGCAGGCGGGAGTGCAATAACTGAAATATCCAAGAAACTCATGTTGTCATTTTATTATAATGTATGCAAGGTACAATGGCCGATCGAGGGACAAGTTCAAGTGTATTACGGGGATACTGATTCACTCCTGTTAAAAGTCAAAACTGAAAATCTATCGAATGATTTGGAAAATGGCGAGTACATTAGCTCACAAATGGACTACACTAATTGGGATGAATCCCGCTACCCAGAGCTAGTGAAACGCCAGGCCCCAAATCAATTCTGAATGCTAAAATCTGAAACGGGTAAAGATCTGATATCCAGTGGTGTGTTTCCTGGGCCGAAGGTGTACTGTGTGGAAACGCACAACAAGAAAATCAAACAAGTTTGCAAGGGGGTACCTACACACTTTGTAAAAAATAATTTCGACATGAGTGTGTATAGAAACTGTGTGGAACGTAGTTTAGTCCCAAGAGCGAAAGTCATGGCGATTCACTCTTTACAATTTAAAAACTACACAGTAAGAGTTGAGAAAAACGCCATGTCGGCCATATCAGACAAACTCTATGTACCTGAGGATGGCGTGAAGGTACTACCACACGGTCATTATTTAATATCAGACCGAGTTGAATGTGTAGAGTACAGAAAACAACTCGGTCTAGAAAAATTAACTTAAATTCATTTAAAAAAAGTACAAATTGGGCGGGAGGGTTTTTTTGGGGTGTTTTTAAATTCTTTTTTTTTATATCACAAACAATTTTCAATGTGTGTGCAAGGCAGAGCAATTTCCACTATATAATGCCAGCCCCGCTCCCGGGCCTGCCGTAGCGGGCCCCTGCTTCCCGGCCCACCGCAGCGGGCCCCGCTTTCCGGTCGCCGCAGCGGCCGCCCCCGGGGGGGGGACCCATACCAAATGCTGTAAATAAAAGTGATATTATTATTTTAAGTGCATTATTCATTAAATGTTGTATTTTTTACAAAATTAAAAAAAAGTGTATTTAGTAAATTGTTTTTTCTAGCGCCTATGTAAATGTTATATTTTTATTATAAATAAATTTACAAAAAAAATGTATTTTTTCATGTTTAATGTGCTTTCAACAATGTAGTATTTTTTAAGTGTTGTTACTTTTTTATGTGTGTATAATAAAAGAAAATATGATTCTTTATTCGTCTTATTATTATTATTATTATTATTCTTGAACGGACTAGTAATAGGGAAATTATTTAGTCATTAGACAGCTATAGTCTACAGTTAGTTGTGTAGGTGAACTGTTGAAGGGAACATGTATCAATTTTAAACACCATTCAGATCGTTTCTGTGTGGGCCATCAATGTCAGGCAAAACAACACTCTTAATTAAAATAATTAAAAATTGCGATAAAATGTTTGTGAAAAAGCCGAAAAAACTCTACTATTGTTACAGTATTTGGCAGGAGTCATACGATAAAATAAAAGCGATTGGCACGACGGGATTGTTGCAGATACAATTCATACAGGGACTTGATGTTTTCCGCATTATTGAACCAACCTCGTGGCTGATTATTGACGATCTGGCTGAATCTATTGAACAATGGTCTCAGGAAATGCTACAACTGTTCACTGTTCGCTCTCATCATGAACAGATTTCCGTTACTCTGGTTCTACACAATCTGTTTCATCAGAGCAAATGTATGCGAACACTTTCATTGAACTTCGCCTACTATATCATCTACAGAGTTGTTCGTGATTCTAGCTCGCTAATAACTCTCAATAAACAAATATACCCCGGCGCCCCTAAATTTCTGCTCTCAGCATACAATCAGGAGACTAATAAACCCTACGGCTATGTCGAATTGGATCTTAATCAAAATACACCCGAGGATCTGCGTGTAGTCACAGATATTTTTTGACAATGAAATTACAGTATATCTCCCCGTGAACACTAAAAATGACTATTAGTTGCTATCATGACACTGAAGAAACTACATGCAAATAGACATTTATTTTCAGTTCTAAGCACTTCAAAACCCTCGCTTAGCAAAGCCATACTCAAACATGGTATTGACAATGATTTCATTAATCTAATATCTGAACTTTGTTTACTTTTAACCGAGGTTAATGTTCAACTGCCAGAAGTAGTTAAGCAACAGGCAAAGCAACATCGTTCCATTGTACGTACATTGGCCTCTAAAAAGAAAGGAAAGAATTTTAAAAAGAAACGACTTCTTCAGGCGGACGGTAGCTTTTTCACACTTTTACTGCCAATAATTGCAGGACTTGTAAACAGTTTTCTCTAGAGAGAGAATGGCAAAACCCTATAAATTGACTCCAATAGAACTCGCTCTGTCACCCGTGGAATACTTTGAGAACAATCTGAGTAAATTCATTGACAACGAGAATATTGAGGATGATAAAAAACTGCTTTCACTTCAAGATGCACTTCGCCGAGTGGATAGACATAAACCCTATCGGTCGAAGGCCAGTGGTATTGACCATAAAAAAGAATCATCTCCTCAGGATTCTGCTGTTGCTGCTGGAACACAATTAAAGAAGGAGGAATTGGATTCAATTCTCTTAAAAATTAGAAATCTAATGCCCCACTCATATCGTGAACAAAGTAAACGACTCCTAACTTATCTCATGGAAAGTGGTCAAGATCAAATTCAAGTTGAGAGCAATGGAAAAGGGATTATAATTCAGGGCAAGAGCTATAATCTACTTGATTTAATCTATGATATGGTTACAAATTGTAAAGGACTATTGTCATTTTAGGCTCAACTATACAACTTTCTAAATACATTGAACTTCCCCAAAAGCCTTATTAGCAATAGACAAATTCTAAAAAAATTAAATGAACATGCACCATCATCATCATCATCATCATCATCAACATTAAAATATGAAGAAGAAGAAGAAGATTTTAAATCAATCTTGGAAAATACGAGCACACCTAGAGGAAACTTGACAATGAGGAGGAGCACACCATTGATAGCTAGACAAAAGCGAAAACGTATCATGTCACCATCACCCCCATCACCAACCACAACTAGTATACAAAAGGGTAGCGGACGTTACACTACGTGTTTACGTTAAAAATGGTTGAAGTTCTGAAAGGTGTTTATGAAAATATTTGGTGAGGCGGGGAGTTTAAGTACCTCCACCACTCTTTCCAAAGTCACTGGTGTTCACACTAAAAGTGTACAAGACTATCTACAAAATGAATCAAGTTACACTCTACATAGAAAACATAGACTTTGTGCTAATCATTATCGAAAAACTAAAGCCTTTTTCCCATTGCATATAATGCAAGCAGATCTACTGACTCTAGATGAGATTCAACGACGTCACAATACACCGTACAAGTACATTCTACTTGCAATCAGTGTTTATAGTCGTTATACATATGTAATTCAATTGCGATCAAAGAGAGGCGTTGAAGTTGCTCAGGCCGTTGAAAGTATTCTCGAACAGGATTCGTATAAAAAAATTCAAACGGATCGCGGTAGTGAATTTGTTAATCCCCATGTTGCAAAAGTACTAGTGCAATATAGTACACTGCTCTATCGTAGTCATAGTCCTATAAAGGCTGCATTGGCCGAACGATTGATAAGAACTATTCGACTTTTAATTTCAAGATATTGTACATAGAAAAATACACCGGCTTTTTATTCAGGATTTAGATAAAATCATGTTGATCTATAATCAAAGACCTCATCGATCATTGTCCAACTCAACCACAACGGAAGTTCATCATTCTGATCATGATACAATTGACACCTTTCTTAAACAATATTCCAATGAAACGATTGTTAAGAAGAAAAATAAATTCAATGTTGGTGATACTGTTCGAATTAATAGAACAACTAATGTTTTGAAAAGGGGAATTACTTGTGGTCCACAGAACTTTTTAAAGTGGCAAAAATCCTAGACACTAAACCCATAACTTATCGCCTGCGCGATACCAAAAATGAAGAGATTCTCGGCGGCTTTTATGACTATGAACTACAAAAAGTTAAAAATAATAGTGAAATCTATCAAATTGAAAAGATATTAAAGACTCGTACTCGCAGGGGTAAGAAACAGTTAGTTGTTCGGTGGCTAGGATACAACTCTGATTTTGATTCTTGGATCGGTGTTGAAGATATTGACAATGCCCAATGATTTCTATGTAACTTTTACGTCCAACGTTTCCGATCCTCTCTACAACGACTTGAATAAGACAAGTGATTTTTGGACGAAACTCTCCCCCGCCATCAAATTTGACGGTGCGTATGAAGTGGCTCATGTCGACTGTATTCTCAAAAATACCTATGACATCCTGAGAAAGGATCGTGTGTATGATATAGAAGTTATACCATTCGATTGGTCACTCTTTGTCGACGATGAATGGGTTGAAGCACTTAAATCTAGCGAATATCCACATGTTAAATTGAAATATATAGAATACGATAATATGACAGATTTGTGTCGTACAATTAATAGAAAAATCTCATATCGTAGGAATGGTACATTCCATTTTAATTATTCATTGGAACACGATAGGATTTACATTACCTCACCTGTTGACACTGAAATAATTATTCTCAATGATAATCTGAGAGACGTTCTTGGCTTTAAACAGAATATGATCATTGGGAAAAATGCTGGCACCGTTTACGGGATGGATCAAGTTATTTTTCCTGATTATCCACCTGGTTTCGCCTCGGACTCTTGCATATTTCTCTATGCATCCTTTGTGGAAACATCGAGAGTTGGTAATTCAAATGTCCCCCTCCTACGTGTTCTTTAACGAAAAACAACTCATGAACTTATTCATCACTATAATATAAAGCATCTTCAGTATGTTCCTGTAAACACTTCGTATCTGAAACTCTGTCAGTTAACACTAAGAACTGAATTGGGTGATCCTCTAGCAATAACAAAAGGCTTAGCAGTGATTACATGTTATTTTCGAGCCATTGTCGGCGACAACACCATCACCTAAAATGAACAATAGAAGAATTCCATTTGTCTGCCCCGATATCGATTGCTGTGTTGGTGCTCTGAGTCCACGTCAAATAGGCAATGGATTGGACTACTACAAGGGGCGTACTACAATGTCTGGCTATGGTCTTGGTAGCTGGTTTGCTAGGCTATTTCGTTCTGCACTACCCCTTGCCAGAAAATATCTTGTACCTGCTGCATCAAATTTTGCTGCCTCAACACTACAGGACTGTGGGTCGGACAAGAATTTTAACGAGAGTGTTATGGAAAATATTAGATCTTCAGCAAGAGCCGTTGGTGAGCAATTAAAATCTCACCAAAATGGGAAGGGATTGAAAAGGATGCTTGCGCGTCATTCACTCATCAGTCTCCACCCAGGCGGGAAGCGAAGGACATCAACAAGGACTTTGAGGAATAAAAGAAGGAAGACCAATAAGCAGAAGAAAAAGAAAAAGATTGTTAGATCAAAGAAGGATTTCTTCTCTTAAGATGACTTATCTCCCACGCAAGGAATTATATCCATCAATCAGTTCCTCATTGAATCTATTCAATGCTGAAAATGTTGATGTCAGTGTTAAGTTTGGCTACTATGAAAAATTTCACCCCCAACAACCCCTCTCGGAAAATGTACACTTTCAAATATTTTCCAATGAAGACTATTTCATTGATTTGTCATCAATATTTATTGATTTAAATGTTGCGGTGAAGAAGAAGTCAGATAATACAACTCCAACTGTTGCCGATGGTCTCTCCTACGAAAACTGTATTCTACACAACCTATTCAAACAAATTAATGTATTTATTAATGGAACATTGTTGAGGACTAGCAATAATTTATCCAACTATGCAAGCTACATACAATTTATGATGATGACACCAAAGGCATACATGGAGTTGAGAGGACAACCGTTGGGCTATGAATATCGATCAGGTGTTGATACTGACGATTTGACTACAGCAGTGAGTCAGGAGTATCATCTGGTTGGAAAATTAAATCATGAGATATTCAATATATCCCAATGGTTACCCCCAACGTCAAGATTGACATAAAGTTACAACTGGCCCCATCGAATTTCATTTTGAGAAAAACACTTCCTGCAGCACCCGATGCAAATGTCATTATTACATCGGCAATTCTCAACGTCCGAAAACAACAGGTTATGAGCTCTGTTGCATTGGCAGTGGAAAAGCTAAGAGCCAATGGCAACAACATTAAACTTCTTGTCCCCCATACGATCACCAATCAACGTCACATTGCCACCGGCTCTCGTAGCTATAGCGATTCATCGTTTATCAATGGAGTCCCATCAAAATTGGCTTTGGCCTTTGTGAAGAGTGGCAGTGCCGTTGGATCCTGGACTGAATCCCCCCATGATTTTAATTTTTTTGGTCTATCTAGCCTTGTGTGCAAAGTGAATGGTATTCCACTGTACACTCTATCATTTGACAGAAAATCCTATAGAATTCTGTACGAGTTGACCATGCAATCCCTAGATTATGACTCTCAACTATTTGAAAATGGAATAACCGATTCAATGTTTTCAAAAAAAAATGGCGTAATTGTTTTGGACTTGTCGGGGACCCAGGATATGAGCATAGTACGAACAGGGAATGTACGTTTAGAGTTTACATTTGCCGATGCTTTGACTGAGAGTATCACGCTAATATCATTGAGTCAATTTGAAACCTATTGGGAAATGACACCCGACGGCAGTGTTCTACTAGACCTAGCACCATGAACACAAAACAAATAATCAACGTATTTAGTATGGATCCATACATGTCCCAGTACAAGTCCTATTGCATACCATCGGGCTTCATTGAAAAAATTCTAAGTGTTAACAATAGCCCAATCATTGTTAATAGCAGTCCATCGACTTTGAAGACAGGCCATTGGCTATGCCTCTTTCAAAGAGCGAAGAATATTGAATTTTTTGATCCTCTTGGCCTATCGTATAAATTCTACACTCCATACATCAGCAAGTTTATTGAAAGCAGTGGGAAAACTATTATTCAAAATCAACGAAGAGTACAGGATTTAACGACTAAGACATGTGGCTTTCATGCACTACTCTTTTTCATGTTCAGATGTCGTTGCTATAACTACAAGCAGTTTCTCGACATCTACGTTGACTTACCTCGTTTGAACGACTTTCTAGTGGAAAATATACTTACAAGCGTGTTTAATATTGATTTTAGCGACCTACGAATAAAATGTTCTAAAAATATATGTGAAATTGTTTATTAATAAATGAAAAAATGTATATACATGATAAAAACGACTTTTATACTCTTTAGATTTCATCTTCTACTAGGTATAGGTATTTGTCGAGAACAACTAATGCAGGTAGATTATCCGAATTTACAGTATACTGATCCTGATGTACTGCAATGTCAGGGTCACATTTTCTACAGTAGAGTGTAACTTCACTCTTGTCATATCTCTTTGTATAGTCAATGATACTATTCGCATTCATTCTGTAGAATTCACATGTTTCAATTTGCTTATTTGAAGCAATGTCACAAACAGTGTCCTCAAGTGGCAAATCACACTCCGTTACTGCCAAATAAAAATCAGTGGGCTTATAATCGTAGTAGCTATTGTCTTCACAACGATGACGTAGAAACCATATTCTTTTGTCGTTCCAACAGTTGAATCGCTGACCCGACTCCTCCTCCCAGAACAATCTAAAACCACGACGATACAAATCGCGTAGCAATAAACTAAAATCACGCTTAGGATTCTTTCCAATCATACCAGAATATGCATTCTCCCACTGATTACATTTATCATAGTGGCAATTGGAGCATAGATGCCCTCTAGGATGAGTCATATACCTCTTCAAGACAGGAATTACAACCTTTAATTTTTACATCATATCCTCTATGCAATTTACATGGGTTGCATAGTCTACACTTTTCATCATACTCATCAATCATTGTGCAATTCTCACATGATGACCAGCTGCCCAGTGTGTACATGTATAGTGGACATGTATGGAACATTTTTTCATGTGTTGACACTCTCACTACCTAAATGAAATTGAGCTACCAACAACAACAAGTTGAGTGGGATAGAGAGAGAGAGAGAGGAGTAAATCATCCTTGAACACCATCTTTCTCATGAAAAAAAGTCCTAAATTTCTAAACTAGTGTTTAAAAGCATATCCACAATATCATTTTGCCGTGTCGTGATTAATATATCAATAAACTGTGTAAATGTATTTGGACCACGACGTAAAAACTTTATGCAGTAGTCTAATGATGGAGAATCAGTTTTCTTTATATCGACAAGCATTTCCTGAGAAAATATCTTCCTTTGAATAGACAGCTCTAGAAAATCGTCATCTAGAATCAAACGTTTTTCCATAAGAACTAGATTCCCCATGATTCGCTCTTTCTCAAATCTATCCATTTCCTAATGGAGTCCTAACACTCTCACAACCAACTTCAGACTAACCAGAATTTTTTCTACTCTAAAAAATATACGCTAGTCTACTATAGAAAGAAAAAATACCTTTGATTTAGAAACAATTTTATTGAGCATAATTACAACAATAATAATCACTGATTCATTTTGTTCTCATCAATATATTTCACTAGCGCATTTAATGTTGCCCGAAGTCTATTATTTATATGCACAATATTCAGTTTCGCAGCAAAACATAATTGCTCCTTCTGCTTAAATTTGATTAATGATATCACGTATCTAGCATACATATCGTCCCATTTTTGGCATAGTCTACAGCCTCCGGTTATTTCCACAACCACGTTTGGTACTCGTATATCTTTGCTGCTGCTGCCGGCTCCACCATCAATCTCCAATAGTGTAAATGCTCCACTCATTTTCTCTACTAATATCTTCTCAAATAAACTATTCTCCCTGAATTCAATTCTCTTACTAATATGAATTGCAATGAAAATCAGTCCTTTTATTCAAATCCAATTATTAATCAAGTTATCAAACAGTTCGTGGTAACGAACTGTAAGTAAGGAGCGACCCGGCTCAATGGTAACCGAAACTCTAGAAAACGGTATTTTGATACAAATAGATACAACAAAAGAATCACATTTTAATGCTGATTTCAAATATATAAGTTTCATCAAGTTTAATCCTTTCCATCAAAAGTTAGGCGCCTGAGAAAATTTGGCTGATTTTCCAAAAAGGGGGGAAAGACCCCCTAAAAGTTATAGAACCTTAATGAAAATCACACCATCATATTCCGCGTATCAGAGAACCCTGCTGTAGAGGTTTCAAGCTCCCATCTACAAAAATGTAGAATTTGCATTTTTTGCCAGAAGAAAGATCACGGGTGCGTGTTTATTTGTTTTTTTTTTCCCAGGGGTGATCGTATCGAACCAGTTGTCCTAGAATATCGTGGAAGGGCTCAATGGAATGGAAATTGAAAGTTCTAGTGCCCTTTTTAAGTGACCAAAAAAAATGGAGGGCAACTAGGCCCCCTCCCACGCTAATTTTTTTCCCAAAGTCACCTGATCAAAATTTCGAGATAGCCATTTTGTTCAGCATGTTCGAAAATATTATAAGTATGTCTTTTAGGATGACTTAATCCCCCGAACTTCCAGGGGGGAGGGCTGAAAGTTATGAACTTTACCCAATGTTAACATATAGTATTGGTTATTTGGAAGTATACAGACGTTTTCAGGGGAGATTTTTCCTGGTAGTGGGGGGGAGGGGGGGGGGTGGGTCAGGGGTTATGTGGGAGGAGTCTTTCCATGAAGGAAGTTTTCATGGGGGAAGGGACATTGCTATGAAGGGGACGCCGGACTTCCCAGCATTATTTAAAAAAAGATCATAAATTTAATATAAAAAAACAAGTATTTCAACTGCAACAGCAGCAACATCGAAACTTTAAACGAACAGAAAATATTACATATATAATTGGGTTCACCCCGTAGTCAATGCCTCGCTCTTTAAGCCAAAGATTTTTTTAGTACTTTCATAAGAGCTATTTATTCTAATTAACGGCCTTTGTGATTAAGCGGTCATTTCTAAAGAATTGGAACAAAATTTGAACTTTCGCTTAAAGAGCAAGGTATTGACTAGGGGGCGAACCCCCAAATAAATGTATTAAAAATATATGAATATAGAAGTTCGTTACGTAAGTTAATTCGTAAGATACGTATATTTATTACTAATAAAAACGTTCGTAAATAAAATTAAACAAGTTTCGAGAAAGCCATTTAACTAAATAAAAGTAAATTAATATGAAAATTTTGTTTTAATTATTCATGTACGGTGAGCCAAGATCAAAACCTGCATTTATTCAAAAACGTTCAAAAATTAAATAAAAAAAACAAGTTTTTTAAACTGAAAGTAAGGAGCGACATTAAAACTTAAAACGAACAGAAATTATTCTGTATATGAAAGAGACTGTCCCCTCCTCAACACCTCGCTCTTTACGCTAAAGTTTGACTCTGTCTCACAACTTTATTTTTTAAAACAATAAAAAACTTTAGCGTAAAGAGCGAGGCGTTGAGGAGGGGACAGTCTCTTTCATATACAGAATAATTTCTGTTCGTTTTAAGTTTTAATGTCGCTCCTTACTTTCAGTTTAAAAAACTTGTTTTTTTATTTAATCATATATAGAATAACCTCTGATGTCTCTGATTGGCTCTAAAAAATGGGCGTTGCCTCAAAAACCACTCTGAATGTCTTATATGACCTTGACTATACTCTCAAAACGTGTTTGATAGCTTTTTTGCAATGTCCACGTTATACTATAGTGCATATTCTTGTGCAATTCCATGTATTTTTTATGTATTTTTGATACTGTGTAATAGGTTACTACTGACAATATTTGCATCATAATACTAATGCTTCTACTCCTACAACTACTGCTACTATTACTATTACTGCTACTAATGCTATTAAAGCTAAGACTACTGCTATTAACTGTACTCCTACTGCTACTACTATATTTACTGGCAGTTGTACTACAACTATTAAACCTAAGGGTATTAAGGCGAAAATTTTGGGAATATTCTAACTGTATTGAAATAAATCGAAACACACTATGCCCATATAAGTTGTCAAGAGGCCGTATCGGCAATGCTTCAGGACCGGTTGATGGTATTAAGTTAAAAATTTCATCGTGTATTGAAGGGGATGTTGAAAAAAGGTGCTGTTTGCATACTACTACTAATGCCACTACTGCTACTACAACTATTGCTAAGCATAATTACTGAACCTTTCAAGAATTCTGAAAAAAATTGATGTATCAAAACTTTGTTGGATGTTTATTATTGGACATGATGGGTGTGGGGGAGGAGATTTCTCTCAAATCACTTTGACTCTTAAAAAGGGCACTATAACTTCCAATTTAAAATCAAATGAAACCCATCTGAATTTAGTACGATGACCCATTCCATAGAAACCCTATTTGCCCCCACGGCATAACTTAAAGCCCTTGCTCCAGGGCTCTGGGGGGTTGTGTCAACCCTGAAAGCATTTTTATATATTCTTTGAACTATTTTAAACAAAATTGCCATCGTACAATTTCAATCAGATGCATTTGGTGAAAAGAGGGGTAGTTGGGGGGGGGGCTAATTTACCTAATCCCTATTGACTCTTAAAAGGGAACTAGAACTTCCAATTCAACCAAATGAACCACCTCTAAAGCTGATACAACCATCCCTTTCAGAAGAACCTTAAATGCCCCAGGGGCATAACTTACAACCCTCGCCCTCAGGCTCTGGTGGTTTGTATCAACCTCAAAAGCCTTGTTATATGATATTTGGAATACTTTGAATAAAAGGATTGTCTCAAAATATCTATTGCATACATCTCAGGAAAACATGACGTGTTTGTGTGTGTATTTGGGGGGGGGGGGGGTAGCTGTGCTCTGATCATTTTGACTCTTAAAAAGGGCACTCGAACTTTTGATTACTAATCCAATGAGTACCCTCCAAAGCATATATGGCCACCCTTTTTATAAGAAACTTATATGCCCCAAGGGCAGCACTTTAAAACCCTTTCCCTGAGAGCTGTAGGGGGGGGGGTGTCTTCCTCACAGACATAATTTCCAAAACCTTCAACTACGATGAATAAAATTGCTATCTCCAGATTTTGATTGGGGGTGTTAAGGCAAATGATGAGTGTGGAGGGAGGGGGGCTGTTTGCTCTCAAATCCCTTTGACTCTTAAAAATGGCAATATAACTTCCAATTTCAAATCAAATAAGCCCCATCTGATTTTTATAGGACCACCCATTCCCTAAAAACCTTATATACCCTTATAAAATAACCTACAATCCTATCCCCAGGGCGCTGGGGGGCTGTGTCATTCCTAGAGACATTATTATATGTTCTTTGGACTATTTTGGAAAAAAATCGCTATCTCATAATTTCAGTCAGATACGTTTGGTGAAAGGAAGGGTTTCAGTTGAGGGAGGGGGGGGGGTCTAAATGCCCTCCGTCACTTTTGACGCTTTAAAAGGAGCTAGAATTTCCACTTTTCAAACAAATTAGCCTCTTCTAAAGTTAAAAAGCATCCCTTCCATAAAAACCTTAAATACTCCCTGGGCATAACCTACAACTCTTGCCCCTACTCTCTGGGGTTAGTTTCAACCCCAAAAGCCTTGCTATATGATATTTAGACTATTTTGAATAGAATAGCTATCTCAAAATTTCTATTAGATGCATTTCGGGACAATACAACGTGTATGTGTTGGGGGGAGGGGGTAGCTGCCCTCCAATCGCTTCGACTCTTAAAAAAAAGCACTAGAGCGTCTCATTACCAATCCAATGAGGCCCCTCCGAAGTTTATGTGACCACGCTTTCTATAAAAAACCTTATATGCCCCCAGGGCATAAGTTGAAACACTTGCCCTGAGGGCTGTGGGAATTTGTTATCCTCAAAGACATAATTTCTGGATCTTTCAAATACCTTGAACAAAATGACCATCTCAAAATTTTGATTGGAATGTTTGGGGAAAGGATGGACGTGGGGGGGGGGGGTCATTTGCCCTCTAATCACTATAGACTAATAAAAAAGGCACTAGTCCTCTCAATTTCCAGTCGAATGAGCCATTTTTGAAGCTTCTACGACAGCGCTTTCTGTAAAAAAAAACTTTTGTGTCCCAAAGGTATGAATTACAGCCCTTATCCTGAGGGCTATGGAGGGGGGGGGGCTTTCATCCTCAAATACATAATTTCCAGACCTTTCAACTACGTTCAACAAAATGGCCATATCAAAACGTTGGTCGGAAGAGTTTGGGGAAATGATGGGCGTGGGGGGGGGTTCTCCTTCCGATTACTTTTGACTATTAAAGGGTAATATCCCTCTCAATTTCCAATCGAATGAACCCTTTTTGAAGCTCATACAACAACGCTTTCTATAAAAACCATATATACCCCCAGGGCAAAACTTACAATCTCAGCCCTGAGGGCTGTGGGGGGGTTGTCATTCTCAAAGACATAATTTCTGGACCCTACAATTACGTTCAAAAAAAATGGCTATATAAAAATATTGAGCGGAAACGTTTGGGAGAATGAGGAGCGGGGGCATTTGCCCTCCGATCGCTGTTGACTATTAATAAAGGCACTATCCCTCTCAATTTCCAATTGAATGAACCCTTTTTAAAGTTTTCACGACAACGCTTTCTATAAAAAACCTTATATGCCTCCAGGGCAAAACTTCCGGACCTTTCAATTATTTCCGGACCTTTCAACTGCGTTGAACAATATGGCTATCTCAAAATGTTGTTTTGATTTGTTTGGGGAAAAGGTGGGCGTGAGGGGGGGGGGGGGGTTAGTTGCCCTCCAAACGCTTTCGACTATTAAAAAGGACACTAGCCCTTTCAATTTCCAACCGAATGAGCCCTTTTTTGACGTTACGTTGATTGGATGTGTTTGGGGAAATGGTGGGCGTGAGAGGGGGGTTAGTTGCCCTCAAATCACTTTCAACCATTAAAAAGGGCACTAGCCCTTTGAATTTCAACTCGAATGAGCCTTTCTTGAAGTTTTTACGATCACCCTTTCTATATAAACCTTATATGGCCCCAGGGCATGACTTTCAAGCCTCACTTTGAGGCTCTTGGGGGGGGGGGGAGGGTCATCCTCAAAGACATAATTTCCGGATCTTTCAACTACGTTGAACAATATTGCTATCTCAAAATTTTGATTGGATGTGTTTGCGGAAATGGTGGGCGTGAAAGGGGTGTTAGCTGCCTTCCAGTCACTTTTGGCTATTAAAAAGGACCCAAGCCCTTCCAATCAAATTAGCCCTTTTTGAACTTTCTACGACAACTCCTTCGATACGAAGTGTCCAGTAGGACACTTCGTATCCTGTAGACCATGGTCTAAAAGACAAAAAAATAAAATAAAAATAATACATTGTGCCAACATCGTTCTTTACTTAGGCAGCGCTATAGCGCTGCCTACGATCTTAGCTTGTACAGACTACAGTGAATCATGCGTTATTTTAATACTTTTATTGTCATCCTATATACCTAAAATCATGTATTTTACTTTAGATAACTGTATACATACTCGAAAAAAGAAAATACCTCCAAATCTAGTAGTTTAGCATGATGACCAAACCAAGACTAGAGCCTTCCCTTTCAACTCCGTGAATAGGGCTTGGTTCGGACAATTTAAAACAATCAAAAGAATGAAAGCAAGCTTTTCCCTTTTCAAAAAAAAAAAATCTGAAAAAAATTTCTAAGGTTGTTTTAACAATTACGCACTTTATGGCGAAGTTGGAACTACAGAAGTAGTTATCTAAGTACCATTTTGCTCGGTGCCATAGCAATTCCCATGTTATTTGCTTGGCTTATGTTCCTTCCATGATATTCTATGTCCCTTCCATTGTTATTCTATGGGACCTCTACACGTGATTAAACACGTTATGAAACTATGTGCTATTTGCTTATGTCCCATTGGTACCATTCCAAACGAGCGGGGATTCCCCGTCTGTTCCAAAACATTGCAAAAAAAGATAGCAGTATGAACGGGGATTCCCCACACAAATTTGTTTCAACGCCAAGTTTTTTCAACCAGACTGGTTTTTTGAAAGCATAGTGTGTACATGTGTGTAGGCTTTGTTATTAAAAACTTGGACACTACAATCAGAATTGTTTGATTGACATTTAAAAAGGGGTAATGAGATTTCCGAATTGGAGTGTAGCATTCGCGAATTTGATCCTATTAAGGATTTACTTGAAATAAAAATTTTTAACTAGAAATGGCTGAAAAGCGTTTTGGGGGAGAGGGGGTGATTGTTTACTGTATAATACACATGTGATGTTTGGACAGTGTTGTCAATTTAAAATAGTTTAACGTTCTCTTCGTTCCCCCATTTCTGAGGGCAGGGGAGGGGGGGGGGTCAATTTTGGAGGGAAAATCAAAAATACTCAGAATAAAAAATAAATGGGATCTGCCTCAAGGGGAAAGCTCAGAGGCCCTTCGTTCCCCCATTTCTTAGGGCAGGGGAGGGGGGGTCAATTTTGGAAGGAAAACCAAAAATACTCAGAATCGAAAAAAATGGGATCTGCCTCAAGGGGAAGGCTCAGAGGCCCTTCGTTCCCCAATTTCTGAGGGCAGGGGAGGGGGGGGGGTCAATTTTGGAGGGAAAACCAAAAATACTCAGAATCGAAAATAAATGGGATCTGCCTCAAGGGCAAGGCTCAGAGGCCCTTCGTTCCCCCATTTCTGAGGGCAGGGGAGGGGGGGAGTCAATTTTGAAGGGAAAATCAAAAATACTCAGAATCGAAAATAAATGGGATCTGCCTCAAGGGAAGGCTCAGAGGCCCTTCGTTCTCCCATTTCTGAGAGCAGGGGAGGGGGGGGTCAATTTTGGAGGGAAAACCAAAAATACTCAGAATCGAAAATAAATGGGATCTGCCTCAAGGGCAAGGCTCAGAGGCCCCTCCTTCCTCCATTTCTGAGGGCAGGGGAGGGGGGGTAAATTTTGGAGGGAAAATCAAAAATGCTCAGAATCGAAAATAAATGGGATCTGCCTCAAGGGGAAGGCTCAGAGGCCCATCGTTCCCCCATTTCTGAGAGCAGGGGAGGGGGGGGGGTCAATTTTGGAGGGAAGTCCAAAAATACAAAGAATCGAAAATAAAGCGTGATCTGCCTCAAGGGAAGGCTCAGAGGCCCTTCGTTCCCCCATTTCTGAGGGCAGGGGAGGGGGGGGGTCAATTTTGGAGGGAAAACCGAAAATACTCAGAATCGAAAATAAATGAGATCTGCCTCGAGGGCAAGACTCAGAGGCCCCTCCTTTCTCCATTTCTGAGGGCAGGGGTCAATTTTGGAGGGAAAACCAAAAATACTCAGAATCGAAAATAAACGGGATCTGCCACAAGGGCAAGTAGTTCATTTTGAATTTCTTTCGCGAAATGCAAGAATTGGAATATTTCAGTAGTGTCTTGTCGTGGTTTACCTTGTCACAGCTACATTCTCATGATTTTTCAAAGTTTATTTTGGATTTCTTTCGTTGAAATGCAAGAGTTGGAATATTTCAGTAGTGACTTGTTGTGCTTTACCTTGTCACAGTTACATTCTCTTGATTTTTCGAAGTTCATTTTGAATTTCTGTAGTGAAATGCAAGAGTTGGAATATTTCAGTAGTGTTTTGTTGTGCTTTACCTTGTCACAGTTACATTCTGTTGATTTTCATAGTTCATTTTGAATTTCTTTCATTGAAATGCAAGAGTTGGAATATTTCAGTAGTGTTTTGTTGTGCTTTACCTTGTCACAGTTACATTCTCTTAATTTTTCAAAGTTCATTTTGAATTTCTTTCGTGAAATGCAAGAATTGGAATATTTCAGTAGTGTCTTGTCGTGATGTATCTTGTCACAGCTACATTCTCATGATTTTTCAAAGTTCATTTTGAATTTCTGTCGTGAAATGCAAGAGTTGGAATATTTCAGTAGTGACTTGTTGTGCTTTACCTTGTCACAGTTACATTCTCTTGATTTTTCGAAGTTAATTTTGAATTTTTGTCGTGAAATGCAAGAGTTGGAATATTTCAATAGTGTTTTGTTGTGCTTTACCTTGTCACAGTTACATTCTGTTGATTTTCATAGTTCATTTTAAATTTCTGTCGTGAAATGCAAGAGTTGGAATATTTCAATAGTGTTTTGTTGTGCTTTTCTTGTCACAGTTACATTTTGTTGATTTTCATAGTTCATTTTGAATTTCTTTCATTGAAATGCAAGAGTTGGAATATCTCAATAGTGTTTTGTTGTGCTTTACCTTGTCACTGTTACATTCTCTTAATTTTTCAAAGTTCATTTTGAATTTCTTTCGTGAAATGCAAGAATTGGAATATTTCAGTAGTGTCTTGTCGTGGTTTACCTTGTCACAGCTACATTCTCATGATTTTTCAAAGTTCATTTTGAATTTCTGTCGTGAAATGCAAGAGTTGTGCATCCAAATGGGGAATTCAAGAAAGAGTTTGTTACTTACTTGCGATTTTTTCATAATTTCTTGAATAAAGTATCTGTATTGTGTATCCAAGGTTTAAGTTTTGATGTTGCTCCTTACTTTCAGTTGAAGAAACGATATTCCAATTCTTGCATTTCACGAAAGAAATTCAAAATGAACTTTGAAAAATTAAGAGAATGTAACTGTGACAAGATAAAGCACAACAAAACACTACTGAAATATTCCAACTCTTGCATTTCAAGAAAGAAATTCAAAATGAACTTCGAAAAATCAAGAGAATGTAACTGTGACAAGGTAAAGCACAACAAAATACTACTGAAATATTCCAACTCTTGCATTTCACGACAGAAATTCTAAATGAACTTCGAAAAATCAAGAGAATGTAACTCTGACAAGGTAAAGCACAACAAGACACTACTGAAATATTCCAATTCTTGCATTTCACGAAAGAAATTCAAAATGGACTTTGAAAAATTAAGAGAATGTAACTGTGACAAGGTAAAGCACAACAAAACACTACTGAAATATTCCAACTCTTGCGTTTTAATGAAAGAAATTCGAAATGAACTATGAAAATCAACAGAATGTAACTGTGACAAGGTAAAGCACAAACAAACACTACTGAAATATTCCAACTCTTGCATTTCACGACAGAAATTCAAAATGAACTTCGAAAAATCAAGAGAATGTAACTTTGACAAGGTAAAGCACAACAAGTCACTACTGAAATATTCCAACTCTTGCATTTCAACGAAAGAAATCCAAAATGAACTTTGAAAAATCATGAGAATGTAGCTGTGAAAAGGTAAACCACGACAAGACACTACTGAAATATTCAAATTCTTGCATTTCACGAAAGAAATTCAAAATGAACTTTGAAAAATTAAGAGAATGTAACTGTGACAAGGTAAAGCACAACAAAACACTACTGAAATATTCCAACTCTTGCATTTCAATGAAAGAAATTCAAAATGAACTATGAAAATCAACAGAATGTAACTGTGACAAGGTAAAGCACAACAAAACACTACTGAAATATTCCAACTCTTGCATTTCACGAAAGAAATTCAAAATGAACTATGAAAATCAACAGAATGTAACTGTGACAAGGTAAAGCACAACAAAACACTACTGAAATATTCCAACTCTTGCATTTCACGACAGAAATTCAAAATGAACTTCGAAAAATCAAGAGAATGTAACTGTGACAAGGTAAAGCACAACAAGTCACTACTGAAATATTCCAACTCTTGCATTTCTCGACAGAAATTCCAGATGAACTTTGGAAAATCATGAGAATGTAGCTGTGACAAGGTAAACCACGACAAGACACTACTGAAATATTCCAATTCTTGCATTTCACGAAAGAAATTCAAAATGAACTTTGAAAAATTAAGAGAATGTAACTGTAACAAGGTAAAGCACAACAAAACACTACTGAAATATTCCAACTCTTGCATTTCAATGAAAGAAATTCAAAATGAACTATGAAAATCAACAGAATGTAACTGTGACAAGGTAAAGCACAACAAAACACTACTGAAATATTCCAACTCTTGCATTTCACGACAGAAATTCAAAATGAACTTCGAAAAATCAAGCGAATGTAACTGTGACAAGGTAAAGCGCAACAAGTCACTACTGAAATATTCCAACTCTTGCATTTCACGACAGAAATTCAAAATGAACTTTGAAAAATCATGAGAATGTAGCTGTGACAAGGTAAACCACGACAAGACACTACTGAAATATTTCAATTCTTGCATTTCACGAAAGAAATTCAAAATGAACTTTGAAAAATTAAGAGAATGTAACTGTGACAAGGTAAAGCACAACAAAACACTACTGAAATATTCCAACTCTTGCGTTTCAATGAAAGAAATTCAAAATGAACTATGAAAATCAACAGAATGTAACTGTGACAAGGTAAAGCACAACAAAACACTACTGAAATATTCCAACTCTTGTATTTCACGACAGAAATTCAAAATGAACTTCGAAAAATCAAGAGAATGTAACTGTGACAAGGTAAAGCACAACAAGTCATTACTGAAATATTCCAACTCTTGCATTTCAACGAAAGAAATCCAAAATGAACTTTGAAAAATCATGAGAATGTAACTGTGACAAGGTAAAGCACAACAAAACACTACTGAAATATTCCAACTCTTGCATTTCAATGAAAGAAATTCAAAATGAACTATGAAAATCAACAGAATGTAACTGTGACAAGGTAAAGCACAACAAAACACTACTGAAATATTCCAACTCTTGCATTTCACGAAAGAAATTCAAAATGAACTATGAAAATCAACAGAATGTAACTGTGACAAGGTAAAGCACAACAAAACACTACTGAAATATTCCAACTCTTGCATTTCACGACAGAAATTCAAAATGAACTTCGAAAAATCAAGAGAATGTAACTGTGACAAGGTAAAGCACAACAAGTCACTACTGAAATATTCCAACTCTTGCATTTCTCGACAGAAATTCCAGATGAACTTTGGAAAATCATGAGAATGTAGCTGTGACAAGGTAAACCACGACAAGACACTACTGAAATATTCTAATTCTTGCATTTCACGAAAGAAATTCAAAATGAACTTTGAAAAATTAAGAGAATGTAACTGTAACAAGGTAAAGCACAACAAAACACTACTGAAATATTCCAACTCTTGCATTTCAATGAAAGAAATTCAAAATGAACTATGAAAATCAACAGAATGTAACTGTGACAAGGTAAAGCACAACAAAACACTACTGAAATATTCCAACTCTTGCATTTCACGACAGAAATTCAAAATGAACTTCGAAAAATCAAGCGAATGTAACTGTGACAAGGTAAAGCGCAACAAGTCACTACTGAAATATTCCAACTCTTGCATTTCACGACAGAAATTCAAAATGAACTTTGAAAAATCATGAGAATGTAGCTGTGACAAGGTAAACCACGACATGACACTACTGAAATATTTCAATTCTTGCATTTCACGAAAGAAATTCAAAATGAACTTTGAAAAATTAAGAGAATGTAACTGTGACAAGGTAAAGCACAACAAAACACTACTGAAATATTCCAACTCTTGCATTTCAATGAAAGAAATTCAAAATGAACTATGAAAATCAACAGAATGTAACTGTGACAAGGTAAAGCACAACAAAACACTACTGAAATATTCCAACTCTTGCATTTTACGACAGAAATTCAAAATGAACTTCGAAAAATCAAGAGAATGTAACTGTGACAAGGTAAAGCACAACAAGTCATTACTGAAATATTCCAACTCTTGCATTTCAACGAAAGAAATCCAAAATGAACTTTGAAAAATCATGAGAATGTAGCTGTGACAAGGTAAACCACGACAAGACACTACTGAAATATTTCAATTCTTGTATTTCGCGAAAGAAATTCAAAATGAACTTTGAAAAATTAAGAGAATGTAACTGTGACAAGGTAAAGCACAACAAAACACTACTGAAATATTCCAACTCTTGCGTTTCAATGAAAGAAATTCAAAATGAACTATGAAAATCAACAGAATGTAACTGTGACAAGGTAATGCACAACAAAACACTACTGAAATATTTCAACTCTTGCATTTTACGACAGAAATTCAAAATGAACTTCGAAAAATCAAGAGAATGTAACTGTGACAAGGTAAAGCACAACAAGACACTACTGAAATATTCCAATTCTTGCATTTCACGAAAGAAATTCAAAATGAACTTTGAAAAATTAAGAGAATGTAACTGTGACAAGGTAAAGCACAACAAAACACTACTGAAATATTCCAACTCTTGCGTTTCAATGAAAGAAATTCAAAATGAACTATGAAAATCAACAGAATGTAACTGTGACAAGGTAAAGCACAACAAAACACTACTGAAATATTCCAACTCTTGCATTTCACGAAAGAAATTCAAAATGAACTATGAAAATCAGCAGAATGTAACTGTGACAAGGTAAAGCACAACAAAACACTACTGAAATATTCCAACTCTTGCATTTCACGACAGAAATTCAAAATGAACTTCGAAAAATCAAGAGAATGTAACTGTGACAAGGTAAAGCACAACAAGTCACTACTGAAATATTCCAACTCTTGCATTTCTCGACAGAAATTCCAGATGAACTTTGGAAAATCATGAGAATGTAGCTGTGACAAGGTAAACCACGACAAGACACTACTGAAATATTCCAATTCTTGCATTTCACGAAAGAAATTCAAAATGAACTTTGAAAAATTAAGAGAATGTAACTGTAACAAGGTAAAGCACAACAAAACACTACTGAAATATTCCAACTCTTGCATTTCAATGAAAGAAATTCAAAATGAACTATGAAAATCAACAGAATGTAACTGTGACAAGGTAAAGCACAACAAAACACTACTGAAATATTCCAACTCTTGCATTTCACGACAGAAATTCAAAATGAACTTCGAAAAATCAAGCGAATGTAACTGTGACAAGGTAAAGCGCAACAAGTCACTACTGAAATATTCCAACTCTTGCATTTCACGACAGAAATTCAAAATGAACTTTGAAAAATCATGAGAATGTAGCTGTGACAAGGTAAACCACGACATGACACTACTGAAATATTTCAATTCTTGCATTTCACGAAAGAAATTCAAAATGAACTTTGAAAAATTAAGAGAATGTAACTGTGACAAGGTAAAGCACAACAAAACACTACTGAAATATTCCAACTCTTGCATTTCAATGAAAGAAATTCAAAATGAACTATGAAAATCAACAAAATGTAACTGTGACAAGGTAAAGCCCAACAAAACACTACTGAAATATTCCAACTCTTGTATTTCACGACAGAAATTCAAAATGAAGTTCGAAAAATCAAGAGAATGTAACTGTGACAAGGTAAAGCACAACAAGTCATTACTGAAATATTCCAACTCTTGCATTTCAACGAAAGAAATCCAAAATGAACTTTGAAAAATCATGAGAATGTAGCTGTGACAAGGTAAACCATGACAAGACACTACTGAAATATTTCAATTCTTGTATTTCGCAAAAGAAATTCAAAATGAACTTTGAAAAATTAAGAGAATGTAACTGTGACAAGGTAAAGCACAACAAAACACTACTGAAATATTCCAACTCTTGCATTTCAATGAAAGAAATTCAAAATGAACTATGAAAATCAACAGAATGTAACTGTGACAAGGTAATGCACAACAAAACACTACTGAAATATTTCAACTCTTGCATTTTACGACAGAAATTCAAAATGAACTTCGAAAAATCAAGAGAATGTAACTGTGACAAGGTAAAGCACAACAAGACACTACTGAAATATTCCAATTCTTGCATTTCACGAAAGAAATTTAAAATGAACTTTGAAAAATTAAGAGAATGTAACTGTGACAAGGTAAAGCACAACAAAACACTACTGAAATATTCCAACTCTTGCGTTTCAATGAAAGAAATTCAAAATGAACTATGAAAATCAACAGAATGTAACTGTGACAAGGTAAAGCACAACAAAACACTACTGAAATATTCCAACTCTTGCATTTCACGACAGAAATTCAAAATGAATTTCGAAAAATAAAGAGAATGTAACTGTGACAAGGTAAAGCACAACAAGTCATTACTGAAATATTCCAACTCTTGCATTTCAACGAAAGAAATCCAAAATGAACTTTGAAAAATCATGAGAATGTAGCTGTGACAAGGTAAACCACGACAAGACACTACTGAAATATTCCAATTCTTGTATTTCGCGAAAGAAATTCAAAATGAACTTTGAAAAATTAAGAGAATGTAACTGTGACAAGGTAAAGCACAACAAAACACTACTGAAATATTCCAACTCTTGCATTTCAATGAAAGACATTCAAAATGAACTATGAAAATCAACAGAATGTAACTGTGACAAGGTAATGCACAACAAAACACTACTGAAATATTCCAACTCTTGCATTTTACGACAGAAATTCAAAATGAACTTCGAAAAATCAAGAGAATGTAACTGTGACAAGATAAAGCACAACAAGACACTACTGAAATATTCCAATTTTTGCATTTCACGAAAGAAATTCAAAATGAACTTTGAAAAATTAAGAGAATGTAACTGTGACAAGGTAAAGCACAACAAAACACTACTGAAATATTCCAACTCTTGCATTTCAATGAAAGAAATTCAAAATGAACTAGGAAAATCAACAGAATGTAACTGTGACAAGGTAAAGCACAACAAAACACTACTGAAATATTCCAACTCTTGCATTTCACGACAGAAATTCAAAATGAACTTCGAAAAATCAAGAGAATGTAACTGTGACAAGGTAAAGCACAACAAGTCACTACTGAAATATTCCAACTCTTGCATTTCAACGAAAGAAATCCAAAATGAACTTTGAAAAACATGAGAATGTAGCCGTGACAAGGTAAACCACGACAAGACACTACTGAAATATTCCAATTTTTGCATTTCACGAAAGAAATTCAAAATGAACTTTGAAAAATTAAGAGAATGTAACTGTGACAAGGTAAAGCACAACAAAACACTACTGAAATATTCCAACTCTTGCATTTCAATGAAAGAAATTCAAAATGAACTATGAAAATCAACAGAATGTAACTGTGACAAGGTAAAGCACAACAAAACACTACTGAAATATTCCAACTCTTGCATTTCAATGAAAGAAATTCAAAATGAACTATGAAAATCAACAGAATGTAACTGTGACAAGGTAAAGCACAACAAAACACTACTGAAATATTCCAACTCTTGCATTTCACGACAGAAATTCAAAATGAACTTCGAAAAATCAAGAGAATGTAACTGTTACAAGGTAAAGCACAACAAGTCACTACTGAAATATTCCAACTCTTGCATTTCACGACAGAAATTCAAAATGAACTTCGAAAAATCAAGAGAATGTAACTGTGACAAGGTAAAGCACAACAAGTCACTACTGAAATATTCCAACTCTTGCATTTCTCGACAGAAATTCCAGATGAACTTTGGAAAATCATGAGAATGTAGCTGTGACAAGGTAAACCACGACAAGACACTACTGAAATATTTCACATTGGCTACGAACATTTCCGGCTTACTGATTATAAGTTTTTACCGCGAATGTGCTACAAATGCGGGTCGCTAGAGCATATATCGTCAGGCTGCTCTAGCGTGGAACGTTGTCTCAAGTGCCTTGGTAGTGGACGCTCTTATTCTAGGAACAACCCTTGCCAGAATGAACCTTGTTGCTTCCATTGTGGATCTCATGAGCATACTGGATTTAGCTTTCGCTGCAAACAGTTAACCGAAAAAGTTGTAAAGAATAAAAAATGATTAGTGCAAAGACTATATCTCTGAATCTGAATGGTTTTGGTGATAAACAACATGTATTGCAGTCTATGCTGCGCGATCTGGATATTTTGTGTCTGCAAGAGCATCATTTTCTGGACCACTCTACTAGTCTTCTTTCGAGCCTTTCGCAGCAGTTTAAGTGTTTTTTATCTCCAGCTACACCTACAGGTGGACGCCCATCAGGAGGCGTTTGCATTTTCATTCGAGAGAATATTCCAGTTTCAGTGTTTTCCGTTAATCGTTATTTTGTTGCTGTTCGAATCCCAGGGATTATTGTTTTTTCGTGCTATTTACCAACAAATTATCATACTATTGATTCGGATTTTGATTTCAATTTTGCATGTTTAGAATTATCGCGATGTGTGGCGAAAGTTCCATCAGATTTCCAGTGGCTTATTTGCGGGGATTTTAACTGCAACATTGCTATCTCTGATGTCCGCTCCTCCGCTCTTTTATCTTTGTTTTCGGTTTTTACTATAGTTTCAAAAGATGCGGATTTTACGTATGTCCATAATTCTGGTTCTTGCTCTAATCTACACCATGTGCTGGTCTCAAATGCAGCGTTATTACCATAGCCTGTTCATGTTGGGATGGATATGCCTATTAGTGACCATTTTTACCTTTCTTTTCATTTAAATATTCAAATTCCATCTTTTAAAATTATCCATCGTTCTAGTCAAATTGTAAATAAAATGATCTGGGATCGGGAAAAAATGTGCAAATATCATGAAGAATCAGATGCACTTTTAGCTAAAATAATTGTAAATTATTCTAAGGATGTTGATCAAATTGATATTGATCTATTTTACCTTGAAATTGTTCATAGTTTAAAAGTCGGGGCTAATAAAGCATTCAGAACTGATTCTTTCCGTCGTGGATCTCGTGTTTTAGTTTGGAACCTTAACCCGATTTTAAAGCAAAGCCAAAAGAATGCATCTCAAGCTTGTTACCTTTGGAATTGCGCGGGAAAACCGCGATCTGGACCATTTTATGATGGTATGAAATTAACTAAACGCATTTTTCGGGCTGAGTTGCGTTTGCATAATGAAATTATAAAAGATGAAATTGGTTCAAGGATTACTAGTGATAAGAATGAGCTTTGGAGTTTGGTTAATTCTAGACGTCGTAATAATAATTGTTCACCAGATTCTAATAGTTCTCTGAAACTAGATGATTGGATAACTCATTATAATCAAGTTTTTTCATCCGGTGATGCGGCAGTTGAATCACGGCTTGACTCTTTATTATCGGAAGAAATTTCAAAGCCCCGCCCAAATAGTAAAATATCTGTTTCTGTTGATGATGTAACGGTAGCAATTAAAGCTCTAAAAAGTAAGCATTCTTTTGATCATGATGGTATACATTCAAACCATATAAAATGGGCATCCCCCAAAGCAATCCTTCTCCTCGCTACTCTTTTTACTACTATTCTTTCTTCTGGAGTTCTTCCAACTAGCTTTTCTCGTGCTACCACTTCACCCCTTTCAAAAAAAGGAGGGAATACGAATCGATGTTCTGATTACAGGCCAATTACTGTTTCGTGCCAGATTAGCAAAGTTTTTGAGTTAGTTTTATTAAAGTATTTGGAGTCTTGTAACCAAGGCCTGAATCAAATTGGGTTCCGTAAGGGTCTAAGCATGGATGTTGCTCATACCCTCCTTTCAAGAATAATATCCTTTTGTAAGCAATGGGATAGAGTTTATAAACTTGCGTTAGATTTTGCGGCGGCGTATGATTCAATTATCCATTCTTGGGCTATGACTGCGCTTCTGAAGAATAATGTCCCACTACCAGTAGTTTTGGTTTAAAAAAGTGGTATGGCTCCTCTCGTATTCGTATTAAGTGGAAGAATCAGTTTAGTGATTATAATGTTAAGTTATGTAGGGGGCTGAGACAAGGAAGCATTATTTCTCCTTTGATTTTCAATATTACTGTTTCGGGGCTGTTTGATCAAATTCAGTTGACTTTTATTTATGGTAAAGGTTATGTTCTGTCGTGGATTGCTTACGCAGATGATTTACTCCTTTTGAGTCGATCGCTTCAGTCACTTCAACAAAATGTAGATTTTTTAGCAAAGGTTTTTAGTGAGCATGGACTTCGTTTTCGCCCTGAAAAGTGTCAGTTTTTAATTCTTGGTCCTAAGGCTAATGATCTCGTTAACTCAGAAATTTCTCTCCGTATTTATGATAGTATTTTAAAACCTTTGGAATCTTTTTTATATCTTGGTGTGCCTTATGGACCAACTTTAGCTCTATGCCGTGCTTCTATTTCTAAAGCAGTTAAAAGTAGAATAGCGTCTAGTTTCGGGGCAGTAATTTGTCTTCGCGATCTTCTTTCTCGGAAATCACTGGCTCGGGTATATAATACAGTCGCTTTGCCTCAAATTTTAGTTTTTTCATCGCTTCTCCCGTTTTTTAGAATTAGTAATATTGCGCATGTAAAAACCACATTTTTTAATTTTGCTAAGTTCCTTTGCCGCTTTTCTAAATCTGAATCAAATACTTTTTTAATGAATGCATATAAAATAAAAAACCCTGTTGATGTTTTGGAGAAAAAGCAAAAGAATTTTTTTATCCAAATTAAATGTTTTTTCTCATAATTTATATAGAGCTGCGCACGAAGCTTAATTTATTTTATTTGATTTAATTTTTGAATGAAGTGTTAATTTATTATCTATTGAATGAAGTGTTAATTTGTGTGGTAATTTTGATTGAAGGCCTTTGCGTATTTGTTGTTATATAGTTTAAGATAATTTTATGGCCTGTTGATTAGCGGTTATTATTTTATTTATTTCTTTTTTTACTCTTCGTATTCGGAGGAAATAAAAAGTTTGAATTGAATTGAATTGAAATATTCCAATTCTTGCATTTCACGAAAGAAATTCAAAATGAACTTTGAAAAATTAAGAGAATGTAACAGTGACAAGGTAAAGCACAACAAAACACTACTGAAATATTCCAACTCTTGCATTTCAATGAAAGAAATTCAAAATGAACTATGAAAATCAACAGAATGTAACTTTGACAAGGTAAAGCACAACAAAACACTATTGAAATATTCCAACTCTTGCATTTCAATGAAAGAAATTCAAAATGAACTATGAAAATCAACAGAATGTAACTGTGACAAGGTAAAGCACAACAAAACACTACTGAAATATTCCAACTCTTGCATTTCACGACAGAAATTCAAAATGAACTTCGAAAAATCAAGAGAATGTAACTGTGACAAGGTAAAGCACAACAAGTCACTACTGAAATATTCCAACTATTGCATTTCACGACAGAAATTCAAAATGAACTTTGAAAAATCATGAACATGTAGCTGTGACAAGGTAAACCACGAAAAGACACTACTGAAATATTCCAATTCTTGCATTTCATGAAAGAAATTCAAAATGAACTTTGAAAATTAAGAGAATGTAACTGTGACAAGGTAAAGCACAACAAAACACTACTGAAATATTCCAACTCTTGCATTTCACGACAGAAATTCAAAATGAACTTCGAAAAATCAAGAGAATGTAACTGTGACAAGGTAAAGCACAACAAGTCACTACTGAAATATTCCAACTCTTGCATTTCACGACAGAAATTCAAAATGAACTTTGAAAAATCATGAGAATGTAGCTGTGACAAGGTGAACCACGACATGACACTACTGAAATATTTCAATTCTTGCATTACACGAAGGAAATTCAAAATGAACTTTGAAAAATTAAGAGAATGTAACTGTGACAAGGTAAAGCACAACAAAACACTACTGAAATATTCCAACTCTTGCGTTTCAATGAAAGAAATTCAAAATGAACTATGAAAATCAACAGAATGTAACTGTGACAAGGTAAAGCACAACAAAACACTACTGAAATATTCCAACTCTTGCATTTCACGACAGAAATTCAAAATGAACTTCGAAAAATCAAGAGAATGTAACTGTGACAAGGTAAAGCACAACAAGTCACTACTGAAATATTCCAACTCTTGCATTTCACGACAGAAATTCAAAATGAACCTTGAAAAATCATGAGAATGTAGCTGTGACAAGGTAAACCACGACAAGACACTACTGAAATATTCCAATTCTTGCATTTCACGAAAGACCTTCAAAATGAACTTTGAAAATTAAGAGAATTTAACTGTGACAAGGTAAAGCACAACAAAACACTACTGAAATATTCCAACTCTTGCATTTCAATGAAAGAAATTCAAAATGAACTATGAAAATCAACAGAATGTAACTGTGACAAGGTAAAGCACAACAAAACACTACTGAAATATTCCAACTCTTGCATTTCAATGAAAGAAATTCAAAATGAACTATGAAAATCAACAGAATGTAACTGTGACAAGGTAAAGCACAACAAAACACTACTGAAATATTCCAACTTTTGCATTTCACGACAGAAATTCAAAATGAACTTCGAAAAATCGAGAGAATGTAACTGTGACAAGGTAAAGCACAACAAGTCACTACTGAAATATTACAACTCTTGCATTTCACGACAGAAATTCAAAATGAACTTTGAAAAATCATGAAAATGTAGCTGTGACAAGGTAAACCACGACAAGACACTACTGAAATATTCCAATTCTTGCATTTCACGAAAGAAATTCAAAATGAACTTTGAAAAATTAAGAGAATGTAACAGTGACAAGGTAAAGCACAACAAAACACTACTGAAATATTCCAACTCTTGCATTTCAATGAAAGAAATTCAAAAAGAACTATGAAAATCAACAGAATGTAACTTTGACAAGGTAAAGCACAACAAAACACTATTGAAATATTCCAACTCTTGCATTTCAATGAAAGAAATTCAAAATGAACTATGAAAATCAACAGAATGTAACTGTGACAAGGTAAAGCACAACAAAAAACTACTGAAATATTCCAACTCTTGCATTTCACGACAGAAATTCAAAATGAACTTCGAAAAATCAAGAGAATGTAACTGTGACAAGGTAAAGCACAACAAGTCACTACTGAAATATTCCAACTCTTGCATTTCACGACAGAAATTCAATATGAACTTTGAAAAATCATGAGAATGTAGCTGTGACAAGGTAAACCACGAAAAGACACTACTGAATTATTCCAATTCTTGCATTTCATGCAAGAAATTCAAAATGAACTTTGAAAATTAAGAGAATGTAACTGTGACAAGGTAAAGCACAACAAAACACTACTGAAATATTCCAACTCTTGCATTTCAATGAAAGAAATTCAAAATGAACTATGAAAATCAACAGAATGTAACTGTGACAAGGTAAAGCACAACAAAACACTACTGAAATATTCCAACTCTTGCATTTCAATGAAAGAAATTCAAAATGAACTATGAAAATCAACAGAATGTAACTGTGACAAGGTAAAGCACAACAAAACACTACTGAAATATTCCAACTCTTGCATTTCACGACAGAAATTCAAAATGAACTTCGAAAAATCAAGAGAATGTAACTGTGACAAGGCAAAGCAAAACAAAACACTACTGAAATATTCCAACTTTTGCATTTCAATGAAAGAAATTCAAAATGAACTACTTGCCCTTGTGGCAGATCCCGTTTATTTTCGATTCTGAGTATTTTTGGTTTTCCCTCCAAAATTGACCCCTGCCCTCGGAAATGGAGGAAGGAGGGACCTCTGAGCCTTGCCCTTGAGGCAGATCCCATTTGTTTTCGATTCTGAGTATTTCCGGTTTTCCCTCCAAAATTGATCCCCCCTCTCCTGCCCTCAGAAATGGGGGAACGAAGGGCCTCTGAGCCTTCCCCTTGAGACAGATCACGCTTTATTTTCGATTCTGAGCATTTTTGATTTTCCCTCCGAAATTGACCCCCCTCCCCTGCCCTCAGAAATGGAGGAAGGAGGGGCATCTGAGCCTTGCCCTTGAGGCAGATCCCATTTATTTTCGATTCTGAGTAATTTTGGTTTTCCCTCCAAAATTGACCCCCCCCCTCCCCTGCCCTCAGAAATGGGGGAACGAAGCCTTCCCCTTGAGGCAGATCCCATTTATTTTCGATTCTGAGTATTTTTGGTTTTCCCTCCAAAATTGACTCCCCCCCCCCCTCCCCTGCCCTCAGAAATGAGGGAACGAAGGGCCTCTGAGCCTTGCCCTTGAGGCAGATCCCATTTATTTTCGATTCTGAGTATTTTTGGTTTTCCCTCCAAAATTGACCCCCCCCTTCCCTGCCCTCAGAAATGGGGGAACGAAGGGCCTCTGAGCCTTCCCCTTGAGGCAGATCCCATTTATTTTCGATTCTGAGTATTTTTGGTTTTCCCTCCAAAACTCACCCCCCCCCTCCCCTGCCCTCAGAAATGGGGGAACGAAGGGCCTCTGAGCCTTCCCCTTGAGGCAGATCCCATTTATTTTTGATTCTGAGTATTTTTGATTTTCCCTCCAAAATTGACCTCCCCCCTCCCCTGCCCTCAGAAATGGGGGAACGAAGGGAACGTTAAACTATTTTAAATTGACAGCACTGTTCAAACATCACATGTGTATTATACAGTACACAATCATCCCATCTCCCCCAAAACACTTTTCAGCCATTTCTAGTTAAAAATTTTTTATTTCAAGTAAATCTTTAATAGGGTCAAATTCGCGAATCCTACACTCCAATTCACAAATCTCATTACCCCTTTTTAAATGTCAATCAAACAATTCTGATTGTAGTGTCCAAGTTTTTAATAACAAAGCCTACACACATGTACACACTATGCTTTCAAAAAACCAGTCTGGTTGAAAAAACTTGGAGTTGAAACAAATTTGTGGGGGAATCCCAGTTCATACTGCTATCTTTTTTTGCAATGTTTAGGAACAGGCGGGGAATCCCCGCTCGTTTGGAATGGTACCAACGGGACATAAGCAAATAGCACATAGTTTCATAACGTGTTTAATCACGTGTAGAGGTCCCATAGAATAACAATGGAAGGGACATAGAATAGCATGGAAGGAACATAAGCCAAGCAAATAACATGGGAATTGCTATGGCACCGAGCAAAATGGTACATAGATAACTACTTAACGATAAACTAATGGCTTAGAACATAACTACTACTACTACTACTACTACTACTACTACTACTACTACTACTACTACTACTACTACTACTACTACTTCTACTACTACTACTACTACTAACAACTCGCCGCAGCACCAAATCGCCTGCGGCCTACACAGCTACGCACGCTCCTCATCCATCCCAATCTATTCAAAGCCTCCCTTTTTACACCTTCCCACGAAGTTCCCTTTTCCTTTAAATCTTTCTTTATGACGTCCTCTTACCCCAGACGAGGACGACCTGCTTTCCATTTAGCCCTAGACGGTTGGCCGAAAAGAATAATCTTCGGCAATCTGTCATCCTTCATCCGAACAACGTGCCCTAGCCACTTCAATCTTTCTTTCATTATAGCCCTAGAAAGCGGTATTGAACCACATTTTTCGCACAGCCTATTGTTTGAAATACGGTCAGTCAGCCGGGTACCCAGAACAATCCTTAAGCAATTTCCTCTGGAAAACATCTAGCAAATCTTCATCCGCTTTTCGAAGTGCCCACGCTTCAGAGCCATATTTGACTACTGTCATCACTGTAGCTTCTAATATTCTAATCTTGCTTTGCAGACTTATCTTCCTTATCTTCCAAACTTTTTTTAACTGTGAAAAAACACCCAGAGCCTTGGCTATTCTACTTTTAACATCTTCACTGCTCCCACCATCTTTACTAATAATACTACCAAGATAAGTGAAACTGCCGACCTGATCAATCTTTTCATTACCCAACGTCATCTTTTTATCTTCACTTATTCTTAGCCTTAGTGACTTAGTCTTATTAACATTAATTTTCAAACCTCTTCTAGCACCCTGAACTCGCAAAAACTCTAAAAGTTCATTCATTTTGCTCACACTTTCCACTAGGATGCTTAAATCATCAACATAATCTAAGTCCAGGAGACTTCTCCCTCCCCATTTGATTCCTTTACTAAAGCTCTTCTATCAACAGAATCGAACGCTTGCTCATAATCTATAAAACTGAGGACCAAAGGTGTTTGAAAACTCAGGCACTTCTCAATTATTAACCTAAGAGTGAAAATTTAGTCGACATCCTCTACCTTTTCTAAAACCGGACTGTTCTTCTCTTAAAACATTGTCTACGGCATCTCTCAGTTAAAAAAGTATCATATTACTAAGTAATTTGCTACCTACAGAGACCAGACTAATGCCTCGATAATTATTACACTCACTTTTATCCCATTTCTTATAAAGTGGCTTAATCAAGGTTTTCCTAAAATCGTAAAAGGTACTTCCGCTTTTTGAAAAATCATATTCATAAAAGGTTTTCCTAAAATCCCAAAAGGTACCTCCGCTTTTTTCAAAATTCATATTCATAGTCTTCAGTAACTTATTTCTAACCTCAAAGCCACCATATTTAAGAAACTCATTTACCACCGTGTTTCAAAAAATCACGTTCGGGTCAACCCCGACCTCCCCTACTACTTTTATTTTATTAAGAGGTTTCTTTTCAAGGAACCCCTAATCTAGAACGTTAAGCTACCAATCATTTCTTTATAATATGCAACGTGTTCCCATTAGTCAGATTTTCATGTTTCCTTCAAGTGTTCTCCAAATCTTTGTATAGTTTTTAAATAGTATATTTATTCAGCTAATCTCAAATCCTTTGCAATCAGCAAGTGTGTTTGATACTTTTGTGATATTCGATATCAATATATCGGACCAGTTATCGATATCGAACATCGAAACGTAAATTTCGACATCGAAAACGAAATTTTGGGCCATTTTTGGCTTTCTGACATCTACCGGTGAGCTACCACACGATTACCCCATACCTGGATCCACGTTTCAAACAAATGTGTATCCCTCCTGAGTCACAAACTCCTTTAGTACTAATTTTTTACATTATGAGCAACTGTTTGATTCAGTCGATATAAAAGCTTTAATGAATGTCCTATTTGTGGTATATCTGATCATGGTTGCAGCGGCAGCTGCAACCTAGTAAAGAGCGAACCACTGCCCATAGTAACCAAAAGTTAAAAAACGCGTTTTAAAAAACCGTCTAGTGAGAAAAAACTGCCATTTGACACTGAATCAGGAATGGTAACTATTGTTTCGGTTAATCTTAGAAGTAAAAGTTTATTGCGAAAAGAAATTTATGGTGATTTCGAAAAAGAGCCTGAAACCCCTTGAAAATGCCGTTAAATTGAAACAAAAAGTGCACCATTGGAATCAGCATGGTCGAACACCTTTTATAGGATAATTACAGTCCCCCACCTTGAACACCAAGGAAAATGACTTTTTTGCATGGGTAGCACTGATCTGTCTCCCTTTTCTTTTCTTTTTTTCTTTCTTTTTTTCCTAGAAGGGCTAGGGAATGGCCAGAGGGGATGGCTAGGGGATGGCATCATAGAGAGGTGTGTGATAGCTCATTCTAAAGGGAATTAAATTTGTAAGTGCCCTTTTTAAGTGACCGAAAAGATTGGAGGGTAATTAGCCCCCCTCCCTACAGGCCCCCTCCCCCAAACAAGTCCTATAAAATTTTGAGATAGCCATTTTGTTTAACATAGTTCAAAGGTCCAATATATATGGTTTTGATGATGATATGGCCCTCCATACTCCCTGAGGAAGGACTGTATGTGGAATCGGGCGTATCGATATCGCGCGTATCGGTATCGTGCCTATTGGTATCGCATGTATCGTGTCGGGAATATCGGTATCCGCTGTTGTTTTTTTCAGGCATTTTCTAGACTCATTTTTTTAAAGCATGTCCCGGCAAGGTACCATGGTTGCAGCGGCAGCTGCAACCTAGTAAAGAGCGAACCGCAGCCCATAGTAACCAAAAGTTAAAATTCGCGTTTTGAAAAAAACTGCCTGGGGAACAAAAATTCCCATCTAACACTGACTCAGGAATGTTGACTATTATTTGGTTTGTCTTAAAAGTAAAAGTTTATTGCGAAAAGTAATTTACGGCGATTTCGAAAAAAGCCTCAAACCCCTCGAAAATGGCGTCAGATCAAAATGAAAAGTGTACCATTGGAACCAAAATGGTCAAAACCTTGTACTGGCAAGTTACAGTCCCCCTCCCTGAACAACAATGAAAATCACTTTTTTGCATCGGTAGCACTGATCTGTCTCCCGTTTTTTTTTTTTTTTTTTTTTTTTTTTTTTTTTTTTTTTTTTTTTTTTTTTTTTTTTTTCAACAGGTCTAGCGGGCTACCAGAACATCATAAAGAGATTCTTAACGGCTCATTCAAAAGCTATTTCTCATATCTACGTGCTTTAAGCTATAAGGAAATATATTTTTACTTTGAAATAAGTTGAGCTTTCTTGTCTGCAAAATGAGAATGCAGGAATTATGTACAAAAATTATCTCTTAACTTTTACAGTTGCTTTTTTAAATACATTTTTTGTTAGTTTCTGTAAAGGAAAACTTTATTGCAAAAAGAAATTTATGGCAATTAAACCCCTCGAAAATGGTGTCAGATCAAAATAAAAAGTGTACCATTGGAATCAGCAAGGTCGAAAACTTTGTACAGGGAAATTACAGTCCCCCTCCTTGAACAAAAAGGAAAATCACTTGTTTCATCGGTACCACTGATCTGTCTCCCGTTTTTTTTTCTTTTTTTTCAACAGGCTTAGCTTGCTTTTAAAACATCATAGAGAGATGCTTAATCGCTCATTTTAAACCTATTACTCATATCTACGTGGTGTGTCAAAAAACACCTTTTTTGGGTCATTTCATTGGAAAAAATACTTTTTTCATTAAACAAAATGGGGAAACAACCGAAAGTGCACTTTATGGGAATTTGCTATCAAGTCAAATTTATAAAACGCAATTAGGTGTAGGCCTAAATATAAGCTGTTAAATAAGCCCTTAAACAGCTCTCTTTTGTTGCAGTAGCCTTCTAGTTTCCGCTAGTCAGTAGGTGATTTACAGATCCCTTTCTTCATTATGGCTTTTTCAGGGGAAGTCGGCCGAGTAAAAACAGTTTTTTGTTCATCGAAAAACAAACGATTCTGAAAAACATGTATTGTTTTGTGAAGTATGGATGATGGACTCCATGTCATAGACTGAAAATTTTTCGTAGTTGTCAAGGTTTTCTTCAGTATTTTCTATAGGTGTCTTATCTCCCTTTAGATCGGTGATAATTGAAATTACATTAAAATAAGTTTTCAACTGAAACTTAGGATTGCCATTAAAACTTAAAACGAACATACATTATTCCGTATAAATAAAAAAGATCATGGCAACGTTGTTTCTACATTAAATTTTAATCATAAAACGAACAAAGATTAATTTAAAAAAAACAAAGTTTTTCCGAGGGAAGTAAAGAGCGAAGTTGAAAATTTAAAACGAACTTCACAGCCTATCTAACAGTAGAGATGCCTCATGAGCTCGTGACAGGAGTCCTTATATGGGCATAGAGTCATTAGTGAGAATGATTGCGTAATCGGTCAATGACCTCTTTCTCCAGGTGTGTTTTTGGCACGCCCTCAGCGAAGGTCAATGTTGTTATTGTTTCCGAGGCAAAATGCCAAGGTCAATGTTATTGTTGTTTTGAACAAAGTCATTAGAGAGAACACGTGGTTAATGGGGTCAATGTTGTTGTCGTTCGAAGCAAAGTTAATGACACTTCCTTCCTGTTCGAGGCAGATGTTATGATCCAGAAATAGTATTTGTTATTGTTATTCGAGCCAGATGTTATGAGGTTCCCGGAAACAGTTAATGACACTTCCTTCCTGTTCGAGGCGGATGTTATGATCCAGAAATAGTATTTGTTATTGTTGTTTCCAAGCCAGATGTTACGAGTTCCCGGAAACAGTTAATTAATGTCTGACAGATGACGTTAAGTTAATTAATGTCCTTGCATTTCCAAAGAGAAATGTTTCCGAGAAACAGTTAGATCACACATGATGTCATTATTGATTGATTGACACGAAAGGGGAATTAATTTGTTATTCTAAAGAGAATTGATTCACGAAAGGGAAATTAATTTGGAGTTCTAACAAGAGAATCGTTTCCGAGGCAGATGTTTTGATCTTAGCGCGCGAAAAGGTTTCCAAATAATTGAAATAAGCCAGCGCAGGGATGCCAAACAAAAGGAACATGCTGAAATTCCGTTTGGGGATAATTTTGGCGAAACCGTTTTAGCTAATTTATGGAACTATTACGATGAAACAGTTAGAGACATTTTGAAAGAAGATTTTAGGAAAGGTTTTAGAAGAGAATTTGAGGGTGAAACTCTGTGGTCCTTATAATACACAAGTTCCATTTGAACAGCGTTGTGAGGTCCTCTACCCCAACCCCAAAGGGTTCCGATCCCCCACCCCAACCCCGAAGGAAGCCCCCGGTACTCAAAGGCCCCCAAGCTCCCAAAGAGCCCCAGACCCCCCCCCCCCCAAACGCCCTCCTCAGACCCTCAAAGGCCCTCCTCTGGTCCTCAAAGGCCCATCGAGCTCCCAAAAGACCACCGGGGTCCCAAAGGCCATCACCCGGTCCCCAAATGTCCCCCAGGCTCCCAAATGCCTCCCCCGGACCCCCAAAGGCCCTCCCTCTGGTCCCCAAAGGTCCCCACAGGCTCTCAAAAGGCCCCCCGGACCCCCAAAGGCCCTCCCCCCGGTCCTCAAATGTCCACCGGGCTCCCAAAGGACCAATCGGTCCTCAAGGGCCTCCAGACCCACAAAGGCTCTCCCCGGGCTCCCAAAGGACCACCCAGCCCTTGGTTTAGTTTTAGTTAAAAGTATAGAGTGTTTTAGCTTAGAGTCATAACTTAGAGTTGTTCTTGAAGTTCTAGTTTAGTTTAATTTTAGTTAAGAGTTTGATGTTTTACCTTTGAGTTTCAGTTAGAGTTTTAGTTTGGTTTAGTTTTAGTTAAGAGTTTGTAGTTTTAGCTTAGAGTCTTAGCTTAGAGTTTAAGTTAGAGTTGTTGTGTAGTTTAGTTTTAGTTAAGAGTTTAGAGTCTTAGCTTAGAGTTTTAGTTTAGAGTTTTTAGCTTAGAGTCTTAGCTTAGAGTTTTTGTTGAAGTTCTAGTTTAGTTTAGTTTTAGTTAAGAGTTTAGAGTTTTAGCTTAGAGTCTTAGCTTAGAGTTTAAGTTAGAGTTGTTGTCTAGTTTAATTTTAGTTAAGAGTTTAGAGTTTTACCTTAGAGTCTTAGCTTAGAGTTTTAGTTTAGAGTTTTTAGCTTAGAGTCTTAGCTTAGAGTTTTTGTTGAAGTTCTAGTTTAGTTTAGTTTTAATTAATAGCTTAGAGTTTTTGTTAGAGTTCTAGTTTAGTTTAATTTTATTTTAGAGTTTAGAGTTTTAGCTTAGTCTTAGCTTAGAGTTTTTTTTTGTTAGAGTTCTAGTTTAGTTTAATTTTAGTTATGAGTTTGATTTCTTTTCCTTTGAGTTTCAGTTAGAGTTTTAGTTTAGTTTTAGTTAAGAGTTTGGTGTTTTACCTTAGAGTCTTAGCTTAGAGTTTTTATTTGAGTTTTAGTTTATTTTAGTTTTAGTTAAGAGTTTAGAATTTTAGCTTAGAGTCTTAGCTCAGAGTTTTTGTTAGAGTCATAGTTTATTTTATTTTTAGTTAAGAGTTTAGAGTTTCAGTTAGAGTTCTAGTTTAGTTTAGTTTTAGTTAAGAGTTTAGAGTTTTTAGCTTAGAGTCTTAGCTAAGAGTTTTTTGTTAGGGTTCTAGTTTAGTTTAGTTTTAATTAATAGCTTAGAGTTTTGTTAGAGTTCTAGTTTAGTTTAATTTTATTTAAGAGTTTAGAGTTTTAGCTTAGAGTTTTTGTTAGAGTTCTAGTTTAGTTTACATATAGTTAAGAGTTTGGAGTTTTACCTTAGAGACCTAGCTTAGAATTTTAGTTTAGTTTAGTTTTAGTTAAGAGTTTAGAGTTTTAGCCTAGAGTCTTATCTCAGAGTTTTTGTTAGACTTCTAGTTTAGTTTTAGTTAAGAGTTTAGAATTTTAGCTTAGAGTCTTAGCTTAGAGTTTTATGTTAGAGTTCTAGTTTATTTTAGTTTTAGTTAAGAGCTTAGAGTTTTTAGCTGAGAGTCATAGCTTAGAGTTTTTGTTGAAGTTCTAGTTTAGTTTAGTTTTAGTTAATAGTTTAGAGTTTTAGCTTAGAGTCTTCGCCTAGAGTTTTTGTTAGAGTTGACGTTTAGTTTAGTAATAGTTAAGAGTTTAGAGTTTTAGCATAGAGTCTTAGCTTAGAGTTTTTGTTAGAGTTCTAGTTTAGTTTACATATAGTTAAGAGTTTGGAGTTTTACCTTAGAGACCTAGCTTAGAATTTTAGTTTAGTTTAGTTTTAGTTAAGAGTTTAGAGTTTTTTAGCTTAGAGTCTTAGTTTAGAGTTTTTGTTAGAGTTCTAGTTTAGTTTAGTTTTAGTTAAGAGTTTGGTGTTTTACCTTAGAGTTTTTGTTGAAGTTCTAGTTTAGTTTAGTTTCAGATAAGAGTTTAGAATTTTAGCTTAGAGTCTTAGCCTAGAGTTTTTTGTTAGAGTTCTAGTTTATTTTAGTTTTAGTTAAGAGTTTTGAGTTTTTAGCTGAGAGTCATAGCCTAGAGTTTTTGTCGAAGTTCTAGTTTAGTTCAGTTTTAGTTAAGAGTTTAGAGTTTTAGCTTAGAGTCTTAGCTTAGATTTTTTGTTAGAGTTGAAGTTTATTTTAGTATTAGTTAAGAGCTTAGAGTTTTTAGCTTAGAGTCTTAGCTTAGAGTTTTGTTAGAGTTCTACTTTACTTTAGATATAGTTAAGACTTTGGAGTTTTACCCCAGGGACTTAGCTTAGAGTTTTTGTTAGAGTTGAAGTTTAGTTTAGTAATAGTTAAGAGTTTAGAGTTTTAGCATAGAGTCTTAGCTTAGAGTTTTTGTTAGAGTTCTTGTTTAGTTTACGTATAGTTAAGAGTTTGGAGTTTTACCTTAGAGACCTAGCTTAGAATTTTAGTTTAGTTTAGTAATAGTTCAGAGTTTAGAATTTTAGCTTGGAGTCTTAGCTTAGAGTTTTTGTTAGAGTTCTAGTTTAGTTTAGTTATAGTTAAGAGTTTAGTGTTTTACCATAGAGACTTAGCTTAGAGTTTTAGTTTAGTTTAGTTTTAGTTAAGATTTTAGAGTTTTAGCTTAGAGTCTTAGCAGAGAGTTTTTGTTAGAGTTCTAGTTTAGTTTAGTTTTAGTTAAGAGTTTAGAGTCTTAGTTTAGAGTTTTTGTTAGAGTTCTAGTTTAGTTTAGTTTTAGTTAAGAGTTTGGTTTTTTACCTTAGAGTTTTTGTTGAAGTTCTAGTTTAGTTTAGTTTTAGATAAGAGTTTAGAATTTTAGCTTAGAGTCTTAGCTTAGAGTTTTTTGTTAGAGTTCTAGTTTATTTTAGTTTTAGTTAAGAGTTTAGAGTTTTTAGCTGAGAGTCATAGCCTAGAGTTTTTGTCGAAGTTCTAGTTTAGTTCAGTTTTAGTTAAGAGTTTAGAGTTTTAGCTTAGAGTCTTAGCTTAGATTTTTTGTTAGAGTTGAAGTTTATTTTAGTATTAGTTAAGAGCTTAGAGTTTTTAGCTTAGAGTCTTAGCTTAGAGTTTTTGTTAGAGTTCTACTTTACTTTAGATATAGTTAAGACTTTGGAGTTTTACCCTAGGGACTTAGCTTAGAGTTTTTGTTAGAGTTGAAGTTTAGTTTAGTAATAGTTAAGAGTTTAGAGTTTTAGCATAGAGTCTTAGCTTAGAGTTTTTGTTAGAGTTCTAGTTTAGTTTACATATAGTTAAGAGTTTGGAGTTTTACCTTAGAGACCTAGCTTAGAGTTTTAGTTTAGTTTAGTTTTAGTTAAGAGTTTAGAGTTTTAGCTTAGAGTCTTAGTTTAGAGTTTTTGTTAGAGTTCTAGTTTAGTTTAGTTTTAGTTAAGAGTTTGGTGTTTTACCTTAGAGTTTTTGTTGAAGTTCTAGTTTAGTTTAGTTTTAGATAAGAGTTTAGAATTTTAGCTTAGAGTCTTAGCTTAGAGTTTTTTGTTAGAGTTCTAGTTTATTTTAGTTTTAGTTAAGAGTTTAGAGTTTTTAGCTGAGAGTCATAGCCTAGAGTTTTTGTCGAAGTTCTAGTTTAGTTCAGTTTTAGTTAAGAGTTTAGAGTTTTAGCTTAGAGTCTTAGCTTAGATTTTTTGTTAGAGTTGAAGTTTATTTTAGTATTAGTTAAGAGCTTAGAGTTTTTAGCTTAGAGTCTTAGCTTAGAGTTTTTGTTAGAGTTCTACTTTACTTTAGATATAGTTAAGACTTTGGAGTTTTACCCCAGGGACTTAGCTTAGAGTTTTTGTTAGAGTTGAAGTTTAGTTTAGTAATAGTTAAGAGTTTAGAGTTTTAGCATAGAGTCTTAGCTTAGAGTTTTTGTTAGAGTTCTTGTTTAGTTTACGTATAGTTAAGAGTTTGGAGTTTTACCTTAGAGACCTAGCTTAGAATTTTAGTTTAGTTTAGTAATAGTTCAGAGTTTAGAATTTTAGCTTGGAGTCTTAGCTTAGAGTTTTTGTTAGAGTTCTAGTTTAGTTTAGTTATAGTTAAGAGTTTAGTGTTTTACCATAGAGACTTAGCTTAGAGTTTTAGTTTAGTTTAGTTTTAGTTAAGATTTTAGAGTTTTAGCTTAGAGTCTTAGCAGAGAGTTTTTGTTAGAGTTCTAGTTTAGTTTAGTTTAGTTTTAGTTAAGAGTTTAGAGTCTTAGTTTAGAGTTTTTGTTAGAGTTCTAGTTTAGTTTAGTTTTAGTTAAGAGTTTGGTTTTTTACCTTAGAGTTTTTGTTGAAGTTCTAGTTTAGTTTAGTTTTAGATAAGAGTTTAGAATTTTAGCTTAGAGTCTTAGCTTAGAGTTTTTTGTTAGAGTTCTAGTTTATTTTAGTTTTAGTTAAGAGTTTAGAGTTTTTAGCTGAGAGTCATAGCCTAGAGTTTTTGTCGAAGTTCTAGTTTAGTTCAGTTTTAGTTAAGAGTTTAGAGTTTTAGCTTAGAGTCTTAGCTTAGATTTTTTGTTAGAGTTGAAGTTTATTTTAGTATTAGTTAAGAGCTTAGAGTTTTTAGCTTAGAGTCTTAGCTTAGAGTTTTTGTTAGAGTTCTACTTTACTTTAGATATAGTTAAGACTTTGGAGTTTTACCCTAGGGACTTAGCTTAGAGTTTTTGTTAGAGTTGAAGTTTAGTTTAGTAATAGTTAAGAGTTTAGAGTTTTAGCATAGAGTCTTAGCTTAGAGTTTTTGTTAGAGTTCTTGTTTAGTTTACATATAGTTAAGAGTTTGGAGTTTTACCGTAGAGACCTAGCTTAGAATTTTAGTTTAGTTTAATAATAGTTAAGAGTTTAGAATTTTAGCTTGGAGTCTTAGCTTAGAGTTTTTGTTAGAGTTCTAGTTTAGTTTAGTTATAGTTAAGAGTTTGGTGTTTTACCATAGAGACTTAGCTTAGAGTTTTAGTTTAGTTTAGTTTTAGTTAAGATTTTAGAGTTTTAGCTTAGAGTCTTAGCAGAGAGTTTTTGTTAGAGTTCTAGTTTAGTTTAGTTTTAGTTAAGAGTTTAGAGTTTTAGCCTAGAGTCTTATCTCAGAGTTTTTGTTAGAGTTCTAATTTAGTTTAGTTTTAGTTAAGAGTTTAGTGTTTTAAGCTTAGAGTCTTAGTTTAAAGTTTTTTATTGAAGTTCTAGTTTAGTTTAGAGTTTTAGCTCAGACTTAGAGTTTTAATTAGAGTTCTAGTTTAGTTTAGTTTTAGTTAAGAGTTTAGAGTTTTAGCTTAGAGTCTTAGCTTAGTGTTTTTGTTAGAGTTCTAGTTTAGTTTAGTTTTAGTTAAGAGTTTAGAGTTTTAGCTTAGAGTCTTAGCTTAGAGTTTTTGTTATAGTTCTAGTTTAGTTTAGTTATAGTTAAGAGTTTGGTGTTTTACTCTAGAGACTTAGCTTAGAGTTTTAGTCTAGTTTAGTTTTACTTAAGAGTTTAGAGTTTTAGCTTAGAGTCTCAGCTTAGAGTTTTTGCTAGAGTTCTAGTTTAGTTTAGTTTTAGTTAAGAGTTTAGTGTTTTTAGCTTAGAGTCTTAGTTTAGAGTTTTTGTTGAAGTTTAGTTTAGTTTTGGTTTAGAGTTTTAGCTTAGACTTAGAGTTTTAATTAGAGTTCTAGTTTAGTTTAGTTAGCTAAGAGTTTAGAGTTTTAGCATAGAGTCATAGCTTAGAGTTTTTGTTAGAGTTCTAGTTTAGTTTAGTTTTAGTTAAGAGTTTAGAGTTTTACCATAGAGTCTTAGCTTAGAGTTTTACTTTAAGTTATAGTTTGGTTAAGTTTTATTTAAGAGTTTCGAGTTTTAGCTGAGTCTTAGCTTAGAGTTTTTGCTAGAGTTCTAGTTTAGTTTAGTTTTAGTTAAGAGTTTAGAGTTTTACCTTAGAGTCCTAGCTTAGAGTTTTTGTTAGAGTTCTAGTTTAGTTTAATTTTAGTTAAGAATTTGATATTTTACCTTTGAGTTTCAGTTAGAGTTCTAGTTTAGTTTACTTTTAGTTAAGAGTTTAACGTTTTACCTTGGAGTCTTAGCTTAGAGTTTTAGTTAGAGTTCTAGTTTTGTTTAGTTTTAGTTAAGAGTTTAGAATTTTAGCTTAGAGTCTTAGCTCAGAGTTTTTGTTAGAGTCCTAGTTTATTTTAGTTTTAGTTAATTGTTTAGAGTTTTACATTTGAGTTTCAGTTAGAGTTCTAGTTTAGTTTAGTTTTAGTTAAGAGTTTAGAGTTTTTACCTTAGAGTCTTAGCTTAGAGTTTTTGTTGAAGTTCTAGTTTAGTTTAGTTTTAGTTAATAGCTTAGAGTTTTTGTTAGAGTTCTAGTTTAGTTTAATTTTATTTAAGAGTTTAGAGTTTTAGCTTAGAGTTTTTTTGTTAGAGTTCTAGTTTAGTTTAATTTTAGTTAAGAGTTTTATTTTTTTTACCCTTGAGTTTCAATTAGAGTTCTAGTTTAGTTTTAGTTAAGAGTTTGGTGTTTTACCTTAGAGTTTCAGTTAGAGTTCTAGTTTAGTTTTAGTTAAGAGTTTGGTGTTTTACCTTAGAGTCTTAGCTTAGAGTTTTTTGTTAGGGTTCTAGTTTAGTTTAATTTTAGTTAAGAGTTTGATTTTGTACCTCTGAGTTTCAGCTAGAGTTCTAGTTTAGTTTTAGTTAAGAGTTTGGTGTTTTACCTTAGGGTCTTAGCTTAGAGTTTTTAGTTAGAGTTCTAGTTTAGTTTAGTTTTGGTTAAGAATTTAGAATTTCAGCTTAGAGTCTTAGCTTAGAGTTTTTTTAGAGTTCTAGTTTATTTTAGTTTTAGTTAAGAGTTCAGTTTTTACCATAGAGTCCTAGCTTAGAGTTTTTGTTGAAGTTTTAGTTTATTTTAGTTTTAGTTAATAGTTTAGAGTTTTAGCTTAGAGTCTTAGCTTAGAGTTTTTGTTAGAGTTGAAGTTTAGTTTAGTAATAGTTAAGAGTTTGGTGTTTTACCGTAGAGTCATAGCTTAGAGTTTTAGTTAGAGTTCTAGTTTAGTTTAGTTTTAGTTGAGAGTTTAGAATTTTAGCTTAGACTCATAGCTTACAGTTTTTGTTAGATTTCTAGTTTAGTTTAGTTTTAGTCAAGAGTTTAGAGTTTTTAGCTTAGATTCATAGCTTAGAGTTTTTGTTGAAGCTATAGTTTAGTTTAGTTTTAGTTAAGAGTTTATAGTTTTAGCTTAGATTCTTAGCTTAGAGTTTTTGTTAGAGTTTTAGTTTAGTTTAGTTTTAGTTAAGAGTTTAGAGTTTTAGCTTAGAGTATTAGCTTAGAGTTATAGTTAGAGTTGAAGTTTAGTTTAGTTATAGTTAAGAATTTAGAGTTTTTAGCTTAGAGTCGTAGTTTAGAGTTTTTGTTATAGTTCTAGTTTAGTTTAGTTAAGATTTTAGAGTTTTATCATAGAGTCATAGGTTAGAGTTTTTGTTGAAGTTGAAGTTTAGTCATAGTTAAGAATTTAGAGTTTTTATCTTAGAGTCATAGCTTAGAGTTTTTGACGTTCTAGTTTAGTTTAGTTAAGAGTTTAGAGTTCCACCTTAGAGTCTTAGCTTAGAGTTTTACTTAGAGTTGAAGTTTAGTTTACTTATAGTTAAGGGTTTAGAGTTTTAGCTTGGAGTCTTAGCTTAGAGTTTTAGTTAGAGTTCTAGCTTAGTTTAGTTTTAGTTAAGAGTTTAGAGTTTTGCCTTAAAGTCTTCGCTTATTGTTTTATTTAGAGTTCTAGTTTATTTTAGTTTTAGTTAAGAGTTTTGAGTTTTACCTTAAAGTCTTAGATTAGAGTTTTAGTTAGGGTTGAAGTTTCGTTTAGTTTAGTTATAGTTAAGAGTTTATAGTTTTAGCTTAGAGTCTTAGCTTAGAGTTTTAGTTAGAGTTATTGTTTAGTTTAGTTTTAGTTAAGAGTTATAGCTTTAGCATAGAATCTTAGCTTAGAGATTTAGTTAGAGTTGAAGTTTAGTCCAAACTAGCATAACCACAAAATTACACAATATTGCATAGAAATACCAAAACCATAGGTTAGGTTAGGTCAGGTTAGAAGTTTGGTTTCTCCACGTTTAAGTTAGGTTAGATTAGGTTAGCTTATCATGAGCGCTCATGATAAGCTAACCTAATCTAACCTAACTTAAACGTGGAGAAACCAAACTTCTAACCTGACCTAACCTAACCTATGGTTTTGGTATTTCTATGCAATATTAATAACAAAAACTAAGACTCTAAGCTTAAAACACTAAACTCTTAACTAAAACTAAACTAAACTAGAACTCTAACAAAAACTCTGAGATAAGACTCTAGGCTAAAACTCTAAACTCTTAACTAAAACTAAACTAAACTAGAACTCTAACAAAAACTCTCTGCTAAGACTCTAAGCTAAAACTCTAAAATCTTAACTAAAACTAAACTAAACTAAAACTCTAAGCTAAGTCTCTATGGTAAAACACCAAACTCTTAACTATAACTAAACTAAACTAGAACTCTAACAAAAACTCTAAGCTAAGACTCTAAGCTAAAACTCTAAACTCTTAACTATTACTAAACTAAACGTCAACTCTAACAAAAACTCTAGGCTAAGACTCTAAGCTAAAACTCTAAACTATTAACTAAAACTAAACTAAACTAGAACTTCAACAAAAACTCTAAGCTATGACTCTCAGCTAAAAACTCTAAGCTCTTAACTAAAACTAAAATAAACTAGAACTCTAACATAAAACTCTAAGCTAAGACTCTAAGCTAAAATTCTAAACTCTTAACTAAGACTAAACTAGAACTCTAACAAAAACTCTGAGATAAGACTCTAGGCTAAAACTCTAAACTCTTAACTAAAACTAAACTAAACTAAAATTCTAAGCTAGGTCTCTAAGGTAAAACTCCAAACTCTTAACTATATGTAAACTAAACTAGAACTCTAACAAAAACTCTAAGCTAAAACTCTAAACTCTTAAATAAAATTAAACTAAACTAGAACTCTAACAAAACTCTAAGCTATTAATTAAAACTAAACTAAACTAGAACCCTAACAAAAAACTCTTAGCTAAGACTCTAAGCTAAAAACTCTAAACTCTTAACTAAAACTAAACTAAACTAGAACTCTAACTGAAACTCTAAACTCTTAACTAAAAATAAAATAAACTATGACTCTAACAAAAACTCTGAGCTAAGACTCTAAGCTAAAATTCTAAACTCTTAACTAAAACTAAAATAAACTAAAACTCAAATAAAAACTCTAAGCTAAGACTCTAAGGTAAAACACCAAACTCTTAACTAAAACTAAACTAAAACTCTAACTGAAACTCAAAGGAAAAAAAATCAAACTCATAACTAAAATTAAACTAAACTAGAACTCTAACAAAAAAAACTCTAAGCTAAGACTAAGCTAAAACTCTAAACTCTAAAATAAAATTAAACTAAACTAGAACTCTAACAAAAACTCTAAGCTATTAATTAAACTAAACTAAACTAGAACTTCAACAAAAACTCTAAGCTAAGACTCTAAGCTAAAAACTCTAAACTAAAACTCTAAGCTAAGACTCTAAGGTAAAACTCTAAACTCTTAACTAAAATTAAACTAGACAACAACTCTAACTTAAACTCTAAGCTAAGACTCTAAGCTAAAACTCTAAACTCTTAACTAAAACTAAACTAAACTAGAACTTCAACAAAAACTCTAAGCTAAGACTCTAAGCTAAGACTCTAAGCTAAAAACTCTAAACTAAAACTCTAAGCTAAGACTCTAAACCCTTAACTAAAACTAAACTACACAACAACTCTAACTTAAACTCTAAGCTAAGACTCTAAGCTAAAACTACAAACTCTTAACTAAAACTAAACCAAACTAAAACTCTAACTGAAACTCAAAGGTAAAACATCAAACTCTTAACTAAAATTAAACTAAACTAGAACTTCAAGAACAACTCTAAGTTATGACTCTAAGCTAAAACACTCTATACTTTTAACTAAACTAAACCAAGGGCTGGGTGGTCCTTTGGGAGCCCGGGGAGAGCCTTTGTGGGTCTGGAGGCCCTTGAGGACCGATTGGTCCTTTGGGAGCCCGGTGGACATTTGAGGACCGGGGGGAGGGCCTTTGGGGGTCCGGGGGGCCCTTTGAGAGCCTGTGGGGACCTTTGGGGACCAGAGGGAGGGCCTTTGGGGGTCCGGGGGAGGCAGTTGGGAGCCTGGGGGACATTTGGGGACCGGGTGATGGCCTTTGGGACCCCGGTGGTCTTTTGGGAGCTCGATGGGCCTTTGAGGACCAGAGGAGGGCCTTTGAGGGTCTGAGGAGGGCGTTTGGGGGGGGGGGGGGCTGGGGCTCTTTGGGAGCTTGGGGGCCTTTGAGTACCGGGGGCTTCCTTCGGGGTTGGGGTGGGGGATCGGAACCCTTTGGGGTTGGGGTAGAGGACCTCACAACGCTGTTCAAATGGAACTTGTGTATTATAAGGACCACAGAGTTTCACCCTCAAATTCTCTTCTAAAACCTTTCCTAAAATCTTCTTTCAAAATGTCTCTAACTGTTTCATCGTAATAGTTCCATAAATTAGCATAAACGGTTTCGCCAAAATTATCCCCAAACGGAATTTCAGCATGTTCCTTTTGTTTGGCATCCCTGCGCTGGCTTATTTCAATTATTTGGAAACCTTTTCGCGCGCTAAGATCAAAACATCTGCCTCGGAAACGATTCTCTTGTTAGAACTCCAAATTAATTTCCCTTTCGTGAATCAATTCTCTTTAGAATAACAAATTAATTCCCCTTTCGTGTCAATCAATCAATCATGACATCATGTGTGATCTAACTGTTTCTCGCAAACATTTCTCTTTGGAAATGCAAGGACATTAATTAACTTGACGACATCTGTCAGACATTAATTAACTGTTTCCGGGAACTCGTAACATCTGGCTTGGAAACAACAATAACAAATACTATTTCTGGATCATAACATCCGCCTCGAACAGGAAGGAAGTGTCATTAACTGTTTCCGGGAACCTCATAACATCTGGCTCGAATAACAATAACAAATACTATTTCTGGATCATAACATCTGCCTCGAACAGGAAGGAAGTGTCATTAACTTTGCTTCGAACGACAACAACATTGACCCCATTAACCACGTGTTCTCTCTAATGACTTTGTTCAAAACAACAATAACATTGACCTTGGCATTTTGCCTCGGAAACAATAACAACATTGACCTTCGCTGAGGGCGTGCCAAAAACACACCTGGAGAAAGAGGTCATTGACCGATTACGCAATCATTCTCACTAATGACTCTATGCCCATATAAGGACTCCTGTCACGAGCTCATGAGGCATCTCTACTTCTAACATATATTAATAAAGCCAGTACAAATAAACCAACTAATTATGTTTCCCTGTGTTTTTAGGATTATACAAAACTAGCGCTTTACTGAAAACACAAAAGTCAAGTATAAAAAACAGGATTATTGATTTAAGAGTCAAAAGTGAGTAAGCAGCCTGACAACATTAAACGAATCTATAAGGCTTTCCATAGTCTTACACCAGTTGTGGCACTGGTAACTTTCAGTATACAATTAAATTATCTTAAAAACATAAGCGTAAAACTAAATATTTTTGAATTACTTCGAAGTAATTGAACAGTATACAGGAATATTGGATTGATTTATCAAGCAACATTTTGCTCTCACCAGCTATAATACCAACAGTGGGTAATATACAGTCTTAAATTGTAAGAAATGTGCATTAGTATCACTTGAAATGGAGATCAAATAAAACATAATATGAACTCTGGAAATCCGATTATTTCTCTCTATACAAGAGTGAATTTGAAGCTATGATACAAATTCTAAAGCTAGTCTATAGTCCTAATACTATCAAGATGGCCTTACTTCGAACTTGCGTATAAACTAATCATGACAGATTGTCCTTATCAGAACCAAAACGAGAGCCAGTCATTGAATTGAGCCATTGTGCAGAAGTGATACCAAATTAAACGTAGAAAAAATTAAAATTAAATCCTAAAATGGATTGTTGCTTTATCTTAAAAGGAATTGATCCTAAAAGGGATTGATAATATTTTGATTCTATAAATAATGACCTTAATTGGTTTGCTTTTACTGTACCAAAACTCTTATATTATTTTGTGTTTTCGGTAAAGCGCTAGTTTTGTATAATCCTAAAAGCATAGAGAATTATTTTGATTTCATTTTGAGGTTTAATGTCGCTTTTACTTTCATAACAGCAGCGTAGACAAGAAATATTCCCAGAAATTAAGAGGGATTAAATATAAATTTCGCATGTTGTCCTCCTCCCCTGGAGAAAATATCCCCCCCCCCCACCCCAAAAAAAGAATCCTGAATACGGTCCTAGGATGGCACATTAATTTCTACCTCCACCCTCCTCTTGTCTCTTTCTTAGAACCAACTTTGTATTTACCTGAAGGCTCAATGAGAGTTGGGATGTTTTGGTGTTAAAATGCACCCTTTGAGGCATCTCCCTCCCTCCCAAACTAGGAAAAATATTTTTAAGGTCTATAAAAATTTCACTGTCTTAGGTAAATTTCCTGCTGTTTTACAATTCCAAACATTTGCAAATAAAGGTATTAAACCTCTACAACGGTGTTCTATGATTTTTTTTTGTAGTTACGGAGGGAGGGAGATGTCTCAAGGGGTGTATTGTAACATCAAAACATCCCAGCTCTCAATGAGCCTTCAGATAAATAAAGAATCAGCTCCAAGGGAGAGACGAGGGGAGTGTGCTGGTGGAAATTGATATAAATCTCTAGGGCTGTGTCCAGGACTATTCTTTTGGGGGTTATTTTTTGGTAGTGGGAGGAATTAAACAAGAAACTAAAATTAAACAAGAAAAGAAGGGGGACAAAAAACTTTAAAAACATCAAAAATGGGAAACGATATTTAATCCCTCTTGGTTTCTGGGAATATTTCTGGTCTAGGCCATTATTATGAGAGTAAAGAGTAACATTAAACACCAAAATGAGCAGAATTCATTTCGTATAGAAGGAGGACTGCCCCTTCCTGATCCCCACTTCCACCTCATGGTCGTAGGAACTTTGGAGGATGCTCATTCCATCAGAAATTGAGAGTTCTAGTCCTTTTTTTATAAGTCAAATTGACCAGAAACCAACCAGCCGCAGGAGGGGAGGTGGGAAGTATTTTCTACGGGGTGTACTTTTCGGCGGAGGTGGGAGGTATTCTTTGGGGGGGGGGCATATTTCCCGACAATGACAGGACGGAGACATAAAAAATAAACGGACATAAAAAAGGAGAAATAAATCTTGCTTTAATAGTCTGAGATGTCTGATTTTCTTTGTTTTTGTGACAAGATAATAGAGGTTTTTTTTATGAACCATCTTGACAGGCTTTATATCATGACTTAAAAAACAACAAGGTTGAACACGTAAAGCTTCTAACTTGTGTTTTACCCAATAGTATTGCCTCATATTTGTAGAATACTGAAAAACTGAATTACACGAGGGTTCAGTTGCACGGGGGTTCATTTGCAGGGTGGTTTAGTCGCATGGTGGTTCAGTTGCACAGTGGATTAGTTGCACGAGGGTTCAGTTACACGGGGTTCAGCTGCACGATGTTTCAGTTGCATGGTGGTTCAGTTGCACGGGGGTTGAGTTTCATGGGGGTTCAGTTACACGGGTGTTCAGTTGCACGAGGGTTCAGTTATAAAACGAAAAAAAAAAGTAAAGAAGAGAGAAAAGAGGATAATACAAGCCAGTGAAAAATGTAGATTACAATGCAAATATTTCGGTCAAGACCTCCGCTTGACCGTCCTCAGTGCACAATATTATATATAAAAAAAGGCACGGGATTTTAGTTGCAAGGGGTTCCATTGCAACTGAACTACCGTGTAAACCCCCAATGCCCTGGTTATAGGGTTGTAAGCTATGCCCTGGGGGCATATAAAGCTATTGTGCAATGGGTGGTCGTATAAAGTTCAGATGGGCTCATTTAATTTGAAATTGGAAGTTATAGTGCTCTTTTTAAGAGTCAAAAATGATTTGAGAGGAACCAGATAGTTTTGCACTTAATAGATTATTTGATTTAATTTTTGTTCATTTTTTGTTTCATGGAGTTCTTTACTTTTATTTGGAAAACTTATTTTGTGGATTTTTTTTTTTTAATGAATGTTAATAAAAAAAATAACAGAAATTAATTTAAAAACCCTTTTCCACAAAACAGGTTTGTCAAAGAAAAGTCAAGAGTTCCATTAAGCCAAAAATTATTAGAAATAAATTCAAATAATTTTCCAAGCTTAAAACTACCACAAATCACCATCAATAAATAAAATAAACCCAAAACAAATAGAAATTACAACAAATAACCGAGTCAAAATATGGATATTAAACTGACAATCCACGGTTATTATTTTTTTGGTAAAGTGCAAATTATGTTCTGGTCGTGAGAAGAAATGGGGGTTGTCAGCCCTACTCTTTTTAATTTTTGCTAGTTTTGAGTATGACTAGGATCTTTTTGTTCGTTTTGTTCTGTTCGTTTCTGTTCGTTCTGGGTTTCGTTCTGAATGGTGAGTTGTTGTAGTTTACACTTGGAAGATTCATTAAACATTCCTTCATTAAACATTTAAGTTGTTAACATATTTATGGTGTGTAAAATCCTCTTTTTCCCTTTCCTTAGCAGTTTTCAACGAAATTGAAAAAAAATGCAACTCAAATAAAATTCCCAAATATAGAAAACCGAATTTTTGGTGGTGGTGGGGGGATTTTTTTCGTGAAGGGGGGGGGGGTCCAGGAGGGTGGTATTTTACGGGTGGTTATTATTTGTGGGGGAGGGGATTTTCCGGGGAGGTAAACGCCTAGAACCATAGTTTAGAACCCTATTAGGGAACCAAATCGAACTCGCAACGGTAAAGATTGTTATTTTTGGAAAGAATGTTGAATGGCAAATCGAATGGTATGTTTATTTTTCAGCTATTGAATCGTTCATTCAACGCTTTTACCTCCCCCCCCCCGCCAAAAATATCAAATATGCCTGCATTGTTCCAAATTTTGGGATGCTTTACATATAATTCGCCTTTTTTGTGTTTCTTTGGTATTGGCCCCCCATGTAACATTTTAGCCCTTCTCCCCGAAATCTTGCCTCACAGACTGTAGCCTACTGTTGTTATCACAAATACACAAATCAACAGAGCCAACAAGGTAGGACAAAACTGTATGTCTTTCTGATAATTGAATCTATTAAAATGAGATATTCTATTTATTTGAAGTAATTTATATATATATATATATATATATATATATATATATATATATATATATATATATATATATATATATATATATATATATATATATATATAATATATATATATATATATATATATATATTATATATATATATATTAAAGGTTTCCCTCCTCTTATCAAGGTATCCCTCTTCTTACCCTCGGTATACTGTAAAAAACGATTAGAAAGTAAATGAAAGAAAACGATTTTTTTTACATACGAAAGTAAAGAGGGACATTAAAACTTGAAAAGAACAGAGACTATTACTTATATAAAGGGGCTGCCCTCTCTTCGCCCCCTCTCTTCGCCACATCTTGACTTTTTTCCAATTCCTTAAGAACGACTTTTCGAACACAAGGGCAGTTGAAATAACATAAGAAGTGTTTTTAAAGCACTATAAAACTTCAGCGTAAAGAAAAATAAAGCTTGGGGAGGGACAGCTCCCCTCATATACGGAATAATTTATGTACTTTTATGAGTTTTAATGTCGCTCTTTACTTTCGTTAGAATTTTTTTTTTTTAATTACACAAAGTCTGGAACAAAGTATTACACAAAGGTTTTATTTTTTCTTTCAGAGAAAGAAGGTTAGAAACATCAACAAAAAAGTTCTCTCTGAATATTATTCGAGTCTGAACCAAAGGGCTTTATTTCATCTCCCAGGGAAACATGTTTAGAAACATAACATTCAAATCTTTGACATAAAATGGCAATCTAGACAAACAAAGGTTCTCCAAGCAAAGGTCCATCCAGTCTATTTAGCTTTTTAAAAAAATTAGTTCTTTTTGGTCTAACAGTACTATCCTTTGTTTGTCCAGATTCTCATTTTATGTCAAAGATGTTAATGTTATGTTTTTATTGATGGTGATTTGTGGTATTTTTAAGGTCGGAAAATTATTTGAATTTATTTCTAATCATTTTTGGCTTAATGGAGCTCTTGACTTTTCTTTGACAAACCTGTTTTGTGGAAAAAGGTTTTTAGTTCCTGTGGAGGTTTTTAGCCGCGCATTATCTATACACTTGAATGAAATGGATATCACTGCTAGATGAATATCTGAACTAGTTTTTTTTTTTTTTTGGCCAACTAGGTTCAGTTCCCTTTCTTTCTCTTGGACGCTTCGTTCACCAGCATATTCTTTTGCACTGTTCTCCAAATAGTCTTGGTATTTTGACCATGCCAACCTAGCCAAAGTCAACTATTCTTTGGGAATAGGAAAACTTTCGGATTTGCCTCTATATTTGTTCAATTCGTCAATCACACACAGCTCTGCATTCAGGACTCTTTCTTACATGGATGCTCTGTCTTACAGAAGAAGCATTCCTGTTAGCGAAAACCCCCCTCTACGTCAGCACAGCGGTGCACTAATTTCAACGCATCTTTTACAAGCTTCAACAAAAGCATATAGTTTTACCCACCACAAGTATCCTTCATAGAGAAGAATTCATGCCAGTATGGTAGACACGTGATTGCGTTGTTTCTACTGAGTTCTCGGCTTGCAGCAATATCCACTCACTTCTAACATCGTCAAAACTTACTTCTACTGGGATCTCTCGAGCAAGTACAACTATATCTGATGGACTTCCAGCTCTTTCCCTTTCTATGGGATCCAGGCACCTAAGCAATTCGAGAAGGCTATTAGAAAAGAAGGGGTACTTCTTGATGAAGTGTTCGGCAACTGCATTTGCGCCCTTAGACGGAACCCTTGTCTTTCTATCAAGGTGAGTTTCGGAGCATCTAAGGCAAGCTCAACCTGCTCACCTACAATAGGGTCCTGTAAATAGTTTTCTAGTTTCTCAATCAAACTGTTAGAAATTTGATCAGCAGGTTAGGTGGGTTTGAACCCCCTCCCCCCCCAAAAAAAAAAGTTTGTCTGACTCGTAAAAACGTAAGAAAAATGAATATAAACAAATTTATATGTGTTTTTAAGTTGTTTTGTACCCCTCTGAAAAAAAAATCCTTTCGTAACCCCCCCCCCCCCCCCAAAATAAAATAAAATCCCGGATATAAACCTGGTTGGGCTTCAGAAGTCTCACCAAAACAGTGAGAAGAAAGTTTTTCAGCTCGGCATGAAGAACGGGCCTAACGGCTTCGTTCTTCTGAAACACTGCTGTCAATTTCATAAAAAGCTAAGACGATAGATGCACGAATTCGAATTCTGCAAGTATATCTTTCCTTTTTAGGTATCTTGTAATCTTGAGGTACTTTTTGGACGACGCGAAATTCCTTAAATGCTTCTTCGACGGCACGTAATGCTAAAAATGCTCCAAGAGTACGGGCTGCTGATCAATCGCTCAGCAAACAGCAGAACTCAACGTCAGCCACCTTGTTGGGACCTGCTGAAGGCAACTATTTTACGGGACGCATTTTTTTGTCTCGAAAATCCTTGCATCATGCAGACCAGCCAAAGAAAAAATGCCTCAAGATGACAACAAAGTTGAATAACTCCTCGCCAAATTCCTGGAGCACTTTCATGAATATATATATATATATATATATATATATATGCTCATGTTGTGCACAACATGAATGTTACATGTTCCGATGTTCAAAAGCTCTTTCAAAGATTTTTTTTCAATATATTCATTTGCAACCACGCCTTTTTATTAAAATTAAGTGTATCGCTACTTATCATGATTAGTCTTTCAAGGGGTAAATTCTTGCTCCCAATACATGACATCAGCTTTTTTGCAATGTCCTCACCATTTGCATGTCTAAAGAAGTACGTCACTAGATGGCGGCATACAACAGGATCTCTTAAAGAGAACCAAGAGAGCACTCTAATCTGTAGCTCTGTTTTTTCTTAACTGTTTGTAATTTCATCGTATTCAAAATCAAAGTGAGCTTCACCTATATCCTTCATAAGACTCCGTTTACAGTGTGGGTGACGTGTATCAGTTACCAAGTACATGGTTTTCTTCGGACTCATCGACATCCCAGGTGGTAGCTTACCAGGGAACATGGCTTCAAAGGCATCAATGATTCCGTCACACGAAGCTGCAGACATAGAAGCTTGCAAGGACTGGAGTACCCAGATGATTTCTCCTTTGTACGAAGCTTCTTTGTCACAAAACATCTCAGGATTTTTACTTTCGTTGCTAGCTCATGGCTCTTCTGATTGGGACTGTTGCCTAGTAGGTCCGCACAATTGTGACTGTAGCGACTGAAATGGATCGTAACCTGTTTCTTATGCTCGTCCAATTCAGCATGTTGTTTCAAAGCGTAAAAGCCTTTGCGACAACCAAGGCTTTTCCTGCATATTTTGCAGTAAAAGGAAGACTCAATCACCAATTCTACACTAATCTTTTCTCTTTTTGCAACTCATGTCTTCTTTAGTTAACCGGGAGGAGCAAAGTTTGTAGTTGCTCATTGTTTTTCCTAATACACTTGGAAAATCTGACAAACAATTAGGTCTAAACATAGCAGGAAGACACTGAGTTTAAGATATTTGCCATCTGGATATTACACCCATGGTACTTTCTTCTTTTCACTCAACATGCTATAAGTTTGATAAATAACCTTTAGAGGGAAGAATATACAGTTTGTACCATTTGAAAACAAGTCAATTTGAATAAATTCATTCTGATATGGTTCATTTCAGGAAGCTACGGGACATTATCTATCCTTGAACGTTACCACGATATGAACAATCCATTATATACACCTTATAGGCCAATGTCACTTTCTCCTTAAACGGTACCCATCTATCTGACCAACCATACAGGCCAATTTCGTGCTGTTATTAGCTGCCTATGTTTACAACAGTTAATATATACTTTGGCCACAGACAAAGTTTCCACTGTTTTGTTGCTTCTTTATGACTGTGATGGCATAACCAAGAGCTCAGTACAACCGGATTTGTGGAGAAGATATAATATCTAGAGAGGGTCTCAAATATATCATGCTTCTATTTTTAAAAATACCATGCTCCCAAATAGGGAATTTTAGGGGCTTTTGGGGGAGCTAGGGGACGTTTTGAATAAAAAGGGACTTGGAAGGGACTTCAGCCAAAAAAAAGGACTTTTAGGGACTAATTCCGTGGCTTGTACACTTGGTAATTTATACTTAGCTATGTTTCTTGTATAATTTTGCATGCGTCATAGATACTAAAAACGATACAGCCACTCTTGAGGTAGAAGAGACGTATTTCTGCTCCTGAAATGCATTGATAAATACGACGTTACTCATATGATTTTTTTTTTCCAAAATTAAGGCTTTTATTGAATTTTCTAAAATTCATGACCTATCTGGATCGTTTTCCCACCCAGAAAATCTCAGGGTGCCAATTTAATAGATTTTATTTTTATATAATCAACTTAATAGCTTATAAATATATATATATATATATATATATATATATATATATATATATATATATATATATATATATATATATATATATATATATATATATATATAATATATATATATATATATATATATATATATATATATATATATATATATATATATATATATATATATATATATATATATATATATATATATATACATATATATATATATATATATATATATATATATATATATATATATATATATATATATATATATATATATATATATATATATATATATGACTTTCTTTCTGTATTCAGTGAACGGAGATGTCAGACGAGGCGACTTCTTAGCAATCATGGGAGCCAGTGGAGCTGGCAAAACAACCCTTTTAAACGTCTTAACTTGTCGCAGACTATATAATCTTCAAGTTCGGGGCAAAGTCTATTTAAATGGTATTCCAGTGAATCCAGATACTTTGACAAGGGTTTCCGCCTATATTCAACAAGAAGATAATTTTGTGGGTGTACTCACCGTGAGAGAGCATCTTCAATTCCAAGCTAATTTACGAATGGATAAAGGAACTTCGCGTGAAAGAAGATTGATAAGAATCAATGAAGTGTTAAAAGAGGTAAGAGGATTATGTTTCTCTTAAAAGTATAAGCTGAAGACGTGAGAATCAATTATTTAGATTGCGCAACCCATAAAAATTACCCTGGAAGATAAAAAACGAATTTCAAAAGACGGAAACGGAATTTACGCTAATAGTACAGTCAATCTAGCGTCAAATAGGACTCGACCGCAAACAAATTGCAACAGAAATGATTTTTGCACCATCTTGTAGAAAAAAAACTGTACAACATATCAAAAGTTGAGAAACCCAGCGGGGTGCAAAATAAGTGTTTTTTAGCGTTTTCCGTTTGTTTTTTGTTGTTTTTAGCGGAAATTTTCCGTTATCCTAGAGCTTAGCATTTACTTCATGGGAGACATGTTTCTGAACTAGTTTTGTGTGCTGAATTCGAATATCACACCAGATTCAAGTTATGTCCCACCGTTAGTGTTTCACATTCATCACCAAACAAGAAATTCGTATTTCGTGGCCATATTTCCCTTTTTCGTCCTTTGGGGCGAATGAAGTCAGGAATAACGTCGCTCTATCGACTGAATACCATTTTTTTTTGGAAATTTCCGTACATTCTAAGATTGTCGTTGTTGGAACCCTTGGTCCCAGTTTTGTCAGATAAATTTCCCTCCCAGATTCATTTCTTTGGGCCCCTTAATTATTTTCCTTCCTTTTGTAATAAATGTTATTTTTCCTATTATTTTTTGACGCCATTTTGGGTCCTCTTAACTGCGTACGTGTTTAATTCACCACGAGGGAAAAGTGCGCAGTTAGGGAGATTGGCCAGTATATTAGGAGCCCTGGGATTGGCTGGAAAGATTCATTTACCACCCCTAGTAACCCCCATCGCGTGCAGCGGTTAGCGGGCTGGGAGAATTTGTCCTTTTCAGTTCAGTTCTTTTTATACGTGTAACTGTGAATATAGTAAGAATTTTTCTATGTACCTATTTTACTTTTCAGCTTAGGCCGAGACTAAAGGGTTAATTAGAAAATCTTATCGGTAAACTTTGGCTTTAAATGTGGCCATAGACCACCCGATCACGTTAGTATAAAGGAACCTTTGGGGTAAGAGCGGGAATCTCACTAACATTTGGGCCGACAAGGGGTTCTCCCCTTCGAGTAAGTGGCATAGCAACCTTTTTTGCGCCATTTTTGCCTTTAAAAGTGGTGACCCCGCACATACACCCCAATAAGTGGTGCCAGCGGCCTGTGGCCTTTCTTGCGGCCTGTGGTCACAACAACTATGCCAAATCGTGCCGAATATACCTTCAGAAGATGATGAAGCTTGAAGAAACCCATCCTACTGTTCATAGTTCATTCCAACAAGGAATGCACGTCGTCCGACGATCTGATCGCTATTGGGCTGGCTTGTCGACGGATCTAGTTATTGAACAAGAGCTTATGCGCTCGTTGAAAACAGCAGGCGGACTGACTAGGGGTACGGGCATGACCGAAACCCAGAGGTCGCTGTGGGTTTTAGCACGCCCAACCTGCTCTGCTGTTAACCTCCTAATGGAAGATCTGACGCAAATTCTCTATGGGACAAGCGAGCAGCACAAGGAGAACGCAGGCCCCAGACAAGAACGAGACTTCAAGGATACGCAGGCGATGGTCACGTGCTTTGAAAATGGCTCACCATTCGGAGGGGATACCCAGCTTAGAAGCACTGCTACCGGTTTGACTGCATATGAATCTGCAAACGTTGACTGTGCGGAGGCTGTCGGGCTAAAAATCCTTGATGCTATGACTGGAAAAGTGGCGAAGGATTTTGTCTTCCGAAGAAAGGAACAGGCTGTCCAGATAACAACAAAGCAAACAGCTGGAGGAGATTGCAAGCGACTGGATCCAGCTTTGCATTTCCAACGCTTCATTGCGTTAGCCAAAAGGACAAGACTTCCTGAATCAGAGTGCTTCCGTTATGAACTTTGTTCGTATCCCGCTGCTCTGTTTGACAGTTCATTTATGCTGAGAGTGCCGAACAAGGCCGAATTCGCCAAGGCCATTGCACTTGCATGCAAACTCGAAGAAATTCCGTGTGTGCTGAACGACGGGACACACTACGTACTTGACAGCGGATCTCTATTGCACCGAGTCCAATGGATAAAAATGACACGTATGCGAGTATCATACAGAGCTACTCTCTGTATATTTCGCGGAAGTACCCTGGCGCAACTGTTGTTTTCGATGGGTATGATAGTGGACCTTCCATCAAAGATATGGCCCATTCGTATCGTAATCGAACGATTGGTCGCGAGGTTTTCTTCACGAATGACATGCGTCTGAAAGTTAAGAAAGAAGAATTTCTCGGGAACAAGAAAAACAAGTCAAGATTCATTAGTGCGCTTGCAGTTCATCTCCGGCAAAAAGGCTATTTTGTAGTCCAAGCCCCCAGTGATGCAGACGTGCCTATTGTAAAAGCTGCTATCGAATCAGCTAAACAGAAGGTAACTGCCGTTATTGGAGAAGATACGGATCTTCTGGTCCTTCTCTGCTACCACTGTGATGTCTCCACTAACAAGGTGTACTTCGCCCCAGAGCCAAAGAAAAATAAAGAGCGAAGGTGCTGGGATGTTCATGAAATGAAAAAAGATTAGGCCAAGAAGTATGTGGTCTGATCCTCTTTGTCCATGCATTCCTTGGGTGTGATTCTACATCACGTGTCCACAACATCGGAAAAGGTCTTACCCTGAAAAAAGTGATAGAAGACGAAAGTTTTCGAGCATCTGCCAAGGTCTTTATGAAGAAGGCAGCAACAAAAATCGAAGTCAAGGAAGCCGGAGAAGACGCACTTCTTATAATATATGGTGGAAAGAAGGGGGGAAATCTGAACGAGCTTCGAAAGCAGCTCTTCGAAAGAAAGCTCGTCACAGCAACGGCTTTTGTTCACCCAGAGCAGCTACCTCCCACATCCAACTCTGCAGCATTTCACAGCTATAGAGTTTAGTTTCAGGTACACGCCTGGAATGACGACCGTAATCTAGAATTGAACCCTCAAGAGTGGGGCTGGAAGGACCGAAATGGTACATTATACCCTGTGATGACGGACCTACCCCCAGCACCTCCCCAACTTCTTAAGATTGTTAAGTGTTCCTGCCGTTCAAACTGCACCTCTGCTCGGTGCACTTTTGTCAGAAACGGCATGTCTTGCACTCTCGCGTGCAAAACTTGTCAGGGAGCAGAATGTGATAATTCTCCCAAATCAGAAGATCTCATCGACGATCTCGACGACGAAGTTTCAAACTACACTGCCAGTGATTAAAGTCGCAAGTCATTTGAAAAGTTGCCTGCCTTTTATCAATGTGATTTTTGTTACCTGTGATTTTAGTCAGTTAATACATTAAGAGATGACTGATTATTTTGAAGAAACCTTTTGGTGATGAATGTGAAACACTGTCGGTTGAACATATCCTTGATCTGATGTTATATTCGAGTTCATCGCATAAAATTACTCAAGAAATGTGGTCAAACGACTATGTTATAATAGAATCGCGAACTTCGTGAATGGTGATGAATGTGAAACACTTTTGGTTCACCGTATCTTAAATCTGATGTAATATTCGAGTTCAGCACATAAAACTACATCAGAAATGTGTTTCCCATGAAGTAAACTCTAAGCCTGGAGAAAATCGAAAATTTAGGCTTAAAAACGAAAAATAAAACACAAAACGCTAAAAAACACTAATTTTGCACCCCGCTAGGTTTCTCAACTTTTGATATGTTGTACAGTTTTTTTTTCTATACAAGATGGTGTAAAAATCATTTCTGTTGCAATTTGTTTGCGGTCAAACCTTATATTGACTGTACTACAAGTATTATACAAGAAAGAAAGTCTTTATATTTTTTTACTGTCCTAAATTTGCTTGATATACTGTATTACCAAAGTGGAGGATTCGGGGGATATAAGCTGGGTTGTTTCAGTAAGAATAAATATTACGCCACTTGGACAAAGACGGAAGTATTCTGGAAGGATTTCAGGGTCGATATTTCTGGAACTGGGTTAAAAATTAAGCAATGAATTGTGGAAATTTTGAAGAGTAATTGCTAACTCGATATTGCCATAGAACTTGTTTATATATATATATATATATATATATATATATATATATATATATATATATATATATATATATATATATATATATATATATATATATATATATATATATATATATAGTATATATATATATATATATATATATATATATATATATATATATATATATATATATATATATATATAGAGAGAGAGAGAGAGAAAAAAGTCGGCAGGACAAGGAAATAAGACCTTTGAAAAAATAAGCACATGGATAATGGGGTGGAGTGTCAAGTTTTTGCGAATATTTTTTTCTTGTTTTCATTTTGTTATCATTTGTGTAAACAGAACTACCTTATGGTATATTCAGTTTTTCTTTGTTCTCATAGTTTATTTCATTTATTTTCCAAAAAAGTTAACTATTGAATGAAATATAGAATAAAAAATGTTTGAAAGACTCCAATTTCAAACAAGTCTCGCTTACTTTTTTCTGTTTACTTTCAGTTTAACCTTGCTAAATGTGCAGATTCAATGATTGGTATACCAGGAAAAATAAAAGGCATATCAGGAGGTGAAAAGAAGCGTCTAGCGTTTGCCTCAGAGGTATCTTTTCATTTGTTTTTTAGATTTTTGATTTTTTTGTAAAAAACACTTTAGATTTATTTCACCCTGAGTAGGCTAGCCTTTGAAACATGTTCTAAAACAAGCAGACGTCATAAAATTTGCTTGGTATTAGTGACACGATACGACTACTTTTTATCGTCCCTGATTTCTATCAAAAATCCAAATTTGTTCTACAAATTTTAATGTGCCGAATTTTTGGAACATCTAGGCTTCTTGATACACCTTTAACGCCTTTGTGAGTCTCTTATAAAAACAAAATAACATCATGTTGTGTACGAAGATGCAGTTTTTGTACAAACAAAAAAGAAAGTGTATTGTATTTAAACATTACCCATGCAAAAAAGTGATTTTCCTTGTTGTTCAAGCCAGGGAACTGCAAGTTTCCTGTATTTGGTTTTCGGCGATGAAAATTCCAAGGATTTACCTTTTGTTTCAATGTGACGCCATTCTTTAGGGGGCTTCAAGTTATTTTTCTAAATCCCATAAATTTGTTTTCGTAATAGCTTTTTACTATTAAGAGCAATCCAGATATTAACTACCATTGCCTAATCAGCTACACACGGCAATTTCTTTTTCAATAGCCAGTTTTATTAAAATACATTTTTTAATTTTTGGGTACTATGGGACGTGATTTGTACTTTACTAAGTTGCAGCTACCGCTTCAACTGAGATGTATTCCATCCATAATTTCCTAGTTCCAAAACTACTTATTATATTCAACTACAGCTTACTACACTTGATGAGAATCGTAAGTGAAGTACCTCCTGCTGTATAAGCAAAAGTTGGAATGAAACTACCTACTAGCTTTCAATTTGTAAATATTAAAGGACTTAAGGACTGTTTGTTTTTGCTTCTAGTGTGTTGAATTGAAACAAAATCTGTTAAATTAAAAGTTAATGTTAGCTTTCCATCCAGATAGTATTGTCGTCATGTCACTTACCATGGTAACCAAAAGGTGCCAAAAAAGGACGGTAATTTGCTTATTGGTAATTGATGATAAAAGACGGCATTAAGATAATAGTGGTTAATTAATAACTCACTGCTTACTGACGTATTACCGACACTGCTTTAAAGACAACGAAAAAAACCTCAATTTTTTGTTCTTAATGTTGTTCACCACTTTCGTCTAAGTTTTTGTTTTTTGTATTTTTTATTCATTTTACGAATTTTGCGAACAAACTGCTGTTTTATTCACTGAATTCTGTTTTTAAAAGGTGAAGGTTCTGTTTTATTTGCAGAGACAGCTGTGCTTTTTTTAGATGCTTTTTTTATTCTCATACATGAGCACCGTCTAACTTAATTTACTACTTAACGAACTGTTTTTCTTATAGTTCTTTTAGCAAAGGATGCATCAAACTTGATTAAATAATTCTTAATTTTTGGTAACATTTTGTCCTTTTATTTATTTTTTTATTTTTATTTTTTTCAGGGGGGGGGAGGCAGAGAGCTTTTCTAAACCGTGGTTTTAAAGCAAGTATGATTTTTTGATAAACCTCATAGGTAAAATATCTAGACACAATGCATGTGGAGAGAGGTGGAGAAAGCGAGGTCTCTTACAGGTAATAAGATGCCAACTCACATAAATTATTGGAAAGAAGCAAATATGTATTTTTCAACATCTGGTGGGGGGCAGGTTTTGAAATTCTTTAATTTTTTTTTTCAATGAAAGCACCAAAAACAGCCATTTTCAATTAAAATACCGGAAAAAATGTGTTTTTTCGGATTCATAGTAAATAATTAGTGACCAACGGGCAACAGTGTTCACATTAAACGTGTCGAGCTGTTTTTATGTTTAGTATTCTTGAAGGTTTATGAGGAGATTTATAGGAAAAGATCTTTTATAGACCCTAACTGAGCATATTAAAATACAATATTGATTGAGAGTAATAGAAAAGTCACCTTGAAAGCTTTAAGAGCGTATATTGTACACTCGGAAAACTAGTGAAGTTTTAAGAGGAAAATTATAGTTGCCCTTTTCTAGATAATTTCGGAGACCACACTGCCTTTCCATGACGATAAATAAAAGTTCAAATAGGGATAAAATCCTTTTAATAGACACATATTTACACATATTTATAAGTAGTTGGCTAAATATGTCACTCAGTTATATATTTCTGTATATAACTTATATAGGCCTAGTCAGTGAGTTGCACATATTTATAAGTAGTAGGTTAAGTATGTCACTGAGTTATATATTTCTGTATATAACTTATATAGGCCTAGTAAGTGAGTTATGTATATTTATAAGTAGTAGGTTAAATATGTCACTGAGTTATGGCCTTTGCAAAACAAAAGTGATCCGTTTATCTGGCCTCCCCCAGGCCATTCAGCGTGTCCCCAGTTGGCGATAGGGGAACGCTCTACAGATATGTAGGGTACCTCCATAGGAGGCACGGACCAAGGGGGGACCTTGTCCCTGGGGGTCCATAATAGAATCTGGGGCACCCTTGCCCGGGGTCATAAATACAGGTGGAGGAGGAAGAAGGCCCCTCAAATGTACACTCAAAAGGGCCCACTGGTTTGTCCACAAGTTCCATGAGTTGCAAACTTTCTCCCAGCAATTGGTTAAATTGCATGGTGATGCAGAACACCATCGTGGGAGGATCCTCTATAGGAGGACAACTGTGGCAGGACGTAAGATCCAGATCTATGGACAACGGCCTCTGCAAAGGGCTGCCTCGACCTTTTCAGGGTACCTGCAAGACTGGGGACCTTGCGGTCAACTCTATTCCCACTTGAGGAGTGGCGCCCCTCGAAGAAATTATAGCCTAGTAAACGACACAGCATTCGCACGGGATTCTGACTAATGGACAATTCTTCTGGGATTGGTATGTTTTGATGGGCGTCTTTGGGCTGAAAAACCTCTTCCTAGCTAATTTATCTATTACGGGTTGCCTCCCCGTAGTAGCATAATATTTGTAGGCATGAATATATAATGAGTCCGAGGTAATAGGCTTGATATTGTCTGTGCAGGATTTCGACTCTTGTTGATAGAAGAGCATCGCCAAGTGCTGAAAACCATGTTGTGACCAAGATGGGCCCAGGATGCACAAAGCCTCCATTCATGGAGGTCCCAGGGACTTCTTGCTGTCCGGTTCTAAGCCGGCTTAAGCACTTCGGTGTAGACTTGAGAAGATATGTGATCCCCGTCCTGCACTGGTATCCGGGATCATTGCTTTTCCTGAGGCGAAAAAAATTTCAATGATTTAAAGAACATGAAAATTGGAACTTGGAATGTTACGACATTAAAAAATGACTATCGTATCGACATTTTGACTGACGAATTCAGACGATTCGAACTGGATTTATTAGGAGTTTTATGACTAGAAAGTTCAGGGTATCAGTTATAGTAGTATACGCCCCTGTAGAACCGACTGATGGAGATACTAGTGACTCAGATGAATTTTACTTACAGTTACAGGAGCAAATAGACAAGGTCCCAGGTAGAAATATGATGTTATTACTGGGAGATTTTAACGCCCAGGTTGGTAGAAATAAGGATAGATGGTATCCCAGCTTAGGTAAATTTGGTGTAGGAAAAGAAAACAGTAATGGATACAGACTTTTGCAATTTTGTAGGTATAACAATCTAGTTATAACCAATACGGTGTTTGGTCATAAAATGGCTCATAAGCTAACATGGTATTCACGTGATGGTAAGACAGCAAACCTTATTGATTATGTTATAGTAAACCGAAGACTGGCAGGATCAATACAAGATACTAGGGTATATAGGAGTGCTGTTATTGATGTTAAAAGTAAAGATCACCATCTAGTAGTGTCAAGGGTTAATTTAAAGCTGAAATATCGGAAGGGTAATTACCTCCCGGGAAGTTATGATGTTAGTAGACTCCAGGATGAGAATTTGAGAGAAACTTTCCAGGAACAGTTGAATACTAAACTTGAGAGTTTAAAATTTGATAATGTGGAAGATAGTTGGAATAATTTTAGAAAAATAATTTGTGAAGTTGCTGAAGGTGTATTAGGGAAGAAAGCTAGAACTGCAGCTAAGAATATTAGTGAAAAAGCTTTATGTTTAAGAGAAAGGAGAAAGGACTTGTACAAGAATTATCTGAGTGATAGATCGCATGAAAACAAAAGAAATGTAAAGAAAGTGGAGAAAGCATTGAAATATGAACTAAGGAGGTGTGAAGTGGAGGCCATGGATAAAATTGCCGAGGATTTAGAAGATGCAGCTAGACGGCATAATAGTAAAATATTGTACTGGCACGTTAACAAATTGAGAGGTAGTAGTCAATCCGGACTTGTCCCAGTTAAAGATAGGAATGGGGTGGCAATTAGCGATAAGGAAAAAGCTAAAGCGAGATGGGCCGAACATTTTGAGAACTTGCTTAACCGAGATAGAGTTGCAGGAAAAAATATAGAGGAAAATGAAAAAGTTTGTGATACCTTGGATGTGAAGGAAGATTTGTTTTGTGAGGAGGAATTAGCAACAGTACTAAAAGGATTAAAGAATAATAAGACTCCAGGTGCTGATAGGGTAGTAAATGAGTTTCTTAAATATGGTGGCTCTGAGGTTCGAAATAAGTTATTGAAGATTATGAATATGATTTTTGAAAAAGGGGAAGTACCTAACGATTTTAGGAAAACCTTAATTAAGCCACTTTATAAGAAAGGTGATAAAAGTGAGTGTGGTAATTATCGAGGCATTAGTCTGGTCTCTGTAGGTAGCAAATTGCTTAGTAATATGATACTTTTTAGACTGAGAGATGCTGTAGACAAAGTTTTAAGAGAAGAGCAGTGCGGTTTTAGAAAAGGTAGAGGATGTGTTGACCAAATTTTCACTCTTAGGTTAATAATTGAGAAGTGCCTAAGTTTTCAAACACCTTTGGTCCTCAGTTTTATAGATTATGAGCAAGCGCTCGATTCTGTTGATAGAGGAGCTTCAGTAAAGGTTTTATCCTTGTATGGTATACCAGACAAATACATTAAAGTGATTATTGCTATGTACGAGAATAACACTGCTGCGGTTAAGGTAGGAAATGAGGTTAGCAGCTGGTTTTGTATTAAATCAGGAGTTAAGCAGGGTTGTGTTCTATCCCCCTTTATATGGATTATTTTGATGGACTTTGTTTTAAGGAGCACAAGAAAGGCAATGGGAGACCACGGAATCAAATGGGGAGGAAAAAGTCTCCTAGACTTGGATTATGCTGATGATTTAAGCATCCTAGATGAAAGTGTGAGCAAAATGAACGAAGTTTTAGAGGTTTTGCGAGTTCAGGGTGCTAGTATTGGTTTGAAAATTAATGTTAGGAAGACTAAGTCACTAAGGCTAGGAATAAGTGAAGATGAAAAGGTGACGTTGGGTAATGAAAAGATTGATCAGGTGGGCAGCTTCACTTACCTTGGTAGTATTATTAGTAAAGATGGTGGGAGCAGTGAAGATGTTAAAAATAGAATAGCCAAGGCTCAGGGTGTTTTTTCACAGTTAAAAAAAGTCTGGAAGAATAGGAAGATATGTCTGCAAACCAAGAATAGAATCTTAGAAGCTACAGTGATGACAGTGGTCAAATATGGCTCTGAAGCATGGACGCTCCGAAAAGCGGATGAAGATTTGCTAGATGTTTTCCAGAGAAATTGCTTAAGGATTGTTCTGGGTACCCGGCTGACTGACCGTATTTCAAACAATAGGCTATACGAAAAATGTGGTTCAATACCGCTTTCTAGGTCTATAATGAAAGAAAGGTTGAGGTGGTTAGGGCTTGTTTTGCGGATGAAGGATGACAGATTGCCAAAGATTGTTCTTTTCGGCCAACCATCTAGGGCTAAACGGAAAGCAGGTCGTCCCCGTCTGGGGTGGGAGGACGTCATTAAGAAAGATTTAAAGGAAATGGGAACTTCGTGGGCGGGTGTAAAAAGAGAGGCTTTGAATAGATTGGGGTGGAGGAGGAGCGTGCGTAGCTGTGTTGGCCTCAGGCGGCTTGGTGCTGCGATGAGTTGTTAGTAGTAGTAGTAGATGATGATAACAGTGATAGAAATTCACAAAAATACCAGATATTTCGGTCACATATACAGTGACCGTCATCAGTAGTAAAACTAAACTAAAACAATTTAAAACAAAAGTTTATATACTAATCAAATAACACTACATATTGTTTAAATCTCTAATTCTTTTCAAACCAAAGGCGGAAGCTATTCTCTTTGACCTTCTTGGATTCGGTTCATTAGCGTTCAATGATATAACATTTGGACCAAGGTCAACTACATTGGGTGAATTGAACTTTACTCTGTCAGATTTTAATAAATTATCCTAGATAGAGTTCAGCCCATATTCACCTGTATAAGTTTAAGAACGAATTGAAGTGCTTAAAGGATGAAGGAAAAATTACACCTCAACTCTATTACAAATGCCTGCCACGCAGTTCCTTGTGCCCTAAATTATATGGACTTCCCAAAATTCATAAGCCTAACCTACCATTACGACCAATTATGTCAAGAACAAGGTCACCAACTAGTGTTTTGAGCAAATGGTTAGTGTCAATCTGTAAACCACTTTTATCTACACAAATTTCGCATGTTAAGAATTCTTCGAATTTGGTTGAAAAACTGAAAAAAGTAGATATTTCTTCGAATTCTTTGCTTTCAAGTTTCGACATTGTATCAATGTACACAAATATTGATGTAGAAGCAGCCGAAACTCTTCTAGAAGGAAAGCTGTTAAGAAATTTGGATTTGATTAGTGGCAAAACAGATTTGGAAGTTTCTGTAATTATGTATTTAGTAAGGTTGTGCAATAAGTTCTCTTATTTTTTTCAATTTAGAGGGGAGTATTTCGAACAAATAAATGGTTTACCTATGGGGGCCCCTTTATCCCCTTTATTAGCTAATATTTTTGTGGAGAATATTGAAACAATTGCGTTAGATTCATATTTTTTAAAACATATTTTCTGGGGCCGGTATATGGATGACATTATTTCAGAATGGGATTATGGGGAGGAGGAATTAAAAGGATTTTGGGAACATCTTAATTGTTTGGGGGGGGGGATTTAAAGTTTACTGTTGAATTGGAAGAGAATGGGAAACTTCCTTTCCTTGATGTTCTTCTTTTGAAAAGTCAAAATAGTCTGGATTTTAAAATTTACAGAAAACCGACAAATAACAATAGATTTTCGTCTTATAGTTCCGGTCACGCTCGCCAAGTAAAAATTGGTTTGCTCATTTCTTTAACTGATCGGATGTTTAGTATTTGCTCTCCAAAATTTGTTGAGGAGGAGTTGTCTTTTCTAAGGAAAATACTAATAAGCAACATGTATCCAGAATGGTTAATTACCCAGACTTTTTCAAAAATAAGAAAAAGGTTTCTAGAGATTTCTAAGGAAGTCTTGGAGACAACTCAGGAGAAGGATGTTTTTTGTTCCTTACCATATGTACCCGGGCTAAGTGAAAAACTGAAAAGAATTTTACAAAGCAATGGTCTAAGGGTAGCTTTAAAGAGTAATAATACTTTGGGTAGTTTTCTAAATTCTGGGAAGGATCAAACTTCATTGGGGCAACAAAGTGGGGTTTATCAGATCCCATGTACTTGTGGAAGCTCATATGTGGGACGTACTAACCAGAGTTTGGAAATGAGATTATTACAACACAAAGATTCAATTTCTTCGGCTTTAAAGCAAGAAGATTTTAAGTCTGAAGATTTTACTTCAGCCCTTTCAGAACATATTATTAATTTTCCAGACCATTTTATTTTGTTCGAGAATGTCTCTTTTATTTCTAGGGATCGGGGTTTAAAGCAAAATTTTTGTGAAATTCTTCAAGAATATTGCTTTGAATCGGGATACAGGTGAATATGGGCTGAACTCTATCTATGATAATTTATTAAAATATGACAGAGTAAAGTTCAATTCACCCAATGTAGTTGACCTTTGTCCAAATGTTATATCATTGAACGCTAATGAACCGAATCCAAGAAGGTCAAAGAGAATAGCTTCCGCCTTTGCTTTGAAAAGAATTAGAGATTTAAACAATATGTAGTGTTATTTGATTTAGTATATAAACTTTTGTTTTAAATTGTTTTAGTTTAGTTTTACTACTGATGACGGTCACTGTATATGCGTCCGAAATATCTGGTATTTTTTTGAATTTCTATCACTGTTATCATCATCACTGTCTATTAAAAGGATTTTATCCCTATTTGAACTTTTATTTACCCTTTTCTAGACAAGAAATCTCTAACCGAGCAGGATCAATTGCATTCTTATCTTTGCTTTTAGAGTCCTTTCCTTTTACAGGTATTAACCAACCCCCATCTTTTCTTTTGCGATGAACCAACATCCGGCCTTGACTCATATATGGCTCAAAACATTGTAACAGTGCTTACTGATATGGCAAAAAAGGGTACCACTGTGATTTGTACCATACACCAGCCCTCTTCAGAGGTGTTTGCCCTGTTTGACAAGCTGCTCTTGATTGCAGAAGGAAGAGTTGCTTACATGGGACCAGTAAAAGACACTGTTTACTTTTTCCAATCGTAAGTATTTATCGTGCTAAGATTATCTGTAAATGAAGCGCGTTAAATGAATTTTAAAGTGGAACTCACTATTCTAAGACAGGCTTTGCAATTACACTTAAGCCCACTCGCTGCTATTCAACTGAACATGAAATTTGATTTAACTGATAAAACCAAAACCAGTTTTGTGTGCGAGGTGTGCCACTTAGACCTACTCCTGTTATTCAAACATTCTCTCTATTTTTCTTCTTTTTTAAAAGTGCCTCGGCCACACAATAACAGGTTTAATATATACCGCAGCTGCCCACACCTTTATTCGACTCACCTAGTTTTAAGACAGATCTTTAAAAAAGTTACTGTTAAACCCAATAAAAATTATTTTTAAACCCAATTCGACTGAACACAAAATTTAACTTAACTGATTAAGACATTGTCATGACGTGTACCTAAACATGCGATTTTTTGTTCAATTTTTTAATTTGGAGGCCACGTTCTGTCAACTTTTATAAGCCCTCCCCTGACTGAAGTTAAGATTCATGGTCGAATATAGGCTTTACTAACCTTAGAATCGGAATAGACTTGAGCTCCCCCCCCCAAAAAAAAAAAAATTATACTCGCATTATTGGGTAATTTGGATACACTTCGGAAACGCACTCCAAGTAATTTTTCCACTTTATCTGTTATCCAAGCGGTCATAATAAAAGGTAAAAGTTGAATTAAAAAGCAGCGCTATCTACAATATTTGTAATTTGTTGCCCTGGTGACCCATTTTCTTTAGTATTTGTAGTGCTTGGTTAAATGCATCAGAGAGGTTCAAGGGGAATAAATTATTTCACTGTCGCTATTTTGTTTAAGGCAACCGCAAATGATGCATCTGATGAAAAAATACGGTTAAATTTACCGTTCTTATTTTGAGACTATAATATATCAACGGTATCAATGTCAGGTCTAAAATGAAATAATTCTTAGGTAATATTTTAGGATTCAGAAAGTGTTAATTTGGAATATATACTAGCTTTTTTTTCATGGGAATCGAATAGATTTTTGAATGAACACGTTTCTTGAAACCATTAAAAAAAAAAAATCACTTTCTTCATCGCTTTGCAGGGAGAGAAATTCCCTCGGTAGCAGTACATATATTTTGCATAGCATACAGTAGTTTTAACGTGGAGTCTTGCACAAGTCAAATCTTCAAAAGCGAATTGAATAGTGTTAAACTAGTGTTAATTCAGAATAACCCTTAAATAGTTCTAGAAGAAATTTTCAGAGAGGTTAAAAATTCTGGGAATGATTCCAAACCCAAAATACCCATGGACTATTTCTAGTATGTTTATATTTTTCGTATGAGAGTTCAAAACAGGCAAGCATGAAGAGGTTGGCCTGGGTTGTCTCCAGGGTCAAAGAAAAAATCACAAGGAAATTTCAAAATTACCGCATTGAAAAATGAATATCTTTTCTTTATGTCTAGGGTACCGAGCTTCAGTCTAGTGATTTGCTTTAAAATAGATTCATCGGTAAAATATTATCTAATTGGCCTAGAAAAGGCTGTAAAGCTGTTATTGATTATTATGTTGAGTAAGTTGCGTTGTTCAATGCAAAAACAGATAATAGATTAAAATAAAATGTATTCTGCCTTTGACAGAATACTTAGTCAGGGTATTATGAAAACGTATATTATGGATAAACAGAAGAGATAAAGACTGTACTTAACTGTAATACTTTCCCTACAGCAAAAGTTTAGAGCAATTACAGTTTCAAGTTATGCAATTATAATAGTAAATTACTAGCCAATAGCAAGTATCGATCTATAATGGTATATGATAGACAAATATTAATATATATAAGAGTATATAATCATGGTTAGTCTGTAAATAATTGTAATAAACTAAATGAAATAACTTAGTTTATAAATATAAATAACTTTACTCTCCTTGGTGGTATTGTTGGGAAGATGGTGAGTGCATCAAGGATGTAAAAAATAGAATTGCCAAGGCCCATGTTTTTTTTACAGTTGAAGAAAGTGGAAAAATCGGAAGATCAGTCAGTGAATAAAGAATCCTAGATAAAAAAGCTGTACGAAAAGTTTAGTTCCATCCGACTTTCTACGGCTGTAATACTAGGAAGGTTGACACGCTTTGCGGACGAAGGATGGTAGATATTCTTGATGAAGGATGGATGTATGAAGGAGTGTTCTTTTTGGCCCTCCATCTGGGGCCAAGGAAAGAGCAGGTCGTTCCCGAATAAAATGGGAAGAAATCATAAAGAAGGATTTAAAAGAAATTGGATTTTTGCCGGAGGGGATAAAGAGCCAAGCTTGCTTGATGAAGGATGGATGTATGAAGGAGTGTTCTTTTTGGCCCTCCATCTGGGGCCAAGGAAAGAGCAGGTCGTTCCCGAATAAAATGGAAAGAAATCATAAAGAAGGATTTAAAAGAAATTAGATTTTCGCCAGAGGAGATAAAGAGCCAAGCTTTGTATATATTGATGTGGAAGAGGAGTGTGCGCATCTGTATTAACTTCAGACGGCTTGGTGCTGCAGTGAGTTTTTAATGGTAGTAGAGAAAATGATATGTAAATCTTGCTGATGCACATATTATTGTTTGCTCATGTACATCTTACTTTCGGCTATTATTCACGTTCTTGAATTTAAAAATAAAAACAGAAGTTAATCTTAGTTCAGAAAAGAAATGCTAAATCACTTGTTTGGTCTGAACCATCAGGCTATTGATCTTCAATTTGCATTGTAAATCCAGTGAATCAGGCCAGTAGACCCACGAATTCAGATTTAGGGTCAGTGTTTAGATCAGTCTTCTCGCAAAAGGGTCGCAGGAATCTCAGTTGTTTTTTTCCTAAGAAGATTGGTGATATAATGTCCTGTATTGACATTGTATTCAAATACTTATGTAATGAGTGAATTTAAAAAACGAAAATGGACCGGTATCAGCAACTAGTGTCGATAAGTATCAAAGGGATAAACGACTATTAAGAAAATATGGACAAAAGGAAAACCGAATAAGACGCTGAACAGTGCTTAGAACATTTCTTGGAGCTTTGGCACAAAAATTCTAATAGAAAATGGTAATGCTAGTTTTTAAGAAGAGTGGCATTTTGTGTTGGCAGCCAAATTTCACCTCGATCAGTGGAAAAAGGTTTTCAACTATTTGTTTTTTTCGATCAGTTTATAGATTCACTTCTTCGGCAAGGGAAATTCTCTTTAAAATGATTTAGAGCTTCCTGTTTATACACTGGGGGTGGGGGAGTACAGTTTTTACATTTCTGTAATTTATCTGTATAAAATAAATAGATACATTTCCAAAATTGTAGGAAGATTTCATAGAATTTCGCCCTTTTAGAAATACCACCAGAATTTCACATAACAATTTCTCTTGGTTGTTTTCGCTTATTTAATGTCTTAAATGACAACTCTGCTTTAGTAACCGCCTCGTTCTAGCGTAAATCGCCAACAGCAGTAAACGTTGAGTTATAATTTGTCGCAAAAACAATAAATTTTTGTACGCACTTTTATCTTGTAGTTGATTCCTTGCTGAAAAATATTGGATAAAAGGTTTAATCTGCTACGGCTATTGTAACTTAAACAGAATCTCATAAAACAATCTATCGAGGTAAAACGTAACCTAAGCTATTTAATAGCTTTTGGTTCCTGAAGCTACATATATAGGCCGTAGCAGAAAAGCATAAATGGGCAACGGTGGACTTTCAACTCAGAAGGACCAGTAAGCAAATACACAAGACGGTATTGGCACATAATTTTGGCATATAATTTGGACCACTTTTGAGCCGATTGAGAGTATTTAGCTTACCCTCCCCTTAAATGGTGTCTTGGCTTACGAAATAAAAGTATTTTTGCAGTTGGAGTCTGGGAAATAAAATTCAACATAGAATTAACAACTACTCTGTTTTTGGGGATCTAGTTTGTCTCCGATTCGTTTCGGATTGACAACTGTGACTTAGAAGCAAAAACTAAATTATTTTCAGTCGCTTAAAATTTGAGTGACCATTTTCAGTAGAAAGTGTAGAACAAACTTTTCTTTTATAAAAAGCACCTTTTCTGAAGAAAAAACCCCCCCACCAAAAAATTGCATATTTTTATAAATAATCTCCGGTAACGGCAATCCTGCTTCAGGCTAATGCCGTTCCAGAAAAAACTCCGATAATTTAACTTTTGTTACTTGATATTTGTCATTTTTCTTATAATTCGCCTATTTAAACAACATTGTGCTCTTCCCTCCTGAATTTTTTCCACGAAGAAATAACTTCTTACGCTCATACCTGATTGAAACTTATCTATATCTTCGATTTTCATTACCAGTATAGTAAGCTTAATTGTGCCTTATATATTTTAGATGCGGTTTAATTTGCCCCCCAAACTACAATCCAGCAGATTTTTTTGTACACTCTCTGGCAACTATTCCTGGTAAAGAATTAGAATCTCATGACAAAATTACTGTGTTATGCGATAAATTCGATACAACTATAAGCAAGTCACTCCATCACTATACTGAAGATTCGGATTTGTTGATGCCTGAGAAAAAGTCGCCATACAAAGCACATTGGCTTCAGCAATTTTTAGCTGTACTATGGAGATGCAGTATTACTATTTTAAGAGCACCCCAAGCCCTGCGAGTTCAGGTCATGCAAACTATTGTAAGATATTTTCAGATTCAGATTATTCTTTTTTTTGGGGGGGAGCTATTTTTAAGTTGGAAAATAGATTTTTATGTCATAAAGCAAAATCATGATTACATAGAATTTTTACGTAAAACTATCGCCAATTAAATAATTATTAATTACATATTAATTATTGCTTCCATCTCTAGTTTCAGGGAGTAACCATATATTTATTCTCAATTAAGATTTAAACTTTCTACACTGAATTTGTAAAAGCCTTTAGATTTTCCCTGCTACCCACAGTTTTTCGAAGGAAACTTTTTCTTCGAGGGGCTTTGTAAATTTTATCTCATGGAATGGGTAAGGTTTACTGCCCCAGGAAAGTTTGCGAATTGAAATTTCTATGCTGAATTCAAGAATATATATTTTTTTTTTGAATTCCCTCAGTTTCTCTGAAAGAGTAATTTATCTGAATTTGGGGTGTTTGGGACGCAAAAATCAATACCCAAAATCCGTTAGAGCTTGAAAAATCAAGTTACATTTTAAATATTTTTAACAGATGCAAAATACGACCTTTTGCAAATAAGAAAAAAAACAAAAGATTTTAAGCTAGTTTAAGCAGTATTTAAGGATGCTGATACATTTTCAAATTCAGTGTAAAAAATTGTGTTAAAATAATACAAGTTCATTTAGGGTTTGTTTATCAGTATTAATTTAACAGGGTTTATGTAGATTTTTTGCCCTCTTGATTCAAAAGAATACCGTTTTGGGTATTTTCTTTGACAAAATCGATAATAATTGCTTTCCCCTTCAACCCTATATTTTGAAAACCCTTCACTGAAAAAACATAAAAAAAAATTCATCATGGGGAAAGCTCTTCAACAGATGACCATTTTCATCAGAGGCAACGGTATAGCGTTGCCTCTGATGAGTTCACTTTGACCGAGGACCTTACATTACAGATGACCTTTTTCTTTTTACTATATTTTACGGAGTATGTATAGAGGTCTGTGAGCGGTCTGCCAAAATTATTCCACCTATTAAAACAAGTCTGCATACTTACAAACAGTATCTAATTAAACCATTGTGCTAGGTTTGCCTAGCCAATTTGGAACCACGTGGCTATAGCAATTGAAAATCCGGTGTTTTATACAGAACTAATATTTTAAGAACAGCAAGTAGCCTGAAAAGTCTGTTTTGGGATTTTGTCTTAGTAATATCCCAGAAAAACAGAGAATTTGCTTGTAAATAGTAACTAAAAAATTATGTTAAAGCTTTACTACGAAGTGTGTTTTTTAAGTAAGGTCCGTTTGAAGATAAGTACATAATTGAAAATTATTTCAAAAAGTTAATTCATTTTCAGAAAGTAAGTACTTCACTCTACTTAACGGCATAGTTGCCAAGTTTGTTCAAACGCTTTTCATACCTCTCAACTAATTTTAAAGTTACCTCTTCAGGAAAACTTGCCGCCTCCTCCGATAGTCAAGAATTCACTGCCGTTTTACGTCATCATCATTATTGTAACAGTTGCCACTAAGATGTTTCTTGAGGTGAAGAAACAGATGATTCTCGGGGTAAGATCAGGACCTTAGGGCGGGTGGTCTAAAACATCCCAGCCCAAACTGGCCAACATATTGTGGGTCTGACCTGCAGTGCGAGGTCTTGCATTGTCATGAAGAAGGTCAATTCCCTTTGTCTGCATGCCAAGTTTTTTTGTTTTTTTTTTAATCCCTGCGGAGCTTTCTGAGGGTTCGTTAGTATGCTTCTGCATTGACAGTGGTTCCTCGTTGCATGAAGTCGACCAACAAAACACCATGCCTATTTCAAAACACCGACGCCATGATTTTGCAGTGGGAGAGAGTCTGTTTGGCCTTCAACTTTACAGGGGAGTGTGTGTGTGTGTTTTCATTCCATGTTATGTTTCCTCGATTTGTAAGTGATATGCGAAACCCATGTTTCGTGTCCAGTTCAACCGGTTGCCACCTCAGTGGCAACCAATACAATGGTAACGACGATGTAAAAACGGCAGTCAACTCTTGGTTATTTGAGCAGGTAGCAGTTTTTTATGAAGAGGCTACTTTAAAATTAGTTGAGAGGCATGATAAGTGTTTGAAAAAGCTTGGGAACTATGCCAAAAAATAGAGTAGAGCATGTACCTTCTGAAAATAAATTTACTTTTAGAAATAATCTTTCGTTGTGTACTTTAGGCTTAAAACACCCCTCGTATTAGTCTTACAAATTCTATATACTATTTATATACTTACTCTGTACTAATTCTATACAAATACTCGTAGTTTATCCTTTATTTCCGTGAATCGTCACTATTGTCAAATGGTCGTATCTGACATTTTCATTTTACTGAAGATAATTGCCCATAACTGTGTGCTATGCCGTCCTCAAAAGGACGATCATCAAGCAAATGTAGATCTGGAGGATGAAAGTACGAGCGAAAACAATTTTGAGTTTTAGTGTTCGGGGTTTTGTATTCAAAAATGTTGATCTAATAGAATATCTGTTTTTGTTTAGAGCCGATGAACAAAACTTGGTTTATGAGGTTTCCGATTTACCGGGAAGATTTTATTCTGTTTTTTCTATGTATTTAAAATACATAGATTTTACCTTCAGCTCTAAAACTGATTTGTGATTAATCTGATTACAAGAGCAACTTTTGTCCTTCTACAGGATTTTTAGTTTTTTGTTTTATTACCTACAGGCTATATCCTGCATTGTGACTACAGTCTTTCAAGGACAAGACTTGAATGAGCAGGGAATTCAAAACATCAACGGAGCCATCTTTATGTTTGTTATTAACCAAAGCTTTTCAAATGTTTTCGCTGTCGTAAACGTAAGTTTTGTTATTATTTTCAGATGCCAAAGAATTCTTTATGTAATTCCTGAGACTATTCACCCACGTCCGTTTCGACCTACTTTTGCTAATGCTGCAGCAAAATTGATCGGTGGTTGATTTATGGCACCTAAGATAAATATTTTATCAAACAGTCCCTCTAGATTTCAGCATGTGAAATTCTTCTAATTAGGGCTACTTCTCACATAATAACTAGAAATTATAGGTCATTTTTGTAGTCTTGATCTAGCTTAATCTAGGGTGTCTTGTCTCTTGGCGTTAGCCAGCTTTTCATTATGTACATGCTGATTAGAACTGACCTGCGCTTTTCCTAAAGACTGTAATATGTCACCCGGTCATTAGATTTTACTTTAAATTAAATAAAAAACATATTTTTAAACCGAGACTAGTGGGAAGTATTAAAACTTAAAACGAACAGAAACTATTCCTTATATAAGAGAGGTTGCCCCTTTCTCAACCCTCGCTCTTTATGCTAAAGTCTTAGTTCTTTGCGCTAAAGTTCTTTAAAAATAAATATCGTTCAAACTCAAAACCCCTTGTGTCTGAGCAGTCTTTCCTGCAGAATTGTGACAAGAAGTCGAACTTCAGCGTAAAGGGTGTGGGTTGAGGAAGGGGCAGCCGCCCACATAAAAGGAATAATGTCTGTTAGTTTTAAGTTTTAGCGCTGCTCCTTACTTCCAGTTGAAAAAAAAACTCTTGTTTTTCGGCTGAATAAATACCACCCCTGTTTACATTTTTCCTAGAAGCTTTCCTCCCCTTGGAAAATTCTCCTTGCGGGAAATCCCCCCTCCTCCGCACATAAATTTTCCTTTTGCCAAAAAATTACAACTCTTTCCCCGAGGACTATGGGGTTCATATCATACCTATAGGTACAGTTATTAGATCTTTCTATTGTGCTGTGTCAATGACTATCTCAAAATTTTGATTGGATGTCCTTGGGCAAGAACGCGCGTGGGAGGGAGTCTAATTGCCCTCCAGTATTTTTGTTCACTTATAAAGGGCACTAGAAATATTTGATTTCCATTTGAATGAGCCCTCTCCTGATCTTATAGTACAATTGGTTCGAATATATCACCCCAGTAAAAAAAAATAAATAAAAGCACATCCGTTATCTTTCCGGTAGAAAAATACTAAATTCCACATTTTTTTAGATAGGAACCTCTGCAGTTGGGTTTTCTAATATGCTGAATCTGATGATGTAATTTTCATTGAAATTGAAAGTTTTTTTTTGTGTGGGAGAAGAAGAGAGAGAGAGAGAGAGAGAGAGACTTTACTAACATAAAATAGTAATAATTAACTACTTAAATACACAAAAAAATACTCATTTATACTTACACTTTTGCCATCTACATTATATAACTGTAGAGTAATTCCTTTACCCATACATACTAAAAAAATTCCTTTAACCAGAAACACAAACCCAGATAATTCCTTATTAAGTTTAATATCTTCAGGCACTTCTAACCAACATTTAGGTCCAATATGCCTAAATGAAAGCGTGGATCGCATAGACGGAGCAAAAGGTGTATGGACGTTCTGAGCTTGTCCATTTGAATAGTTATGGACCTGGTTTCCTATTTGAAAAATAAAATAAAAGCAAGGTCCTAGATTGCAATTCATAGTTCGATACATTAGTTTTACACTACTGTAAAAGAATAAATGAAACACTAGTACCACTCTAAATTTTACATACATTTCTCTGACTGAAACACGGCTGTGGACACGACATAAAATCCGCATAGGAGAATTTTGCAAGACAGGAAGAGGACGAAGGTAGAGAGAAAATGGATTTGACCAAACAGCACAACAATAAAAAAGATACGGATGTACAAGAGAGAAATAGAGCATACGAATAATCTCAACTGGAAATATATTTTGCAACTTCCGCAGCATTCCAACATTACGGGAAACCTTAGCGCTAATAGCCTCAACATGTTTCCTAAAAGACAACGTTTCATCTGTATACACTCCTAAGTACTTGACCTCAGCATTCGTGGGAACAATAACCTCAACTATAGTTAGACCCTGAGCCTACGGATAATAATTCTTGGAATACATAATACATAGGTACTATATAATAATAATAATAATAATAACTTATTTATGCCCTCTATACATACATGAATGTACGCAGAGAAGTATAAGAAATAAATGAAAAGAAAACTGAAAAATACAAAATTACACTTCTAACGAAAAGGACGACAATAAGCAGCTCATAATACTCAATAACTCATGAATATATAATAAATAACTTATTATAGCTCACTAATGCATAACACTAAAAATACTCATAAAACATAACGCATAAACACTCATAATACAAAACGCATAAATAGCTGTTTTATTAAAGCAATGGCGACAAAACTATTTTTCCATTAAACGAGAAAATTAAGGGGAAAATTTATTCTATATTCTTTAGGTCGTCTAAGAAATCAGTCGTATTGTTGATCCATTTTAACAATAATATCAAATATTCCGAATTTTCGTATAATATACCTATTTTTGAACCATAATGGAACTCCAAGAAAATATTTACAAAACCGAAAAAATAGACGCGGATGCGCTTTTATCACTTTTACTTAACAACGTCAAGAATGGAACCCTGAAAAATAGAATAGGTGGAAACATTGAATTGTAAATTATAGCAAGTGTTGGTTTATCAAAACGACCTTTCACCCTGACAAGCAGGGCATAAGTTTTCCCAGTACAGACGATAACACCAACTCCCATGTATTTTTAATTGTTGGGCCAAAAGGCAAGTCAAGGCATTTAATATAATCATTATTAAAGATATTAAGTGACACCACCCTAATTGAATGATGCTGAAAATCACTGTTATTATTGGCGACTAGGAATTCTGTTTTAGTAGGTTCAATCTCTAATCCTATTTCCCGTAGATGTGAATATAATATGTTAATTTCATTCTGTATTGATATTACATTATCCGAAAATAACAAAATATCATCAGCATACGACAAGGGGCTAATGTCGATACCGTCGATCACATATGGGGGTAGGTACCGTGTGTCTGTTCTAATTGCGTTATTAAATACGACGGGGCTAAGAACTGACCCTTGTTTTACTCCACGACGTAAAGAAATTCGGTCTGAAAGTTGCCCTGTGGAAACAATTCTCACAGATGAACTACCATACCAACCCGTCAAACACTGGCTTATAAATGGGTTCACTCCACTATACAACAATGATAAAAAAGCATGGTTATGCAACATACTATCAAACGCTTTTGAAATATCAACTCCGCACACAAATAGTTGTTTTTTATAGTTATGATGGGGTTCCAATATTTCTAGAAATATTGCGTTTGCATTTTGAACCCCTACACCACTTCGAAAACCTAACTGATGGTCCCCCACATCACATTTTGTTGATAAATATGGAAGTAAAATATTTTCAAATAATTTACTAATGACAGAACAAAGTGCTATAGGTCTATATGATGAACAATATGAAGGATCCTTGCCCTTCTTGCGTATAAAAACTACTTTACCTTCTCCCATCAAAGAAGGGACATAATGCTGGATTACTATGACTTGATATAATAACGTAAGATGTTCTAGTAGTTTTGTAGTACCATACAAAAGGTGCTCTGATAACAAACCATCTGGACCTGGGGCCTTCCCACATTTTAGTGATCTAATTTTAATCAAAACCGAATATGGAGAAAATGTATTAATAATACATAAGGTACTTATATAATACATAAGTACCTATATATTTTCACAGAGATTTTGAGAATTTATTTTCAAATTTACACTTCCTGGCTACACGTTTTTGCAATATGACCAAATTGGCCTAGTGTTTTACACCTTTCAATTTTCTGTTTTTTATATTACATTAGAGAGGTTTCCTACTTTAGTTAGTAAGACAAGAAAGTTAAAACCAAATCTTCAAAAAATCAGTCTGAATAATTTAATCTGAATCAAAGAAAGAGAGAAGGAAAAGACGAACAAAGCCGTCAATAAACTTTAAAGTTTTTATTATAATCGATTGTTGCTTATTATCATTTTTTTAAGTCAAAAGAATGGTTTACTTGAGCTTGTCACATAGAACAACAGAAATTCAATACACATGAGATATAGATTGACCAATAACAACCTTCAAGCTCAAATAGCTACAAAAGAAAGGTCATTTATTCGCTCATTTTAAAGGTCATTTAAAGGTCAGTTCCATGTTATTCGCTCATTAAATCGATAAAAATTCGAATTTTTTTAGGTCTCCTCCCTAGCTCCCTTCATTCAGAGAATCCTAATAATAACCCTTTGATATTATAATTTTATCATAGTTACCGTTAATGATACCAAATTAAACTAACTTGTTGTAAAATATGTTTTATATTAAATTAGATACAGCTATTGCAAGGCAGGACCTCTGCTCCTTAAAAAAAAAAAAAAAAAAAAAAAAAAAAAAAAAAAAAAAAAAAAAAAAAAAAAAAAAAAAAAAAAAATTACCAAATGCAGTAAGATAACGCCATATGTCTCAATTCAATAATTAATCTCCTATTTATAGGTATTTACGGAGGAAATTAGTGTATTTTTGCACGAACATGACAATGGTATGTATAGAACAGACGTGTACTTTTTGGCCAAGACAATGTCGGACCTACCTCGTTTCATTATTTTGCCCGTTTTGTTCTTAATGCTTCCTTATTATGCAATTGGATTAAATCCAAGCATCGACAGATTCATTATGGCTGCAGGGATATGCATTTTAGTGGCTTTGTGTGCAACCTCTTACGGTGAGAATTTTTTTTTTTAGATAGCCTATACTTCGTAAAAAAAAGTAAAATGTTTCATAATAGCTAACTAAATTTTTCAGGTATTTTTTTATTTCTGCAGATGAAATGGCAAAGAAAAATAACAAAAGTAAAAGAATCTGGCCCAAGGCCAGTGGAAGACGCGGAAAAACGTACCGTAGTTATTTTGCCTGCATAATCAACAAGGTGACTTTAGCGCCAAGGAGGAAGAGAAAATAGGATCTAAAGCAGCGGGAAAGTATAGGCCTACACCATGTTAAATTAAAAGAAAAAAGCGAAGAAAGAAGACAAAAGCTGAAAATTAGGCAATATAATTAAAATAAGGATAAAAGATAAAGAAATTATTACCACTACAGGGTTGATCCTGTACAATCCTGGAAATTTTCAGTTTCATATACACAGTAATATTACTCTTTATTCCCGTTGAAAAATATCTTTTTAATAAAAAAAACTGTCGAAACTTTTAACACTTAAGATGCTTTGTCTAGTCCTCTTAAACTCAGAATTATCCTTCTTCTTCCGAGCTAGCGTTTCATGTTAACTTGGCGTATTTTCGTGAGCCGGAAGGGATACGAGGATGTCAATCATTTTAAAACAGTGTATTCCTGTCCCGATTTCAATTCTCATTACGAGTCATTTAAACCAATCTAAGAGAGGGGGCCCCTCACCCCCTATACCCCGCAAGTGCGATGTCATAAATCCTTGGTGGGTCGTAATTTTTATGCAATTGAGAATAAACGTGTCATACAATAATGAAATCAAACTATTCAGAAATTTCCTCATTAAACTAAACAGTATCATTTTACGTATTTAAAACAACAGAAAAAAACTTGGTCGTGCACAACTCTGGCAACTATGCAATGCTTTATTACCGCTAGCATTAATAGGCAATTGATCAATAATTACATTTCATTTTGTAAGTTTCGCATATAGGGTTAGGGATGAATGTGCAACCATGCTTGTGCCACGGGTATATAATTAGCTTAACTGTAGCTCTAAATCAATTGCTTCAGAATTTTCCCCTGATAGAATGTCAGCCCCATTTGGGCAAAACTGTTGTATTGCAGCAACAAGTGGCATAAACCAGCCCTTTTCTGTGGTGTAGTGTCATTTCCGCACGCCAGCATGGCCTATAAAGCTGAGAGATCAATTAAGTAACAAGTTAATTTTGATGATGCTGGGCCGATTTGGTTCCTTGGAATTTTCATGCGGCAATAATTTGGTCCTGTTTGGGCCAACATTCCTGTTCGTGCAACAATATGGTCCAAATTCGCTCTTTGATATGGCTAATTTCATTTATTACTTCAGAAAGGCATCAATGTCTTGAATTTCATGAAATATGTAAACAATATATCATGAGAAAAAGAAACACAAAATAAACGTGAATCCATTTTCCTCCTTCCTAGGAAAATTCTTAAATTCCATGTTTTATTTGATAGCAGCTTGTAATCTTTCTTTTTGAGTTCTTAGAAATGTTGAATTTCATGGTGTATTTTTCATTTAGAAATCCGTCCTTGTCTTGTTTTTTTTCTCCCTTTTCTGAAATTGTATGAATTCGGTTGTTTTTACGTTTAGGGTTAAACTATAAATTAATAAATTTTGACATTCATAATTAGGATGAAAACAAAGTTCTAAAACAAATTCCATTTATTATGATCAAAATTCGGCCCTATAGAGTATTGGAGACTGCCACTCCACTTGATCCCGCTATTTACGCTCAACTTTCATTTTTGCATAACAATATCCTGAGTATTCTGTTCATCCCATAAAAAGTGCACCACTTAAAATTTTTTTATGGTGACGGGGCTTGAATATATATATATAAAAAAAAAAATGAATTTAAGGATGATAATTTATAATTCTTTCAAGGGAGATTCTTCGTACAAATGTTGTTCTTACGGCAGCAGCATTAGCAGCCTCTCCCCTGTCCCCTTTTTATGTAGTTAAGCACATAAATGTAACTTTTAGCGCTAAACTAAAAAAAGTACCACAATAAAAGAGGATTCTTTCACCCTTCAGCAACCCTTTTGCAGGCTTATCCCGAATACAATCTTCAGAGTAAATGAGGATTGGGTGAAAATTCCCTCACCCTTTCCTCCATGTGTATCTGAAGGACCCCCGCTAATATCTGGACAAAGTGGGCCTAAAATAAATTTGTTGAGGCTTTAGCTCCCTCTCAAGTGAGTCAGCTCAGTCGAATAAAGCTGAAAAATAACTATGGATTGTATTCATATATTAATTTTTTTGATCTGTTTCCAAAAAAGCAGTTTAAAAAAGTAGTAAAAAGCTACGTTTATTCAGAAATAAAGCAAAGAAATAAAGCAAAATCAAAAATAAAAGCAAAACCAGAAATAAAGCAAAATCAAAATTCGTATTTTAATCGAACAGAAATGACTTGGTTTCATTGAATCAATGAAACCAAAAACGAAGTGAAATTATGATGCAACAATCAACTCAAACTTCAAAGGAACGGAATTTACCACAAATAGGAGAGCTAACGCCTCAAAAGGCTAAATAGTGTAGTAAAAATACGGTTTGGCCTCAGGGAAATTGCAACATAATTTTTTTCTACACCAAAATGTTCAGATAAATCAGTTGCTTTACTTAGAAAAAGTCCACCAAAATCCCTCTTGAATAAGTGTCCCAAATTTGCTCTTGAAGGGGGAAAATGAGGGGGGGGGGACCTTTTTTGTGTTTATAAATGTTTTGGGGTTTAAATAGTAGTTTTCTGTCAAATCAATCATGACAAATCCAAATAAGACGTTAGAAGTCCAGTTTTCCGGATCAGGGTATCAATTTTCACTTTCATGGAATGGGGGAGGGTTGGGTTAAGTACGCAGATCATTATTTGACGGATTCCTGTGAGGAAAGGATCATTTTATATCAAATAGAGTAGTGTATTGCCAAATATGAGGTCAAAAAGTAGTTTTTTTTTACTATTTATCTGATTTCCACCTCTGAGGGCCCTGTAATATGAGGGGTTGATAAGTACAACTTCTTGAAAACTAATTCTTTAATCGAGGTCAAAACTTCAGATAAATTAGTTAAGAAAAGGAACGTTGAGAACTCAGGTAAATTGATCACAAAAAAAAATTTTTATTTTAAAGCACAACCTATAGCTAATTCTTCTTCCTATTCGTGTTCATTACCTTTCTCATCTGGCCTTGCTGCAGCGTTAGCACCTAACGCCCCTTTGCACTCCCTGCAGGTAAAGCTGCAGGATAAACTGTTCCCACGGCAGCTCCATCTGAGAGACTCCCACCCGCTGGTGCACTAGCATCGCACCATCTTCAGTAGATTTTCTGGTGTTGGTGAGGCAGCTGTCATATTGGGAAGATATATATTCCATCACGAAGAGAGGTGCCAGCCCCACTCTTCGGTCTTTAATGAATTGGATGTGTCTTCCCTCTTCATTTGCAAATAGCACCTGTAAAAGTGATTCTTTGCGGCAGCCAAAGTTGATGGAAGCCGCTCTGCCTGAACGAAAGAGTTTGAACTTGCAACCCGCATAGTAAATAACCGCGCCTGGACATCCTTCAGGGTCTTCTCATTACTTTTACCATTGTATATGCGCAGCAAAGTTTTCTCTCCAACTTCAGTGATTTCCTGGTGGTTGAATCCTGGTATCATGAAGATCTTGCAGGTATTCTTAAAAATACCATCTTTAAGTGGCAAGAAAATAACTGCTACTTTCCCTACGCCGTGAATTCTAGATGTTGTATCGCAGCCAGGAATTGCGTGACAAAAGAGTCGATTTTCTGCTGCTTCAGTTCCTATTTTGTTCTTGATCCTTTTTACGTCATATACTCTTTGGTTATTTTTATGCGTGTCTATTTGCATAAAGATATCACATGCATCAAGCTTGGCATGGTACAGCAGAAGGAGTAACAGGTCGGTATTATTCTGAATCAAAGTGGTGGACAAAGTTTCGGTACAACTAACTGCAGTTTGTATAACTAAGACATCGACATCATCCTTAGCATGTAGAACTTGACATCCTGAGTTTCCCAGCCTCTCAGTAAGTAGGTCGATGAAGCGTTCTTTATTTTTGGGATTTCTCAGAAACTCCTCCATACTTTTGACGATCTTCATGTTAGGAACGAATTCAATTTTTGGACATGACAAACCTTTGGTTCTCTTCAGCTGTGTGCAATTTTTCGTCATTGGTGTGTCAGTGTAAGAATTTAAATTACCACTGCCGGGCTGAAATGTCTTTTTATATAATCTACGTAATATTCTGTCATATTATAGCATATGGATCCGGCAATCTACGGTATTTTGTGGACTAGCCAGCCCCCGTCCAAAACTCTCTGGGAGGTTGGCAATGTCACTGGACCATCGATCCCCTCAATTTTCATCAGTGCATTTATTAGAGATGCTTTGTTAGCTGTACTCATCACATCGAACGACCTAAAGAGCAATGGTGGAAAAACAAACAGCTCGAACGACAGAACATCGTTCAATTCAGAACCACTGGTGCTAGCCGCTGCGGTTAAACGTTTGACGATTAGAGCCGGTTTGACAATTTCCTTCTTTCTATCTATCACCGCAGATAGTTTCTCAGCTATGGTTTTAGCTTTCTCCTTTCTTCTGAAAATATATTTCTCAATTTCTTTTGCTTCCATTTCCTTCGGAATCTTTTCTCCCACAGATTTGGCATCGGATTCATTTACAGGTGATGAAGCGCGGACACCAGTAGCCAACTTCAACAGCTGTGAATCCTGCCTGAAGAGTTCTTGGGGCTCAATGTATCAAACTATCTTCTATATATCCACCAGATCTCTAGCTTTCCTTGAAGATATCGTTTTTGTGTGATTTTCAATTGTCAAATCTGCAAGGCCATTCAGGTTCTGCATGCGTTCGTTAACGAGAACCAAAGTAGGTACTAGAAGATTTGCAAAATATCTGTTACAATTCAGTCATGCCTCTACTTCTCGTCAGACTACCACTCATTGTCATACTTCTCATTGATGTTCATTCGATCCCAAAATCAGAAGAAAGTGCCGCCCAGTAGTTTTGAATTCTCTAGATGAATAGATATTTCTGTAAAATTCTGTACTGTTCTGGCTTGTCTTTCCTCAACTGACAAATTGACTGCACGGACCGCCAAGTAGAGTTCGTGTAATGTTTGTGGCCGGAAGCAGCACAGTAAGGAAATATTTATAACACAGACTGAAGATAAAGCTCAGAATTGCCACTTCGTTCAGCCCTATGGTTCTTTCTCAAGATTCCAAGCAAGTCGAGATACTGAAACCAAAGATTCGGATAATCGATCATTTACACTATGAAATATTTCAGGGATTAGCTCTGCTGCTACGACACATGTGCTTCGTCAATTGTATCTCCCTGAAGGAGTGACTCGTACTCATGTTTTGTCTTTTCATGGGGATCTGGTAGCATGATAGCATGCCATCAACAACTCTGCTATTTAGTTCTGATGATAAAAGATTCACATAAAGGGTTATCCCAACAGAACATGGCCTTGCACTGCACGAGATACAGATTTGCCTTGTAACATACTTCGCCCAGTGTTGGCGCGTATACTTGACTTATGATTTCCAAAAGTACCGAGTCAGCCATAAAGAAGGCAATGACTTCTAGGAAACTTTTGGGCGTGTGAAATGACTGGGCGCCGAAAACCCTAGTTATACCTCTGCTTAATGGGATGTTAGCCGTAATCCTGTCTGTGGTAATTTCTGTTCGTTTTAAGCTTGAATTCACCATTTTTTGTAATAGGTGTTCGTTTTGGGTTTCATTTATTCATTGATGGTGATTTCTATTCATTTCAACTTTAAATTATGATTTGAATTTATTTCTGGTCATCTTTGAGTAAATGTAGCTCTTTACTTTTTTGAAAACGTCTTTTTTTTTTATTAAAAAGTTCTTTTTCTTAAATTTTGGCCTTTTTTTATTTTTATATTTTTAAATGCTGAAGGGAATATTTGTAAGGTTTGCTTCGATTTTTCTGAACAAGAGTTAAGATTGAAGCTTGCTATACACGTTTCAAACAAAAGTTTGCAATAAATATTAATGAAATTTGCACTCTAAAGTTTTGAATGGGCAGGTAGTATAAATACTATTCAAATAAGGTGATTGAAAAATCTGGTTAATTTTTGGCTTTCTGTAGGACTCAATTAATACTGATCCACATCAACCTTGAATATAACAGAATACTGATCAACGATTTCATTATAAGCATATTATTGTATAAAATTTTGTTTCAACTGCTTGTTTATTTAAATAAGTGCACTTTCGGCTTATTTGTTTAATTAATTAAAAAAAATCCACAAAATAATTTTCAAAGAAAAGTAAAGAGTTACATTAAACCAAAAATGAGAAGAAATAAAGCCAATTAATTATCAATCTTAAAACTACCACAGATAAAGTAAATGAAACCAAAAACGAACAGAAATTAAACTAATAACTGAGTCAATCTCAAAACGAGCAAAACTGAGGTGAGTAGGGCTGACTTCCTCATGCTTTCTGAAGAGCAGAACATAATTTCAACTTTACTGAAAACAGTTCTTATTTTGAGCTGAATTTTTCTATTTTTCGTAATATCGAAAAAACACCGTTATAACTAATATTACTGAAAAAAAAAAATGAGTGTGGGTTGACAGTTTAATATAAATATACTGATATTTAATCCTCAAAATCGTAATAATTTTGTACTTACTAAAGTTAAAAAAGTGAAAACACATGTAAATACACACCCTAAACAATTTAGTTGGTGAAGCATTGCCGATACGTCCTCTTGACCTGAATGCACCTAGTGAGTTTTATTTAATTCATTACTGTTTCATAATTCCCAAAAATGTGTGTTTTAATACCCTTAGCCTTAGTAGCAGTAGGAGTACTTCCACTAGCAATAGTAGTATTGGCAGTAGTAGTAGTAGTAGTAGTAGAATATAAATAATGTCTTTTGGTTAGTTCAACATCCCCCCCATTACAAGCCCTGTAATTTCCAACTTCACACAACAAGTCGTTCCTTTTTTTACGCCTTTTTACAACCTGCATGCAGACGGTGTGTTTGAATTTAGTTACACTTTTGCTTAGTTCAACATCCTCCACACAAAGACCTGTTAGTTTCAGCTTCACATACCAATCTGCTCCTAGGATATTGCTGTTATGTCCTTTTGACGAAATGCATACAGACGGCGTGCTGTGATTCAGTTCACCTTCCTTCCTCAATATTCCCTGAAAATTTCACCTTCATACCCTTGGCCATAGTTGTAATAGTAGTCATAGTAAAGTAGTAGGAGTGCTAGTAGTACTAGTTGTAAGACTAGTATTAACAGTAATAGCACTAGTACTAGCAGCCGAAATAGTATTAACGTATTGGATTTGGTCAATTGAACATCCCCCTCATCAAGCCCTGGTATTTTTCAACTTAATGCTATTAGCTGTTGGTATGATATTGCCGATCTGCCCTTTTGATAACCTGCATTTTTTATAGCGTGTTTTAATTTAGTTCAACTTCTCCTCAAAACCTCCTGAAATTCTTATCTTAATGCTCTCAGTGTTTGTGGTAGTTGTAATAGAAGTAGTAGTGGTAGTAGCAAAAGTAGCAGTGGCAGCAGTATTAGTAGTAGCGAGTATATATTGTCTTTTGGTCAATTGATCTTCTACTTTAAGCACTTCCTTAAAGTTCCATGTTAATACGCTAATCCTTTCCTAAAATGAGGCCTTTTGACAATCTGCACATAGTTTCTTTTGTTTTAGTTCAAATTTCCCCGCAATATTCTCTCAAACTTTCACCTTCATACTCTTATCCTTAATAGTACTAGTACCGTAGTTGTAGTGGTAGTAGTAGGAGCAGTAGTAGCAGTAGTAGTGTTGTATTAGTAGCAGGAACAGTTGTAGCTGCCGTATTAAAAGCAGTGGCAGTATGCACATGTTGTCCTTTGGTTAGTTGAACATCCCCCACATGATGCCTGGGATGTTTCATCTTGGTACGGTAAGCCGCACCAAAGATATTGCTGATAAGCCCTTTTGACCATCTGCATGTGCGTAGTATAGATAGATAGATAGGTATTTATTGCATTACAAAGCCTCTTTGGGCCATGGCAAAAACAAACACAGTTGCATATAAAGTCAAAACACATGATAATAACATATATAACAATAACGAAACATAGCCTATAACAAATAAAAATAAAATAACATAACAATTGCAACACAAAAGCACGCATAATACTATAAAACTAACTCACATAATTACACACAATGTCACACACATAATAATAATAATAATAATAATAATAATAATAATAATAATAATAATAATAATAATAATAATAATAATAATCGTGTATTCAAAAGCCTTTCTACAGGGTCATATACACTATACATCAAATATAACAGGAAAACAAAAGTAAAACTCCCTTCAGCATTTTTATTCCAAACCATAACAAATCTTCTTCACAATAGTTCCTTTCTTATCTTTAGTGCCTGATCAACAAATCTACATAATCTACACATGAGGCTAGGTACCGTCTGAGACAACATGCCCCGAAGTGAAAAATTACTTTTCCCCAAAATACCCTCCCTCAAATCAGTAAGCCCCTGGCATCGGCACAGAAAATGGTCCAGATTTTCCTCTTCAATATTAGGGGACGCTTGTACCTAGACGCCGGGAACCCCTTACCTCTCTCAAATACTTTACTCCTCCATCTTAAAGGCAAACAGTTGGCCCGCAGATGCAACCAATATGACAATTACTTACTTGGCAAATTAAATTTAAAGTAAATCTCCTGGCCAAACACCTTTTTAACATCCTTATAAACGCTTAATGTCTCGGATCTCTCAATTTCATTCCCCCATGTCTGTATCTCCTGATCTTCTGATCTTTGTTTAACTATTCCTATTATATCAATCTGACTAATGGCGGGACCTCTACCATCATTCCATATATATGACAATCCTAATCTGTCTAATAAGGATTTAACCCTAAACGGCCACGACCTCTTACGCCCTGAAGCAAGTAGCTCTTCATAGGCCTCTCTAATAAGTTTACCTCGTGGTACCTGCACTATCTTCATCCAAAATCTAACTACCTGAACCAGCCTATGTTTACGGAGCGAAAAAAGCCCTAGCTCCCCTTTCAAAAACTGGGTATGCGTAGTCCTATGAAGGCCGAAAAGCCTTTTGTAATAAGTTACCTGAAGGGTTTCCAGCTGTTCTGCCGCTTCCATCCCCCATAATTCCCCACCATAATGAATAACTGGCATAATCTTCGTCAAAAATATTCTCTTATGCATTGCTAGACTTTTAATACCCATAACTGTACCATTCCTAAAAACCGTCGATATAGCCGCTTTCCCCCTTTTTACTGACTCTTTAATGTGGGCACACCAACTACCATTATTTCGAAATACAAAACCTAAATAATTTGAATTTTCAACTATCTTTATTTCGTCTCCATTAAACATAAACTTACCATTACATTCTTCATCCTTTCTTTTGCCAAAAATAACTATTTCTGTCTTCTTAACATTAAGTTGGACCTTCTTCAGATCTAAGTAATCTGCAACAAGATCTAACAAAATCTGTAATTCATGGGCAGACATAGCTACAAGTACGCAATCATCAGCGAAAAGCAAAACTGAAAATAATTTTGAACCAAGACCCACTATCGGACCCCACCTTCTTTCCAAAAACTGAACCAAATCATTTATAAAAATAGAAAACAAGCGGGGGGAAAGAGCACTACCTTGTTTTACCCCTTTATGGTTTCTATATACTTTAGAAAAACCCTGATCTATTACCTTTACTACCGCCTTAGTTCCGCAATACATGCTAGTAACTAACCTCACAAAAATACTAGGTAAACCTATACTTCTCAGAATATCTACCAAAAGCACCCTCTCAACATTATCAAAAGCTTTTCTTAGGTCTAAAAAAGCTGCATATAGACGGCTATTCCCTGTTCCATACTTATCGACTAAAGCTCTAAGCACAAATGCCCTATCTGCTGTACTATAATCTTTCCTAAATCCTCCTTGCTCTTCATTTATGATTTTATTTTTATCTAACCACCTATCTAGCCTCCTATCTAAAAATTTTTCTAACACTTTACTAAAAACTGGTGTTAGAGCTATGGGCCTATAGTTATCATTCCAGCTAGGGTCCCCCTTCTTAAAAAGAGGTATAACAACTGAAGTCTTCCATAATTCTGGCCACTTACCTGTAGATACAATACTATTAAATGCTATGACTAATATCGACAAAAACACCGACACAAATTTCTTAACCACCCAGGCTGGTATCCCATCCAAACCTGGTGCTGAACCTCCTTTCATCTTACTAACTACTTCTCTAACCTCCTCTCTTGTCACTTCCCCTACTAATTCATAATCATTCTCCTGCAGCGGGATAATACATTCACCTGAACATGACGACTGACTATCCTCTTCTAGCCCTTCACAGTCTCCTTCTAAATTCTCAAAATAACCAGGCCACGACCCCGGTGAAGGCGTTCGACCTGAAATATTAGCTCTTTCCTTTCTCATTCTACTCTAAAATTCTTTAACATTCCCTAGTGTAAAATCCTCCATCATTTTTTTCCTTTCTAAACTATCCCATTCCCTACTTTTCCTCTTCAGCAATTTCTTATATTCCCTATTCTTAACTCTATAAAAATTCAACGCTTCTAACCGCTATTCTTCATCCTGGCACTGCCTAACAATTTCTAATTCTGTTTCAACCTCCTGCTTTAACCTTCTACATTCCTCATCATAATATCCTTTATCTCCTGATTTAACTTTCCTTTCTACCGCTTTACTAGACCACTGGTGCACTAACTCACACAACTCGGCAAGGACTTCCTCAGCACCGCAATCTAGATTTCTAATCTCCTCTAATCTATCCATTACTTCCGGTCTCGCTAATATCTCATTCATATTATCAACTTCTTTATTATTTCAATCTTTTTTTAACGGTTTTCGAACTCTAACCTTCTCTTGACCGACTGTCTTATACCTCTTTCCAATACTACTCCTCTTACCTTCAACCTCTAAACCCAACTCTAACTTAACTGGCCAGTGGTCTGAACCAACTGACTGAGGTACCTCAACATCAACTGATTGAGCTGCAAGCCCACTGTCAACCAACACATAATCTATCAGACTCGGACGAGCTCCCGACATACAGGTAAACTCCCCTACTCCCCCATCAGTTCCAAATCTCCCATTCCCAATTATTAGACCATTCTCCGAGCAGAGCTCCAAGAGCCTTCTCCCCCAACAATTCACCCTCCTATCCATATCTCTGCTACTTCTAAGCATTCCATACTCAGATGGAACCAAGTCAGGCACTTCTCGGAACGAAACACTCTCCATTTCTAATAAAGCACCCGTATAAGCGTTAAAATCCCCCATAACAACAAAAACATCCTCTGTAAAATCCTTTCTTAGTCTACTTAACTCTTCAGCTAACACATCCCATGTTTCCTCTCTATTATAGGAACTATTCTGAGGCGCTATATACACAGATCCTAAAGTCATCCATTTATTTCTCACTAACTCCAACCGTACCCAAAGAATGTTCTCTGAATTACTAGCAATTCTATGATAACAACGGAAACGAGCTTTACTTAGTAACACGGTTATCCCTCCATAGCAGCGCATGTTTCCAGCTGGCTTTCGCGCAACATGCTCAACACTAAAACCGTCGAATATCGGAGGGTCACTTGCGCTATGCCATGTTTCAACTAACCCTATAATATCGATTGACTTTAAATCTTCACTAATCTGCTTCACTTTATTTTTCACACCTTGTACGTTCCAGGTTACTAAACTTATTCGATGTATATGGCCGGGTTTTTCCTATTCACTGCGTACCTGTCGCTCTTCGGTATTAGCTGCATCAAAATTTAAATCTTCCGGAGTAATGCGGTAATAGTCACGATATCTGTTACTATAGGGGGTACCTCCACGGGGGCCCCTCGACACGTACCAACCAACTCTATTTGGCCAACCACCCGTGGGTGACACTCGCCTGGAAACATTCCTACTCTTTTCCCTTGATTATTCTTCAGGACTAATAACTTCCGATAATTTCCGCGTCTTCTTATCATTACACTTTAATGGAGACCTCGCTAAAATAGTGTCTTTATGGTAGGTTTTACTGCCAGTAGGTGCGGGGTTATTCACATCAACTTCAACTACTGTTTCCGCATCGCTATCCGACATTGTTGCATCGCTACCCGAATTGTCTTTCGCATTTCCTCGAATAACAACTTCGCTGCCCTATTTAATGGTGCCTGCAGTAGGTGCTCTTGCCTTTTGTACTTTTTGCGTGGTGCGCGGAGTCTCCTTTATAACCTTATTCGATAGCTCATCATATTTAAACATAACATCGTTCACATAGAGTTTAACACCCCTGAGATAGGCAGAATGACCTTCAGAAAAAGCTTTATTCATTTCTACTCTGAGGTGCTTTCTAGCTTCACGCTGGGCGGGGCTATAATCGGATGCAGCAGAAAGTCCATATTCTCGTAGAAGTGGATTTCCCCTTAAAATCATATTTCTTACATCCATCGAATTAAGCTTTAGCACAGTAGGACCCGCCTTCAATCGGAAAGAGTCTCTTACATCACTGCGGGTGAGGCGCAAATTGGGAATTACGTCGTCCAAAACCTTCATAATCTCTTCACTAAGGGTATACCTTCTCGGATCCACCGCCTCAAAGTTGTAGATTATAACATTGCTGCGCCGCAACTCATCCTCTAGACGGTCAGCTCTAAGCGTGGCTGACTGTAAATTTTGGCGAACCAGTATCAATTCACTCTTCAGTTTCTCGTTAGCTTCTTCGTTCGATTTTAGCTGAACATTCACTTGTGCTAACTGTGCCTCGACAGAAGTTACACTTTCCACAAGTTTCGGGAGAGCGTCTATTTTTGATGTCAATTCCGGCAGCAAATCCAGCTTAAAATTTATCTCTTGTAGAAACTGGCTGTTCATTGTCGAATCACCTCTATCCGCTTGCATTGTAACAATAACTAATCAGTGACGTCATCGAGTAATAACAATCCAGTCAAAAAATCCAATCTCCGATATTTGAGTGCATTCAGGTAATTGCGTAAGATTTAATCCTTTAAAAAATTGTGTCACTCTTTAATCCTTTACAAAATATATGTGACCTTCACTGGCGGATGTTGAATGAGAACTATATTAGTCTGTGCCATTCCCGCAAGGAATGCCAGAAACGGAGTGCTTTTTACCGCTCAACATCAAAAACCTTTATTCCAAGCTATTATCCTTAAGTACATCATTTATACTTTCGTTTTAATACTTTCAGTATATACATACTGAGAGTTTAGTCCACAACTCCAGGAAGTTTTTCTCCGGCGTCCGTGGGTTCCTATAAGTCTCTTGACTGTATAAACAAGAAGATGAGAATGTGGAAGGATTAGTCAAGTGAACCAACGAAATTTTCATTAGAAGGATATAAAAAAATACAATAACTTGCTTCGTAAAATTCTAAAAAATGAAAAGGAAAAGTTTTTTCAATAAATTCCAGATTTGTGTGTAACAATGGTAAGAAAGTATGGGGTGTTATAAAATCAGTTTTAAAACCTGGTTCTAAAAGTTCTGATATACCGAAAAAGCGGATCCAAAAAAGGGTGTCGCTATAGAGAATGAAAGTGAAATTTCAGGGGTTTTAGCATCTTTTTTTAGTGAGGTTGGGAGGGAAACGATAGATGAAGTTCCGATCTCTCGTCACAGCTATATGCATTTTCTTCCTCCTTCGTGCAGGGATTCGATGGGGTTTGTTCTAGTTTCTGATTATGATATTCTGAATATAATCAAGAATCTGAAAAGCAGTTCTTCATTAAGATAATATGCAATTAATGCCAAAATTGTGAAGGAAAGTGCTCAAGTTCGGGTTGAGCCACTTACCTTTTTGTTGAACCTTTCGTGTGAAACAGGTTCTTTTCCGGATGATCTAAAGAAAAGCGAGTGTATTTCCTCTTTTTAAAGGAGGAAACCCATCAGATGTGTCTAATTATAGGCCGATTTCACTTTATCTACTTTTTTCTAAAATTTTGGAAAAACCAATGCATAAACAACTTGCAAACTTTTTGGAATTAAAGAATTTTTCTGAATTCGAGAAAATTTGGTTTCCGTCCCGGCCACTCTTCAGAAGATCCTCTTGCTTCGCTTTCTCTTTTTATAAATAAAAGGATGGATCAGAGCAAATTCCTATGGCAATTGGACATAAAGAAGGCGTTTGATTGTATGTCCCATGATATCCTGCTTAGTAAGTTAGACCATATTGGGGTGAGAGGTCACCTTTTTTCTTGGTATTCAAGTTTTCTAGAAAATAGAGTAATTATAATTTGAAATAATCATACATCTTTGAAGACAATGAATTACGGAGTGCCCCAAGGTTCGACTCTTGGCCCTCTCTAGTTTATTATTCACACTAACGCCTTGCAGTTTATTTTTACCCCCCCCCCCCAGTTTTTTACTGCAATTTGTGCCCTCAGACTTCATTGTCTAGCCCCAATTTCGGATTCGAGTTCTGACATAATATTACAGGGCTTTGCAGATGACACAGTCATTCGGTGTGATAATGGTAATTTTGAGGTACTGCTCCATCGACCAAGGCCGTACCCAGGGGGGGGGGGGGGGGGGTTAGAGGGGTTTGACTCGTAAAAACGTAACAAAAATGGATATAAACAAAATTTGTATGCGATTTTTTGAGGTTTTTAGTGTACCCTCCCCCGTCCCCCCCCCAAAAAAAAAAAACCATCTTTGAGTAAAACCCTTCGGAAAAAAAATCCTAGGTACGGCCTTGCTATCGATAGCAACAGACGATGGAGCATGTTTACTTGTAGATGGATGTTAACAAGATGACCATAAATGCTAAGAAATTCCACGTTTCGCTATTTTCACGAATAGGAAAGCTCCAGCCCTCTTTCACAGGTCTCCAAACGACTAGAGGCATGATTTAGGGACCAGAAAATGGATTTGTAAATCTGGGTGCGTGCACTGATGAAAATTTTTTCTTTCAAACAACATTCTGCAGCGGTGGGCCTAAAAATATCTAGAAATCTGGGAATATTAAAAAAAAAACTTAAGCACTTTTTTCCTGTCAAGATCCTTCATCTTCTTTATTTTTCGCTCATACAGTCCCATATCCATTACTGCTCTCTTGCTTGGGTGGTTACATTTAAATCCCGTACAAATATGATTAACAAAATAAATCAAAAAGCATTAAATATTATTAACGAAACAGATTCTTTATTTTCTTTAGATAGTTTGGGAGTTTTTAATTGCTCAGTTTTTGTTTACAAATACTTTCATTCTCTGCTACTAAAATGTTTTTCAAGAATTTTGTCTGTGGCTGAAACACGCCAGGGATAATCAAACAGTTCGTGGTAACAAACTGTAAGTAAGGAGCGACCTGGCTCAATGGTAACCGAAACTCTAAAAAACGGTCCTGAAAGTAGTTATCTAGGTACCATTTTGCTCGGGTACATAGCAATTCCTATGTTATTTGATTGGTTTATGTTCCTTCCTATGAATTGTGCAAGAAAAACCCACATTTTTTAATGGTTTGATTGACGTGTTTGTGGAGATTATGTTCCTTGGCACCTTTTCAGAGCATGTACTTATGGATACCATTCCAAGCAAGATGGTTAAGCATGCTTTTACAATCGTAAATGTTTGATTAACATTTGCAAAAAAGGGGTAATGAGATTTGCGAATTGGAGTGTAGGATATGGGGTCGACTTGCACGAGGGTTCAGTAGCACGAGGGTTCAGTTGTACGGGGTTTCGGTTATACAGGGGTTCAGTTACATGGGGGGTTCAGTTGCATGGGGGTTTAGTTAAATGGGGCTTGAGTTGCACGGGAGTTGAGTTGCATGAGGGATTCAGTTACATGGGGGAGTTCAGTTGCACGGGGGGTTCAGTTACATGCGGATTCAGTTACTCTGGGTTTAGTTAAATGTGGTTGAGTTGCATACATTTTCTAATTGTTTGATTGACGTGTTTGGGGAGATTACGTTCCTTGGCACCTTTTCAGAGCATGTACTTATGGATACCATTCCAAGCAAGATGGTTAAACATGCTTTTACAATCGGAAATGTTTGATTAACATTTGCAAAAAAGGGGTAATGAGATTTGCGAATTGGAGTGTAGGATATGGGGTCGACTTGCACGAGGGTTCAGTAGCACGAGGGTTCAGTTGTACGAGGTTTCGGTTATACAGGGGTTCAGTTACATGGGGGTGGGGGGGTTCAGTTGCATGGGGGTTTAGTTAAATGGGGCTTGAAATGCACGGGAGTTGAGTTGCATGAGGGATTCAGTTACATGGGGGGGGGGTTCAGTTGCACGGGGGTTCAGTTACATGCGGATTCGGTTACACGGGGTTTAGTTAAATGTGGTTGAGCTGCATACATTTTTGAATTGTTTGATTGACGTGTTTGGGGATATTACGTTCCTTGGCACCTTGTCAGAGCATGTACTGATGGATACCATTCAAAGCAAGATGGTTAAACATGCTTTTACAATCGGAAATGTTTGATTTACATTTGCAAAAAAGGGGTAATGAGATTTGCGAATTGGAGTGTAGGATATGGGGTCGACTTGCACGAGGGTTCAGTTGTACGGGGTTTCGGTTATACAGGGGTTCAGTTACATGGGGGGGGTCAGTTACATGGGGGTTTAGTTAAATGGGGCTTGAGTTGCACGGGAGTTGAGTTGCATGAGGGATTCAGTTACATGGGGGGGGGGTTCAGTTGCACGGGGGTTCAGTTACATGCAGATTCGGTTACACGGGGTTTAGTTAAATGTGGTTGAGTTGCATACTCTCGTTGGAAAAAATTGGAGTTCATACTTAAACAGTTCTATTAAGAGCTATTGCTATGGAAATGGCACATTTTTGAATCGAAACTAGGCTTTTCTGACTGAAGATATACATTATAATCAGAGAAATGTGTTTTGATAGTATTTTCTATATTTTCGTTGGAAAAAATTGGAGTTCATACTTAAACAGTTCTATCAAGAGCTATTTTTATGGAAATAGTTTTATGAGGGCTGGCGTATCCGATGAAATAATTTAGGTCGTATGATCAATTTAATTTATTTTTTAATTCAGTAGTTTTTCAGTAAGGACACTCGATATCCTAAAAGTGTTTGATTCAAACTTTTACCTTGAGCATCTATGCTGTTAGCAGAATTTCAAAAAAGGAACGTTTATGAGTACTGACGTATCTGATGAAATAATTTAGGTCGTATGATCAATTTAATTTATTTTTTAATTCAGTAGTTTTTCAGTAAGGACAATCAATATCCTAAAAGTGTTTGATTCAAACTTTTACCTTGAGCATCTATGTTGTTAGCAGAATTTTAAAAAGGATCGTTTATGAGTGCTGGTTTGTTGTGCTTTACCTTGTCACAGTTACATTCTCTTGATTTTTCAAAGTTCATTTTGAATTTCTGTCGTAAAATGTAAGAGTTGGAATATTTCAGTAGTGTTTTGTTGTGCTTTACCTTGTCACAGATACATTCTCTTAATTTTTCAAAGTTCATTTTGAATTTCTTTCGCGAAATGCAAGAATTGGAATATTTCAGTAGTGTCTTGTCGTGCTTTACCTTGTCACAGTTACATTCTGTTGATTTTCATTGTTCATTTTGAATTTCTTTCATTGAAATGCAAGAGTTGGAATATTTCAGTAGTGTTTTGTTGTGCTTTACCTTGTCACAGTTACATTCTCTTAATTTTTCGAAGTTCATTTTGAATTTCTGTCGTGAAATGCAAGAGTTGGAATATTTCAGTAGTGTCTTACCATGGTTTACCTTGTCACAGCTACATTCTCATGATTTTTCAAAGTTCATTTTGGATTTCTTTCGTTGAAATGCAAGAGTTGGAATATTTCAGTAGTGTTTTGTTGTGCTTTATCTTGTCACAGTTACATTCTCTTAATTTTTCAAAGTTCATTTTGAATTTCTGTCGTGAAATGCAAGAGTTGGAATATTTCAGTAGTGTCTTGTCGTGGTTTACCTTGTCACAGCTACATTCTCATGATTTTTCAAAGTTCATTTTGAATTTCTGTCGTGAAATGCAAGAGTTGGAATATTTCAGTAGTGTTTTGTTGTGCTTTACCTTGTCACAGTTACATTCTCTTAATTTTTCAAAGTTCATTTTGAATTTCTTTCGTGAAATGCAAGAATTGGAATATTTCAGTAGTGTCTTGTCGTGGTTTACCTTGTCACAGCTACATTCTCATGATTTTTCAAAGTTGATTTTGAATTTCTGTCGTGAAATGCAAAAGTTGGAATATTTCAGTAGTGTTTTTGTTGTGCTTTACCTTGTCACAGTTACATTCTGTTGATTTTCATAGTTCATTTTGAATTTCTCTCGTAAAATTCAAGAGTTGGAATATTTCAGTAGTGTTTTGTTGTGCTTTACCTTGTCACAGTTACATTCTCTTAATTCTTCCAAGTTCATTTTGAATTTCTGTCGTGAAATGCAAGAGTTGGAATATTTCAGTAGTGACTTGTTGTGCTTTACCTTGTCACAGTTGCATTCTCTTGATTTTTCGAAGTTCATTTTGAATTTCTGTCGTGAAATGCAAGAGTTGGAATATTTCAGTAGTGTTTTGTTGTGCTTTACCTTGTCACAGTTACATTCTGTTGATTTTCATAGTTCATTTTGAATTTATTTCATTGAAATGCAAGAGTTGGAATATTTCAGTAGTGTTTTGTTGTGCTTTACCTTGTCACAGTTACATTCTGTTGATTTTCATAGTTCATTTTGAATTTCTTTCATTGAAATGCAAGAGTTGGAATATTTCAGTAGTGTTTTGTTGTGCTTTACCTTGTCACAGTTACATTCTCTTAATTTTTCAAAGTTCATTTTGAATTTCTTTCGTGAAATGCAATAATTGGAATATTTCAGTAGTGTCTTGTCGTGGTTTACCTGGTCACAGCTACATTCTCATGATTTTTCAAAGTTCATCTTGAATTTCTGTCGTGAAATGCAAGAGTTGGAATATTTCAGTAGTGACTTGTTGTGCCTTACCTTGTCACAGTTACATTCTCTTGATTTTTTGAAGCTCATTTTGAATTTCTGTCGTGAAATGCAAGAGTTGGAATATTTCAGTAGTGTTTTGTTGTGCTTTACCTTGTCACAGTTACATTCTGTTGATTTTCATAGTTCATTTTGAATTTCTTTCATTGAAATGCAAGAGTTGGAATATTTCAGTAGTGTTTTGTTGTGCTTTACCTTGTCACAGTTACATTCTCTTAATTTTTCAAAGTTCATTTTGAATTTCTTTCGTGAAATACAAGAATTGGAATATTTCAGTAGTGTCTTGTCGTGGTTTACCTTGTCACAGCTACATTCTTATGATTTTTCAAAGTTCATCTTGAATTTCTGTCGTGAAATGCAAGAGTTGGAATATTTCAGTAGTGACTTGTTGTGCTTTACCTTGTCAAAGTTACATTCTCTTGATTTTTCGAAGTTCATTTTGAATTTCTGTCGTGAAGTGCAAGAGTTGGAATATTTCAGTAGTGTTTTGTTGTGCTTTACCTTGTCACAGTTACATTCTGTTGATTTTCATAGTTCATTTTGAATTTCTTTCATTGAAATGCAAGAGTTGGAATATTTCAGTAGTGACTTGTTGTGCTTTACCTTGTCACAGTTACATTCTCTTGATTTTTCGAAGTTCATTTTGAATTTCTGTCGTAAAATGCAAGAGTTGGAATATTTCAGTAGTGTTTTGTTGTGCTTTACCTTGCCACAGTTACATTCTCTTGATTTTTCGAAGTTCATTTTGAATTTCTGTCGTTGAAATGCAAGAGTTGCAATATTTCAGTAGTGTTTTGTTGTGCATTACCTTATCACAGTTACATTCTGTTGATTTTCATAGTTCTTTTTGAATTTCTTTCATTGAAATGCAAGAGTTGGAATATTTCAGTAGTAACTTGTTGTGCTTTACCTTGTCACAGTTACATTCTCTTGATTTTTCGAAGTTCATTTTGAATTTCTGTCGTAAAAGGCAAGAGTTGGAATATTTCAGTAGTGTTTTGTTGTGCTTTACCTTGTCACAGTTACATTCTGTTGATTTTCATAGTTCATTTTGAATTTCTTTCATTGAAATGCAAGAGTTGGAATATTTCAGTAGTGACTTGTTGTGCTTTACCTTGTCACAGTTACATTCTCTTGATTTTACGAAGTTCATTTTGAATTTCTGTCGTAAAATGCAAGAGTTGGAATATTTCAGTAGTGTTTTGTTGTGCTTTACCTTGTCACAGTTACATTCTGTTGATTTTCATAGTTCATTTTGAATTTCTTTCATTGAAATGCAAGAGTTGGAATATTTCAGTAGTGTTTTGTTGTGCTTTACCTTGTCACAGTTACATTCTCTTAATTTTTCAAAGTTCATTTTGAATTTCTTTCTCGAAATGCAAGAATTGGAATATTTCATTATTGTTTTGTTATGGTTTACCTTGTCACAGCTACATTCTCTTAATTTTTCAAAGTTCATTTTGGATTTCTTTCGTTGAAATGCAAGAGTTGGAATATTTCAGTAGTGTTTTGTTGTGCTTTACCTTGTCACAGTTACATTCTCTTAATTTTTCAAAGTTCATTTTGAATTTCTTTCGCGAAATGCAAGAATTGGAATATTTCATTATTGTTTTGTTGTGGTTTACCTTGTCACAGCTACATTCTCTTAATTTTTCAAAGTTCATTTTGGATTTCTTTCGTTGAAATGCAAGAGTTGGAATATTTCAGTAGTGACTTGTTGTGCTTTACCTTGTCACAGTTACATTCTCTTGATTTTTCGAAGTTCATTTTGAATTTCTGTCGTGAAATGCAAGAGTTGGAATATTTCAGTAGTGTTTTGTTGTGCTTTACCTTGTCACAGTTACATTCTGTTGATTTTCATATTTCATTTTGAATTTCTTTCATTGAAATGCAAGAGCTGGAATATTTCAGCAGTGTTTTTTTGTGCTTTACCTTGTCACAGTTACATTCTCTTAATTTTTCAAAGTTCATTTTGAATTTCTGTCGTGAAATGCAAGAGTTGGAATATTTCAGTAGTGTCTTGTCGTGGTTTACCTTGTCACAGTTACATTCTCATGATTTTTCAAAGTTCATTTTGGATTTCTTTCGTTGAAATGCAAGAGTTGGAATATTTCAGTAGTGTTTTGTTGTGCTTTACCTTGTCATAGTTACATTCTCTTAATTTTTCAAAGTTCATTTTGAATTTCTGTCGTGAAATGCAAGAGTTTGAATATTTCAGTAGTGTCTTGTCGTGGTTTACCTTGTCACAGCTACATTCTCATGATTTTTCAAAGTTCATTTTGAATTTCTGTCGTGAAATGCAAGAGTTGGAATATTTCAGCAGTGTTTTGTTGTGCTTTACCTTGTCACAGTTACATTCTCTTAATTTTTCAAAGTTTATTTTGAATTTCTTTCGTGAAATGCAAGAATTGGAATATTTCAGTAGTGTCATGTCGTGGTTTACCTTGTCACAGCTACATTCTCATGATTTTTCAAAGTTCATTTTGAATTTCTGTCGTGAAATGCAAGAGTTGGAATATTTCAGTAGTGACTTGTTGTGCTTTACCTTGTCACTGTTACATTCTCTTGATTTTTGGAAGTTCATTTTGAATTTCTGTCGTGAAATGCAAGAGTTGGAATATTTCAGTAGTGTTTTGTTGTGCTTTACCTTGTCACAGTTACATTCTGTTGATTTTCATAGTTCATTTTGAATTTCTTTCGTGAAATGCAAGAGTTGGAATATTTCAGTAGTGTTTTGTTGTGCTTTACCTTGTCACAGTTACATTCTTTTAATTTTTCAAAGTTCATTTTGAATTTCTTTCATTGAAATCCAAGAGTTGGAATATTTCAGTAGTATTTTGTTGTGCTTTACCTTGTCACAGGTACATTCTGTTGATTTTCATAGTTCATTTTGAATTTCTTTTATGAAATGCAAGAGTTGGAATATTTCAGTAGTGTTTTGTTGTGCTTTACCTTGTCACAGTTACATTCTCTTAATTTTTCAAAGTTCATTTTGAATTTCTTTCGTGAAATGCAAGAATTGGAATATTTCAGTAGTTTCTTGTCGTGGTTTACCTTGTCACAGCTACATTCTCATGATTTTTCAAAGTTCATTTTAAATTTCTGTCGTGAAATGCAAGAGTTGGAATATTTCAGTAGTGACTTGTTGTGCTTTACCTTGTCACAGTTACATTCTCTTGATTTTTCGAAGTTCATTTTGAATTTCTGTCGTGAAATGCAAGAGTTGGAATATTTCAGTAGTGTTTTGTTGTGCTTTACCTTGTCACAGTTACATTCTGTTGATTTTCATAGTTCATTTTGAATTTATTTCATTGAAATGCAAGAGTTGGAATATTTCAGTAGTGTTTTGTTGTGCTTTACCTTGTCACAGTTACATTCTGTTGATTTTCATAGTTCATTTTGAATTTCTTTCATTGAAATGCAAGAGTTGGAATATTTCAGTAGTGTTTTGTTGTGCTTTACCTTGTCACAGTTACATTCTCTTAATTTTTCAAAGTTCATTTTGAATTTCTTTCGTGAAATGCAATAATTGGAATATTTCAGTAGTTTCTTGTCGTGGTTTACCTTGTCACAGCTACATTCTCATGATTTTTCAAAGTTCATCTTGAATTTCTGTCTTGAAATGCAAGAGTTGGAATATTTCAGTAGTGACTTGTTGTGCTTTACCTTGTCACAGTTACATTCTCTTGATTTTTCGAAGTTCATTTTGAATTTCTGTCGTGAAATGCAAGAATTGGAATATTTCAGTAGTGTTTTGTTGTGCTTTACCTTGTCACAGTTACATTCTGTTGATTTTCATAGTTCATTTTGAATTTCTTTCATTGAAATGCAAGAGTTGGAATATTTCAGTAGTGTTTTGTTGTGCTTTACCTTGTCACAGTTACATTCTCTTAGTTTTTCAAAGTTTCATTTTGAATTTTTTTCGTGAAATACAAGAATTGGAATATTTCAGTAGTGTCTTTTCGTGGTTTACCTTGTCACAGCTACATTCTCATGATTTGTCAAAGTTCATCTTGAATTTCTGTCGTGAAATGCAAGAGTTGGAATATTTCAGTAGTGACTTGTTGCGCTTTACCTTGTCACAGTTACATTCTCTTGATTTTTCGAAGTTCATTTTGAATTTCTGTCGTGAAATGCAAGAGTTGGAATATTTCAGTGGTGTTTTGTTGTGCTTTACCTTGTCACAGTTACATTCTGTTGATTTTCATAGTTCATTTTGAATTTCTTTCATTGAAATGCAAGAGTTGGAATATTTCAGTAGTGTTTTATTGTGCTTTACCTTGTCACAGTTACATTCTCTTAATTTTTCAAAGTTCATTTTGAATTTCTTTCGTGAAATGCAAGAATTGGAATATTTCATTATTGTTTTGATGTGGTTTACCTTGTCACAGTTACATTCTGTTGATTTTCATAGTTCATTTTGAATTTCTTTCATTGAAATGCAAGAGTTGGAATATTTCAGTAGTGTTTTGTTGTGCTTTACCTTGTCACAGTTACATTCTCTTAATTTTTCAAAGTTCATTTTGAATTTCTTTCGTGAAATGCAATAATTGGAATATTTCAGTAGTGTCTTGTCGTGGTTTACCTTGTCAAAGCTACATTCTCATGATTTTTCAAAGTTCATCTTGAATTTCTGTCGTGAAATGCAAGAGTTGGAATATTTCAGTAGTGACTTGTTGTGCTTTACCTTGTCACAGTTACATTCTCTTGATTTTTCGAAGCTCATTTTGAATTTCTGTCGTGAAATGCAAGAGTTGGAATATTTCAGTAGTGTTTTGTTGTGCTTTACCTTGTCACAGTTACATTCTGTTGATTTTCATAGTTCATTTTGAATTTCTTTCATTGAAATGCAAGAGTTCGAATATTTCAGTAGTGTTTTGTTGTGCTTTACCTTGTCACAGTTACATTCTCTTAATTTTTCAAAGTTCATTTTGAATTTCTTTCGTGAAATTCAAGAATTGGAATATTTCAGTAGTGTCTTGTCGTGGTTTACCTTGTCACAGCTACATTCTCATGATTTTTCAAAGTTCATCTTGAATTTCTGTCGTGAAATGCAAGAGTTGGAATATTTCAGTAGTGACTTGTTGTGCTTTACCTTGTCACAGTTACATTCTCTTGATTTTTCGAAGCTCATTTTGAATTTCTGTCGTGAAATGCAAGAGTTGGAATATTTCAGTAGTGTTTTGTTGTGCTTTACCTTGTCACAGTTACATTCTGTTGATTTTCATAGTTCATTTTGAATTTCTTTCATTGAAATGCAAGAGTTCGAATATTTCAGTAGTGTTTTGTTGTGCTTTACCTTGTCACAGTTACATTCTCTTAATTTTTCAAAGTTCATTTTGAATTTCTTTCGTGAAATTCAAGAATTGGAATATTTCAGTAGTGTCTTGTCGTGGTTTACCTTGTCACAGCTACATTCTCATGATTTTTCAAAGTTCATCTTGAATTTCTGTCGTGAAATGCAAGAGTTGGAATATTTCAGTAGTGACTTGTTGTGCTTTACCTTGTCAAAGTTACATTCTCTTGATTTTTCGAAGTTCATTTTGAATTTCTGTCGTGAAATGCAAGAGTTGGAATATTTCAGTAGTGTTTTGTTGTGCTTTACCTTGTCACAGTTACATTCTGTTGATTTTCATAGTTCATTTTGAATTTCTTTCATTGAAATGCAAGAGTTGGAATATTTCAGTAGTGACTTGTTGTGCTTTACCTTGTCACAGTTACATTCTCTTAATTTTTCAAAGTTCATTTTGAATTTCTTTCGTGAAATGCAATAATTGGAATATTTCAATAGTGTCTTGTCGTGGTTTACCTTGTCACAGCTACATTCTCATGATTTTTCAAAGTTCATCTTGAATTTCTGTCTTGAAATGCAAGAGTTGGAATATTTCAGTAGTGACTTGTTGTGCTTTACCTTGTCACAGTTACATTCTCTTGATTTTTCGAAGTTCATTTTGAATTTCTGTCGTGAAATGCAAGAATTGGAATATTTCAGTAGTGTTTTGTTGTGCTTTACCTTGTCACAGTTACATTCTGTTGATTTTCATAGTTCATTTTGAATTTCTTTCATTGAAATGCAAGAGTTGGAATATTTCAGTAGTGTTTTGTTGTGCTTTACCTTGTCACAGTTACATTCTCTTAGTTTTTCAAAGTTTCATTTTGAATTTCTTTCGTGAAATACAAGAATTGGAATATTTCAGTAGTGTCTTTTCGTGGTTTACCTTGTCACAGCTACATTCTCATCATTTGTCAAAGTTCATCTTGAATTTCTGTCGTGAAATGCAAGAGTTGGAATATTTCAGTAGTGACTTGTTGCGCTTTACCTTGTCACAGTTACATTCTCTTGATTTTTCGAAGTTCATTTTGAATTTCTGTCGTGAAATGCAAGAGTTGGAATATTTCAGTGGTGTTTTGTTGTGCTTTACCTTGTCACAGTTACATTCTGTTGATTTTCATAGTTCATTTTGAATTTCTTTCATTGAAATGCAAGAGTTGGAATATTTCAGTAGTGTTTTGTTGTGCTTTACCTTGTCACAGTTACATTCTCTTAATTTTTCAAAGTTCATTTTGAATTTCTTTCGTGAAATGCAAGAATTGGAATATTTCATTATTGTTTTGTTGTGGTTTACCTTGTCACAGTTACATTCTGTTGATTTTCATAGTTCATTTTGAATTTATTTCATTGAAATGCAAGAGTTGGAATATTTCAGTAGTGTTTTGTTGTGCTTTACCTTGTCACAGTTACATTCTGTTGATTTTCATAGTTCATTTTGAATTTCTTTCATTGAAATGCAAGAGTTGGAATATTTCAGTAGTGTTTTGTTGTGCTTTACCTTGTCACAGTTACATTCTCTTAATTTTTCAAAGTTCATTTTGAATTTCTTTCGTGAAATGCAATAATTGGAATATTTCAGTAGTGTCTTGTCGTGGTTTACCTTGTCACAGCTACATTCTCATGATTTTTCAAAGTTCATCTTGAATTTCTGTCGTGAAATGCAAGAGTTGGAATATTTCAGTAGTGACTTGTTGTGCTTTACCTTGTCACAGTTACATTCTCTTGATTTTTCGAAGCTCATTTTGAATTTCTGTCGTGAAATGCAAGAGTTGGAATATTTCAGTAGTGTTTTGTTGTGCTTTACCTTGTCACAGTTACATTCTGTTGATTTTCATAGTTCATTTTGAATTTCTTTCATTGAAATGCAAGAGTTCGAATATTTCAGTAGTGTTTTGTTGTGCTTTACCTTGTCACAGTTACATTCTCTTAATTTTTCAAAGTTCATTTTGAATTTCTTTCGTGAAATACAAGAATTGGAATATTTCAGTAGTGTCTTGTCGTGGTTTACCTTGTCACAGCTACATTCTCATGATTTTTCAAAGTTCATCTTGAATTTCTGTCGTGAAATGCAAGAGTTGGAATATTTCAGTAGTGACTTGTTGTGCTTTACCTTGTCAAAGTTACATTCTCTTGATTTTTCGAAGTTCATTTTGAATTTCTGTCGTGAAATGCAAGAGTTGGAATATGTCAGTAGTGTTTTGTTGTGCTTTACCTTGTCACAGTTACATTCTGTTGATTTTCATAGTTCATTTTGAATTTCTTTCATTGAAATGCAAGAGTTGGAATATTTCAGTAGTGACTTGTTGTGCTTTACCTTGTCACAGTTACATTCTCTTGATTTTTCGAAGTTCATTTTGAATTTCTGTCGTAAAATGAAAGAGTTGGAATATTTCAGTAGTGTTTTGTTGTGCTTTACCTTGTCACAGTTACATTCTCTTGATTTTTCGAAGTTCATTTTGAATTTCTGTCGTTGAAATGCAAGAGTTGGAATATTTCAGTAGTGTTTTGTTGTGCATTACCTTATCACAGTTACATTCTGTTGATTTTCATAGTTCTTTTTGAATTTCTTTCATTGAAATGAAAGAGTTGGAATATTTCAGTAGTAACTTGTTGTGCTTTACCTTGTCACAGTTACATTCTCTTGATTTTTCGAAGTTCATTTTGAATTTCTGTCGTAAAATGCAAGAGTTGGAATATTTCAGTAGTGTTTTGTTGTGCTTTACCTTGTCACAGTTACATTCTGTTGATTTTCATAGTTCATTTTGAATTTCTTTCATTGAAATGCAAGAGTTGGAATATTTCAGTAGTGACTTGTTGTGCTTTACCTTGTCACAGTTACATTCTCTTGATTTTACGAAGTTCATTTTGAATTTCTGTCGTAAAATGCAAGAGTTGGAATATTTCAGTAGTGTTTTGTTGTGCTTTACCTTGTCACAGTTACATTCTGTTGATTTTCATAGTTCATTTTGAATTTCTTTCATTGAAATGCAAGAGTTGGAATATTTCAGTAGTGTTTTGTTGTGCTTTACCTTGTCACAGTTACATTCTCTTAATTTTTCAAAGTTCATTTTGAATTTCTTTCGCGAAATGCAAGAATTGGAATATTTCATTATTGTTTTGTTATGGTTTACCTTGTCACAGCTACATTCTATTAATTTTTCAAAGTTCATTTTGGATTTCTTTTGTTGAAATGCAAGAGTTGGAATATTTCAGTAGTGTTTTGTTGTGCTTTACCTTGTCACAGTTACATTCTCTTAATTTTTCAAAGTTCATTTTGAATTTCTTTCGCGAAATGCAAGAATTGGAATATTTCATTATTGTTTTGTTGTGGTTTACCTTGTCACAGCTACATTCTATTAATTTTTCAAAGTTCATTTTGGATTTCTTTCGTTGAAATGCAAGAGTTGGAATATTTCAGTAGTGACTTGTTGTGCTTTCCCTTGTCACAGTTACATTCTCTTGATTTTTCGAAGTTCATTTTGAATTTCTGTCGTGAAATGCAAGAGTTGGAATATTTCAGTAGTGTTTTGTTGTGCTTACCTTGTCACAGTTACATTCTGTTGATTTTCATATTTCATTTTGAATTTCTTTCATTGAAATGCAAGAGTTGGAATATTTCAGTAGTGTTTTTTTGTGCTTTACCTTGTAACAGTTACATTCTCTTAATTTTTCAAAGTTCATTTTGAATTTCTTTCGTGAAATGCAAGAATTGGAATATTTCAGTAGTGTTTTGTTGTGTATTACCTTATCACAGTTACATTCTGTTGATTTTCATAGTTCATTTTGAATTTCTTTCATTGTAATGCAAGAGTTGGAATATTTCAGTAGTGTTTTGTTGTGCTTTACCTTGTCACAGTTACATTCTCTTAATTTTTCTAAGTTCATTTTGAATTTCTGTCGTGAAATGCAAGAGTTGGAATATTTCAGTAGTGTCTTGTCGTGGTTTACCTTGTCACTTTTACATTCTCATGATTTTTCAAAGTTCATTTTGGATTTCTTTCGTTGAAATGCAAGAGTTGGAATATTTCAGTAGTGTTTTGTTGTGCTTTACCTTGTCACAGTTACATTCTCTTAATTTTTCAAAGTTCATTTTGAATTTCTGTCGTGAAATGCAAGAGTTTGAATATTTCAGTAGTGTCTTGTCGTGGTTTACCTTGTCACAGCTACATTCTCATGATTTTTCAAAGTTCATTTTGAATTTCTGTCGTGAAATGCAAGAGTTGGAATATTTCAGTAGTGTTTTGTTGTGCTTTACCTTGTCACAGTTACATTCTCTTAATTTTTCAAAGTTCATTTTGAATTTCTTTCGTGAAATGCAAGAATTTGAATATTTCAGTAGTGTCATGTCGTGGTTTACCTTGTCACAGCTACATTCTCATGATTTTTCAAAGTTCATTTTGAATTTCTGTCGTGAAATGCAAGAGTTGGAATATTTCAGTAGTGACTTGTTGTGCTTTACCTTGTCACTGTTACATTCTCTTGATTTTTGGAAGTTCATTTTCAATTTCTGTCGTGAAATACAAGAGTTGGAATATTTCAGTAGTGTTTTGTTGTGCTTTACCTTGTCACAGTTACATTCTGTTGATTTTCATAGTTCATTTTGAATTTCTTTCATTGAAATGCAAGAGTTGGAATATTTCAGTAGTGTTTTGTTGTGCTTTACCTTGTCACAGTTACATTCTCTTAATTTTTCAAAGTTCATTTTGAATTTCTTTCGTGAAATGTAATAATTGAAATATTTCAGTAGTGTCTTGTCGTGGTTTACCTTGTCACAGCTACATTCTCATGATTTTTCAAAGTTCATCTTGAATTTCTGTCGTGAAATGCAAGAGTTGGAATATTTCAGTAGTGACTTGTTGCGCTTTACCTTGTCACAGTTACATTCTCTTGATTTTTCGAAGTTCATTTTGAATTTCTGTCGTGAAATGCAAGAGTTGGAATATTTCAGTAGTGTTTTGTTGTGCTTTACCTTGTCACAGTTACAATCTGTTGATTTTCATAGTTCATTTTGAATTTCTCTCATTGAAATGCAAGAGTTCGAATATTTCAGTAGTGTTTTGTTGTGCTTTACCTTGTCACAGTTACATTCTCTTAATTTTTCAAAGTTCATTTTGAATTTCTTTCGTGAAATGCAAGAATTGGAATATTTCAGTAGTGTCTTGTCATGGTTTACCTTGTCACAGCTACATTCTCATGATTTTTCAAAGTTCATCTTGAATTTCTGTCGTGAAATGCAAGAGTTGGAATATTTCAGTAGTGACTTGTTGTGCTTTACCTTGTCACAGTTACATTCTCTTGATTTTTCGAAGTTCATTTTGAATTTCTGTCGTGAAATGCAAGAGTTGGAATATTTCAGTAGTGTTTTGTTGTGCTTTACCTTGTCACAGTTACATTCTGTTGATTTTCATAGTTCATTTTGAATTTCTTTCATTGAAATGCAAGAGTTTGAATATTTCAGTAGTGACTTGTTGTGCTTTACCTTGTCACAGTTACATTCTCTTGATTTTTCGAAGTTCATTTTGAATTTCTGTCGTTGAAATGCAAGAGTTGGAATATTTCAGTAGTGTTTTGTTGTGCATTACCTTATCACAGTTACATTCTGTTGATTTTCATAGTTCTTTTTGAATTTCTTTCATTGAAATGCAAGAGTTGGAATATTTCAGTAGTAACTTGTTGTGCTTTACCTTGTCACAGTTACATTCTCTTGATTTTTCGAAGTTCATTTTGAATTTCTGTCGTAAAATGCAAGAGTTGGAATATTTCAGTAGTGTTTTGTTGTGCTTTACCTTGTCACAGTTACATTCTCTTGATTTTACGAAGTTCATTTTGAATTTCTGTCGTAAAATGCAAGAGTTGGAATATTTCAGTAGTGTTTTGTTGTGCTTTACCTTGTCACAGTTACATTCTCTTAATTTTTCAAAGTTCATTTTGAATTTCTTTCGCGAAATGCAAGAATTGGAATATTTCATTATTGTTTTGTTATGGTTTACCTTGTCACAGCTACATTCTCTTAATTTTTCAAAGTTCATTTTGGATTTCTTTCGTTGAAATGCAAGAGTTGGAATATTTCAGTAGTGTTTTGTTGTGCTTTACCTTGTCACAGTTACATTCTCTTAATTTTTCAAAGTTCATTTTGAATTTCTTTCGCGAAATGCAAGAATTGGAATATTTCATTATTGTTTTGTTATGGTTTACCTTGTCACAGCTACATTCTCTTAATTTTTCAAAGTTCATTTTGGATTTCTTTCGTTGAAATGCAAGAGTTGGAATATTTCAGTAGTGACTTGTTGTGCTTTACCTTGTCACAGTTATATTCTCTTGATTTTTCGAAGTTCATTTTGAATTTCTGTCGTGAAATGCAAGAGTTGGAATATTTCAGTAGTGTTTTGTTGTGCTTTACCTTGTCACATTTACAGTCTGTTGATTTTCATATTTCATTTTGAATTTCTTTCATTGAAATGCAAGAGTTGGAATATTTCAGTAGTGTTTTTTTGTGCTTTACCTTGTCACAGTTACATTTTCTTAATTTTTCAAAGTTCATTTTGAATTTCTTTCGTGAAATGCAAGAATTGGAATATTTCAGTAGTGTTTTGTTGTGCATTACCTTGTCACGGTTACATTCTGTTGATTTTCATAGTTCATTTTGAATTTCTTTCATTGAAATGCAAGAGTTGGAATATTTCAGTAGTGTTTTGTTTTGCTTTACCTTGTCACAGTTACATTCTCTTAATTTTTCGAAGTTCATTTTGAATTTCTGTCGTGAAATGCAAGAGTTGGAATATTTCAGTAGTGTCGTGTCGTGGTTTACCTTGTCACAGATACATTCTCATGATTTTTCAAAGTTCATTTTGGATTTCTTTCGTTGAAATGCAAGAGTTGGAATATTTCAGTAGTGTTTTGTTGTGCTTTACCTTGTCACAGTTACATTCTCTTAATTTTTCAAAGTTCATTTTGAATTTCTGTCGTGAAATGCAAGAGTTTGAATATTTCAGTAGTGTCTTGTCGTGGTTTACCTTGTCACAGCTACATTCTCATGATTTTTCAAAGTTCATTTTGAATTTCTGTCGTGAAATGCAAGAGTTGGAATATTTCAGTAGTGTTTTGTTGTGCTTTACCTTGTCACAGTTACATTCTCTTAATTATTCAAAGTTCATTTTGAATTTCTTTCGTGAAATGCAAGAATTGGAATATTTCAGTAGTGTCATGTCGTGGTTTACCTTGTCACAGCTACATTCTCATGATTTTTCAAAGTTCATTTTGAATTTCTGTCGTGAAATGCAAGAGTTGGAATATTTCAGTATTGTTTTGTTGTGCTTTACCTTGTCACAGTTACATTCTGTTGATTGTCATAGTTCATTTTGAATTTCTTTCATTGAAATGCAAGAGTTGGAATATTTCAGTAGTGATTTGTTGTGCTTTACCTTGTCACAGTTACATTCTCTTAATTTTTCAAAGTTCATTTTGAATTTCTTTCGTGAAATGCAAGAATTGGAATATTTCAGTAGTGTCTTGTCGTGGTTTACCTTGTCACAGCTACATTCTCATTATTTTTCAAAGTTCATTTTGAATTTCTGTCGTGAAATGCAAGAGTTGGAATATTTCAGTAGTGACTTGTTGTGCTTTACCTTGTCACAGTTACATTCTCTTGATTTTTCGAAGTTCATTTTGAATTTCTGTCGTGAAATGCAAGAGTTAGAATGTTTCAATAGTGTTTTGTTGTGCTTTACCTTGTCACAGTTACATTCTGTTGATTTTCATAGTTCATTTTGAATTTCTTTCATTGAAATGCAAGAGTTGGAATATTTCAGTAGTGTTTTGTTGTGCTTTAGCTTGTCACAGTTACATTCTCTTAATTTTTCAAAGTTCATTTTGAATTTCTTTCGTGAAATGCAAGAATTGGAATATCGTTTCTTCAACTGAAAGTAAGGAGCAACATCAAAACTTAAACCTTGGATACACAATACAGATACTTTATTCAAGAAATAATGAAAAAATCGCAAGTAAGTAACAAACTCTTTCTTGAATTCCCCATTTGGAGGTTACGTGCGCGCACGTAACCTCGTCTAAATTAACCTTAAAAAATGAAATAAAGCTATGTCGACTTTGCATATTTTATTCAACATATCCGACAATTGGTGCAGAAAAACCATAGAGTTTGTTACTTACTTACTTACATTTTTTTTTTACATAATTTCTTGAATTAAATTTCTGTATTGTGCATCCAAATGGGGAATTCAAGAAAGAGTTTGTTACTTACTTGCGATTTTTTCATAATTTCTTGAATAAAGTATCTGTATTGTGTATCCAAGGTTTAAGTTTTGATGTTGCTCCTTACTTTCAGTTGAAGAAACGATATTCCAATTCTTGCATTTCACGAAAGAAATTCAAAACGAACTTTGAAAAATTAAGAGAATGTAACTCTGACAAGGTAAAGCACAACAAAACACTACTGAAATATTCCAACTCTTGCATTTCAATGAAAGAAATTCAAAATGAACTATGAAAATCAACAGAATGTAACTGTGACAAGGTAAAGCACAACAAAACACTACTGAAACATTCCAACTCTTGCATTTCACGACAGAAATTCAAAATGAACTTCGAAAAATCAAGAGAATGTAACTGTGATAAGGTAAAGCACAACAAGTCACTACTGAAATATTCCAACTCTTGCATTTCACGACAGAAATTCAAAATGAACTTTGAAAAATCATGAGAATGTAGCTGTGACAAGGTAAACCACGACAAGACACTACTGAAATATTCCAATTCTTGCATTTCACGAAAGAAATTCAAAATGAACTTTAAAAAATTAAGAGAATGTAACTGTGACAAGGTAAAGCACAACAAAACACTACTGAAATATTCCAACTCTTGCATTTCAATGAAAGAAATTCAAAATGAACTATGAAAATCAACAGAATGTAACTGTGACAAGGTAATGCACAACAAAACACTACTGAAATATTCCAATTCTTGCATTTCACGAAAGAAATTCCAAATGAACTTTGAAAAATTAAGAGAATGTAACTGTGACAAGGTAAAGCACAAAAAAACACTACTGAAATATTCCAACTCTTGCATTTCAATGAAAGAAATTCAAAATGAACTATGAAAATCAACAGAATGTAACTGTGACAAGGTAAAGCACAACAAAACACTATTGAAATATTCCAACTCTCTTGCATTTCACGACAGAAATTCAAAATGAACTTCGAAAAATCAAGAGAATTTAACTGTGACAAGGTAAAGCACAACAAGTCACTACTAAAATATTCCAACTCTTGCATTTCAACGAAAGAAATCCAAAATGAACTTTGAAAAATTAAGAGAATGTAGCTGTGACAAGGTAAACCATAACAAAACAATAATGAAATATTCCAATTCTTGCATTTCGCGAAAGAAATTCAAAATGAACTTTGAAAAATTAAGAGAATGTAACTGTGACAAGGTAAAGCACAACAAAACACTACTGAAATATTCCAACTCTAGTATTTCAACGAAAGAAATCCAAAATGAACTTTGAAAAATTAAGAGAATGTAGCTGTGACAAGGTAAACCATAACAAAACAATAATGAAATATTCCAATTCTTGCATTTCGCGAAAGAAATTCAAAATGAACTTTGAAAAATTAAGAGAATGTAACTGTGACAAGGTAAATCACAACAAAACACTACTGAAATATTCAAACTCTTGCATTTTACTACAGAAATTCAAAATGAACTTCGAAAAATCAAGAGAATGTAACTGTGACAAGGTAAAATACAACAAGTCACTACTGAAATATTCCAACTCTTGCATTTCAATGAAAGAAATTCAAAATGAACTATGAAAATCAACAGAATGTAACTGTGACAAAGGTAAAGCACAACAAAACACTACTGAAATATTCCAACTCTTGCATTTTACGACAGAAATTCAAAATGAACTTCGAAAAATCAAGAGAATGTAACTGTGACAAGGTAAAGCACAACAAGTCACTACTGAAAAATTCCAACTCTTGTATTTCAATGAAAGAAATTCAAAAAGAACTATGAAAATCAACAGAATGTAACTGTGATAAGGTAGTGCACAACAAAACACTACTGAAATATTCCAACTCTTGCATTTCAACGACAGAAATTCAAAATGAACTTCGAAAAATCAAGAGAATGTAACTGTGACAAGGTAAAGCACAACAAAACACTACTGAAATATTCCAACTCTTGCATTTTTAGACAGAAATTCAAAATGAACTTCGAAAAATCAAGAGAATGTAACTGTGACAAGGTAAAGCACAACAAGTCACTACTGAAATATTCCAACTCTTGCATTTCAATGAAAGAAATTCAAAATGAACTATGAAAATCAACAGAATGTAACTGTGACAAGGTAAAGCACAACAAAACACTACTGAAATATTCCAATTCTTGCATGTCAAGGAAAGAAATCCAAAATGAACTTTGAAAAATCAAGAGAATGTAACTGTGACAAGGTAAAGCACAACAAACCAGCACTCATAAACGATCCTTTTTGAAATTCTGCTAACAACATAGATGCTCAAGGTAAAAGTTCGAATCAAACACTTTTAGGATATCGAGTGTCCTTACTGAAAAACTACTGAATTAAAAAATAAATTAAATTGATCATACGACCTAAATTATTTCATCAGATACGTCAGTACTCATAGACGTTCCTTTTTGAAATTCTGCTAACAGCATAGATGCTGAAGGTAAAAGTTTGAATTAAACACTTTTAGGATATCGAGTGTCCTTACTGAAAAACTACTGAATTAAAAAAAAAAATTAAATTGATCATACGACCTAAATTATTTCGTCAGATACGCCAGCCCTCATAAAACCATTTCCATAAAAATAGCTCTTAATAGAACTGTTTAAGTATGAACTCCAATTTTTTCCAACGAAAATATAGAAAATACTATCAAAACACATTTCTCTGATTATAATGTATATCTTCAGTCAGAAAAGCCTAGTTTCGATTCAAAAATGTGCCATTTCCATAGCAATAGCTCTTAATAGAACTGTTTAATTATGAACTCCAATTTTTTCCCACGAGAGTATGCAACTCAGCCACATTTAACTAAACCCCGTGTAACCGAATCCGCATGTAACTGAACCCCCGTGCAACTGAACCCCCCCCCCCCCCATGTAACTGAATCCCTCATGCACCTCAACTCCCGTGGAACTCAAGCTCCATTTAACTAAACCCCCATGTAACTGAACCCCCCGCCCCCATGTAACTGAACCCCTGTATAACCGAAACCCCGTACAACTGAACCCTCGTGCAAGTCGACCCCATATCCTACACTCCAATTCGCAAATCTCATTACCCCTTTTTTGCAAATGTTAATCAAACATTTCCGATTGTAAAAGCATGTTTAACCATCTTGCTTGGAATGGTATCCATAAGTACATGCTCTGAAAAGGTGCCAAGGAACGTAATCTCCCCAAACACGTCAATCAAACAATTAAAAAATGTGTGCAACTCAACCACATTTAACTAAACCCCGTGTAACTGAATCCGCATGTAACTGAACCCCCCGTGCAACTGAACCCCCTCATGTAACTGAATCCCTCATGCAACTCAACTCCCGTGTAACTCAAGCCCCATTTAACTAAACCCTCATGCAACTGAACCCCCCATGTAACTGAACCCCTGTATAACCGAAACCCCGTACAACTGAACCCTCGTGCTACTGAACCCTCGTGCAAGTCGACCCCATATCCTACACTCCAATTCGCAATTCTCATTACCCCTTTTTTTGCAAATGTTAATCAAACATTTCCGATTGTAAAAGCATGCTTAACCATCTTGCTTGGAATGTTATCCATAAGTACATGCTCTGAAAAGGTGCCAAGGAACGTAATCTCCCCAAACACGTCAATCAAACAATTAAAAAATGTGGGTTTTTCTTGCACAATTCATAGGAAGGAACATAAACCAAGCAAATAACATAGGAATTGCTATGTACCCGAGCAAAATGGTACCTAGATAACTACTCCTGAATTTGATGGTGTAATTTTCGTCGCGATCACTTGCGTGTTTGGGCGTGTTTTCGTCCTTTTCAAGATTCACGATTTTTATTTTATACAAAAGAAACAAACACAAATAATCAAACAGTTCGTGGTAACGAACTGTAAGTAAGGAGCGACCTGGCTCAATGGTAACCGAAAGTCTAAAAAACGGAATTTTGATACCAATAGATACATCAAAAGAATCAGATTTTAATTCTGATTTTAAATATATAAGATTCATCAAGTTTAATCTTACGTATCAAAAGTTATGCGCCTGAGAAAATTTGGCTGATTTTCGAAAAAAGGGGAAAAAAAACCCTAAAAGCTATAGAACCTCAATGAAAATCACACCATCATAATCAGCGTATCAGAGAACCCTACATTAAAGGTTTCAAGCTTCTATCTACAAAAATGTGGAGTTTTCCATTTTTTGCCAGAAGAAAGATCACGGATGCGTGTTTATTTGTTTTTTGTTTTTTGTTTTTTTTTCTTTTCCCCAGGGGTGATCGTATCGCCCCAGTGGTCCTAGAATATCGTGGGAGGGCTCATTGGAACGGAAATTAAAAGTTCTAGTGCCCTTTTTAAGTGACCAAAAAAATGGAGGGCAACTAGGCCCCCTCCCACGCTCATTTTTCCCCAAAGTCACCCGATCAAAATTTTGAGATAGCCATTTTGTTTAGCTTGGTCGAAAATATTATAACTATGTCTTTTAGGAGGACTTAATCCCTCAAATCCCCCAGGGGGAGGGCTGAAAGTTATGAACTTTACCAATGTTAACATATAGTATTGGTTATTGGGAAGTATACAGTACAGAAGTTTTCAGGGGAGATTTTTTCTGGTAGTGGGGGGGGGGTCGAAGGTTATGTGGGAGGATCTTTCCATGAAGGAAGTTTTCATGGGGGAAGGGATATTGCTATGAAGGGGACGCCGGACTTCCCAGCATTATTTAAAAAAAAGATCAGAAATTAAATATAAAAAAACAAGTTTTTCAACTGCAACAGCAGCAACATCAAAATTTTAAACGAACAGAAAATATTACATATGTGATTGGGTTCACCCCCTAGTCAATACCTCACTCTTTAAGCCAGAGATTTTTTATTACTTTCATAAGAGCTACTTATTCTAATTAACGGCCTTTGTGATTAAGCGGTCAGTTTTAAAGAATTGGAACAAAATTCGAACTTTCGCTTAAAGAGCAAGGTATTGACTAGGGGGGAACCCCCTAATATACGCATTAAAAATATATGAATTTAGAAGTTCGTTACGTAAATTAATTCGTAAGTTACGTATATTTATTACTAATAAAAACGTTCGTAAATAAAATGAAACAAGTTTCGAGAAAGCCATTTAACCAAATAAAAGTAAATTAATATGAAAATTTTTTAATTATTCATGTACTGTGAGCCAAGATCAAAACCTGCATTTATTCAAAAACGTTCAAAAATTAAATAAAAAAACAAATTTTTTTAACTGAAAGTAAGGAGCGACATTAAAACTTAAAACGAACAGAAATTATTCCGTATATGAAAGGGGCTGTCCCCTCCTCAACGCCTTGCTCTTTACGCTAAAGTTTAAATTTCTCACAACTCTATTTTTTTTAAACAATAAAAAACTTTTGCGTAAAGAGCAAGGCGTTGAGGAGGGGACAGCCCCTTTCATATACGGAATAATTTCTGTTCGTTTTAAGTTTTAATGTCGCTCCTTACTTTCAGTTAAAAAAAACTTGTTTTTTTTTATTTAATCACGGGATAGAAGTCTGTTGGTTGTTCCATATGCGCCATGTATTCGGTCTGATTTTTTACTTAACATTTTGTGTTTACGAGTTTGGAATGGCCTACCAAAGGCAATTAGAAGTAAACCAAGTCTTGCATCATTTAAAATAAATCTAAAAAAAACATATGAGTATGAAGTGTTAAGTAATAGTAAGTAATTTAAAATGATATCGAATAAAAGTAAAAGAAGATGGATAATTATTTATTATTTTATTATTAATTTTGTAAGCAATGTCAGATCTTGTTTTCTCCTGTTGAGATTGAGGTTTAAGTTTTGTTTTAGTGTTTTTAATTGAATTGTTTGGAGGCAGTTTGAGTTGATGTTGGCTGGCAAATAGAGGACCGCCACTATGTGATGTAATTAAAAGTGTTATTTATTGTTTCCTCATCAGGATTGTCCTAGAGAGCCAAATTAATATGGATTATGGGCAGAAGTTAATTTTAAAAAGTAATTGTGAGTGTATGTAATTTAAATGTAACGTATTATTAAAACTGAGCTGAATTGAATTGTCTGTTTTGATTTAGTTTGACTTATCCTTCCACATTTCCTTAAATTTTCGCTTCAATATTTTTAGCCTTTGTAGTACTCGCTATAGAAGCAGTAGTGGTAGTATAAGTAGTAGTAATAGTAATAGTAGTAGTAAGATTAGTCGTTATAGAAGTAGTAATGGTAGTATTAGTAGCAGTAGTAGTAGTGTGCAAATATTACCTTTTTGGTCAAATAATCATCCCCGTTATTTTAGATTTAGATCCCCCTTATTAGATTTACCTTACCTTATCATTTCCTGAAAGTTCCAAATTAATACACAAAGTCATTTTTGAGTTACACCCTTTTGACAACCCGTATACACATAACTTGTTTTGATTTAGTTCAATACTCCCCTCAACGCTCCCTGAAAGGTTTTTGTCTCTTTGGATATTAAAGGTCAAGTATACCCACCCTTCTCAATAACAAATACTATGTGTAAACAATTGCATAACTTACAGCCCTTATCCTAAGGGCTGTATGTGAATTGACATCCCCAGCGACATAGTTACCAGATCTTTCGACTATGCCCAACAAAGTGGTTATCTTGAAAATTTGATTGGATGTGCTTGGGGTATACAAAAGCACGGGAGGGAATTGGTTGCCTTCTGATCAATTTAGACTCTTAAAAGAGAACTAGCACTTTAAATTCCCAATCGAATGAACACCTTCCGATTTTTTTACGACAATTCCTTCTATACGAAGTACCTTAGTATAAAAAATGGTTGTGCCTACATCATTCTTTAGTTAGGAAGTGCTATTATGCTGCTTATGATAGAGTTTGTTCTTGTTGTCTATACAACAAAAATAGTGCGCCAGGAATCAATGCAGCCAGATTTAGTTCTGGTCGAAGTTCCCTTGGATCTAAAACTTTAAATGAGGCGTCTTCATGGCTGGTAATTTTTAGCAGATCAACATAGGAGAAAATATTTTGCACTAAAAATTCCACATTTTCTTCAAACATTTATTTTCCTTGATAAGCTCCTTTTGGTGCTCCCAAGTCAAAATCTAAAATTTACTTGATCTCCTCAGCCAATTCTCCCTGAAAGTTTCAGTTAACCTCCTTAAACATTAAATTTGTAACTTTAACCTTACCTGAGATATTACAGCTTTGCCCTTTTGACAAACTGAACGCAAGTAGTGCATATTGATTCAGTTCCCTTCAAGATCCCTTAAAGTTTAAATTTGGTACCCTTAGCCGTTGCTGACACTTTGTCGATACGCCATTTGGACAACTTGGACGCGCACAGTGCTTTTGATTTAATTCCATACCCATTTCATATTTTCCTAAAAGTTTCAACTTAACATCTTAAGTGTTCTTGATACAATTTATATACACCCTTTTAACAAAATGGGTACACATAGAGAGTTTTGATTTATTTCATCGTTCCTCGCAACATCCACTGAAAATTTCAACTTAATACCCGTTGCTGTGCCTGAGATTTTGCAAATAGGCTATTTTGACGAAATGGATCCACATAGTATCTTTTGATTTACTGCAACATCCCCTGAAACTTTAAAATTGACGCTCTTGGTAGATCCTCAGATATATGATTTGCGCCTTTTTGACCACCTGGATGCATGCACTGTCTTTTGATTTAGTTCAACGTCAACCTTAACATTTCCTGAGAGTTACGACTTAATATCCTTAACTATTTCCGAAATATTACTGGTACGACCTTTTGACGTCCTGTATTCCCATAGTATCTTTCGATTTAGTTTAACATAACCCTCAATATTCCCTGAAAGTTCAAACATGTTGCCTTTAGCCGCCCCTGAGATATTGCAAGTGCACCCTTTTGGATACATATAGTGGCTTTTTATTTAGGTTGCCAACGGTCCCCCTCCAAACATTCCCTAAAACTTTCAACTTGACACCCCTAGCCATTTGTCAGATATTGCAAATGTGTCCGTTTGACAACCTGGATGCATGAAGTGTCTTTCGGTTTAAATTAACAGTCCTAACAGTCCTTGAAGGCAGTTACTACCCTTAGGTGTTCTTGGGATATCGAAGATATGCCTTTTTGACAACTTGGGTGCATAGTACTTCTTGATTAATTCCAAATTCCTTGAAAGTTTCAGCTTATTACAATTGACGTTCTTGAGATATTGCAGATACGCCCTTTTGACAACCTAGATATACACAGTTGGATCAGATTTAGTTCAACGTCCCCTGGTAGTTTCAGTTTGATACCCTTACCCGTTCTATAGATATTGCGCATAAACCCTTTTGATAGACTCATTGCACATATTAACTTTTGATATAGTTTAACATTCCTTCAGCCTTCTCTCAAAGCTTGAACTTGATACCCTTGCTCGTTCTGTAGATATTGCGCATAATCCCTTTTGACAGACTTAATGCACATATTAACTTTTGAAACAGTTCAACATTCCCTCAGCATTCTGTCAAAGTTTCAACTTGATACCCTTAATTTTTCCTGACCTTTCTGCAGATACGTCATTTTGACAAAATGGATGGATATCGTGTCTTTTGGTTTACTTAGCATCCTTCTGAACATTCAATGGAAGTTTCAATTTAATACCTTTAGGTATTCCATAAATAGTCCAGACACCCTCTTTTGACCACTTGGATACCTATAGTGTCTTTTGATTTAGTTCAACATACCCTACACTTTCCCTGAAAATCTCAACCAAATAGCCTTGGCCGTTCCTGAAACAGGGTAGATCCGCCCTTTTAACGTTCTGGATGCATATAATGTCCTTTGATTTATTTCGAAATTCCCCTCAAGATTCCCTGTAAGTTTGAAATTAATACCCTTAGACAGGGACGTAGGTATAAATAACTTCAAAAAAGTCATTAAGTTGAAACTTGCAGATTAAAAAAAAAAAATCAGCAAGTCGTTCAGTAATTCGGCTAATATTAAGGATATTATTAGTATATGACACAAGAGAGGCATTGATACAATTAGAAATGCAGGAAGATGGACATTGTTCTTGTGGCTCAATCATAGTTATTGGATAGAACGGGATATATCTATTTGAAAGTGAAAATTAATGAATATTTGCACTCAACAAGAAAAACAGATTGTTTTAATGTATATATTGCTTGGAAACTTCCTTTTTTTTTTAGATTTTTGATTACTACTGGTACAGGTCATTTTTTACTTCTAGAGCTCTGGTCATTTTTTAGAGAAATATATTTTTTGCGTGTTGAAGAAATTCTTTCATTGCAGGTACTTAATCTAAATATTATTTACGATTAACCAAGCATTTGTCGGTTTTGTGAAATCCTTTTTAATCTTCTAAAATTACTAGAAAAAAAATTCCCAAATCATTTGAGAAAAACAATGGGGTCAAAAATACAAATTAGAAAATTGATAAGGATGTGCGTCAGGAAACATGAATTTTTTTAGTCCTATACCCGTAAATTTCCCGTATAAAAAAGACTATTTTGCAAAAAATACAGACATTAAAAAATGGCTCACATTTTGGAATCCACATAGAAACGATGATTCAAAGCACCATAGAACACTAGTGTATCAAGGGGATTTTTCGCGTATATTGCCATTTTTCTTTCTTTTCCAAAAGGGTACTATTTTATAGTCTATAAATGCTGCAACAATGATGATTATAATAACAATATCATAAAACTACTATCATGAAGAGTCAAAAATTAATTGGATAAAATAGAATTACGGTAGATGATTTTCACAGGCAGCGCAATCGCGCTGCCTCTGTAAAGAACAATGTTGGCACAATGTATTTCTTTAGGCCAGGGCACTTCGTATCGAAGGAGTTGTCGTAGAAACTTCGAAAAGGGCTCATTCGATTGGAAATTGGAGTGACTTGTGCCTTTTTAATAGTTGAAAGTGATTGGAAGGCAACTGACACCCCTTCCACGCCCACAATTTCCCCAAACACATCCAATCAAAATTTTGAGATAACCGTTTTGTTTAGCGTAGTTGATTTCCAGATAGAAAATATATTTTTGAAGAGGACACTCCCCTACAACTCTCAGGGCAAGGGTTGTAAGTTATGCCCTGGGGGCTTATAAGATTTTTATAGAAAGTGTTGTCGTAGAAACTTCAAAAAGAGCTCATTTGATTGGAAATTCAAAGGGCTATTGCCCTTTTTAATAGTCGAAAGTGATTGAAGGGCAACTAACCCCCTATCACGCCCACCTTTTCCCCAGACACATCCAATCAAAATTTTGAGATAGCCGTTTTGTTCAACGTAATTGAAAGTTCTGAAAATTAGGTCTTTGAGGATGCCCCCCCCCACAGCCCTCATGGCAAGAGTTGTAAGTTATACCCTGGGGCCATATAAGGCTTTTATAGAAAGTGTTGTCGTAGAGACTTCAAAAAGGGCTTATTCGATTGGAAATTGAAGTGGCCCTTTTAATAGTCGAAAGTAATTGGAGGGCAACTAACCCCCTTCTCACGCCCACCATTTTCCCAATCACACACAATCAAAATTTTGAGAAAGCCATTTTTTTTCAACGTAGTTGAAAGTTCTGGTAATTAGGTCTTTAAGGATGACAACCCCCCCCCCCACAACCATCAGGGCAAGGGCTTTAAGTTATGCCCTGGGGGCATATGTGGTTTTTGTAGAAAGTTTTGTTGTAGAAACTTCAAAAAGGGCTCATTTAATTGGAAATTGAAAGGGCTAGTGCCCTTTTTAATAGTCAAAAGTGAATGGAGAGCAACTAACCCCCCTCTCACGCCCACCATTTCCCCAAACACATTCAATCAAAGTTTTGAGATAGCCATTTTGTTCAACGTAGTTGAAAGTTCTGGAAATTATGTATTTGAGGGTAACAAACCTCCCCCCAGACTCCAAGGCAATTGTTTTAAGGTATGCCCTGGGGGCGTATAAGGTTTTTTTTATAGAAAATGTCGTAGGAACTTCAAAAAAGGCTCATTCAATTTTAAATTGAAAGAGCTAGTCCCCTTTTTAATGGGCTAGTCGAAATTGATTGGAGGGAAACTAACCCCCCTCGCAGCCCACCCTTTCCCCAAACCCATCCATTCAAAATATTGAGATAGTCATTTTTTTCAACATAGTTGGAAGTTCTGCATATTAAGTCTTTGAGGATAATAACCCGTTCCCATGTCCATGAGGGCAAGGGTTGTAAGTTATGCCCTGGAAGTTTATAAGGTTTTCAGATAGTGTTGTCATAGAAACTTGGAAAACTTCGAAACTTCGAAGGGCTAGTGCCCTCTTTAATAGTCAGAAGTGATTGGAGGAAACCTAAAACCCCAACCACGCCCACCATTTCCCCAAAAACATCCAATAAAAATTTTGAGATATCTATTTTGTTCAACTTAGTTGAAAAGTCCGGAAATTTCGTCTTTGAGGATGGCACTCCCCCCACTGCCCTCTGCGCAAGGGTTGTAAGTTATGCCCTGGGGGCACATGAGGTTTTATAGAAAGCGTTGTCGTTATAGAAAGCGAAACTTTTTATAAAAAGTTATGTCGTTTTATAGAAAGCAAAACTTTAAAAAGGGCTCAAGCGATTGGAACTTGAAAGCGCTAGTGCCCCATTTAATTGTCGAAAGTAATTGGAGGGCAACTAATGCTCCTTCGAAAAGGGCTCATTCGATTGGAAATTGGAGTGACTTGTGCCCTCTTTAATAGTTGAAAGGGATTGGAAGGCAACTGACGCCCCTCTCACGCCCACAATTTTCCCAAACACATCCTATCAAAATTTTGAAATAGACATTTTGTTCAACGTAGTTGAAAGTTTTGGAAATTAGGTGTTTGCCAGCGTTGTCGCAGAAATTTCAGAAAGAACTCATTTAATTGGGAATTGAGAGGGCTACTGTCATTATTAATAGTCAAAAGCGATCGGAGGGCGAATACCAACCCCCCCCCCATACGCATTATTTCCCCAAACACTTCCGATCAACATTTTGATTGAGCAATTTTGTTGAACGTAGTTGAAGCGTCCGGAAATTATGGTTTGAGTATGACAACCTCCACAGCCCTCAGGGCTAAGGTTTCCGTTATGTCCTAGGGGCATATAATGTCATATAGAAAGTGTTATCGTAAAAACTGCAAAAAGGCCTCTTTGGATTAGAAATTGAGAGGGATATTGCCCTTTTTAATAGTCGAAAGTAATCAGAGGGAGAATCGCCCCCTCCCCACGCCCTTCATTTTCCTAAATATTTCCGGTCAACATTTTGATATGGCCATTTTGTTCAACATAGTTGAAAGGTCTGGAAACTATGTCTTTGAGGATGACCACCCTCCCCCCATAGCCCTCAGGACAAGGGTCGTAAGTTATGCCCATGGGGTATATAAAGTTTTTATAGAAATTTTTGACGTAGAAACTTCAAAAAGGGCTCATTTGATTGAAAATTGAGAGCACTTGTTTCTTTTTTATTAGTCGAAAGTGATAAGAGGGCAAATGTTTCCCTCTACGCCTATTATTTCCCCAAACACTTCCAATCAAAATTTTGATATAGCCATTTTGTTAAGCCTATCAGAAAGGTCTGGAAATTATGTCTTTGAGGGTAAAAAAAAAAAACCAGCTCTCAAAGCAAGGGTTGTAAGTTGTGCCCTCATGACATATATGGTTTTTATAGAAAGTGTGAAGCATGGTTTTTATAGAAGGTCATATAAACTTCAAAGGGGGTTCATTGGATTGGTAATCAGACGCTCTAGTGTTCTTTTGAAGAGTCAAAGCGATCAGAAGGCAGCTACCCTCTCCTCCCTACACACACCTCATATTGTCCTGAAATGCGTCAAGTAGAAATTTTGAGATAGTCATTCTTATCAAAATAGTCTAAATAGCATATAACTAGGCTTTTGGGATTGAAACAAACCTCAAAGATTAGGGGCAGGTGTTGTAAGTTATGCCCAGGGGTTATTAAAGGTTTTTATGAAAGGGATGGTTGTTTAACTTCAGAAGAGGCTCAGTCTTTCTCCCTGAAAAAGACGATGTCAATATAAAACGAACAGAAATTAATCAAAAAACTTTTTGCACAAAATAAGTTTTTCAAAAAAAGTAAAGAACTCCATTAAACCAAAAATGAACAAAAGTAGTGTCATATAATCTACCAGGCATACAACTACCACAAATCAGTATCAATAAATAAATGAAACCCAAAATAAACAGAAATTTAAATAATTCAAACTCAAAACAAGCAGAATATAATCTGAGTAGGGTTCTAAACCCTATCCTTTATAAAAGCCAGAATATAATTTGTACTTTACTGAGAAAATTCAAATGAATTTACTGAAAAAAATATGCATTTTCTGTTTAATGTACATATGTTGATATTTATTCCTTAAAATCTTAATTAATTTTTGATTTCTTAAAGTTATAAAAGTGAAAACATTTAAAAGAATACTTTCAGTAAAGTACAAATTATATTCTGGCTTTTATAAAGCATAGGGTTTAGAACCCCACTCAGATTAATTTCTGCTCGTTTTGAGCTTGACTTATTTTAATTTCTGTTTATTTTGGGTTTCATTTATTTATCGATACTGATTTGTGGTAGTTGTATGCTTGGTAGATTATTTGATTCTATTTTCGTTCATTTTTGGTTTAATGGAGTTCTTTACTTTTTTTTAAAAAATTATTTTGTGCAAAAAGTTTGTTTGATTAATATCATTTAATGAAGGTAATTGACTTTGTGGCGGAGTAAATCTCAAATGTTTTTAACTTAAAAACAGCTTTCTATATCTTTTGTTTAAGTTTTTCATTTTAGGTTACATGGTTTCATGTGCAAGTCCCAATTTGGCCACAGCTCTTGCAATTTCCGCGCCAATGATGGTTCCATTAATGCTTTTCGGTGGATTCTTCTTAAACAACAAGTAAACACCCTATTTGATTTGCCATTCCCAAGGAAATATAAAATTCAGTTTGATCGGCACTATATAAATGCCTAAGGATACTCAACCACCACGTGCAGGGTCGTAGATCTACGCAGTGAGGAGGGGGCTTTGGGCCCGATCACGCTTATAATACCAAGTCTTATTAATTTCCGGGTACTCTTTTCTTAATAAATTCTTTTTCAATTCTCAATAAATCTTTAAATATTATTTTCTGTCCCCCCCCCCCCTTAAAAAAGTTCCTGTGTGTGTACCTGACCAAGTGGCAGCCTTAAATCGACATTCCAAGACATGAATGCTTTTCAACTGATTGCCCATTTCAGGACTTTATCCGGTATCGTTTTGACCCTTTGAATTGGAAATTTGTTCTTGTTTGGTAGAAAATGGCTTAAAATGGCATTTTTCCACGGTTTTATCTCTTGAGAAAAAGTGTACTCTATCTGAAGTTTATTACTGGAATAAGCATAGGAATTGGAAGGAAGATAATAAACAAGAGAAAGCGATCAGGAAAAGGAAAAACATGACATTTATGCATTATATGAGGAGAGGAGTGGGGGATTATTTTAAACTGAACTTTTGAATTTCGGTCCTCCAAGATAATTATTTCACTGGCTTATTTTTACGAAGATCTGATTGCTGCTTCGAGGTTTTCTCCTTCCTCTTCCCTCCATTCTAAAAAAATGTGGAATTGTTCAAATTATTCCCCACATTAAAGATCATGGATGTGTGTTAATCTGTTTGTTTTTTTCAGGGGTGATCATATCAAACTAATGGTCTTAGAAAATGAGGGAAGGGTCATTCTAATACAAGCTGAAAATTCTGCTGCCCTTTTTACGTAGTCAGAAAGCTTGTGCCACAGGAAAGTGGCGTTTTTGGCCATTTTATTGCACTAAACTGAGTGGCACAAAACTTAAAAATTCTGAGAAGAATGAAGTTTTTCTCAAATAAATTATTTGAAAGAGTTAGTGTCTGATTGACTATAAGTTGTATTTATCATAGGGTCATCAATAGCTGTGATCTATGTTCGCGGCATTCTGTTCAGTATTTTCAGAGAAAAGTTTCAAGTACCCGAACGCACTGTAATAATCCAGATAGTCCATTGTGTGGAAAAACTGGATGAACAACTCTCAGTGTAGAAGAGTATTGTTGTCCTTTTTTCCCGTTTTCTCAAAAGAAAAAAAAAACTCCAACGGCTTTTTCTCTTTTCTTTCTTTTTTCCTTTTTCGCGCTATGAGCAAAGACTGCTCAAAAAAAAAGAAAAAAAAAGAGAAATAAGTACTCTGTGGGACGAATCCCCTTTTTATACAGTAAGCATCATTTGCGCTTTAATGGGTTTTAAGGAGAGGCCTGGAAAGTTGACAAGAGTAGAATTGCTGCGCAAAGCGGAGAATCAGCACCGCCTAAGTAGAATCAATATTACTTTTGGTACTCTTGGATTATGTGGGCCTTTTGGGTTAATCGCTATAGAGTAGGCAATGATAAAACCCGTTTTTGACGTGTTGACCGCTATAGAGTAGGCAATGATAGCATGGTTTTCATTGCGTATACGATATTAAACTGTGGTTTTTTGGGGTTTAGGGGGGGAATGTACCTAGGTTAGGTTACGTATTTAATATATGCTATACTTTGCCCCCACCACCCCTCCTAATGTGCAAATATATAGCCCAAATTCGTTTCTAAACTGTTATATATTCCTCCTATTTTATTTATTTCATTAGCATTAACCAAACTTGACTTTTTAGAAAGGCGCGCATAATGCAAGAGTACCTTACTTTCTTGGAGTTTATGGACGACATTAGAGCCGACTTTTCATGTTTGAAAATCGAAAGATGCCGAAAACCGCGCGGAGATGATCCCAATTCGATTAGCCAATATTTTCAATTTGAAAAGCATGTTGGTACCAGCGCGAACGATGCGAAGCATCGCGAGCGGCAAATTTTTGGAAAATGACACTTTTTATACGAACGTGACACTATTTTGCCACCCAAAGTGGCAATATAGGTAGAAATTTTCTTAATGTAAATTAACTAAATCTTGTTAAAATAGTATTTAGTTTAGGACCCATAAATTAGATTACCCCTCATTCTTTTTTATTTGCTTAGGGTTGAAGGCAGTCTAATTTGGGTCCAACCCTATGACACTTCAAACTTCCTTGAATTTCGGGGAGGAGGAGGGGATTATGTGGGAGAATCTTTCCATAGAGGATGTTTTCTTGGGGGAAGGGACATTTCTATGAAGGGGGTGCCGGATCTCCCAACAAGTTTTTTCAACTGAAAGTAAGGAGCAACACTAAAACTTAAAACGAACAGAAATTATTACGTATGTGAGGGGGTTCGCCCCCTAGTCAATGCCTCGCTCCTTACGCTAAACTTTTCTTTAGTACTTTCAAAAGAGCTATCTATTCTAATTAAACGGTCTTTGTGATTCAGGGATTTTTGATTCTAAAAACATTCGAACTTTAGCGTAAAGAGCGAGGTATTGACTAGGGGGCAAACCCCCTCATATGCGTAATAATTTCTGTTCGTTTTAAGTTTTGATGCTGCTCCTTACTTTTAGTTGAAAAAACTTGTTTTTTTTTATTTAATCATATTCAAGGATCCTTTCAGACAGTATACCTAAAACTGAATATACTGTTATTGGACTATATAAACCACAGGATTGGGGATCCTTATTCTATTTTGGAACACGCGTTGCTAAACCCTCACGTATCGCTTTGGGTACGTATTGTTGGGTGATGAAAGCCGAGAATAAAATTTCAAGGAATTCAATCAATTTGGGAGTCCCATGAAGCAAATGCTAAGTTTGAATACCATCAGATAGCAGTGCTTTATCGCTCTTTAGTAAGCAAATTGGAAACTCAATGGCTGACGATGTGATTAAACAAAATTATATGTTTGATCTACTGCTGAAAAATGACTTGTAAGGATTTCACGAACTGTTGATTCCAACGGGAGAGGATCATCAGAAGAAATAGAAGAGAAATATCACCCCCGATAAATAATTTCAATTGGGTTAGATTGAGATAACGAATGTGAAGTAAATTTTAAAACTTGCCTCCAAAGCTACTCGGAATTATACGAAATATCTTTCGACAAACTTGAAGTTTGCCTGCGTTTCCACTAACGAACCGCTTCTTTATATTTAGCTTCAGTTTATTTAAGGATATCTAATAGAACTCCTTCCCTAGGGCAATCACAATCATCCTAAATTCTAAATTCAGAACTTATAGCCCTTATGTGCCATACCTGCACCAACCAATTTTCTCTCCTTCTTTATCATCATAAACCTTCTATCACTGAATATAAAACCTACCCATTCCTCCCTTACATTTAATAAAAGAAAAAACAAATTTTTTTGTTTGAAAGTAAGGAGCAACATTAAACCTACAAGGAACAGAAATTATTCCGTATATGAAAAAGTTGCCCCCCTCTTCAATACATTGCTCTTAACGCCAAAGGTTTTTTTGCACTTTTAATAAAGCTGTCTATCATAGGCAGCGCGCTAGCGCTGTCTAAGTAAAGAATGATGTGGGCACAATGTGTTTGTTTTTTTCTCCATACCCGGGCACTTCGTATCGAAGGATTTGTCGTAGAAACTTCGAAAAGGGTTCATTCGATTGAAAATTGGAGTGGCTAGTGCCCCCCCACCCATCATTCCCCCAAACACATCCAATCAAAATTTTGAGATAGCAATTTTGTTCAGCGCAGTTGATTACCATATATAAAATATGTTTTTGAGGAGGACACTCCCCCACAACCCTCAGGGCAAGGGTTTTAAGTTATGCCCTGGGGGCATATAAGGTTTTTATAGAAGGTGTTGTCGTATAAACTTCAAAACAGGCTCATTCGATTGGAAATTCAAAGGGCTTGTGCCCTTTTAAATAGTCGAAAGTGATTGGAGGGCAACTAGCCCCCCCCCCTCCACGCCCATCATTTCCCCAAACACATCCAATCAAAATTTCGAGATAGCCATTTTGTTCAGCGCAGTTGATTTCCAGATAGAAAATATGTTTTTGACGAGGAAACTCCCCCAGAGCTCTCAGGGCAAGGGTTTTAACTTATACCCTGGGGGCATATAAGGTTTTTATAGAAGGCGTTGTCGTAGAAACTTCAAAACAGGCTCATTCGATTGGAAATTCGAAAGGCTAGTACCCTTTTTAATAGTCGAAAGTGATTGGAGGGCAACTAGCCCCCCCCACGCCCATCATTCCCCCAAACACATCCAATAAAAGTTTTGAGTTAGCCATTTTATTCAACGTAGTTGAAAGTTTTGGAAATTAGGTCTTTAAGGATGACAACCCCTCCCCCCACAGCCTTCAGGGCAAGGGTTGTAAGTTATGCCCTGGGGGCATATACAGTTTTTATTGAAAGCGTTGTCGTAGAAACTTCAAAAGGGCTCATTCAATTGGAAATTGAAAGGGCTAGTGCCTGTTTTAATAGTTGAAAGTGATTGGATAGCGACTAACGCACCTCTCATGCCCACCATTTTCCCAAACACATCGAATTAAAATTTTGGATATCCATTTTCTTCAACGTAGTTGAAAGTTCTGGAAATTATGTCTTTTAGGATGATAACCCCCCTCAGAGCCCTCAGTGCAAGGGTTGTAAGTTATGCCCTGGGGCATATAAAGTTTTTATTGAAAGCTTTGTCGTAGAAACTTCAAAAGGGCTCATTCAATTGGAAATTGAAAGGGCTAGTGCCTTTTTTAATAGTTAAAAGTGATTGGATAGCGACTAGCCCCTCTCACGCCTACCATGTTCCAAAATACATCCAATCAAAATTTTGAGATATCCATTTTGTTCAACGTAGTTGAACATTCTGGAAATTAAGTATTTTAGGAAGATAACCCCCTCAGAGCCCTCAGTGCAAGGGTTGTAAGTTATGCCCTGGGGGGCAGATAAGGTTTATATAGAAAGTTGTTGTATAGATCATAGGTAGCGCGATCGCGCTGCCTAAGTAGAGAACGCGGTTACTCGAGAACGAGACAAGAAACGGGGACTAAGTAAAGAGGAGGACACTCCCCCACAACCCCCAGGGCAACTGTTTTAAGTTATGCCCTGGGGGCGTATAAGAAAGGTGTTGGCACAATGTATTCTTTATTAGTTTTCCTTTAGAGCAGAGCACTTCGTATCGAAGGAGTTGTTGTAAAAACTTCGGAAAGCTCACATTGGATTAGAAATTGGAGTGACTTGTGCCCTTTTAATAGTCGAAAGTGATTGGAAGGCGACTAACACCCCTTCCACGCCCACCATTCCCCGAAACACATCAAATCAAAATTTTGAGATAGCCATTTTGTTCAGCGTAGTTGATTTCCAGATAGAAATTATGTTCTTGAGGACAGTCCCCCACAGCCCTTAGGGCAAGGGTTGTAAGTTATGCTCTGGGGGCATATAAGGTTTTTTATAGAAGGCGTTGTCGTAGAAACTTTAAAAAAGGCTCATTCGATTGGAAATTCAAAGGGCTAGTGCCCTTTTTAATAGTCGAAAGTGATTAGATGGAAACTAACCCGCCTTTCACGCCCACCTTTTCCCCAAACACATCTAATCAAAACTTTGAGATAGCCATTTTATTCAACGTAGTTTTCAGTTCTGGAAATTGAGTCTTTGAGGATGACAACCCCCCCCACAGCCCTCAGGGCAAGGGTTGTAAATTATGCCGTGGGGGCGTATAAGGTTTTTATTAAAAGCGTAGAAACTTCAAAAGGGCTCATTCAATTGGAAATTGAAAGGGCTAGTGCCTTTTTTAATAGTTGAAATTGATTGCAGAGCGACTAACGCCCCTCTCACGCCCACCATTCTCCCGAACACATCCAATAAAGATTTTGAGATAGCCATTTTGTTCCGCGCAGTTCAAAGTTCAGGAAATTATACCTTTGAGCATGACACCCCTCCCCCTCGCAATCTTCAGGGCAAGGGTTATAAGTTATGCCCTGGGGGCATATAAGGTTTTTATTGAAATTTTTTGTCGTACAAATTTGAAAAAAGGCTCATTCGGTTCGAAATTCAAATGGCTAGTACCCTTTTTAATGGACGAAAGTGATTAGTGATATTTTTTGTTGTTATTGTTGTTTAGACCAGGGCACTTCGTATCGAGGAGTTGTCACGGGAACTTTGAAAAAGGCTCATTCGATTTGAAATTCAAAGGGCTAGTACCCTTTTTAATGGACGAAAGTGATTAGTGATATTTTTGTTGTTGTTGTTGTTTAGACCAGGGCACTTCGTATCGAAGTTGTCATGGGAACTTCGAAAGGGCTCATTCGATTGAAAATGGAAAGGGCTGATGCGCTTTTTAATAGTCGAAAGTGATTGGAGGGCAACTAATCCCCCTTCCACTCCCGCCCTCCCACGGCCACCCTCCCATTTTCCCATTATGTTTAAAAACTAAATGTTGCCTTAGGATTAAATCAAAATGCACTGTGATAATGCTAATTCCCAATAAGGCATCTCAGCAGTATCCCAAGAACGACTGGGGGTATTATGTTTAAACTTTCGAGGCTACTTCTGCTCTTAAAATTTTACCAAATCAAAATAGAGTAAGTGTATCCAACCTACCAAAGAAAGTAAACAGATTTTTTTGCGAATGGTATCAAGTTTTCCATTTCAGGTCAACTAGAGGAGGTATGAAACTAAATTAAACAGTACTATTTTTGTCAAGATTTTTAAAAGGGTGGATGTTGTTAAAAATTGCTGAAAATTTTTCTCCAGCATACAAATAGCAGGCCAAACTATAAAGTCTTAAAAAACGAAAAGATTTAAAGTATTATTTTCTTTTTCCCTGAAAAGACTATGTCAATATAAAACCAACAGAAATTAATTAAAAAAAACTTTTTCCACAAAATAAGTTTTTCAAAGAAAAGTAAAGAACTCCATTAAACAAAAAATTAGCAAAAATAAAATCAAATAATCTACCAAGCGTGAAACTATCACAAATCAGCATCGATAAATAAATGAAACCCAAAACGAACGGAAATTACAGTAAATAACCGAGTCAAACTCAAAACGAGCAGAAATTACCATAAGTTGGGTGCAAAACCCCTATGCCTTCCCAAGGCCAGAACAAAATTTGGACTTTACTGAAAAAATACAAATTAATTTGCATTGTCAGTTTTATATACATATACTGATATTTAGTAATCCAAATGTTAATATTATTTGATTTATAAAAGTTATAAAAGTAAAAACATTTATATTTTTTTTTCAGTAAAGTGCAAATTTTGTTCTGGCCTTGGGAAGCCATAGGGGTTTTGCGCCCAACTTACGTTAATTTCTGCTCGTTTTGAGTTTAACTCGGTTATTTATTGTAATTAAATAAAAAAAACAAGTTTTTTTAACTGAATGTAAGGAGCGACATTAAAACTTAAAACGAACAGAAATTATTCCGTATATGAAAGGGGCTGTCCCCTCCTCAACGCCTCGCTCTTTACGCTAAAGTTTTTCATTGTTTAAAAACAAAATAGAGTTGTGAGAAATTCAAACTTTAGCGTAAAGAGCGAGGCGTTGAGGAGGGACAGCCCCTTTCATATACGGAATAATTTCTGTTCGTTTTAAGTTTTAATGTCGCTCCTTACTTTCAGTTAAAAAAACTTTTTTTTTTTATTTAATTTTTGAACGTTTATGAATAAATGCAGGTTTTGATCTTGGCTCATCGTACATCAAGGCCGTATCCAATGGGGGGGGGGGTACCAGTTTGAACCCCCCCCCCCCCCTCCCGAAATTTTTGACCGAGTCGAAAATAAGTCGAAAATTAGTAAAACCTAGGTAAAAATCAGTAAAATTAGTCTTAAACTGAGTAAAAAATTAGTAACCCCCCCCCCCCGAAAAACAAATCCTGGATCCGCCCTTGCCGTAAATGAATAATTAAAACAAAATTTTCATATTAATTTACTTTTATTTGGTTAAATGGCTTTCTCGAAACTTGTTTACTTTTATTTACGAACGTTTTTATTAGTAATAAATTTACGTAACTTACGAATTAATTTACGTTACGAACTTCTATATTCATATATTTTTAAAACGTATATTAGGGGGTTCTCCCCATAGTCAATACCTTGCTCTTTAAGCGAAAGTTCGAATTTTGTTCCAATTCTTAAAAAATGACCGCTTAATCACAAAGGCCGTTAATTAGAATAAATAGCTCTTATGAAAGTACTAAACAATCTTTGGCTTAAAGAGCGAGGTATTGACTAGGAGGTGAACCCAATCATATATGTAATATTTTCTGCTCGTTTAAAGTTTTGATGTTGCTGCTGTTGCAGTTGAAAAACTTGTTTTTTTTATATTTAATTTCTGATCTTTTTTTAAATAATGCTGGGAAGTCCGGCGTCCCCTTCATAGCAATGTCCCTTCCCCCATGAAAACTTCCTTCATGGAAATATCCTCCCACATAACCCCCGACCCCCCCCCTCCCACTATCAGGAAAAATCTCCCCTGAAAACGTCTGTTTACTTCCCAATAACCAAATATACGAATTAATTTACATATCCTCGTATGTTAACATTGGGTAAAGTTCATAACTTTCAGCCCTCCCCCCGGGAGCTTCGGAGGATTAAGTCATACTAAAAGACATACTTATAATATTTTCGAACATGCTGAACAAAATGGCTATCTCAAAATTTTGATCAGGTAACTTTGGGAAAAAATTGAGCGTGGGAAGGGGCGTAGTTCCCTCTATTTTTTTTTGGTCACTTTTAATTTCCATTCCAATGAGCCCTCCTACGATATTCTAGGACCACTGGGTCGATACGATCACCCCTGGAAAAAAAAAAAAAATAAATAAATAAACACGCACCCGTGATCTTTCTTCTGGCAAAAAATGCAAAATTCCACATTTTTGTAGATAGGAGCTTGAAACCTCTACAGTAGGGTTCTATGATACGCGGAATATGATGGTGTGATTTTCAGTAATGTTCTATAACTTTTAGGGAGTCTCTCCCCCTTTTTTCTATAATCAGCCAAATTTTCTCAGCCGCTTAACTTTTGATGGGTAGGAATAAACTAGATGAAACTTATATATTTAAAATCAGCATTAAACTCTGATTCTTTTGATGTATCTATTTGTATCAAAATACCGTTTTCTAGAGTTTCGGTTACCATTGAGCCGGGTCGCTCCTTACTTACAGTTCGTTACCACGAACTGTTTGATTTCCATTCGTTTTGGGTTTCATTTATTTATCGATGCTGATTTGTGGTAGTTTCACGCTTAGTAGATTATTTGATTTTATATTTGCTCATTTTTTATTTAATGGAGTTCTTTGCTTTTCTTTGAAAAACTTATTTTGTGGAAAAAGTGTTTAATTAATTCTAATTAAACCAGCCTTTGTGTTTCAGGAGCCGTTCTTAAAAAAATTGGACAAACAGTTAAACTTTAGCGTAAAGAGCAATCTCTTGAGGAGGGGGGCAACCCCATCATATACAGAATAATTACTGTTTGTTTTGAGCTTTAATGTTGCTCCTTACTTTCAGTTGAAAAAACTTGTTTTCTTTTTATTCAGTTTCGAATAATTTTTCAAATAATGTTGGTAAATCTGGCTCACCCTCGATAAAAATTCCCTTCCCTCACGAAAAACTCCACCGTGGAAAGTTTCTCCCACGTAAAATACACCCCTCCCCCCGTTAAAGTCCGTCCAGACAAGTCTATATTTGCTGAAATTCCCTCCCCCCTCCCTCCGTAAAATTTCTTCCGGACCATTCAGGCCTGAAAAATTCTGGTTAGTGTGCTTGGATTGGAAAAAAAAAATCGTATTGCTTTTCCGATGACTCTGGTAATCCCCCCTTTCGTGGAATTTTTTCCCTTAAATCCAAACCCATAGAAAATTTTCCCCGGACAATTCCTCCGGAACATCTCCAAATGCAAAATTGAGTTGGCAAAGAGAAAGTAAGACAAATAAAAAGAATTCCATATAGGAATTCTACCAAAACCTCCCGATGTAAAGTTTTCCCTTGAAACTTCAACCCCCGAAAATTTCCATCCTCACGGAAAACTCTCCCTATGGAAAACGCACCCCAAGCACAAAAATCTCCCCCCCCCCCCTATGAAAAATGTCTGTATACTTCCCAATAACAAATACTATCCGTAAACAATGGGCAAATTTCATAACTTACAGGCCTCTCCCCACGGACTGTGGTGGGTCATGTTACCCCTAAAGACATTGTTTTTGGATCGACACACAGAACAAAATCTTGATTATGTATGCAAAATGGGAATAGAACTTCTGACTTGAGTTAATTTTGCATTGTTTTCGCATAATTTTGGTGCTGAATTGTAGCCACTTTGAAGTTCAATTGATTTTAATGGATGACTTTAAAATTAATGCATTTCGTGTTAATTTTAGACATGATCTATAATAACCCTTCATCATGTTAACATTTATGAATAGATTTTTTGGCACAACATTTTTGGTATAGTAATTTTTCGTACGATAATGCTTGGTACAAAACCTTTATGTCCTGCTCGTTTTGTAGTAAAAATTAGTTGAAGTTGTGACGCTGCTATAGCACGTTCATTACCACAAACGGTTTGTCAATTTATTAGATGTCACTACTAGTTACAATTATCGCAATTTTTTCTTTTATGCTAGCTTCATTCTTCCTTTTTTAGTCTTATTTGAACTTGCTGATTCAATTTTGTTTACAGCTCCGTCCCCTTTTATTTTGTCTGGTTGAAATATCTTTCTTGGTTTATGTATGCTAATGAAGTTTTGAATATAAATCAATGGAAAGGGATTCAGAACATCACATGTCATCACCATCATTCCATCGCCAATGGAACAGAATTAAATTGTACTTTTGATGGAGACGATGTCTTGGAAAGACTTGGCTTCATGCAGGTAACTTGTTAAATTCTTCTTAAGCTTAACCATCAAACTACATGAAGTCAGAAAAATAGCAAAACTTGGAGAGGGAAGTTTGAAACCCAAGAATGCTTCCTCGAGCCGATAGTTCATTGATTCCTAGAATTATCGAGATAATTAACCACTTGAATCACTAAATAACTTCGAAGAAAAGATAAGCTAAAACTAAGATATCTAAAGTCACAAGACTACTGCTCGAGCTATTAAGACTGTAAGCCAATTATTAGAACATGTTCGGATTAATTGGCAAATGAAACAAAAACAAGCTCTAGGTTCTTCATTTGAAAAGTAACGAGCTGATCCTGTTCCAAGTAATTCTGAAATATAAGAAATATAAGTATAGTAATGAAATATAAGCATAGCGGGAAAAAAGAAAGTCTTCATTGATTTCACTGTTTCTATCTGTGTTAGTTGACACGCCCCTTTCGCATAAACCCCCCTTTTTTTAATCCATGTAAAAAATAAGTTTATTTTTTACGTTTAAAATCTGTTTGTTTAATACTTGCTGATTAATATATATTTTATGTAAGGGGCTTATGACCTGCTGCCAAATTAATGCTTTAGAAGTCTGTTTTTTTACATGTCTCTCTTATTAATCGTTTCGTCTTCTTTTTCTTTTTTTTTCAACGAGCATTTACTTCTGCTTTTCGGCTTTTTTCCGCATTTTACACCTTATTTAGCCTTAAGCTTACCATATATTCATTATTTTATTCTATATGGTTTTTCTCTACATAATATACCGAAAAAACTTTCATTAAACCAGTGTGTGTGTTTATTTTGATTATTTTTTTGTAGAACCTCCTCTTTTTGTGCTTAGGGTAAGATTCTATTAAACTAATGTAAAAAAATTAGTTTGATTTTTGTATTTTTTTTCAGGAGAATTTCTTCTTGAACGTTTGTTGTATGATTGGGCTGATTATTGGATTCCGTCTTGTTGCATTTTTGTTGCTTCTAAAGCGAAGTTGGCGCAAGTAACCCGACACTTTTATTAAAGATTGGTTACCAGAAAAGATTTTGTGTCGCAAAAAGTGAACTGAGATTTATGATAGATTAAACTTTTAAAAAATTATACTATATATTAGGAGAAGATACGTTGCTGTGTTCCTTTTTAATTTATTATTTTGTAATTTCTTTTTCCGTAAATTAGTTTATTGATATTGGTAGATGAAAGATCAAGATAGTGTAAGCAATACTAAGTTGGAATATTAGTGCGACAAGCCTATGGCTTCCTCCTTTATTGAATAAAATAAATAAATAAATAAAATAGTAAAATGTTAACGTTGGCGAGAAGAGAAGGAGTTACAGCCACTCTTTGTAATTAATTTTGTAAGAGCAGGTGCTGGAAAAGGTTGTACACGGCAATAAAAAGACGATAATAAAGTAGGTTTGTTTAACACTAAATCTAATATAAAATTAATCACTAAATTAGAGTTTTTTATAAGAGCACTAATTGACAAAAAATAGCTTTGATTAAAAAATTAAGAATATAGCAAGAGTAAGTTGAAATTTCCGTTCAGCAGAGACAAAAAGCAACTGATATACCTACTAGATTATTTTACTAGGTTTTTTATGTGTTATTTAATTATTGGTATTATATCTAGTATTTTAATATTATAGTATCATTATATCAAGTTGTTTTATAGGTATGCTCTTTGTTATTTCAACCCTTACAATGTAACTCAGCTAAACTAAAAAAATCCGCAACAAGCTAATTCTTAATTTATCAAAATTCTAGTTTCAAGTTCAGGTCTGACTTTACTTGGATCTTAACTTTAATTTGATATTTAAGACAAATACAGGGTAGTAAACTGGATTCGTTAAGGGAAATGCAAGATATATAAATACTCTTATCTGAAAACTTTTCAGCTGCTATTTAGTCAAGGATTGTCTAAACTCTAAAGAAGCTAAAAAAACAAAGCGAAACTGGCTTATCAAAAGTTTGATTCAATTATGAACAACAGAGTAAAACTAGGCCTCAATGGCTTGGGATTTGCGTATACAGTTTGAATTGAGAACTTGTCAGGCTTATCACAGAATTGAAGTCAAAAAGTCGATGTGTCATTCAAAACCTGCCTAAGCCATACGAGGTAATAAAAAAACCTTTCACAATGGAGTAAGTATGCTGGAGTGAGTCGAAGGTTGCCAAATGGTGTAAAGCCGAATTTTTTTTTGGAGTAAGGTCTCCAATAAAATCCCTATCAGGAGGTCGATAAAATGCCTTTGCAACCAGCAATTTCTCAGAAGTAGCAAATCCCATTGATCTGAGTTTTCATCTGTCAATCTCACTTCTCAGTTTTCATGTGTGTTTTTAATTGAACCAAGTGACGTTTTTCCTCCACACCCATGCTGTAAATAGTCTATCGTACAGCTAAGTATATCCCAGGAGGAAAGTCAAAGCTGAACAATCTTCAGGGGCAGGCAGATTCTTTGGTTTTTAAGCCATTTGATTTATTCTATATTGGTTAAGGCTGAGCTAATATATATGGAGACTAGAAGCTAAAAACTAATATGGGTAAACAATCGTGTCCTGGACGCGACTGGATTGTCGCTGCAGTGTGGCTACTTCTTGTTACGGGTAGAGTTGGTTTTACGGTGGGATAAATATATGACGTGACCGTATTTTGGATAGTTGTAGAAACGAGTTTCAGACTCGTTTTTATGAGTGTGAAACTCAAGGGTAAACCTTAATGTGTCGAAAGTGTCAATACTTTCAAGAATATCAATGCAGTAAAAAATACTACTGACTAAATAACGTTTGACAGTGGGAACTGACAGTGAGTTTGAAGCATCAGGTGTTACGCACCACTATGTACAGTCTGGAATAGTCCTATCTCAAAGCTGCTAAATTAAAAATAGACTTTCTTTTAATTTAAAGCTCTGGAAGGGCGCATTGTGCCATTATCAGAGCCATATCCAGGTTTTTTTTCGGCGGGGGGGGGGGATGAAAATGTGTTTATATTCATTTTTGTTACGGTTTTACGAGTCGGACAAACATTGGTGGGGGGGTCCAAATCCCCTAAACTTTCCCCCTGGTCACTGCCTTGGCCGTTATAGTGGCCTTATTGCTGCAAGGTATGTAAATTTCTTACCAATTTCTTTTCTTGGCGGGCAATATAAGTTTGATTAAATTTTAAAGACGTTTTTGTTCAAAAGATGGGTATTTACCCACCACAAATACGCCTATTTTACCCTTATGGCAAAAGGTTTCTTTTGTCTTTTATGATGTAAAGACAAATTGAAAATGGAAATAAAAACAATGTTTTTAATAGTTGGTTTTTAATTGATTTACTATATTTCCGGATAACGTTAGCTGACAATGGTTTTTTATCGGAAATGAAATTGAGTTTCTCCTCTTACCGTATTCCTATGCTCTTTTGATTGTATTGCACTTTATCTAATTAGGTTAAAGGGTTTATGTGAACTCTCTTCGGACCCTGAAATAATTACTGGCTGCCTGTCACAACTCCTCCATGAAGAGGCTGCTCGGGTCCTGAAACGAAAGCCGCCGAAAATTGGTCCTTTTGATAATGATTGCAAACTTAGTAAGTAGTGCCTATTTAGCTTATTAAATAAGGTAAAAAATGCCAATGACCCAGAGCAGCGACAAGAAGCCCTATCAACATTTAGATTAGCTAGAAAAGAACACAAGGCTTTAGTAAGGAGGAAGAAAGCATTATATGAAATTAAAGAACAAGAGAAGTGTTTTCAAGCTTATAGATCGGCCTGTATGAGTGAATTCTGGAAGTATTTACGTGGGCCACGTGACCAATCAAAAATGATCCCAGAAGTTAACTCTTGGCCGACTTATTTTGAAGACCTGGAGAATCATAGAAACTCAGCTGGTCAGGCACCCATCTACCTGCAAGTGTATACTGAGCCGATAGATGCAGTGGTCAGTGAATTCCCCCTCCCAGAGCATTCTTACCAGCTAATTCAGGAAATATCAGAGAGTGAGCTAAAACAATCCATCAAGAGCCACCGTGGAGGATCTTCACCGGGTATTGATGGAATTCCGTCAACAATGTATAAGAAATTTATCGGTCCCCTGTTGCCAGTTCTGTTAACTTTGTATAATGCGGTCCTGGTTTCATGTAGTTGGCCAGCAGCATCGAATATGTCGGTTATAATGCCGTTATTTAAAAAGGGTGACCGGATGAAGCATGGTAACTATCGCCCTATTGGTCTAGTACCAACAATTAGTAAATTTTTGGAAAAGGTTCAAGATGGTAGATTAGGGCTGTGGCTAGAAAAGGAAAATATAGTCAGTGAGACCCAAGGAGGATGCCGAAAGGAACATTCAACTACAGATCGTGCATTTATACTCCAGGCTCTTATTGGAAAATATTGCAGGGGAAGTGGTAGGCTTTTTGTCGCGTTTTTGGACCTGGAAGAGGCATTTGATAGTATTGATAGACCTATTTTATTCCTTTACCTTGTTAAGATAGGCCTACCCAGGCCTTTTATTATGTTATTAATTAACATGTATGAGATAACTCTATCTGTGGTTTTTATTGTTAAAAAAGGTGTATCTAGGCCATCCAGAACCTTCAGAGGAGTTCGCCAAGGATGCACGTTGTCACCGAAACTTTTTACTCTGTATGTCAATGATTTTGCAGAGTTCCTTGAAATGAGATGGGCCCCAGTTGTATCACTAGCGAATAACCTATTTTCTTTTTTGCTGTTCGTTGACGACACAGCTTTAGTGGCCAAACCAGCCGAGGAACTCCAAACTCTTCTGAATTTAACTGAATCTTACCTAGAATCGAAGAAGTTGAAGCTGAACGCATCTAAGACAGAGATTGTCATCTTCCAAAGTAGGAAGCCCAATGGACCTCAGGATTATTCCTTTACTTATAACGACGAGGCAATAAAAGTGACCCCAAAGTATAAATATCTGGGATTCGTGGTCGCAGCAAATGGGAATTGGATCGAGCACATTAAATTGATGATTTCACCTGGTAAGGCAGCTGCTTGTGCTCTACTTCGACAAAAACATATCATGGGAATCAATAATATGAAGATGCACAAGTATCTTTTTATGAATAAAGTCCTACCTGTTGCCCATTATGGATGCGAGTTGTGGGGGACTACTACGGTAAAACAACTGGAATCTCTGCAGTTTATGTATTTTAAAAGAGTTATCCTCCAAAATAGGCCTCCAAAAGAATTTTAGTAGTTTGGTCCTAAAGGGTGATTTGGGTTTGCAGGATCTACGTCATATGAGGACTATACAAATGATTAAGTTTTGGTTACAGGTTACGCGCTTACCTGATAACCGCTTGGCGAAAGTGGCCTACACAAAGATGTTGAGTTTTACCAAAAAGACAGCATGGCCAAAACATGTTAAAGCCCTGTTGGATAATGCTGGCTTATCATGGGCATGGAATGAGGGGCAGGGTCCTCTCGGTAAACCTGAATATTTCCTCGGTAAGTTTGCATCGCGCCTTCGGGACCAAGAGATTCAGGTTTGGCTAACGAGTCTGGAAAAGTCTAGTAGCCTGCATTTTTATAGACAGGTTAAAGATGTGTATGGGGAGGAGTTTTATTTGAAGCTGAACCTACCGTGGAGAACCCTTAAGTATTGGTTGCAGGTACAGGCAAATTGTATACCAATGCGTAAAGGCTACTGGGAGTCTTATGATGAGGATGGCTCGGGAAGTAGGCGTGTCTGCCCCCTCTGTGGGGAGTTTGGGGATGGGAAGGACCATTTTCTGAGTAGATGCCAAAGTTTGGCAAATTTTAGGGATAAATTTTTTCATGGGGATGTACCGCTGCTCCCGTGTGTTTTGGGGATTACTTCGAGGGACCTAATTATTGCGTTAGGTTGTTTTATAGAGAATAGTCTGATGGCGCGGAAAGAAGCTGTAGTTTAAATTTGTTGAGTGCTATTGTTCTTTCCCTATTGTTTTTTATTTATTTGTTTTCGTTTATATGGCCACTGGTTTTTAAATACACGCATGTATGTAAAATTAAACTGTGGGAACTTATTTTGAGGATTTGATTGAAAAAACACATTCACATCTTTAAAATTCGGTAAATTGAGAAAAATTCATTTATGGTTTGTTATCCACTTGCACCCTTTCTGTGAAACTAGATGAGCAAAACATATGCTCCATTATTGTTTGTATGATGTTATGGCCTAGTAAAATCTATTCTGTTCGAATTTACTGAACAGATCGCTCATAAAGTTTGTTGGTAAAAGCTCTTGTGCTAAGTTGAGAAGAAATAGAAGCACCTTATGCTGACCAAATTTTTAACAACTTTTTAATGATCCACAGCAAATATAATTTTTGGCCGAGTAGTTCTGCTTATTGGAGCGTTCTAACTACGGCAATACTTTTATATTCCAGGATGTTTCTCTGTAATTGGTGTTCAATTTTAGTCTAATGTTGCTCAGCTCAGAATTGCTGCCAAATTCATGTATTCTATTCCATTCGAGAATTCTTCAGTATATTTGAGAGAAATGTACACAAATACAAAACGCCTGTAATCCCACGAGAAGTTGAAATTTCAAGTAAAACATGCACGAGAACAGTCTTTAAAGTCATACTTGGACTGTCCTTCAAAATGTCAATAATTTTTGTATACTATTTCGAAAAAAGAAACCATTTAACCTAAATAACTCTACTCAGGCCCCAAGAATGGAGCTTCTGAATTTTGACAGAGAAATAAATATGCTTTTTAGTTTTTAACCTTCTTGATCATTTCCATTGATCCTTATTTGTTACAGCTGTAAATAGAAAGCAGAAAAATTTGGCACAGATTTGGTCTTACATTTGACAAACATTGTATTAAATTTCAGATTTATAAATGGATTATAATTTGGAAGCAATACCCATTTTCCAAAAGCATATTCAATGAGTATTAACCAGATTCATAATGGGAATATGTTCAACCACGATTGTTGGTGTCTTTTGTACTCATTTATATAATCCTTCGAAGTGTGGGGAAAATGAGTTTACCTACAAAATAAATAAATATTTCAAATATTGAACCTATTTTTATATTTGTGACAGAGCATGCATATTGTGATACTGTGATCAGCCAATTTAATCAGGTGGCAACTTATTACAACAGAACGGTTTGACTGATGGCATATAGGTGCCAGCAGGCCTAAACCTTTGTGAGGACAGATGATTATTCCGGTAGGTCTAAGATACAAAACAAGTACAGTGCATTATTAAGCCTTTGGACCTTAAACTTTTACCTTCAGAAGCCAAATTCATTGTTATTATGCTTGTTTATATTAATTGTATTAATTTATTGTTCTTTAACTTTTCTTTTACTTTCATATAAAAAGCTGCGAGGGCACAAAACAAGGCTTAACCTTCACTTAATAAAGTAGCACCGCTATATCAAAACTACGCTTTCACTATCGTTTTATTATATTTTAGAATAATAGCTATAGCATATAGCGTAGTTAATTTGGAGGCCTATCCTTTGTTTAAGTATCATATTTCACTCACCGACAGCAAATATTGATTCGATACCTAATACCGGATAAAGTTTACTCCATTTGCCTGGACTTTTGCTTTTCTGATTCCTAAGGCTTCTAAGAAATTCTACACACAGGATTCGACTAGAAACAACAGTTAATTCATAACAACCATGTGTGATGAACAATCGGTTTTCCATCAAGAAGTGCTTACAGAAAGTATGGAGGACTTTCGCACAAGTTCAAAAAGATCAGATGAATCTTTGAATTTAGAAAATAGTATCGAAGAGGTAAGAATTATTTGCGGCATATTTGAATGTTTTGCTCAAGTCGGCACATATGAAAGGAAGGGGTCTCTAGGTCTAGAAACTCGTCTAAACTGTATATAATTTAATGATTTTCTTGGTATTTTCATGTAATTTGACTGTTACTACGAACATTCATTGAATTAGAACTATACTTCTTGAAATAATTTTCTGGGTATGTACCTTGTTCATGATTCTGCTATTCTCTAGAATAGAGAATAGCAACCTCTAGAATAGAGAATTCTCTATTCTCTTCTCTATTCTCTAGAATTCTATTCTCTAGAATAGAGAATAAAACCTTTTTTAGTCCAAATTACAAAAGCAAAACTTTTCTAATTAAAAAGCTAGTGAAGCAGGTTGAATGCGTAGGATCATTCCATGAAAATAAACGAAGTTTCAAAATGACCCCCGGGAGAGACCAGGGGGAGAGAGCCCCCTTCTAGGAAAAATGGTGACAACGAGAAACTTGACTTTGGGACCTAAGCCCCTATGTATTTGTCTATCTTTGTATTGGGATCTATTTAAAACTACTTAGTTTCCATTTTAGTGAGGATATTACCACCTATTAACGCATTTAAAGTACTTAGTCGTATTATTGTCAGGCCTGTTCATTTATAAATTGCCCCCCCCCCCGGCTAAATTTTCTGGTGGTATCCTTGAATACGTGCATGTCAGTATGTAAAAACAGTGACAATAGCAGTCTACAGTAGCTTGTGTTGCTTCCAGATCAACACAAGCAGATAAAAAGGAACTGTGAAGTAATAGAAGCATTACTTAAAATGACAAATTAAGTACTGTAAAAAGGAATCACTGTTCTTTGTAATGGCTTAAATGGCTATGTAGATTCTAGATTACAACCTTGTAGCTAAATGCGTAGAGTAAAAGTGAGAAGGTTGTGCAAAAAGACATGGAAAGTGTGTTTTCGATTAAAGGCCAGAATTATATCAGGTGTCATTTTTTGTTTGCATCTAGCTGTGTGTGTAATGAAAAAATCATCTTTTTACATAGCATTTTCAAGACAAATGAGCATAATGTTTTGATGATATTTTAAATCTGACAGTGTAATATTCCCAAGTGAAATAAAGAAGATAATATGTCAAGAGGTTTCCCGCCGTAAAGACTCATATCATAAATCACATATGATTAACGTCTTTTTTTATCTGCCTCTGTAGGCTATACCAAAATGTCTTAAATTCTTCAGCAAAAGGCGTCACTTTTGTCATCAGCAAAAGGCATCATTTTTGGTCATTATATTATCGAGAAAAACCTAAAATCAAACCCTTGCACCAAGGCTGTATTCAGGGGAGGGGTTAGGTTTAAACCCTTCGCCCACCCCCCCGAAATGTGTGTTCAGCTCGTGAAAACATGATAAAAAAGTTAAAAAAAAAATTTGATACGTTTTTTCAGACCCCCTCCCCTGATAAAAAAAATCCCCTCTCCCGCACAAAATCCTGGATAAGGCCCTGCCTTGAACAGATAATATTACATCTTAATTAGATTAAAGATTTAAAATGTATCTAGCAATTTGTTGTGTGACTAGTGATCCTTGAACCATTCCCCGTAACAGGTCGTTTTTTCCATGGACCGGCTTGTAGGTCTATGAAGGCTTGTTTTGACTCAGGTCATAAAAAAAAATATAATAGCTGCAATAAAGGGTGGTGGGTGGCAAAAGGTTGTGGGTAAAACATTCATTTTCTGATAGTTTTCTACTGTATAAAAGCTATTTACTAATAGAACAAATTGAAGTGACAAAAAAATTGCAAACAAATTACACTTAAAAACGTAAAATTCTCTGACTTTTTATAGAGATATTCCTTTTATATGCACATGGCTGGGCGTGGTTCTTATATTGTAATGTTCATAAGCAAGTTTGTTGCCTGTGAGACCTAGCAACAGAAAATAATTAAAAGTAGATGTATTGTTGGTTTTGATTTTTAAGTGCCAATCATCTATTGGGGAAAAAATGCCCGGGACTGTTTGGTGTTCACTTGTATGCTTGAACATACTAATTATGTTCAAGTATACTTTAGAATAGACTTTCCACCTTGGCTTCAAAAATTATTGGATTTGATTATTTTGACTGAATTAAATTATCTTGAAATTCAGCTATAATAAATAAACAAAACTAAATGTAAAATACAAGAATCCAAATCAAATTCTGAAAAGGAAAGAATCACATTATTTTTGGAAATAGCGATAAAATTTTTATTTGCAAACTTTTCGGATGATATTTTATATAATGAGCTGTTCAGAATCCAATTAGTTCAACTCCGACAAACAACAAAAACAAGCAACAGAAAAATTGTTGGTTTTAGTTTGTCAGTCATCTCCGTAGACAAAGAAGCAGAGGAAGTGTCGTCCCTTCTTATACATTTCAGCATGATGAATACGTTTTTTTGTATTTCTTTGTATATACCCTTTACGTTTTTTGTATATACCCTTTAGTATGTATTTCTTGGTTTGTATTCTACACAAATAGCGATTTTTCAGTGTGGCTGTTTCAACTAACTTGATTTTTACTGCTGTAGTACACAAGCTTTCTGCCAAGCATCTACGCTTACCGAGGCAAAAATGGAAAGACAAAAACATCCTCATTTGAACGTGGATGGACTCCTGTTGAAGGAGGAGTGACTTTAACATGGAAAGACGTGAATGTGTACGTTCAGGGAGAAAAGAAATGGAGCTTAGGTGGTGCTGTTGTCCCTCCTTTCAAAAGAGTGCTAATAACGGCAAGTTGTTTATTTTTCACGTTTAACATTAATAGTTCCGATTTTTAAGTGGTTAAATAAGAGGAAATAAGCAACTGCTGCGAGTTGCTGCTCGTATGAAGTAAAAACAAATATAGGCACAGGGTTGCCCCCCCCCCTGGTAAAAAAATTAAATTATTTTCGTGATTTTTTAGTGACTTTCTTCAACAATCTAGTGATTGATTTAGATTCAGTGTTTATGAGCTGATTTAGTGTTTTTAGGCAATATAAGCAATCACAAGAAATAGTAATAAATCACTAGGGCTGGCAACCCTGTATATGCGATCTACGGTTTTTTTTTGTTTTTTTTTGTTTTTTTTTTTTATCTAGCTTATATCATGGTTCTTGCTAAAATCGGGTATTTGGTACCCAGGCCGGTGCTCCTTGTGATTTGAATGCTAATTCCGGTACATTAGGTTATTTGATGGATAGAATTATACCTTAAACTTATTTCAGAGCGCCTATTTTATTTATGATAAACAGACCAAAAATGAGCCCACTATTTAGATTAAGAAGAATTCTGTATAAGATAAGTTAAAAATACGAAGGCTAAATAACACTGAATCAATACAAAAGTGTACACTGGAAATCGCCTGTAAAGAGAACAAATAAATTTTTTAACATAGGGTTTTGTTCCCTCTGTAACATGCAATCTTGTGACAAGCTCATAGCTATAATTTGTACTAAAAGGAGAGGACACTGGATCTAAAAAGAGTTTTAGAGCCATCCATTCACAAAGGCAGAATTATGCTATTTATACTTTTTCTAAAAGTTTTATAAAATCGGAAAATGTACCTAAATTCGAAAGTTAGTACTTTTTTTCAACCTGAAAAAAATTACAAAGCTAATGTCAAAAATGCCATTTGGTAGATGGATAAAGCTGAATCCCAGCTATCGAATGACATCAAAATTGTCCTCTTGCTTAGAACCGTAATACCTTAGGACTGCAGATAAATAACATAACATACGTTGGATTGTTTGCCCCGGAGAAGGATGGATCGAAATCTCATCGAACCTCGCTGGGCCCAAGGTCTAGCGTTCTTTAGTTGGGTTTCGATTCACTGACCTCTGAAGCTGCTCTGAAGATTCTTATCAAGATATTTTCCTTCCTATTCAAGCCAAGGAACAGAAAGTTTCCTATATAGGGGTTTCGGACAAGGCGGTTCTAATGGTGCACTTTTTTCACTTGAGGAGTGGCGCCCCTCGAGGAAATTATAGCCTAGTAAACGACACAGCATTCGCACGGGATTCTGACTAACGGACAATTCTTCTGGGCTTGGTATGTTTTGATGGGCGTCTTTGGGCTGAAAAACCTCTTCCTAGCTAATTTATCTATTATGGGTTGCCTCCCCGTAGTAGCATAATATTTATAGGCATGAATATATAATGAGTCGGAGGTAATAGGCTTGAGACTGTCTGTGCAGGATTTCGACTCTTGTTGATAGAAGAGCATCGCCAAGTGCTGAAAACCATGTTGTGACCAAGATGGGCCCAGGATTGCACAAAGCCTCCATTCATGGAGGTCCCAGGGACTTCTTGCTGTCCGGTTCTAAGCCGGCTTAAGCACTTCGGTGTAGACTTGAGAAGATATGTGATCCCCGTCCTGTACTGGTATCCGGGATCATTGCTTTTCCTGAGGCGAAAATAATTTCAATGATTTAAAGAACATGAAAATTGGAACTTGGAATGTTATGACATTAAAAAATGACTATCGTATCGACATTTTGACTGACGAATTCAGACGATTCGAACTGAATCTATTAGGAGTTTCAGAAACTCATATCCCAGGGGTAGGAAGCATGAAATTAGGTGATATAGAATTTGTTTACTCAGGCAGGAAGGATGGGGTACATGGACGGGGAGTAGGGCTGATGATGAATAAGGAAGCTGCTAAGTCTCGTTTAGGCTGGGAAGGTATTAATAATAGAATACTAATTGCTCATTTTATGACTAGAAAGTTCAGGGTATCAGTTATAGTAGTATACGCCCCTGTAGAACCGACTGACGGAAATACTAGTGACTCAAATGAATTTTACTTACAGTTACAGGAGCAAATAGACAAGGTCCCAGGTAGAAATATGATGTTATTACTGGGAGATTTTAACGCCCAGGTTGGTAGAAATAGGGATAGATGGTATCCCAGCCTAGGTAAATTTGGTGTAGGAAAAGAAAACAGTAATGGATACAGACTTTTGCAATTTTGTATGTATAACAATCTAGTTATAACCCAATACGGTGTTTGGTCATAAAATGGCTCATAAGTTAACATGGTATTCACGTGATGGTAAGACAGCAAACCTTATTGATTATATTATAGTAAACTGAAGATTGGCAGGATCAATACAAGATACTAGGGTATATAGGAGTGCTGTTATTGATGTTAAAAGTAAAGATCACCATCTAGTAGTGTCAAGGGTTAATTTAAAGCTGAAATATCGGAAGGGTAACTACCTCCCGGGAAGTTACGATGTTGGTAGACTCCAGGATGAGAATTTGAGAGAAGCTTTCCAGGAACAGTTGAATACTAAACTTCAGAGTTTAAAATTTGATAATGTGGAAGATGGTTGGAATAATTTTAGAAAAATAATTTGTGAAGTTACGGAAGGTGTATTAGGGAAGAAAGCTAGAACTGCAGCTAAGAATATTAGTGAAAAAGCTTTATGTTTAATACGAGTAGAAAGGAGAAAGGACTTGTACAAGAATTATCTGAGTGATAGATCGTATGAAAACAAAAGAAATTTAAAGAAAGTGGAGAAAGCATTAAAATATGAACTAAGGAGGTGTGAAATGGAGGCCATGGATAAAATTGCCGAGGATCTGGAAGATGCAGCTAGACTGCATAATAGTAAAATATTGTACTGGTACTTTAACAAATTGAGAGGGAGTAGTCAATCCGGACTTGTCCCAGTTAAAGATAAGAATGGGGTCGCAATTAGCAATAAGGAAAAAACTAAAGAGAGATGGGCCGAACATTTTGAGAACTTGCTTAACCGAGATAGAGTTGCAGGAAAAAAAATATAGAGGAAAATGAAAAAGTTTGTGATACCTTGGATGTGAAGGAAGATTTGTTTTGTGAGGAGGAGTTAGCAACAGTACTAAAAGGATTAAAGAATAATAAGGCTCAAGGTGCTGATAGGGGGGTAAATGAATTTCTTAAATATGGTGGCTCTGAGGTTAGAAAAAAGTTATTGAAGATTGTGAATATGATTTTAAAAAAAGGGGAAGTACCTAAAGATTTTAGGAAAACCTTAATTAAGCCACTTTATAAGAAAGGTGATAAAAGTGAGTGTGGTAAATATCGAGGCATTAGTCTGGTCTCTGTAGGTAGTAAATTACTTAGTAATATGATACTTTTTAGACTGAGAGGTGCCGTAGACAAAGTTTTAAGAGAAGAGCAGTGCGGTTTTAGAAAAGGTAGAGGATGTGTCGACCAAATTTTCACTCTTAGGTTAATAATTGAGAAGTGCCTGAGTTTTCAAACGTCTTTGGTCTTCAGTTTTATAGATTATGAGCAAGCGTTCGATTCTGTTGATAGAAGAGCTTTAGTAAAGGTTTTATCCTTGTACGGTATACCAGACAAATACATTAAAGTGATTAGTGCTATGTACGAGAATAACACTGCTGCGGTTAAGGTAGGAAATGAGGTTAGCAGCTGGTTTTGTATTAAATCAGGAGTTAAGCAGCGTTGTGTTCTATCCCGCTTTATATGGATAGTTTTGATGGACTTTGTTTTAAGGAGCACAGGAAAGGCAATGGGAGACCACGGAATCAAATGGGGAGTAAAAAGTCTCCTGGACTTGGATTATGCTGATGATTTAAGCATCCTAGATTAAAGCGTGAACAAAATGAATTGTTTGCGAGTTCAGGGTGCTAGAATTGGTTTGAAAATTAAAGTTAGGAAGACTAAGTCACTAAGGCTAGGAATAAGTGAAGATGAAAAGGTGACGTTGGGTAATGCAAAGATTGATCAGGTGGGCAGCTTCACTTACCTTGGTAGTATTATTAGTAAAGACGGTGGGAGCAGTGAAGATGTTAAAAATAGAATAGCTAAGGCTCAGGGTGTTTTTTCACAGTTAAAAAAAGTCTGGAAGAATAGGAAGATAAGTCTACGAACCAAGATTAGAATATTAGAAGCTACAGTGATGACATTGGTCAAATATGGCTCTGAAGCATGGACGCTCCGAAAAGCGGATGAAGATTTGCTAGATGTTTTCCAGAGAAATTGCTTAAGGATTGTTCTGGGCACCCGGCTGACTGACCGTATTTCAAACAATAGGCTATAGGAAAAATTTGGTTCAATACCGCTCTCTAGGGCTATAATGAAAGAAAGGTTGAGATGGTTACGGCACGTTGTGCGGATGAAGGATGACAGATTGCCGAAGATTGTTCTTTTTGGCCAACCATCTAGGGCTAAACGGAAAGCAGGTCGCCCCCGTCTGGGGTGGGAGGACGTCATAAAGAAAGATTTAAAGGAAATCGGAACTTCGTGGGCGGGTGTAAAAAGGGAGGCTTTGAATTGATTGGGATGGAGGAGGAGCGTGTGTAGCTGTGTTGGCCTCAGGCGGCTTGGTGCTGCGGTGAGTTTTTAGTAGTAGTAGTACTAGTAGATACATAAATTTAACCTGTTAAAAAAGGGTTTCGCGATCGCTTGAAAGAAGAGAGACACTAATCTTAGTTGAGTTTCCATCAAGTCTGCGTTACTTAACTGTCGAGCCCAAAACATTTGTATTTGAATTTTCTCTGAATAGAAAGCTCCTTGACTAGATTCCTCCAAGGTTCCTATTTATTCTTCAATTAACATCCATGCAGAAGGACACTGGACGAGTCTGATAGCAGTAATTGGGAGCATGGATACTGATGGCCATATGACACTAACCACTTTCCAGAGCTTTAGAGTCTGTCAAAATGACGTAATAAGTTTGTTTTATTAATGAGTTAATGATATTCGGGTAGAAATTTGGATGTTTTCCATAAATATTTAGTAGAACTCCTATAATTGTTTATGCCAGAGCAGGTTCCTTGGCAGCTTATCAAGGTCATTCTGAAGAAAAAGACATTGAACTCGTAATTTACTTCTATATTCAATAGTTTAAATTATTAAAGAAATTGGAGACTTTTACCCCCTCAGGTCAAAAAGGGTTATAAATGTTAAGAGAAAAAAAATCAACAATTAATATCCAAGGTTCGATTTGAGTTACCGAGACGAGACTTTGGCTAGTAAGACGGGGACTTAGTTTTCAATCAAACCTATACATTAATTGGAACTTGAGTCTTCAGGGGAAAGTAAAAATAATATTTAAACCAAATGAGTGCATAAACAAAGCCTTTTAGAGGATTCCGAAGCTAAACCCCTGAAGTGAATCCCATTTATTTTTGATTGTTCAGTTTTTCTTCCAAAATTGGCCCCTTTACAAAAAAATCGGATATTCAATATATGATTCTTGGAAATAAAGCTTTCTTATTTTATATAAAACTATAAACTTTATGACCCCTTTTTCCCTTCAGGACTCACTTAAGACCACTTTTCCAAGGGAAGACGTCATAACATCTAACCATCAGGAGCACTAACGTCAGGACATCGACAAAATCCATCATAATATCGACAAAATGTCCGTCAGAACCACTAACCGTCGCAACATCGACAGTCATAACATTGACACGTCAGTTCATCGACAGTCACAATCGCTACCCGTTAGAACGTCGACAGTCATAAAATCGACACGTCGTAACATCTAAAAAAAATTTCATAATGAAAATCCTTTAGAACCACTAACCGTCAGAACGTCGACAGTCATAACATCGACACGTCATAATATCTAAATTTTTTTCATAACAAAAATCTGTCAGAACCACTAGCCGTCAGAACGTCGACAGTCATAACATCGACACGTCATAACATCTATTTTTTTTTCAAAACACCTAAAATTTTAAAACTTTAGTTTTTTGGAGATTTTGGGGGGAAAGGTACCTAGGTTAGATTAGGTTACGTATTTAATATATGCTATGCTTTATCCCACCCCCCTGATGTGCAAATATATAGCCGAAGTGTGTTTCTAAACTATTATATACTTATTACTATTATATAAACTTATAAATTTTTTTACATAACGAAAATCCGTCAGAACCACTAACCGTCAGAACTTCGACAGTCATAACATCGACACGTCCTAACATCTAAAATGTTTTGTCGATGTTATGACGTGTCGATGTTATGACTGTCGACGTTCTGACGGCTAGCGATTGTGACTGTCGATGAACTGACGTGTTGATGTTATGACTGTCGACGTTCTGACGCTTAGTGGTTCTGACGGATTTTCCTTGTCGACGAAATGACTTTTAGTGCTTGTGACGGTTGTTCGAAATGGTAGCACCTCTTTTCCAAGACTTAAATTTTTTTTGAATACATTTCTTCTTTAACAAAAGAATGACAATGGGGCACTAAGATAGTGAAATATACAGGTTTGCGCATTTTGATGAAAATCTCCAAATTTGGATTAACATAAACCAAACAAGGATATAACCATTAAAAAATATATGTAATTGATATCTTTAGTTTGAATATACTTATCGAAATGGAACTTTTCCGTCCGAACCGAGTGGTTGGTGTATCAGACTTGAGATACTTTGTTCGTGAGGACAAGCGTTCAAGTTCGGGTGTTGCTGGTTATTTGGTTTGAATCGCGAGTCGGTGATGTGACTCTGGAAGCTCACCCAGCGTCAAAACGGATCTAAATGGGCACCTGGAGAAATCTGGGGATAAAGAACCGAAAACGTCAGATTATTTATGATTTTCGTTTTCTGATGTAACAAATTTTTGCCAATAGCTGCAGCCAGATGTAGTCGGGTTGCAAAACTTTTCTAACAAGACACACCAATACCCTTATAGAAATATCTGGTTATTCTTCCCAATTCCTGCTCAGATCTACATTGAATAGAGGAGGCTTGGCTATTTACACGCCGAAAGAATACTCAGCCTGCATCAATAAAGGATTAACCCGGAATATCGAAGGGGTTTATGAATATCTCTTCTTGGAGATAATTTTACCTTCGCAGAATAAAATAACGCTTGGAGAAGTATACCGTCCACTGGCAGGATCTGTCTCTTCGTTTTTGGAAAACTTAGGCCAAATATTTGGTCTTTTGGAGAGACAAGGGAATGAAGCCATCTGAATGGGGGACTTTAACATCAATCTGACTCTTCCTCTATCATCAGGCGCAATAGATCTGCTCAGTATAACCTACTCGAGTAACTACCACTTCCCACTCATTGATTGACAACATTTTTTCGAAGGTGCATCCAATATTGGCCTCTGTCTTGTTATCTGACTCTTCTGATCACTCTCCTCTGCTTACAAATTTTAAAATACATCAAAAAGGTCATAAGTCCAATGCCACGCCTGCGCAGGGGTTTTTCACGTGGAAATGAAATGATAAGAACCTAGAAACTCTCAAACAAGTTCTGGAGAGCACATCCTGGGATAATGTTATGAATACAGAAGATATTAATGCAGAATTTGAGGAATTACATATCATTCTAATGAGAAAGTATACTGATTGCTGCTCTAAAAAGCATAAAAGGAAGACTGGAAGGAAAAATCAACCCATCCGCCCTTGTATTAGTCACGGACCGCTCCAGTGTATTAATAAAAAAATAAGCTTCAGACTAAGCATTTTGATTCATAAAGGATCTTTGAAATTAATTGGAAAAAATGAAGAGTATTTGTCAATGGAGTCGCTGCATCCTCAGTCATGCTTGACCTTTGTGGTCAAGATTCTAGCTTGTGGACTCCCGTCTGCATTTAAAACATTATTTCGACCAATCTCAGACCAGCATAATGTAAATACCCGATCATCATCAAACCTGCAAATAACCGTCACCCTGACTGTACGATCGGATTTTTCTCCGAATATAACTTGTGCAAGGTCATGAAACCTGTTCCCAGGAGAACTGAGAGGAAGGGGCTCCCTCGCGTCATTTAAAAGAAGAGTAAAAAATCATTTATTAGCATTGGAAAAGATTGGTTTAAATAATGGTAAAACTTTTTTTTGTATATAATGTATTAAACATAAATAGATAAAAATAAAGTTAAAATGCTATTTTTTTTTGTTATGTTGATGAGGCAGTTTCCTCTGGGGCAAAGGGGAGTAGGATAATTGGTAGTTATGTTGGGAAAAATGAGAGGTAAGGCTGTTTTCTGAGAGTAGGAGCAGTGACCACGCTGTGTATTATGTTTAAAAGGTAGCGATTTAGGATCTCGGCGTCCAGGAATGGATTGAGTATTGTTTTTAGGTGTAATTTATTTTTTGGATTGATAATAAATCCCATTGAACTTGAAAACTTGAAACCACGTATTGTAATCCTGGCAGAAGACTGATAACCAGAGATCGGTACCTGCACTACATGGACCTTTGGTCAGTATGTGAAAAACTCTTTTCCTAAGAAAGGTAAATTCATTAAAAACAACATGTAATTGACATCTCTAGTTTGAACGCACTTATCGACATTAAACTTCAAAGATTGTTAAAGGGTTGAATGTTAAATTAAATCTATAGATGTTTTTGAGTTTAGACATTCACTGGAAAGTAAAGAGCAAGATAAAAAATTAATACATGCATTTTAATATTTCAAAAGATGTTAAAAACTAAACTTTTGTAATAACAAAAAGATTGTTTAATACACAGGTTACCTATTCTGAAAAAAACTTCCAAATTTGGATTACCATGGTTCAAACAACGATATATCCATTAATAATTTTGCGTAATTAACATCTCCATTTTGAATGTACTTATCGAGATGAAACTTTCTAAGCTTGTTAAAGTGGTGAATGCTGATTTAACTCAGACTTTGCATTCATATGGTTTAACTTTTATATTCTTCACCAAGGCTTCTTTTTCTGAACTTGGATTTGCTCACATCCGAAACATCTTTTCTTTGATGATTTGATAATTCGACCTATTTTTTTCATCACAATTTTAATTTGCTCGCTAATGGTGGGTATAGGCTGGATCACTCCAATCTCAATTTGATTGATTCCATTTGTTCTTGATAAATATTCTAGATCCCCGATTCTTATTCCCTTGGATAGTGCTTCTTCTACTTGACTGACAACGTTTTCATCCAAGTCATGTTGAGAATTGGCAAGTAAGAAAGCTTCATTCCATATAGCTTTGTTGGAATATATATATATATATATATATATATATATATATATATATATATATATGTCTCATTTTATTTGTTTGCATAGGAAAAAGTACAGCGTCATAATTCGAACACTCTATAGTAAAACATGCAGCGCCATCAATTATTTGATTATTGGACCCAAGCTGTGGCAATAGGATAATTACCTATATTCAAAAATTTGTACCTCCCTTTTAATAATATATGGTAAAATTATTTTTTTAAACAATAATTAATTCAGCTAGGATTCAGAGGACAAATGTAGCGTTTTCAAATAATTGGTGATTTCTTCCAAATATTGGTAATTTGATAATTACCGCGGAACATTCTCGTATTTTTATTTCAGGTGGACGGTGTGCTCAGGTGGCTCCTAAGTTTTAACGAATAACTGCTGCGCCTCCGCTGAACTTTAGTGTTCAATTCATTTTGGTGCTTGCATTAGTCTAGTATAGCTCGGAAAATACAAACCATTATGTTTCTCCAGGGCGAAGCTTTGCCGAAAATTAGGGGGTAGGAGTGCATAAGAAAACTCTAAAATAAATATCAAGGTCTATATTTGCATTGGTCTTCATAATTCTTGCGAAAAAAAAAGTTAATCTAAGTTTACGGGCATGCCCTAAAAATAAGATAAGAACTATGCTATCCAGACAATGGCGTAAGTTTCGGCCCTTTCTATAGAATATAAGAGAAAATTTAGCTATTTTTTAATTTATTTTTATTCATAAAATTTTTAACAATGTTATAAAATTTTAGTTTTTGGTGCTGTTCAACCTGGTTCATTGGTTGCGATGATGGGAGCAAGTGGAGCGGGAAAGTCGACATTAATGAGCGTACTTGCTCACAGAGCACCAAGTAAGATTATTTAGTCACCATTTATTTTTTAGTTTAGATTTTTCATTATTGTTATTATTATGCTTTTTTATTTGTTATTATTTATACATATTCTATTGTTTTTCAGGCATAACAATCATTTTGGTCTCCTCTATAACTATAAAATACAAGCTGTTTCTTATTCCGTTACCTTTAAAAATTTATGGATGTAAATTAGAATACACTTGTAGCTTATTTAAATATATATGGGGGATGAACCATCAAGAGAGGGAGGGTAATATATCTGGGACTAACCTCTAAACTGAAAAAGTGAGACATTTTCCTAGTTAATGTGATTAAATAAAAAAAGTTCTGTTCTTTTTCAGTTTGACTTGAATATCAATTTTATTTTTGGTACATTATAAGTTCATTATTGGTGTCGTTTTAGTTAAGTTTATTATCTGTTTCTTTTAACTTTTATTTCATTGTTCAATATAATTTCCGTTAGGTATTTTTCTCTGCTCAAGACGTAGCTTCGCCCTTTACTTTTGTTAAAAAAACTTATGTTTTTTTCATTTGATCTCTGTTTTAATTTTCAATTCATTTCTCTAAAAATGAAAAATAAAAATGACAGAAGACAAACTAAAATGTCTTGAAGATAATGACTGATTAAACTTATGATTTTATTCTAATTTATTATTGAAATGAACTAATTGAAGTTCATTATTGGTTTCACTTTAATTAAATCTAATTTTCGTTTCGATACTTGTGTAGAATCCTGTAGTCGCGCGCGAAGTGAACTTACGTTAATTCTAATGAAATAAACAAAATAGGATGACAATATAATAGTTCAGAAACAAATTTGGGCTATATATTTGCACATTAGGGGGGTGGGGGTAAAGCATAGCATATATTAAACACGTAACCTAACCTAGGTACCTTTTTTTGCCCCTTCAATCCCAAAAACTTAAGTTTAAATGTTTGTCACGGAGTGAGCCACACCTCACATCTAGCGGAAACCTGTTTTTCGTTAAGTATCTCGGTCTTTTTCGATGCAGTCTTTCTCGCGTGACTACTGGATTCTAGACAAGAACCTTCGTTTTTTTAACTTTTAGTTCATTGTTAATTATAATTTCCGTTAGTTTTTTTGTTCTGCTCAAGTCGTAGCTTCGCCCTTTACTTTTGTTAAAAAAATTGTTATTTTTTTGTTTATTGAATCTCCGTTTGTTTTTAATTGATTTCTGTAAAAATGAAAAATAAAAAGACAAAAGAAGTACTAAAAAAAATGCCTTGAAAATAATGACTGAGTAAGATATGATTTCATTATGATTTTAGTTTAGCACCGTTTCAATATTCCCCAAATTTTCACCTTACTACCCTTCATCTTACTACTTTAGCAGAAGCAGTAGTAGTAGTAGTAGCAACAGTAGTAAAAGTAGTAACAGTAGTAGTAGTAGCAGTAATATTAGGATGCAAATAACCGTTCCTAAGATATTGCTGACACGCAGTTTTGACAACCTGCATACAGACAGTCTGTTGTGACTCAGTTTACTTGCCCCCTCAATATTCCCTCAACATTTCACCTTCATACCCTTAGGCATAGTTGTAATAGTAATCACAGTAGTAGTAGTAGTAAAAATACTAAAAGTAGTAATTGTATGTGTAGGACTAGTAATGGAAGCAGTTTTAGCACTAGTACAAGAGCAGCAATAGTATTAAAGTATTGCCTTTTGGTCAGTTGAACATCCCGCTCATCAAGCCCTGGAAATTTCAAATTAATACAATCAGCCGTTGCTATGATATTTTCGACATGCCCTTTTGATACTCTGTATATTCATAGTTTTGATTTAGATCAACTTCCCGCGCAACACTTACGGGGATTTAATTTTAATTCTCTTTGCCTTACAAGTAGTTGCAAAAGAAGTTGTAGTTAGAGTAGTAGTAGTAGTAGTAGTAACAGTAGCAGTGGCAGTGGTTTTAGTAGTAGCGTGTATATATTGCCTTTTGGTTAATTAATTTTTCTCTTTAAGCATCCTCTGAAAGTTTTTACTTATTATCCAAGTCCATTCTTAAGATACGCCCTTTTGACAATGTGAATGCAAATAGTGTGTTTTGCATACACTATGCATAGTATGTTTTGATATAGTTCAAGTTTCCACTCAACATTTCCTCAGATGTTGATTTCAATATCCTCAGCCTTGGTAGTCCTCAGCCTTTGGGGTGTGGGGGATGTCCTCTCCTAAATACTTTGCTCTTTACGCTAAAGTATGACTTTGTATCCCAATCCTTTACGAACCACAAGGTTCGTTAAGTTAGAATAAGATCTTGAACATTCTAACCAACGTTAGCATGAAGAGCGAGATATTGTGGACGGGGTATCTTCCTCATATACGTAATAATTCTGTTCGTTAAAGTTTTAGTGTTGATCCTTACTTTTAGTTGAAAATAGTAAGTAGTTTATTTTTCTTTATCCGGAGGCTGAGCCCGTATATTTTCAAATCTAGATTTTTCTGTTAAGCATTTTTGTCATCGAAGCTTTTTTTATATTATTCAATATTTGGAAAAAATTGTGGAAAATGCTTTTTAATTACCATTTTTGTTACTGAACTTTGGCAAAGCGAAGAGTTAACTAATTTTAGCGAAAAAAAAAATGATCAGAGATATAACAAATATAGAAAGTGAAGACATCTATTTATCGTTTAGTTAAATATCGCCCAACAATTCCAATTTAAAGCGAATCATCTCATCGTAAAAATCATCTAATAACGGACTTGAAGTAAAACAGTAGTGCGCTTTGATTGTGTGAGCTATTTGTCTATAGGCAGTCAGATAACCTCTGCATTCACTTTGTCAACGCAGCATTAGCCGGCGATACGAGCGTAGAAAGTGACTTAAATTATGCTAATAACGTACACATTTTTCCTGAGGTTCTCATTATAACTAATATACTGTATTTAAAAAATGGGCGAATCGCATAACTTACAATCCCTACCTGAGGACCTTTCAACTATGCCATAGTTACTGGAGCTCTTCAGTAAACCGGATGTAGAGCTCTCTTACTTTCTGCCAAACTTACGAAATCCGACAATGGTGTTGCGGTCATTTTTGATACTATTCTACCAATTCTTCGATTAAACACCTTGACGGCTGCTCCAATTTGGCAAAGGAGTAGCTAAAAGCACTTGCTTGACGATGCAGTCACTGGGTCTTCTCAGGACATGGCCAAACCAACGGTGTCGTCTTCTCTGTTTGACAATCACGGCAATCAATGTTACAGGACTGGTGGTGCACATAAGCATTTGGTATTCCATCGCATTATCGAATCCTCAGGATTTTTCGTAAACAGCGGTCGTCAAAGACTTTCATATCAGGGGGACGAAGTGCCTTAAGTGACCAAATCTCAACTTAAGGATTAGAGAACAGGTTTAACAGCCGCTTTATAGACACAAATTGTTGTCTTCAAACTGATCTCCCTAGATTCCACAAACGGCAGCGGAGCTGAAAGAAGATGGCTTGATTTATTTTTTTATGTTCTCTACGTCAAGGTAACATCCACCACTAGAGTCTATTAGTGAGGCAAGATAAGAAAAGCTATCAACTTTTTTCAAATCTTATCCTTGAAGCACAAGCTGATAGTCTGACTGTATATTTAGGTCCATGACTTTAGTTTTCACCGTGTTGATCTTCAAGTTTGATCTAGTCTGATCACCCTGAACAAATCTTTCCAGATCTTCCATTTGCTCCTTCTAGCGTATTTTATTAGAACACACAAGTATTTATCCAGTGTGTTATCGGTAGATTTGTCTAGTAGCAAATTAAAGAATAAGTCTTTGAGCTCTGCAACTATCTGAGAATTTTTATCCTTGTTTGGAATATCTTTGTGACAAAAGTTTAGCTGGTGCCTAAATACTGACCAATTCTTAAGCTATGTTTATATATATATACTGACGATGGTTGAAATGGCTAGGCCTAACTGAGTTAGGCCTAACTGCAAAAACGTGCCTTATGTTAATCTGCGATCTCATGTTTGTTTCTTTTTGTTAAATGCTTTTTCTAGTGTCATACCCCAAAAAGTCATACTAAGACAAAACTAATAGACACTAAAAATTATCACCACCTAAAAGTTAAATTCCTAATAAAGCAACACAGCAAAATTCTCTCGCCGGTCGTCAAAATCAGTAACAACATAAAATCCTTTTAAATTAAAAAAAAAGATCATACTCCACCAGTTATATTTTAAATCAAGTATTTTGCGTGTGTCTTTTCTTTACAACTTGCTACAAGGTCTAAATAAATACCTAAAATAAATACCTGACAGTTCCTTGTCAATCGCCGCACCGAAAATTTTACATTAGTTTGGTCAGAAAACGGAAAACTATCCTTGATTTTGTTTTGGTTTTAGATATGACGTAATGAGTGGTTATACATTGTCTTAACCCATGCTACAATTACAATTATCCTAGGAAAGATTATGCTTGGATTCTTTTGGTGTCTAATTATGTTGGTTCCACATAATTATGCCTGATCTGGCAAAACTGACTTTAATAACAGCCTTTGTAGCTGTTACAAAGCATGTAGCTAGAGGGGGTAGGGAATGTTCCCTAAAAATCTAATTATCCTCTAAATAAATTCCTCGAAAATAAGGATAAGGCATAGCTCCAACTAGATATTGCAAATTTGCCCCCTCTCTTCCTGGTTATTTGCCACCCCTAGGAAAAAATCTGTCAGTGTGCTGTTATCGTAATTTCATTCCAATGATATGTTGATTTCATTATTCATAAAGTATAACGCGGATTTGTGCTTATACGAGTCTGAGTAAGTTTGTTGTTTTTTTTTTGTTTTTTTTTTTTTTTATCGGTAAGGTAATCGACAAAATTTCTTATGTCCAAGCTGTACGTTAGTCATGTCTATTGATGAAAGGATAAGATTTTTGAATGGTTCTTCCTTATTTTTAATATCACAGTAGTACCACGGAGTGGAAAGCTGAAATGGTTTGAACAGCTTGTATAAACATTAATATGATCCAACGGATTGTCTACTAACATTAAGATTTTGTACTTTATCAGATTCATCACAAAGACAAGGAAAGTGTTGTTACAACTTTCATCTTGTTCAATCTAAAATAACAAGTTTAAATCTTCACTCTTATTGGCAAGGCCGTATCCTTGCCAATATGGGGCTTGACCCCCCCCCCTGATATATTTGTTCAACTTATAAAAACCTAATAAAAATGAATCTAAACACATTTTTGATGTGTTTTTTAAAGTTTTTTTGTACCTCCTCCCCCCAAAAAAACAAGAAAATAAAAATCCTTGATACGACCTTGCTTCTTGGTTAATCATGAAATACGCTTGAAAGTTAAGAGCACATTAACTTTTATATTTTAGTTACATTTGAATACCTTACAGTGTTATAACGAAAAATCTGTTAAATTGCTTTATGATTTCATTTATCAATGAAAAACGAATTACGATGATGTTGTATAGGCTCTCCTAGTTTCCTTTTTTCTAACCTTTTGAGTTTGGTTTATAAAATCAAACAAGTTGTGCAAGAACCACAAATTAAAAAAAAAAATAAAAGAAAATTTTCTTTTAATTTGTCTTTCTTCTGGCCAAAATCGGAGACAAATAAGGCAAACAAAGAGTAGGAGAATTTGTTAACTGGAGTAAAAGAATACGAGGTCATCCTAAAATCAAAATCCATTATATACATTTTAATGGCTTGAGTTAAATTTAATTTTCAGCGAGTTTAATATTAAACTGAGGTATGAATTAAGCTAGAGTCTAGGGGTTTAAACTTAGTGGCTTATGTATATACTTAAACTTAGTGGCTTAGGTTTAAACTTAGTGGCTTAGTGGCTTAGGTATATAGAAAGAGGGAAGGATTTCAGGCCCATGATTTCTCCAAAGTCTCTAATTTTTTCTGTTATCTCTTTAATACCTATATAGCTCTCTTAAAATTCGCTTCTTTTTTTCCAGAAGGCGTAATGGTAGACGGAGAAATAAGAGTGAACGGTCGCCAAGTTGGCCCATCAATGCGAGATCTTAGCGGTTTTGTCTATCAAGATGACCTGTTCGTTGGATCCCTTACTTGCAGAGAGCACCTGGAATTTATGGTAAGAATGTTAAATGCATTCGTTTAATTTTATTCTCTATTTTTGACTTCGTCCTTGCCCATAGAGATTTGATGTTCAGATTAGACCCCGGTGCCGCGCCGATGAGGGAAGACCGACGGCAGCGGGGCCAAAAACAGCGCACCGCCGCCGGGCCGCCGGTAAGATGTCGGCGGCGCGCCGCCAGTGCGATCAATGCTGACCGCAAATATTAATGTTTTCATCAGTCTTTCTCAAATCACAGCTTAAATTTACAACAGATTCGAGCCTATTCATGAGTTCAAAACTTCACAAGTCGCTGGCTGGAAACTGGTCTTCTTAGTTATTCATCAAGAGCAGTAGAAATCTGGTAGAATTGAAATAGCTGTGGCGTTTCAGAACCCTTGCATAATAGTTGAAGTATCTATTAGCTATGTATTCTTAACATAAATAATTATCAAAATTAGTAGTTTTTTTTTTCATCGAGCATTACTGCATACAAAACTTCAAATACCGTATCACAAAATTCGTCAGTTATCTGGGTAAAAACTTTGAATATAAGTTTGAACTTAGAAGCTTAATTTTTCCATAATGCCCTTTGCCTATATCTGTTTTGTCACCTTTAAAATAGTTGAAATGGGCGACTTTGATATTGATTGTTTTTTTGCTCTTTTGGATTCCTAAAAAGCCTTCCTTGTACTAAAAACTGGTTTTTAATAACAATTTAAAAAAAAATATTCTTAAGTTTTTTTTTGGCTTCTTAATAGAATATATGTCATGAACACTAAGGCTGAACTGCTACTTTTTTTATTGCTTTTGACTGCTCTTTTGGATATTATTCATTTTTTCTTTTGGGGATTCATTTCAAATTATAAACTCATAAATACCTAATATCAGCTAAATTATAAACTGCATCTAAAAGGAGTAAATTTATCAAATTGACAAATAAATGATGAACCCTTCACATGAGAACACTTCAACTACAATGAAACAAAAAAACTTAATGGTTTATTCGGTATGAAGCAAAATGAAGTAACAGCTATTTTCTTAGGTAAAAATGAAAAGCTCATCCGTTTTAAATGTAATTAAATGAAATAATATGCAGACTGAAGTAGCTCCAGGAAGATGTTGAGATTTTCTTCCTAGTTTATCACTTTTGATCCAAGTAAAATGTTAGGAGACTTAGTATCAGTTATTGAGTTTAAGCTTTGATTTCCAAATGCTCACAAAAATTACCAAATTTAAGAAAGTTGCAACAATAAGTCACCTATGGTCAAAATACTCAAAGACTCCTCTTTGATCCCCACCCAGGCTCAAAGCTTCCGCTATGGTCATATCCAAGGAAATCTCCAAAGAGTTTCTTTTTAAAATAGCTTTGAAGCGTAATTAGGGGTATTTAACCTTTTTTGCTTTTCTTCAAAGCTTTGACAAAAGTGTTATAATATTCCAAATGTTACATTTGTTATATTTGTGCATATTTTTGGTCATCATTTGTGGGATGATCGAATTTTTTTAACCACTGTAGATACATAAGAACGTTGCAAAATATAGTACCCTGAGGTCGTAAGACTGTCAAAGACTCCTCCTTGAACTCCCAAATTGAAAGCTTTTATTGTGACCTGGCCTTTTAGTGTAACTTGGCACTGGATCAAGGGCGCCATTGTCACTCAAGCGCAACGTTAGTTGGTGATGTAGATATCACTTTTGTCACACCAATTCGTTTTATTGTGAATCTGCCTGGTACTTATGAATGAATGTTTTCAAAGTAAACTCATTTCATCAATAAGAAAAAAAAGGGTTGGACGCATGTGTCCCTTTCCCTTTGGACGATAAAACTATAGGAATGCTCTATCAAGTATAATTCACGACAATCTTGTTAATTTTTGTCAACTTTTCAAATTTTTGGCATCCCTGCTTTCAATAAAAAAAAAATCAAAGTACAATCACTTAAATATAATAACGCCCTATGCCCCTCCCCCCCTCCGGATACCATCTTGATAGGATATCGTCTCTGCTTTAAATATAAAAAAAACTAATTGGCATCCCTGCTTTCGAAACAAAAAAAATTCAAGGTATTATCATTTAAATATGATTTAAATATGATTAAACATTGATAGGATACCGTCTCAGCTTTACATTAAAATAATAATTTATTTAATAATTAACTTGGTTACTATATGGTTCAAACAAACACGCGAAATAACGTTAAACAGCTTAGTGTTCCTTGAAAAAAAAAATATCAGAGTAAGAGTAAAGGGGTACAAAGACAACAACAAGAATGTCGAAATTATTCAGTTATACCTCAAATTATTGGAAAACTGAGTCATAGATTCGTCGTGGCATTCAATAAGATCCAAATAATCTAATTAAAAGGGAGCACACACAGAATCCAAATTAGGCCAGCAGCCTATGAGAAATCGCAAAATACCAAAGACAATGAACAAGTCCCAATGGCGGGCCCTGGGTCTATCAAAATATTCCAATTGTTTCCCAGGGAATTTGATATCATTTTCTTCCGTCTCCACTTTAAATAAAAAAAATCATCATCTTTTTGGCATCCCTGCTTTCAATAGAACAAAAATGAGGTATCATCATTTAAAAATAATAGCCCCCTATCCCCCCCCCTATAGGCAATAATTTTAAAAAAATTATGAATCATATTTTTGGAGTAACTTCCGTTTCAATATATAATTCCCCAACCTTGTAAATAGCTTAGTCTATAACTATATTTTGTCTCGATAGAAGGGCTTTTTTTTGGGGGGGGGGGGGGGGTAAATTTTTTCAGATAGAAGATTGTATGTTCTTTAATCTTACAGGTATTCAACAATTAAGTATTAAACATTAAGAAAACCTTATCTAAAAGCAGCAAAAGAAAAAAAAATCTGCAAACTTACAATTCAGCTGTAGAAACAGTCTGTCGGCTATCAATTTCAAAATCCAACTGAAGGCTGAAGCTGTATAGTAGTGAATGCGTTATATCATTTTATTCAACTTGAAAATAAAATTCTTGACTACGAATGATGTAAGAAATAGTAATTGGGAAACTGTATTCGAAATAATTTAAACTCATTTCATAAAGCCGATACTTTTCTTGTCAACATATGAAGAACTGTGTATATTCCAATATTTGCAATTGCATATTGCATCTGTCTGGTTTTTATGCAAAGTAACAAAAGAGACGAAAATTAACGAACAAGAGAGTAGTGAAGAATTATGGTAAGCAAAGTAATATTTGGCAGGGAAAGTCACTGGTGATAAATTGCTAGGGGTGGCACCGTGATTGAGTGATTTTCGGTGATTCGGGGAACCAAATTTTTTTTGAGGTAACGCATAGAAATACCCGAAAATTCGGAGATGGTGCAAGCCCTGCTTGATTTCTAATCAGGAAAATCGGAATACTAAACCACACGAGAAAGAAAAGCTCCGACTTTGCGGTTGACGCAATAAAGAATTGCCGCAAAATTAATTTAAAGTCAGCCTAATGCTGCCGCCTCTGCCGGTGGCGTAGCGACACTTCGATGGCGATCGACCGGGCCTCTCGTTGGTGGCGTTCGGTTGATTCGCCAGCGTGGCGCCGGGGTCTATTTCAGATTGACTCTGCGATAACTTATCTTTCCACTCAAAAGTTTGGTGACTTGGGCGGTAGTTAAATTTCTTCGGTCGTTGTTAGCTTCATAATGAGCATTGGGGTGTAAAGTACGGGGGTCACCACTTATTGGTGCAAAAATGGCGCAAAAAGGTTGCTATGGGCCTTACTCGAGGGGGAGAACCCCTTGTCGGCCCAAATGTTAGGGGGATTCCCGCTCTTACCCCAACGGTTCCGTATCTATCGGGTACGTCAGTGCCCGATTTACAATATACCCTGCCTTAGGGTACGATAGCGTGATCGAATGGTCCCGGGGGCCACTTTAAGGTCAAGGGTTACCGATAATATTTCTAACTATCTCCTTGGACTCGACCTAGGCTAAAAAGTCAAAGATTATATAGTATAAAAAATCTTACTGTAATCAGCCACTCTACAAAAAAGGAACTAACTAAATCACACTTCCAATTCTCCAACTCGCTCAGCCGGCCGCGTGCCTGCGATGGGTGATGGGGTGGTGGATGAATTTTTCCAGCCAATCCAAGGGCTTACTAATTACTGGTCAATCATCCCCAACTGCGCACTTAATACCTCGTGGTCTGTGTAACCAACTACGCAATTAAAGAAGGACAGAAAATGGCGCCACCAAAATTAAAGGAAAATTAATAGTTATTACTAGGGGAAGGAAAATAATTAGGGGACCAAAAGAAAAGAATCTGGGAAGGGCATTTATCTGACCAATGGTTCCAGCACCTCCCTCCTAAGATAAATGGCCGCTACTCCGATGGATTGGCTCGAAACTCAGACATAAAATAAATAACATTAAACTCAAAATCACCAAACTTGTATCTTCTCTTCTTTCTTCCACCAATGCCTGTACTTCCACCGCTTGGCTCAGGATTCGTCGTCATCCCCACGTCTCTACCGTAGAACCACCATGCATGTGCTATAGATAGCGTTTTCGTAGAAACTTCAAAAGGGGCTTATTCAGTTGGAAATTGAGAGGGCTAGTGCACTTTTTAATATTCGAAAGTGAATGGAGGGTAACTAACCCCCTTCTCACGCCCACCGTTTGCCCAAACACATCCAATCAAAATTTTGAGATAGCCATTTTGTTTACCGTAGTTGAAATTTCTGGAAATTAGGTCTTGAGGATGACAACCCCCCCACAGCCCTCAGGACTTAGGTTGTAAGTTATGCCCTGGGGGCATATAATGTTTTTTTATAGAAAACGTTGTGGTAAAAATTTCATAAAGGGTTCATTCAATTGGAAACTGAAAGGGCTATTGCCCTTTTTAATAGTCAAAAGTATTCGGAGGGACAATCCCCCCCCCCACAACCATCATTTCCCCAAATATTTCCGATCAACATTTTGATATGGCCATTTTGTTCAACGTAGTTGAAAGGTCTGGAAATTATGTCTTTGAGGATGACAATCCTCCCCCCATAGCCCTCAGAACAAGGGTCGTAAGTTATGCCCTTGGGGCATATAAGGTTCTTATAGAAAGTTTTATCGTAGAAGCTTCAAAAAGGGCTCATTTGATTGGAAATTGAGAATACTAGTGCCTTTTTTATTAGTAGAAAGTGATCAAAGGGCAAATGCCCCCCTCACGCCCATAATTTCTCCAAACACTTCCAGTCAAAATTTTGAGATAGCCATTTTGTTCAGCGTATCAGAAGGGTCTGAAAATTATGTCTTTGAGGATAACAAAACCCCCAGCCCTCAGGGTAAGTGTTGTAAGTTATGCCCTGGGGTTATATAAGGCTTTTATAGAAAGCATGGTCATATAAACTTCGGAGGGAGCTCATTGGATTGGTAACAAGATGCACTAGTGTTCTTTTTAAGACGCAAAGTGATCGGAGGGTAGCTACGCCCCCCCCCCCTACGCATATACACGTCGTATTGTCCCGAAAAGCATCTAATAGAAATTTTGAGATAGCTATTCTACTAAAAATGGTCTAAATATCGTATAACAAGGCCTTTGGGTTGAAACAATCCCCAGAGATTAGGGTCAAGGGTTGTAAGCTATGCCCAGAAGGTATTTAAGGTTTTTTTTACGGAAGGGATGGTTGTTTAACTTTAGAAGAGGCTCAGTCTTTCTCCCTGAAAAATACAATGTCAATATAAAATGAAGAGAAATTAATTAAAAAACTTTTTCAACAAATAAGTTTTTTTTTAAAGTTAAGAACTCCATTAAACCAAAATGAACAAAAATAGAATCAAATAAGATACCAAGAATACAACTACCATAAATCAGTATCAATAAATAAATGAAACCCAAAACAAACAGAAATTAAAATAAATAAGAGTCAAAATCAAAACGAGCAGAAATTAATGAGTAGGGTTCTAAACCCCAAGCTTTCTAAAAGCCAGAATATAATTTTTACTTTACTGAAAAAAGTTCTTTTAAATGTTTTCACTTTTCTAACTTTAAGAAATCAAAAATCAATCAAGATTTTAAGGAATAAATATCAGCATATGTATATTAAACTGACAATTCACATTTTTTCAGTAAGTTTATTTGAATTTTTTTTCAGTAAAGTACCAAACGAGGGATGTCAGAGCTTTTTGCGGTCTCTAAGCTCACTAGCTCCACATTTTCCTGTCTTGACCTGCTTTATTAATAGTGTATAATATGGCAGCATCAAAATCTAAGATTATACAACAAATTAATCTACTAAAAGTCGAGGGTTCATACAAGAAACTAAGTGATTATTTAGAAGAAGCATCAAAAAGATACGACTGTAATACTCAAGGCATCATCTACGGTGATAGCAATATTAGAGTTTCTGTAGATACATAAAGGATCGGATACTGTAAATGGGCATTTTGTAAGTATCTGTATCGTGGTTTTAATGATAGCTGAATTACAATTTAAAAGAAATCGACTCCAGGGGGCCTTGAACCACCAACCTTTCGGTTAAAGGCCGATCGTGCTAGCCCCTTACACCACGACGTCATTAATTAAAGTTGTAAAATTAACAATATGATACATAGAGTATCGACACAGCTCATTATAAATGGGAACTATGGAAGTTTAATCGGATATAGCTGAAACCTTGTAAAGAACAAACCACGACAAATAGTAACTAAAAGTTAAGATAGTACAAGCATCGTCTCTTGATATTCCATCTAAGAAAAAGCCATAGGCTTTTTCCTGTTTTTTCTTGAAATAAGATGGAGATAAGCAATTGTACTATTCAAAATACAAAGTATATGATTCAAAATACTTTATTGTTTGAAATAAGATGAGGAAATATGCAATGGTGTTACTCAAATTGTATTGTTTCTTGAAATAAGATGAGTAAGCATGCCATGGTGTTGTTCAAAATGTATTGATTCTTGAAATAAGATGGAAATAAAAAAAAAAACGGAATTTTGATACCAATAGATACATCAAAAGAATTGTATTTTTATGCTGATTTTAAATATATACGTTTAGTTTTACCCATTAGGTTTAGTTTTACCAATCAAAAGTTACGAGCCTAAGAAAATTGCCCTACTTTCGAAAAAAGGGGAAAACACCCCCTAAAAGTCACAGAATCTTAATGATTCTCAAAAATTTCCCCTAATCCCAAATTTAAATTTTTTTTTAATTAGAATCACTTTTTACCAAAAATTACATAAAGGATCGTACAATTTTAAATGGGAATTGTGTAAGTTCAATTGGTATCATCGCTGCAGAGATCGCTGAAACCTAGTAAGGAAAAAACCATGGCACATTAGATTTAGTCACCTGCTTGATTCTCTAAGGTTTGTCTCTTACTATTAATTGATTCTTTTAAATAGGAACTATATGGCCGTAGAGATGGCCAAAACCTTGTAAAGAACAAACCATGGAACATATTGGACTTGGTTAGCTGCCTAATTCTCTGAAGTTCGTCTCTTACTATTCAAAATAAAAAAAAAGCCATAGGCTTTTTTCCTGTTTGTGATCCGGATTGCAGCGGTAGCTAGCAACCTAGTAAGAGACGATCACGTCCCATAATAAAAAACAAAATAGCCCACGACTCCTTAAACTAGAGTCAGATCAAAAAAAGAAGTACACTATTAGAACCTCCTTGTCCAATACCCCTATATAGGAAACTAACAGTCCCTTAATAATCCAGGTTGCTTACCTAAAGGATCTATTAAGTTCTTTATAAATGAGGACTATGTCAGTTTCATCGGATTTACCTGATAACACATAATAATGCTAACAACCATAACACATAAAAATGCTATAAACTACAACGCATAAAAATGCTAACAACTATGACACATAAAAATAGCAAGCACAAATTCTATAATTTTATTAAAATTCACCCATTGTTTCTATACGTTATTTGTTATTGGGAGAGGGGGCATTGTAGCCTTTGGTGTCCAAGGAGGTAAATAAAATCAGTTGAAGCTTTCAGGTAATGTTGCAGGGAGCGTTGAACCAAATCAAAATAACATAGAGATCACGAAAAAATATAATTCCCTCTCAACTTTCTGCATCACGCTTTTTAGCCGAGCTAGAAATAAATAATACATGTACGTCATTTGCCTTTTTACTTAGGTAAGTCTAAGGACGTCTTTCTCTTTTCCCAATTAATATAAATTCCAAGTCCTACTGCAGCAATAACAATAAGGCCTCCAACAATACCTCCGACCATTGCTATAACATACTGATTTTTATCCTCTATATCTTCATCTTTTTCACTTGAGTCTTTGGTTTCGTCTCCATCATGATCCGACTGCATAATCTGACTCTTATCCTCTATATCTTCATCTTTTTTACTTGAGTCTTTGGCTTCATCTCCATCATGATCGGACTGCCTAATCTGAGTTTTATCCTCTCCATCTTCATCTTTCTCACTTGAGTCTTTGGTTCCGTCTCCTTCATGATCGGACTGCCTAATCTGATTTTTATCCTCTACGTCTTCATCTTTTTCACTTGAGTCTTTGGTTTCGTCCCCATCATGATCGGACAGCCTAATCTGATTTTTATCCTCTACATCTACATCTTTTTCCATCGAGTCTTCGGTTTCGTCTCCATCATGATGCGACTGCCTAATCTGAATATCCTCTACATCTACATCTTTTTCACTTGAGTCTTTGGTTTCATCTCCATCATGATCGGACTGCCTAATCTGATTTTTATGCTCTACTTCTTCATCTTTTTGACTTGAGTCTTTGGTTTCGTCTCCATCATGATCGGACTGCCTAACCCGATTTTTATCCTCTACGTCTTCATCTTTTTCACTTGAGTCTTTGGTTTCGTCCCCAACATAATCGGACAGGCTAATCTGATTTTTATCCTCTATATCTACATCCTTTTCACTTGGGTCTTTGGTTTCGTCTCCATCCTGATCGGACAGCCTAATATGATTTTTATCCTCTACATCTACATGTTTTTCATTTGAGTCTTTGGTTTCATCTCCATCATGATCAGACAGCCTCATCTGATTTTTATCCTCTACATCTTCATCTTTTTCGTTTGAGTCTTTGGTTTCGTCTCCATCATGATCGGACTGCTTAATCTGATTTTTATCCTCTACGTCTTTATCTTTTTCACTTAAGTCTTTGGTTTCGTCTCCATCATGATCCGACTGCCTAATCTGATTCTTATCCTCTATATCTTCATCTTTTTTACTTGAGTCTTTGGCTTCATCTCCATCATGATCGGACTGCCTAATCTGAGTTTTATCCTCTCCATCTTCATCTTTTTCACTTGAGTCTTTGGTTCCGTCTCCATCATGATCGGACTGCCTAATCTGATTTTTATCCTCTACGTCTTCATCTTTTTCATTTGAGTCTTTGGTTTCGTCCCCATCATGATCGGACAGCCTAATCTGATTTTTATCCTCTACATCTACATCTTTTTCCATCGAGTCTTCGGTTTCGTCTCCATCATGATGCGACTGCCTAATCTGAATATCCTCTACATCTACATCTTTTTCACTTGAGTCTTTGGTTTCATCTTCATCAAGATCGGACTTCCTAATCTGATTTTTATCCTCTAAATCTTCATCTTTTTCACTTGAGTCTTTGGTTTCATCTCCATCATGATCGAACTGTCTAATCTGATTTTTATCCTCTACATCTTCGTCTTTTTCACTCGAGTCTTTGGTTTCGTCTCCATTATGATCGGACTGCCTAATCTGATTTTTATCCTCTACATCTATATTTTTTTCACTCGAGTCTTTGGTTTCGTCTCCATCATGATCGGACTGCCTAATCTGATTTTTATGCTCTACTTCTTTATCTTTTTGACTTGAGTCTTTGGTTTCGTCTCCATCATGATCGGACTGCCTAACCTGATTTTTATCCTCTACGTCTTCATCTTTTTCACTTGAGTCTTTGGTTTCGTCCCCAACATAATCGGACAGGCTAATCTGATTTTTATCCTCTATATCTACATCCTTTTCACTTGGGTCTTTGGTTTCGTCTCCATCCTGATCGGACAGCCCAATATGATTTTTATCCTCTACATCTACATTTTTTTCACTTGAGTCTTTGGTTTCATCTCCATCATGATCAGACAGCCTCATCGGATTTTTATCCTCTACATCTTCATCTTTTTCGTTTGAGTCTTTGGTTTCGTCTCCATCATGATCGGACTGCCTAATCTGATTTTTATCCTCTACGTCTTTATCTTTTTCACTTGAGTCTTTGGTTTCGTCTCCATCATGATCGGACAGCCTAATCTGATTTTTATCCTCTACATCTTCATCTGTTTCACTTGATTCTTTGGTTTTGTCTCCATCATGATCGGACTGCCTAATCTGATTTTTATCCTCTACGTCTTCATCTTTTTCACTTGAGTCTTTGGTTTCGTCCCCTTCATAATCGGACAGCCTAATCTGATTTTTATCATCTATATCCTTTTCACTCGAGTCTTTGGTTTCGTCTCCATCATGATCGGACAGCCTAATCTGATTTTTATCCTCTACACCTTCATGTGTTTCACTTGAGTCTTTGGTTTTATCCCCATCATGATCGGACTGCCTGATCTGATTTTTATACTCTACGTCTTCATCTTTTTCACTTGAGTCTTTGGTTTCGTCCCCTTCATAATCGGACAGCCTAATCTGATTTTTATCATCTATATCCTTTTCACTCGAGTCTTTGGTTTCGTCTCCATCATGATCGGACAGCCTAATCTGATTTTTATCCTCTACATTTTCATCTTTTTCACTTGAGTCTTTGGTTTCGTCTCCATCATAATCCGACTGCCTAATCTGATTTTTATCCTCTACATCTTCGTCTTTTTCATTCGAGTCTTTGGTTTCATCTTCATCAAGATCGGACTGCCTATTCTGATTTTTATCCTCTACATCTTCATCTTTTTCACTTGAGTCCTTGGTTTCATCTCCATCATGATCGGACTTCCTAACCTTATTTTTATCCTCTGCATCTTCATCTTTTTCACTTGAATCTTTGGTTTCGTCCCCGTCATAATCGGACTGCCTAATCTGATTTTTATCCTCTATATCTTCATCTTTTTCACTTGAGTCTTTGGTTTCGTCTCCATCATGATCAGACTGCCTAATCTGATTTTTATCCTCTACATCTTCATGTTTTTCACTTGAGTCTTTGGTTTCATCTTCATCGTGATGGGACTGCCTAATCTGATTTTTATCTTCAATATCTTCATCTTTTTTATAAAAGTCATTGTTTTTGTTTCTTTTTTGGTCAAATTGAGGGTTATTCGTACCTGCAGCTATCGTACTTGCATGATCGGACAGCCTCATCAAATCTTTATCCTCCATACCCTTATCTTTTTTATTTGAGGCATTGTTTTTGTCTCCATCGCGATCGGGTTGCCACATCTGATTTTCACTCTCTAAATCCTTATGCATTTCATTTGAGTCATAATTTTCATCTCTGTCATGGTCCGACTGCTTTACCACTTTTGCCTCAAATTGAAGTTGATTTATACCTGCAGACGTAGGATCAATTTTTACAGCAATGTTTCGATCAGTTATACCTGGAGTTGTTTCATCAGTTGCACTTGCAGTTGTTTGAATAGTTCTATTTGTAATAGGTCTCATTTCAGAATGTTTAAAACATATAATACAAAAGAGTATGATGATTTTAGCACAATTCATTTTAAGCTTAACGTTGCCTAAATTTTTTCTGACGTAACGAGTCAATTGAAGCAAAAGGAAAACCAAACTAATTTTTAAATTTTCAGGTATTTTTCTGGTTTGAATTTAAAAATAAAAATTATTGCTCAGACAACATAAACATTTTTGCAGTTTTAGTTAAATTAAAAAAATGCTATTTAAAATTTTCAGGAATTATTCTAGTTTCAGTTGACGAATCAGATTCTATGTTAAAACTTCCCCAAAATTACTGCATTTTACATAACTGTGCATGTTTCTTATAATGGGAAGTTCTTTGTAAAAATATTGACTTTATCTTAAATATTTCTTGTTAATTACAAAAGCACGTAGATGTGACGACAAATTCCTGATGTTAATAACATGAGGTACTACAGTGTTACAGAAAAATGCAGTTTTTCGTAAAAAAAATTTTTATTTAAAAAATCATCTTTTTAATTACAAAAGGTTTTCAACTTCCATGAATTTTCTTACGTCTAACTTGCTTAGAAGAAACCATCTCACTGTTTAAGCTATGTATTCTTACACCCCCATATATCATAATCATGACACTATAACCAATGTCATCAGAGCTAACGTTTTAATATAGCGTTTTTCTATTAACGTCATAGTTCTAATAAAACTATGACGACATTCATTATTTAGTATATGAAAATGCGGTTCTTTGTAAAAACTTTGTTTTTGTTTTAAACGTTTTTTAACTACAAAAGCACGTAGAGGTGATAAATTCCTGATGTTATAATAACATAAGCTACTACAGTGCTATAGAAAAATGCAGTTTTTCAAAAAAAAATTGATTATATTAAAAAAAAAACTTTTATTACAAAAAGTTTTTAACCCCATCAATTTTCTCTGAATGAGCCATTAAACAGCTCTCTACCATGTTCCAGTGCCAAGCTATCTGAGGTGAAAAAGAAAAAAGCAAAAAAGATGCCGTATATACTCAATATCGTGGTTGCAACCAATTTTCTTGATTTTCAAACCACTATATTTCCCTTGTTGTTAAAGCCAAGAGACGGTAAGTTGTTCAAGCCAAGAGACGGTTCTAATAGTGTACTTCTCGTTTTGATCTGACTCTATTTTTAGGAGTTATGGGTTATTATAAAACCAATAACTCATAACTAACGGCTGTAACCATGATTTGCGTTTTCCCCTTACTATAATTTTACTATAAAAAATTGATTTTATTTTTAAAATTATTGTCGTTAATTACAAAAGGTTTCTAAATACAACGATTTCGTTTAAAATGGGCCATTAAACCGCTCTATGACGTTCCTATTTAGTCAGTTTTTTTATAGTTCTAGCTACCGCTGCAACCCGGATCGTGATGTATGAGTATTCAGTTCTGTATAATATAAATGTAAATTACAAACGACATTAAAAGGAAAAGGCTACGGCTTTTTCTTAGCTTCAACAGCGGTAGCTAGCAACCTAGTAAGAGACGATCACGTCCAATGTTAAGAAATATAAAAACCCATAACTCCTAAAAAATACAGTCAGATCAAAACAAAAAGTACAAAATTAGAACTGCCTTGTCCGAAACCCCTATACGGGAAACTTTCTGTCCCTTGGCTTGAACAGCAAGGGAAACATATTGGCTTGAAAATCAAGAAAAGTGGCAGATACTACAGCATTCTGCCTAAACAGCATATTTTTTTTTTCTTCCACAGATAGCTTGGCACTGGGCTTGTGACGTGATTACCAGTAAAGTAAAGAAAGCTCTCTTTTTCGAAAAAGACTCAAGATATGCAATGCACAATTTAATTAAAAATAGCCTTTAAGTAGTGGAAGTTGAACCCATAGGTTGTATTAAATCGTCTATATAATAATAACAGATATTGAAGCTTCAAAGTTATAGCTGTTCAATTTCGTCTGCTTATGATTAAAACTTTTTTAGGCACTCAGATATGACATTGGCTCAAAATTATGAGTTCCCCATATTAATTTTTCCCTTAAGTTGTCATAAAAGGAGAAGTCAAGAAAACCCAGGACACACCGAGGGGCAACTTACGTGAGGCAGCAAGTCTGGCTACTGAAATTGTGGCTTCAATTGAAGCAGTAGGGTTTTGGTAATAATTAAAGTTCCCATAAAAATGAGTATCGACATTAGCCCCTCAACGTTACGATGGAATTGAAATAGTACTAGTTAAGTGTCTTGTTTAGTTACTATCTAAATTTAAGAAGCTTTCAAGATTTATTATCTGAATTTTTAGAAGCTATTACCTGAATTGTGTTGTAATTTGAATTTTAGCCCATTAAACAAGTGAAGGATAAAGACTTACCTCCAATGCCTTACAGGCCTGCATTGATAGTCCCTCATTTGTATAGGACACAGCTATTGCCATTCTAGCTTCCAGAAAATTTGAATCTAACTCTAAGCATCTGTTTAGTGCCTTAATTGCTTCTTTGTCCTGTTCATTTTCAGCCAAAGTAATTCCAAGTAGAAGCCAACCTTCAACAAGACTTGGATCTTTTTGCACAGATGCCTCAAACATTAAAACTGCATTGGATAAATTCCCTTCATCTCGACGCTGCTTCCCAACTTCCAGTGCATTTGGCGAGTTACTTAAAGAATTTTCATCAGAAAATTCGTATTTGCTTACTTGTTGTTCAGATTGAGAAACCTCCAGCCATGGTAAGTCCATTGGAGAGTCCAGGGCTGCACGCTGCGAATCAGTCTCCATTTTTTCCCAGATATCTTCACTCTTAAACTCACTCACCCGCTCACTAGCTCGTTGATTATTGACTGAAGATGAAGCTGCTGCAAATTCAGTGGTCCATGGTTCTGACTCCTGTAAAAGATCACTGGCGAGTGGCATTTCTTTGGCAGTGTCCCAAACATCCTGAAAAGCTCCCTGCTGAGAACCATAAGTAGACTGTGAATTAAAATCCTCAATCCAATTTCCCTCTTTGGCAGTTTCAAGAAATTCAGATGCCCACAGTGAACTAGGTTGTGACAGAGTAGTGACAGACACAGACGGACCTGGTTGAACTATATTTTTCCCTACAAAAAAAAAAACAAAAAAAAACAAATAAACATTTGTTTATTTTTTATAACTCATGTCTTTTAATAATTTGACGCACAGAAACAGTCAAATTTCGTTCAATTTTGTTCAGCTTGGGAGAAAAAAACGTTAAACAGTGACATTTTTTTTCAGGCCAACTAACTCTTTTTAGAGGCTAGGAGAGACTAAACTTACAACGACAAAATCATTGCAATGCCGATCAAGCTTGAGACCCCATGCCAGTGCTAAAACTGGGTTGCCACATTATTTACTTACTTACTTTCGGCAGGGACCAGACGATGAACTGTCCTGCCCGGCATCAATAGATTTTTGAATTACTTCCAAAGACCAATCGGCCCCAGGAGGGTGCTGGCTCGCAGATGAGGACGTCTCGACATGTCGTACCTTTGGGACGACGCAAGATGGGGACAAGAAGCTTAAGACGATGTCTTTTGATGACAAGAGATAGCCCATCAGACTGACAATAAAGGCTTTTTACTTCGTTATTGGGAGTTCTAGTCCACATGTTGATTCGGAGTACATTGATTCGGAGTTGATTCGAAATGTATTGGGTGAGCCCAATGAATTTAGAAGCCTAAAAGACATCACTTTTGACTATTAAAAAGGGCACTATTCCTTTGAATTTCCAAACGAATAAGCCCTTTTTGAAGTTTCTACGACAAAGCTTTCTATAAAAACCTTATATACACCCAGGGCATAACTTACAGCCCTTGCCCTGAGGGCTGTGAGGGGGAGAAGTTGTCATCCTTAAAAACCTAATTTCCAAAACCTTCTACTACGTTGAACAAAATGGCTATCTAGAAATTTTGATTGGATTTGTTTGGGGAAAAGGTGTGCGTGAGAGGGAGTTTTAGTTGCCCTCCAATCCCTTTCCACTGTTAAAAAGGACACTATCCCTTTGAATTTCAAATCGAATGAGCCGTTTTTCAAGTTTCTACTACAAAGCTTTCAATAAAAGCCTTATATGCCCCCAGGGTACAACTTATAACCCTTGCCCTGAAGACTGGGGGGGGGGGCTTTCCTGCTCAAAGATATGATGTCCAGAACTTTCAACTGCGTTGAACAAAATGGCTATCTCAAAATTTTGATTGGATGTGTTTGGATAAATGGTGGGCGTGGAAGGGGTGTTAGCTGCCTTCCAATCACTTTCGACTATTAAAAAGGGCACTAGCCATTTCAATTTTCAATCGAATGAGCCCTTTTTGAAGTTTCACTGACAACGCTTTCTATAAAAAGCTTATATGCCCCAAGGGTAAAACTTACAACCCTTGCCCTGAGGGCTGTGGGGTGGGTCGGTATCATCCTCAAAGACCTAATTTCCAAAACTTTCAACTACGTTAAACAAAATGACTTTCTCAAAATTTTGATTGGATGTGTTTGGGGAAATGGTGGGCGTGATAGGGGGTTAGTTGCCCTCCAATCATTTTCAACTATTAATAAGGGCACTAGCCATTTCAATTTCTAATCGAATGAGCCCTTTTTGAAGTTTCTACGACAACGTTTTCTTGCCCCCAAGGCATAACTTACAACCCTTGCCCTGGGGGCTGTTAGGGGGAGGGGGGTTGTCATCCTTAAAGACCTAATTTCCAAAACTTTCAACTACGTTGAACAAAATGGCTGTCTAAAAATGTTGATTGGATGTTTTTGAGGAGAAAGTGGGCGTGAGAGAGGGGTTAGTTGCCCTCCAATCACTTTCAACTATAAAAAGGGCACTAGCCCTTTGAATTTCAAATCCAATGAGCCCTTTTTCAAGTTTCTATTACACAGCTTTCAATAAAAGTCTTATATACCCCCAGGGTATAAATTATAACCCTTGCCCTGAAGACTGTGGGGGAGTGTCAGGCTCAAAGTTATAATGTCGAGAACTTTCAACTGCGTTGAACAAAATGGCTATCTCAAAATTTTGATTGGATGTGTTTGGATAAATGGTGGGCTTGGAAGGGATGTTATTTGCCTTCCAATCACTTTCGACTATTAAAAAGGGCACTAACCATTTCAAGTTCCAATCGAATGAGCCCTTTTTGAAGTTTCTACGAAAATACTTTCTATAAAAACCTTATATGCCCCAAGGGCATAACTTACAACCCTTTCCCTGAGGACTGTGGAGGGGGGGGGGGGTTCATCCTCAAAGACCTAATTTCCAGAACTTTCAAATACGTTGAACAAAATGACTATCTAAAAATTTTGATTGGATGTATTTGGGGAAAAGGCGGGCGTGAGAGGGGGGTTACTTGCCCTCCAATCGCTTTCGAATATTAAAAAGGGCACTATCCCTTTGAATTTCCAATCGAATGAGCCCTTTTTGAAGTTTCTACGACAAATCTTTCTATAAAAACCTTATATGCCCCCAGGACATAACTTACATAAACTTACAGGGCATAAATTACTAACTTACAACCCACGGCCCAGAGGGCTGTGGGGGAGTGTCCTCCTCAAAAACATAATTTCTATCTGAAAATCAATTACGCTGAACTAAATGGCCATCTAAAAATTTTTATTGGATGTGTTTGGGGAAATGTTGAGTGTGGAAGGGGTGTTAGTTGCTTCCAATCCCTTTCGACTATTAAAAAGGGCACTAGCCATTCCAATTTCTAATCGAATGAGTCCTTTTCCAAGTTTCTACGACAACTCCTTCGATACGAAGTGCCCTGGTCTAAAAGGAAAAAAAAATACATTGTGTCAACATCGTTCTTTACATAGGCAGCGCGATTGCGCTGGCTATAATAAAAAAAACAAAATAAGTTTTTAGAGGAAAACAAAAGAACTCCATTAAACTAAAAATGAGCAAAAATAGAATCAAATAATCTACCAAGCGTAAAACAACCACATATCAGCATCAAAATAAATGAAACCAAAAACGAAAAGATATTACAATATATAACCCAGTAAAACTCAAAAAGAGCAGAAATTAACATGATTAGGGCTCAAAACCACTAAGCCTTCTCAAGGTCAGAGCCTAATTTATAATTTACTGAAAAAAATTTAAATGTTTTCACTTTTTTAACTTTAATAAATCATAAATTCCTAATATTTTAAAGAATAAATGTGAGCATATGTATATTAAACTGACAACGCACATTCATTTGTAACTCCCCTCAATTAGACCCCGGCGCTGCGCCGGCGGATCGACCGAACGGCACCGACGAGAGGCCTGGTCGACTGCCACCGAAGTTTCGATATTTCACCGGCGCGCCTCAGGTGCGCCACCACCGGCAGAGGCGGCGGCATTCGGTTGACTTTAAATTAATTTTGCGACAATTCTCTATTGCGTCAACCGCAAAGTCAGAGCTTTTCTTTCTCGTGTGGTTTAGTATTTCGATTTTCCTGATTAGAAATCAAGCAGGGCTTGCACTATCCCCGAATTTTCGGGTATTTCCCCGAAAATCTATGCGTGACACCCCTAGCGATTTATCACCAGTGACTTTCTTTGCCAAATATAACTTTACATATGCATCCCTAGCGATTTATCACCAGTGACTTTCCCAGCCAAATATTACTTTACATACCATAATTATTCACTACTCTCTTGTTCGTTAATTTTTGTCTCTTTTGTTACTTTGCATGAAAACCAGACAGATGCAATATTCAATTGCAAATATTGCAATATACACAGTTCTGCATATGTTGACAAAAAAAAGTATCGTCTTTACGAAATGAGTTTAAATCATTTCGAATCCAGTTTCCCAATTGCTATTTCTTACATCATTCAAAGTCAGGAATTTTATTTTCAAGTTGAATAGAATTATAGAACGCATTCACTACTATACAGCTTCAGCCTTCAGTTGGATTTTGAAATTGATAACCGACAGATTGTTTCTACAGCTGAATTGTAAGTTTGCAGAATTTTTTTTCTTTTGCTGTTTTTAGATAAGATTTTCTTAATGTTTAATACTCTATTATTGAACGTCTGATAGATTAAAGAAAATGCAATCTTGTTTCTGAAAAAATTTACCCCCCCCCCCCCCAAAAAAAAAAAAAAACCTTCTATTGAGACAAAATTTAGCTATAGACTAAGCTATATACAAGATTAGGAAATTAAAGATTAAAACGGAAGTTACCCCAAAAATATGATTCATAAGAAAATTGTAAATTATTGCCTATAGGGGGGGATAGGGGGCTATAATTTTTAAATGATAATACTTACTTTTTTTATTGAAAGCAGGGATGCCAAAAAGATAATTATCTTTTTCAATTAAAGTGAAGACAGAAGAAAATGATATCAAATTCCCTGGGAAACCATTGAAATATTTTGATAGACCCATTGTCCCCCCAATGGGAATTGTTCACTGTCTTGGGTATTTTGCGATTTCTCATTCACTATTGGCCTAATTTGGCTTTTGTGTGCGCTCCCTTCTAATTAGATTCTTTGTATCTTATTGAATTCCACGGCGAATCTATGACTCAGTTTTCCAATAATTTAAGGTATATCTCAATAATTTCGACATTTTTGTTGATGTCTTTGTACCCCTTTACTCATACCCTCATTTTTTTTTCAAGGAACACTAAGCTGTTTAACGTTATTCTGCGTGTTTGTTTGAACCGTGTAGTGACCTAGTTAATTATTAAGTAAATTATTTTTTTGATATAAAGCTGAGACGGTATCCTATCAAGGTGGTATCCAGAGGGGGGGGGGTAGGGGGGTGTTACTTTTAAACGATAATATCTCGAAATTTATTTATTGAAAGCAGGAATGCCAAAAATTTAATTTTTTTTAGTTTAAAGAAGAGACGGCATCCTATCAAGGTGGTATCTAGAGGGGGGGGGAGGGAGCTATCATATTTAAATGATAATACCTCGATTTTTTTGAAAGCAGGGATTCTAATAAGTTATTATTTTTGTTTTATTTAAAGCAGAGACGGTATCCTATCAAGATGGTATCCAGAGGAGGGGGGGCAAAGGGAGTTATTATATTTAAGTGATATTACCTTAATTTTTTTTTATTGAAAGCAGGGATGCCAAAAAGTTGAAAAGTTGACAAAAATTAACAAGATTTTCTTGATTTATACTTGATACAGCCCTTGTATAGTTTTATCGTCCAAAGGGAAAGGGACACATGCGTCCAACCCGTTTTTTTCTTATTGATGAAATGAGTTTACTTTGAAAACATTCATTCATAAGTACCAGGCAGATTCACACTAAAACGAATTGGTGTGACGAAAGTGATATCGACATCCCCACCTAACGTTGCGCTCGAGTGACAATGGAGCCCTTGGTCCAGTGCCCAGTTTACATTAAAAGGCCAGGTCATAATAAAAGCTTTCAATTTTTGAGGTTCAAGGAGGAGTCTGTGACAATCTTATGACCTCAGGGTACTAGATGTTGCAACGTTCTTACGTATCTACAGTGGTTTAAAAAATTTGATCACCCCACAAATGATGACCAAAAATATGCACAAATATAACAATCTTTATCTGGGAATAATTCTCTCTGAATTTGCCTTAGACTTTTTTCTTCTTCCCTGGTTCGTACCGGAGATCGCTCTATTACTGATTTTGTTTTAAAGATTTCCTCTTCACACGTCCCAGAAATGTGTATTTCACCTATTGAGTGATATATGGTTCTATCTGATGGTGTTTTTCTTACGGTATTTCCAGCGGGAGTCGCATACAATTGTGTGTCTGAATTCGATTTTTGTTTTCCCACGGTAAATCTTGTCTCAATTCTTAGTTTTTCCGCCATTATTTCAAGGTTTACTTAACGTTTTCCGTCCAGATGAAAATCCTTTTACCAATGCAACTTCCGGTCTCTCGTGAAAAATTACTGCGTGTCAATTATTCTTAAATTTTTTCACACTAATTAGTGGCGCGATATTTTGACTCTTAAATTTTATTACCTATCTATCCAACTAGACACAGCCCAGATAAAAAAAATTCTTTGTGATTTTTTTTATATATGTAACCAAAATAGGCTACTCTTGTAGGCTAAATTACTTGTCTCTTCGAAAACGAGGAATTCTTTTACTATCGGGTTTACTGATAGGACCTTTACTTGCTGCCACCACTTATTGGGGTGTTAAGTACGGGTGTCACCACTTATTGGTGAAAAAATGGCGCAAAAAGGTTGCTATGCCACTTACTCTAGGGGAGAACCCCATGTCGGCCCAAATGTTAGTGGGATTCCCGCTCTTACCCCAACGGTTCCGTATCTATCGGGTACGTCAGTGCCCGATTTACAATATACCCTGCCTTAGGGTGCGAAAGCGTGATCGAATGGTCCCAGGGGCCACTTTAAGGCCAAGGGTTACCGGTAATATTTCTAACTATCTCCTTGGACTCGACCTAGGCTAAAAAGTCAAAGATTATATAGTATAAAAATCTTACTATAATCAGTCACGCTACAAAAAAGGAACTAACCAAATCACACTTCCAATTCTCCAACAACTCACCCAATTAAAGAAGGACAGAAAATGGCACCACCAAAATCAAAGGAAAATTAATAATTATTACTAGGGGAAGGAAAATAATTAAGGGACCAAAAGAAAAGAATCTGGGAAGGACATTTATCTGAACAAACTGGGACCAAGGGTTCCAACAATGAGTCTTAATTCACCATTTGAATTTGCTTGGTAGTCGACTTGAAAAAGCAAACAAATGGGGTCGACCTCAGAATGAGCTATTCTTAGCAGAAAACTCATGTAGATTTTCAAAATAGCGCTATAAAAGTTGTGTCAAAAGCCATATAAAATATCTATCTGCGTCGTAAGCTCTTTATGGACAAAGGTCACAAAAGTGGGTTTTTAGTGATTATCTAGGTCTCCATTGCTGCAACTATGTTAACATTTATAATAAAATTGTAAGACCTTGCACTTGTAACAAATTATGTCTTAAACACTTATTCGTGTCCTCGACAGGTTTTTCGATAGAAGCGGAGAACGCACAGCGCTCAGCCACGCATTTTGTAATGCAAGGTCAATTGCGAAACTCAGTGAATGATACTTTGTATAAACCTATTAAAACAATAAGATAGCATTCTTAGTGAATAATTTATATTACATAATAGTTAATATGCTGGATTTAATGTTAATTTACATAAATATAATATATTTATTTGATAGTAATTGCCGATGTTGTGCAATTAAAACCCATTGAATGAGAAAGAGAATTTATTTTTAAAAACACCACAAAAAAAACAATACAAAAAAAGAAAAATTTGCCAAAAAGCCTTATGGCTTGTGCAGCCATTCTCGAAACTACAAAATTGATAATCACTTATCAATGGATTCTTTTAAACAACAAAAACAAAACAAAAAACAAGCAAAAAAATCACCACTATATAATCACTTTAAAATCACCACTATACATAAATAAATCATAAATACCAAAACAATGGTCCCTAAGCAACCCACGAAAAGTCGGCCAATCAATCTCTTGAACTATATCATAAAGAAGGGACTCCCATATAGAAGAAAGAACATAGCGAATCGAAAATGGAGATCTTGTAGATCTTTTAGTCGGTTCTCTAATTGCTGATGAATTCCTTGTCTCATATACAGGCTGATATCTCTCAAACACACCAATCAAACATTCAGGCGCATTTTTATGCAGTATATCAAACATAAACAGAGCCTTATAAAAAATAGAAAGACCTGAAACGGGTAAAATATTAATTTTTTATTGAAGTAATTATTTAGCATCTTAATTTTATATTGATTTATTAGCAGTAGATCTTTAGAGGAAAAATAATTAATAATATTGGAAGGTAGGGATAAGGGGAATATTCCCTTCCAATCCATATTGATTTAATAACGAAGATCTGTGCTCTTAAATACAGACCAACCAAATGTTTTTTTAGCCCATGAGGCTGGTGGCAAATTGCCAAGCTCATCAGAGGTTCTAACTCCAGTCCCACCCCTACCTGTACAGTCGTACTCTCGCCCAATGCTTTCAGTAAGCCCTGTGATTTTGCAGTCATTGTGAAATAGGATAGTCACACCTGAACAAGTACCACCGTACCCCAGCACCACCTAGAAAACAAAAATGCTTCAAGGAAGAAAAAAGGGCAGAACAAACAGACTCACTGATACATTAGTGAATGCCAAGATTGAAGCTGCCTTTGCTACAAGGAAGGCAAAGAAGAGGTGGAAAAGAGAGAATGAAGCAACAAAGACAAGCAAAACAAAGAAGTAGGCTGTGAAGAGATTTGGTAAGAAGACAGCACTGATGATGAAAATGAAACTGAAAAGGGATATACAGTGACTGTTGATGACAACTCAGGCAGTTCTCTTGGGTAAGATAGTGAAAAGGAATGTGGACTTAGTTTTGATTTGGGTTGCAGTTGGCAACTTTGTAAAGGTCATCTATGAGGACTATTAGGAAGAATGTAGAGCCTACTGAAGAGGTTAATGTGACAACTATGAGTGGTGGGACAGGTAATGTTGGAAAGTGGCCGGAAGAGCCATATCATATATACCACATGAAAGAGGATTTAGGGTAAAATCCCTCAGTACTGGGAAACTGTGTGATCTTGGACAAATATCTTGACTAAAATGTATCTTCCCTAAAAAAGGACAATAGGTTCTTAATCTTGGACCTGATGCAGATAGTTTAGATTGGCTGACTACAATTTTATGGCCAGGCCTATTTAAATATGATTACTCTTTTTCACAACACATGTCAGTGATTGAATCTGCTCATGGTTAAAATACTTCAATTTTAAGATTTCCCCTTGTAATGTATCCCCCCCTTTTTTTTCGAAAATCAGGCAAATTTTCTCAGGCTTGTAGCTTCTGAAGGGTAGCACTAAACTTGAAAAAGTGTAAATATTTGAAATCATAGGCAATGCAATCGCGCTGCCTAAGTAAATAACGATGTTGGCTCAATGTATTGTTTTTTTCTTTTTTTTTTCATACCAGGGCACTTCGTATCGAAGGAGTTGTCGTAGAAACTTCCAAAAGGGTTCATTCGATTTTAAATTGGATGGGCTAGTGCCCTTTTAATAGTCGAAAATGATTGGAGGGAAACTAGCCCCCCCACGCCCATCATTTCCCCAAACATATCAAATCAAATTTTGAGATGGCCATTTTGTTCAGCGTGGTTTATTTCCAGATGGAAATTATGTTTTTGAGGAGGACACTCCCCCACAGCCTTCAGGGCAAAGGTTGTAAGTTATGCCCTGGGGGGATATAAGAACGATGTTGGCACAATGTATTGTTTATTGTTTTTTTCTTTTAGAGCAGGGCACTTCGTATCGAAGAAGTTGTCGTAGAAACTTGCAAAAAGGGCTCATTCAACTGGAAATTGGAGTGGCTTGTGCCCTTTGTAGTAGTCGAAAGTGATTGGAAGGCAATCAACACCCCTTCCACGCCCACCATTTCCCGAAACACATCCAATAAAAATTTTGAGATAGCCATTTTGTTCAGCGTGGTTTATTTCCAGATGGAAATTATGTTTTTGAGGAGGACACTCCCCCACAGCCTTCAGGGCAAGGGTTGTAAGTTATGCCCTTGGGACATATAAGGTTTTAATAGAAGGCGTTGTCGTAGAAACTTCAAAAAAGGCTCATTCGATTGGAAATTCAAAGGGCTAGTGCCCTTTTTAATAGTAGAAAGTGATTGGAAGGCAACTAACACCCCTTCCACGCCCACCATTTCCCCAAACACATCCAATCAAAATTTTGAGGTAGCCATTTTGTTCCACGCAGTTTAAAGTTCAGGAAATTATACCTTTGAGCAGGACACTGCCCCCACAGGCTTCAAGGCAAGGGTTATAAGTTATGCCCTGGGGGCATATAAGTTTTTATTGAAATCTTTGTCGTAGAAACTTGAAAAAGGGCTCATTCGATTGGAAATTCAAAGGTCTAGTGCCCTTTTTAATAGTCGAAAGTGATTTGAGGGCAACTAAATCCCCTCTCACGCCAACCTTTTCCCTAAACACATCCAATCAAAATTTTTAGATAGCCATTTTATTCAGCGTAGTTAAAAGTTTTGGAAATTAGGTCTTTAAGGATGACAACCCCCTCCCCCTCCCCCCACAGCCCTCAGGGCAAGGGTTGTAAGTTATGCCATGGGGGCGTATAAGGTTTTTATTGAAAGTGCTGTCGTAGAAACTTCAAAAGGGCTCATTCAATTGGAAATTGAAATTGCTAGTGCCTTTTTTAATAGTTGAAAGTGACTGGAGAGTTACTAAAAGCCCTCTGACGCCCACCATTTGAAACACATCCAATCAACATTTTATTTTGATTGGATGTATTTACAACCCTAAGTAAAGATCGATGTTGGCACAATGTATTATTATTTTTGTTTTTGTTTTCTTTTTCCATACCAGGCCACTTTGTATCGAAGGAGTTGTCGCAGAAACTTCAAAAAGGGCTCATTCGATTGGATATTGGAGTGGCTAGTGCCCTTTTTAATAGTCGAAAGTGATTGGAGGGCAACTAGCCGCCCCCCACGCCCATCATTCCCCCAAACACATCCAATAAAAATTTTGAAATAGCCATTTTGTTCAGCGTAGTTGATTTTCAGATATAAAATATGTTTTTGAAGAGTTCACTCCCCCAAAATCCTCAGGACAAGGGTTTTAAGTTATGCCCTGGGGGTATATAAGAACGATGTTGGCACAATGTATTATTATTATTATTATTTATTATTTTTTCCCTTTAGACCAGGGCACTTCGTATCGAAGAAGTTGTCGTAGAAACTTTGAAAAGGGCTAATTCAATTGGAAATTGGAGTGGCTTGTGCCCTTTTTAATAGTCGAAAGTGATTGGACGGCAACTGACACCCCTTCCACACCCATCATTTCCCGAAAGACATCCAATCAAAATTTTGAGATGGCCATTTTGTTCAGCGTAGTTGATTTCCTGATAGAAAATATGTCTTTGAGGAGGTCACTTCGCCACAACCCTCAGGGCAAGGATTTTAAGTTATGCCCTGGGGCCATATAAGGTTTTTATAGAAGGCGTTGTCGTAGAAACTTCAAAAAAGGCTCATTCGATTGGGAATTGAAATAGCAAATGCACTTTTTAATAGTCGAAAGTGATTGGAGGGCAACTAACCCCCCTCTCACGCCCACCTTTTCCCCAAACACAACCAGTCAAAATTTTGAAATAGTCATTTTATTCAACGTAGTTTTAAGTTCTGGAAATTAGGACTTTGAGGATGACATCCCCCCACAGCCCTCAGGGCAAGGGTTGTAAGTTATGCCCTGGGGGCATATAAGGTTTTATAGAACGCGTTGTCGTAGAAACTTCAAAAAGGGGTCATTCGATTGGGAATTGAAATAGCAAATGCACTTTTTAATAGTCGAAAGTGATTGGAAGGCAACTAACATCTCTTTCACGCCCACCATTTCCCCAAACACATCCAATCAAAATTTTGAGATAGCCATTTTGTTCCACGCAGTTTAAAGTTCAGGAAATTATACCTTTGATCAGGACACTCCCCCCACAGTCTTCAGGGTAATAGTTATAAGTTATGCCCGGGGGGCATATAAGGTTTATATTGAAATATTTGTCGTAGAATCTTGAAAAAGGGTTCATTCGATTGGAAATTCAAAGGGCTAGTGCCCCTGGTAATAGTCAAAAGTGATTTGAGCGCAACTAACCCCCTCTCACGCCCACCTTTTCCCCAAACACGTCCAATCAAAATTTTTAGACAGCCGTTTTATGTAGTTGAAAGTTTTGGAAATTAGGTCTTAAAGGATGACAACCCCTCCCCCTCACAGCCCTCAGGGCAAGGGTTGTAAGTTACGACCTGGGGGCATATAAGGTTTTTATTGAAAGCGTTGTAGTAGAAACTTCAAAGGGGCTCATTCAATTGGAAATTGAAAGGGCTAGTGACTTTTCGAATAGTTGAAAGGGATTGGAGAGCGACTAACGCCCCTCTCACGCCCACAATTTCCCCAAACACATCCAATCAAAATTTTGAGAAATCCTTTTTGTTCAACGTATTTGAAAGTTCTGGAAATTAGGTCTTTTGGGATAATAACCCCCTCAGAGCTCTCAGTGCAAGGGTTGTAAGTTATGCCCTTGGGGCATATAAGGCTTATATAGAAAGTTGTTGTAGAAATTTCAAAAGGGCTTAATTTATTGGAAATTGAAATTGCCCTTTTTAATAGTCGAAAGTGATTGGAGAGTTATTAACCATTCTCTCACGCCCACCATTTCCCCAAAAATATTCAATCAAAGTTTAGAGATAGCCATTTTGTGCAACGTAGTTGAAAGTTCTGGAAATTATGTATTTAAGGATGACAAACCCCTCAGAGCCTCCATGGCAAAGGTTGTAAGTTATGCCCTGGGCGCATATAAGGTTTTTTATAGACAGAGTTGTCGTAAAACTTCAAAAAGGGGTAATTCAATTGGAAATTGAGAGGGCTAGTGCTCTTTTTAATAGTCGAAAAGGACTGGAGGGTAACTAACCCTTCTCTCACGCCCACCATTCCTCCAAACACATCCAATCAAAATTTTCAGATAGCAATTTTGCTCAATGTAGTAGAAAGTTCTGGAAATTAGTTCTTTGAGAATGACAACCCCCCCCCTCCCCAGCCCTCAGGGCAAGGGTTGTAAGTTATACCCTGGGGGCATATAAGGTTTTTATTGAAAGTGTTGTCTTAGAAACATCAAAAGGGCTCATTTGATTGGAAATCTAAAGGGCTAATGTCATTTTTAATAGTTGAAAGTGATTTGAGGGCAACTAACCCTCTCTCATGCCTACCTTTTCTCCAAACACAACCAATCAAAATTTTTAGATAGCCATTTTATTCAACGCAGTTGAAAGTTTTGGAAATTAAGTCTTTAAGGATGACAACCCTTCCCTCCCCACAACCCTCAGGGCAAGGGTTGTAAGTTATGCCCTGGGAGCATCTAAGGTTTTATAGAAAGCGATGTTGTAAAAACATAAAAAAAAATACAAATGAATGTGCATTGTCAGTTTAATATAGCCTACATATACTGATATTTAGTAATCAAAATGCTAATATTATTTGATTTATTAAAGTTATAAAAGTAAAAACATTTATATTTTTTTCAGTAAAGTGCAAATTTTGTTCTGGCCTTGGAAAGGCATAGGGGTTTTGAGCCCAACATATGTTAATTTCTTCTAGTTTTGAGTTTGAGTCGGTTATTTATTGTAATTTCTGTTGGTTTTGGGTTTCATTTATTTATCGATTCTGATTTGTGGTAGTTTCACGCTTGGTAGATTATTTGATTTTATTTTTGCTCATGTTTTGTTTAATTGAGTTCTTTACTTTTCTTTGAAAAACTTATTTTGTGGAAAAAGTTTTTTTTAATTAATCAACATAATAAGCTGATTCTTATGATGTATCTATTGATATCAAAATTCTCTTTTTTAGAGTTTCGGTTACTATTGAGCTGAGTCACTCCTTACTTACAGTTTGTCACCACGAATTGCTTAATAAAACGGTCATTTCCATATCGTGGCTGTGTTAGCTTTGTGCTGGAGTGAGTTGTTAGCAGTAGTAGTATATTTTGTTATTGTTAAGCTTGTCACGCCGTGGCTCGCTTGAGACCACTCTCTCTAGAAAGCCGTTGAACGCGTAGCATATAGGAGTGGCAGAGATGTACGTGTATTATATATAAGTGACAAATATGAACGTGTAGTATATAGAAGGGACAGTAATGAATTTGGTATGCCCATTACCAAAGTAAAGATAGCTAGTATTGGGACCTGCCTAGGTTAAAAAGATACGAGTAAACAAGCAACATTATGGTATTCATGCATTGATGACACTGTCTAACCGTCAGTAGCCATCCACAGTTCAAGCACAGTGAAGGCTGAGTTGGTATTGGGCAGGTTAAAGCGCTATATAAGAATTACTGTAACACTAATGAATGCACAATCCTTTTGGCTAGTGTAGAACATGGGTAACGACAACCATTGTTGGTCTAAGCGCTGCTACACAGTGTAGCTTGTCGCGGCCTGGCTTACTAGAGAGGGTTCTTAATAGAAAGCCACTGGGCCACATCTGTTCAGGAGCTATATATTTCTTACAATTTAAAGCAAAGTTTAGTATTCATTAAATTGAAAACGAAAGTGTTCATTATATTCTTCTTCTTCATCGTCACCACCTATAAAAATTTTGGAAATTCTCATTATATTTGATGTCCTAAATGGTTGTTACTCGGTTTTCTAGGATTTTCTGGTTAAATATACTCTCTTCCTTGTTGTCTGCTGCACTTGTTGGTGGTTATTTAATAACTAAAATTAAAATCTACTTTCAACGAATTAATATGAACTTAAAATATCCAATAGAGTTCACGTAAGATTACTGTTCCCTGTTTCCTAGGTTCCATGTGCTGATTGAGCGCATTAAAAAATATATCGAACAAAATTAGTCGAATATGTTAAGTTCTATGAAATGTAAAAGTACGGACAGATTAAAAAGGAATCATATTTTAGTCCCAAAAAGGCTGAAACCACAAAGAGATGACGCATTAGCCGGAGCCCAGTTCTAAGATGTTTGGCAGGACTTTTACAGGCACCCCATTGTCATTCCTGGCTCAAGAAGGTTCAGAGGAGTGGGGGGTATCCAAAATCCTTGAATGTTATTTTCTTTCTTGGCTCTTCTCATTCAAATCCCCAAATATTTTTTTTACTGTACACCCCCCCCCCCTGATTGCTTTTATTTTTGGTTCTGTTGAAATGACGGGTTCTGCGCACGTGCCATGGAAGCTTAATTTGAATGCAGCAAACGGTTCAAATTTTTTCTCAGTACCTATATCTATAACTTTTTCTCAGTAAACTATGTCAGGTTATATTGGATCATGTTTTGATGGGTCTAAAAAATCTCGATAATTTGAATCAGTGATCTATCAGGAGTGGCCAAATTACATTTAAAAATTGTCTTGAATATTCTGTATCACTAATAAACCTTAATCGATTATGAGATGTTTCTCTGAAACATTTCGTCACAGTCCAGAGGGAGGAAACTTGCCTAGTATGCAGGAAGTTTGGTAATGATAATTCGAGAAGGAGGTATGTTAGACGACGCTGATTTTCTAAGACAGCTGTAACAAAGAAAAATGTATTTTGGAGTTTTTGGATAGTTGTCACAGAGTTAAATTGTAAAAGCATTATGACTCACAAAAGTTCGATGACTTTTACACGCTTAAGAATTAATACAAAAAACGACAATTAGGTTCTGTATTCTTTTTACTAGATCAAAATTTGACATAGCAATAACAGAAAAAAGCTGGAACTATTTGGCTTCTCTGATTTGACATAAGCTCAAGGAAAAAGCAAAGGAAAAATATTTAAATTAAAGGATTCGATACATTAAAGAATCACTTTATCTGGTCCATTATAAACTTTTTTATTTTGTGCGGCCAAACTATTTAAAATGGAATGACTGGTCTTGCCATAACTTTTAGAACTTGGATAATAGATCCAAATAGACAACAGAAAATTAAAAGCTGAAACCCACTTTCCCAGAAATCTGAGAAAAACTAACTTCTCCCTTACAAAGATATTTAGATTTACTGCATTATTAAAACTTACATTATTAAAAAGAGTAAGTTTTGCTTTTTCGATTAAACGGATTAAACTTTTTAAAGTTCGAAAAGGGCAACCCCTAAAAATGTTCTAGCTTACCTGCCAGAAAAACGCTAAAAATCAGCTCAAAGAAAATATCATTTGAGCAATTTGGCAGCTTTTGGGGTTCCCCTTGGAGCTAACTGCTTTGACTGAAAACTTTGGTGGCAAAGGGGACGTAAGAATTTCTTTTTCTTTTGAAATCAGAGATTCTCAATAGCTCTCGATGGTGGCTAGTCCCCTTTGAGAATTCATTAATGGACCCTTTGTCTTTGAGACGCTCATCTGACGCTGAGATTTGCAAAATGGTTTTAAGGTATCGAATCCCTTTAATGCTAAATTATAGAACGATCATTGCTCTTCATTTTGTCTTTGCTAATATCATGAAACAGGTTTTTTTTAATAAATATCTAGTTCAGAACGTCTGACGAGTTCAGACGTTTTGAACCGGACTTGCAAGGAGTTCCAGAACCTCATGTGCAAGGAGTGTGAAGAATGGGTTGCAAAGACAGGGAGTAGGACTCATTATGAATACGGAAGGTGCTAAGTCCTGCTTAGGTTGGGAAAGTGTTAATATAAGAATGTTAGTTGCTCATTTTAAGACTAAAAAGTGCGAGGAATCAATCATAGTAGTATACAACCATGCAGAATTGACTGATGGAGATGGTAGTGATTCAGCTGGATCTCAATTACAGCTTCATGAAAAAATAGACAAGACATCAGGTAGAAACATCGTATTTTTGAAAGGAGATTTTAATGCCAAGGTTGTTAGAAATATGGATAGATGGTATCCAAGCCTGGGTAAATTTGGTATAGGAAAGGAAAATAGTCACGGTTATAGATTGCTACAATTTTGAATGTTATTCATATGTGGTACTCAAAAGACGGTAAGACGGCCAACTTTGTTGCTTAAATTACTATAAACCGAATAAAGACATCACCACTTATAATATGTATAGGATCACCATTTATAGGATCACTATTTATAATAATAATGATAGTATAACATATTTTGGGCCCCTCCCACACCCCTAGTTTTTGAATATACCTGGTGTCAAAATGAATTTCATATTTGGACTCAGCGTACCCAAAAACCGCTGTACCAACTTTCGGTTAATGTAAATGTCTTGGTTGGAACATTGTGAAATTCCGCCCCCCGGCCCAACTTTTGAAGCTAAAATGCTTATATACGAACTTGACCTTAATCTCGGCCAAAACAATCGACTCACCAAGTTACACCAAAATATCTTTATCCCTTCTCGACAAGGGCGACTCTCCAGCACTTTTATTTGGGGGGGGGGGGAGGCAAGAGGGGTCCACATCCAGATAGTCAAGGGATATATAATAATTTTTTTTCCACATTATGGGGGGGAGGCAACTTCTGCTACTCGATTTATACGAAAATTGAATTTTCTAGATTCCAGTCGGATTTATAACTATTAGACTACTTGGCATCAAAATGGACTTCATATTCGGACACAGTGTATCCAAAAACCCCCATGATGCCCCCAGTCAATGTAAATAGTTTTATTGTAAATTTCAGCCCCCTCCCCCAGTTCTTAAGTTAATATATATATATATATATATATATATATATATATATATATATATATATATATATATATATATATATATATATATTATATATATATATATATATATATATATATAATATATATATATATATATATATATATATATATATATATATATATATATATATATATATATATATATATATTATATATATATATATATATATATATATATATATATATATATTATATATATATATATATATATATATATATATATATATATATATATATATATATATATTCAATTTCTTTTCAGGCTGAGCTTCGTTTGGGAAAGAACGTGTCTGAACATGCTAGAAAAGAGCTAATTGATCGTTTAATATCTGAGCTGAGCCTTGGGAACTGTGAGCACACACAAATAGGTGGTGAAGGATTTGAAAAGGGTATCTCTGGAGGAGAAATGAAGAGACTTGCCTTTGCATCTGAGGTACCATTGAATTTTATTTTTTGCCACTTCCTCTAGATCGTCTTTTTTTGTGCGAGACCATGCCGAGGAGTTTGATGGTTGAAATTCAGTTGAATGGATTGAAAGAGATGCTTTTAGATTAAAAGATTTTACTACGGCCCCTTTATCCAAACCAGAAAAACAAAAAGGTCTAGCAACACTAAAGGGAGGACCAAAAGGTTTTAGTGTGTGTGAACCTTCCCTAAAAATGTTCGACAAGCCCTTTCTGCCGAGATCCTTGTATTTTTTCTAAAATCTTATTTTATAATCAGAATCCTTGCATAAGAACAAATAAATATGAACCCAGAAGGAAGTAAGAATTCCTTTAGGATAGATTCAGTATCTTCGAGAATTAGAGCAAATTTGAATGACAGCCATGTACAAAATTTTAGGAAAACTATATTTCCTTGTGAATTCGGTAAAGGGATGGTTGGAACTGGTCGTAATGGCAAATTTTTAAGATAATGTCTAAGGAAATTTAGGACACATTGCAGGATATTGTATGAAGATCCGATTACTTCTTCGGGTGTTTCTCTCGTTTCTTAAATCAAGCAAAGTTTCTTGTCAAATTATATGCTATGGCCAACTCTGATCTTTATAAAAATTGGACAACAATTTGTGTTTGATTTAAAGAGATATGGAAAGATTGTCTTCTTATGAACTTCATCTAGTGGTCTGGGACTGGGATGAGGTTAGGTTATGAACTGCTTATGTTACTCGGAAAACCTTTTTTCTGAAGAGATTAAAAATGCCGAGATAGTCGTTTGACTGTATGGTTTACCCCAGCTCTTAATTTTCCAATTTGGGTTACCAGAGGAGAGGATTCACCAACTGTTTAACAGTTCCAATTCACTTAAAGTGAGCCAAAGGGCTTGGCTCTCCGAGCCCAGTTCTGGTCTTTCTCTTGATTCTGGAATCGCTTATATGGCTTCATATATTTTTCATCAGGGAGGAATGTCTGAACCTACTGTAGAGACATAGACAGGAAATTGTTCGGAAGAAGGCTCTCAAAATCGAATAAGTAGGATAATTACATGAAATATATAAGAAATTGTAGGGGAAATATTGAATTTTACAGCATTGAATTTTACAGGATGAGTCATGATTTTTAGCAAAAAACCCTTGGAATCAGCACCACAATTTTTATTGAATGGAAAAATGCTGGAAGTGGTGGAAAAGGCCAAATACTTAGGTTTCATCCTTTGTCAAAATGGAAAATAGACGAGTCATATTACAACAATGGCACAGAAAGGAAGAAATGCATTATTTGGTATATACAGAAGCACACTAACAGCAGAAATAAGTGAACTAAGCCTCCACAAACATATATTTAATACTAAAATTATGCCTATCCTACATTACGGATCAGAAATATGGGGGTATCAGCCGGCGAAGCAACTAGAAACCCTTCAACTTCAATATTATAAACGAGTTTTTGGCCTACACAATACAACACATACGTTAGTTTTAAAACGTGATCTTGGTATATTTAACCTGAAATTGAAAAGATATTCCCAAATCATCAAATTTTGGTTAAGACTTCTAGAACTTCCCCAGACTAGACTTGCCCGAGCAGCATATGAAGATCTTCTCCTTCAGTGTAACAAAACATCATGGACAACACAAATCAAAAGGATATTAGATGAGAATGGATTTTCAAGTTCGTGGGAGAAGGGAAAAGGGCCAGAGGATCATGAAAAGTTCTTCAAGGAATTTAGTGCAAGACTTGAAGACCAAGAAGTGCAACTATGGCAAGCAGCTGTGGACAAATCTCCGAGTCTTACTTTGTATAGAGAAGTAAAAGAGAATTTTGGTCAGGAGTTTTATTTCAAGCTGGGATTGCCCATTAAATATTTGAGGATTTGGATTCAGATTCTAGCAAATTGTCTTCCAATTTATACTAAGGTTGCAAGGAAAAAGAGGGAAGGTCCGGAGGCCGGGTGTAGTTGCTTGAGATGTGGGGAAAATGATTATGGGTTGGGCCATTTCCTCCTCCGGTGTAAGCAACTATCTCATTTAAGGGGATTAATTATCCAGGAGGGGGAAGATAGGCTGCTTTGTGAGTTAATGAGGTCTAGGACTCCCCGTTATATTGTGGCAGTAGGAAATTTTGTATTGATGGGAAGGATGTCAAATGAAGTGTAATTTTCTTTAGTATTTGTCTTTTTGTATATGGCTTTAATTGGCTTTTAAATACAGATTATTATTATTATATATATAGACAGAAGCTCGTCAGCGGATAATGTGAAATGATTCATTTTACAAAGTAAGCAATAAAATTAATCTAGCCATAAAGGGACGCAATGGAATCCAATTCCGCAACTATTTACCAGAAATTAAAAACGCAGTAATCTTTTCAGAGACACCATTTCAATTTCCTTTGGACAATTACGAGGAGAGACTTTTTCCAGGAGGGAGGGGTGTATGTTTGAAGGACACGGACTATTGAGGTCCTGCCTCTTATGGCCGTAAAGCTAATAACAAACTGTCATTTATTTTATTTTGGAAAATTGTTTTTCTCCTCTTTAGGTTCTTCTAGAACAACTATTGTCATTTGAAAAATTCAAATAAGGCGTCTTCTACGTTTCATAATTCTTAGAATTATTTTATTATAGCAATTTGATATGGCTTCTTGGTCTTTCGATCTTCCAATGCTTTAAAAATATGTATCTGTCTTGCGAACTTGAATAAATACATGTAAATTTAATCAAATAAAAGCATTTCCTGGCACAAAAAAGTTAATTCTTATTAATTTTTATCATCTTATCTACGAAGTCAGGTGGGTCAGGTTAGGTAATTAAAATCAATAAATTACTCTTACTGTCAATGACGTTTAAGGTTAATCACGGATATAAGCAGTGGCCAGAGCTAAAATTAATTAGTTCAACAAGTTTGGCTGCAAGAAACTTGTGAGAATACTAAACTTAAATTGGAAAATGTTGAAGGTAAGTCTTTTTCTTTCATTGTTCATGAATTTGTAGAGCATAAAAAATGTACATCCAATTTTTTTTAGCCCAATTTTTTTGAGAAAATTACAAAGTCGTTCTTCATCAAAAACTCGGCCACCGATCATAGTTTAGTCACAGGACGGGAAAGGTCCTGGTTCATTGACCTATCGATAATAATGATGCTTAAGTTATTAAGAACTATCCTCCAAATGTTTAATTTGAATACCTTCTAAAAATGGGCATGTGTTGGTTTTCTTACCCTTGCATTAATTCTTAACGATTATTTTTGCAGAGATTTAAAGGGAGTCATGGCAGCCACTGCCATCTCTCCCTCTCTAGACATTAGAGGTGGTATGCACTAATCACAGTTTATATAATTATCCAGTATGATCTTTCCCTATCTCACCCATTATAAAAACCCGGACCAAGGTGTGAGTGCTCCAGAGAACGTTTTTGCAGATAGAAACATAGGCGGCATCAGATCTTTTCACGGGTAGACAAGTCAGACTGTGATCTAATCGGAAACAAGTGGAAACCCGCTATTACGAATAATGCACTTTGTTGGAAACAATCGGAAACAGACTAACCCGCTAATGCAGAAAGAAGTGGGAGGAGCTTTTTGTTCGCACCGAAAACGAAGACCAGAAATGATCTGCGATAAGCTTACTGGATAATTATATGAACTGTGGCACTAATGCACACACATATTTTCCCCCTCTTTGATCCATTTTGGTTTTATCACTATTTTTGTGATTATATAGGTGAAAAATACTTGCTCGTTGTCATACCATTAACTACACCTGTATTTAGAGCAATAGGGTACGCTTCCAACAGGTCCATGTGCCAAAGCCCTAATGGTCATTAGTCGCATCAACAATCCTTAATTTCTCCAAAATCCTGAACCTTTCCTTGGGCTCTTCCATGCTCTTTTGGCCTGGCCTTAAGGTAGAACTCCCCAAAAGTTGCGTGATCTTGTTGGAAAATGAACAAGTTTCAGAGTCCTACACCATTGGCCCTAGCCGTAACCTCTATTTATGATCAAATAAAAAAAAAAGATTTGTTTTCAACTGAAAGTAAGGAGCACCATTAAAACTTCTAATATAATTTCTGTTCGTTTTGAGTTTTAATATTGTTCCTGAATTTCAGTTGAAAAAACATGTTTTTTTAATTTAATTTCTGATTGTTTTTCAAATAATGCCGATAAATTTGGCTAACTTTCTATGAAAAATTCACTCCCCTCCCGGTAAACTCTTCCGTGCAGAGTTCCTCCGTCGAAAAATACATTCCCTTAAAATTCCTTCCGACCGATTCCATTATCGGTCTTGCTGACGATTCTACCTGAAAAATCATCCTAAGCTTATCCTTAACTTTCATTAGAAAATAAGACTTTAAGCTTTAATTGCTTTTCTGATAACTCCGAAAATCCCCCTTCCATGGAAATTTTTCCCCAGAAATCAAAACACACTGAAAATTTCCCCCGGAACATCTCCACATACAAAATTGAGTTGGCAAAGAAAAAGTAAGACGAATAAAATGAATTTCGTACAGGAATTCTGTCAAATCCTTCCAGTGTAAAATTTCCCCTGGAAACTTCACTCTCGGAAATCTCCCTCCCAAAGTAAAAATATCCCCATGGAAACCCATCCCAAGCACAAGATCACCCCCCCCCCCCTCCCTGAAAAATGTCTGTATACTTCCCAATAACAGATTCTAAACATAAACAATGGGCAAATTTTTGGCAAACTCCCCAGTGGTTGTGGGGGGCCATGTCATCTCTGAAGGCATATTTTTAGGATTTTTCAACTGTGCTGAACGAAATGGCTATCTCAAAATTTAGATCAAAATTTCCCAACATTTTTAGAAAAAAAGGACGTTGGAAAAGGGCCAATTGCTTTTTAATCTTTTTGGTCATTTAAAAAAAGGCACTGGAACCTTTAATTGCCGTTGAAATCAGCCCTCTCCCGATGTTCTAGGACCATTGGTTCGATGAGATCACCCCTGGAAAAAAAAAAACACGAATCCGTGATCTGTGGTCTGGCAAAAATGCAAAATCCCACATTTCAGCAGATATGACCTTGAAACCTCTAAATTAAGTTCTCTGATACACTGAATCCTAAGTCACGATTTTCAAGAAAATTCTTTGACTTATGGGGATTTTTCCTCCTTTTTTTGAAAATCAGGCAAATTCTCCCAGGCTCGCAACCTTTTATGGGCAACACTAAGCTTAATAAATCTCATATATTTGGAATCAGCATAATAAGCCGAGTCATTTTATGTGTCTATTTATATTAAAATTTCGTTTTTTAGAGTTTCGGTTACTATTGATCCCTGTCGCTCCTTACTTACAGTTTGTTACTACGAACCGTTTGAGAATATCATGTGCACATGAAAAAAAGAAGAACTGGCATCGAGTCAGTTATTGCAGAATATCATGGAAAGACGCTTTTTAACTAAAATTTAAATTTCAAGTGCCCTCTATAAGTGACTTCAAAATTGTGCATCAATGCAACAACTTTCGCGCAGATTGGGCCAATCGTAATTATTGGCCTAAATTTTCACTCTCCGTAAGAGGTCCTTCAGATCACCGCTGATGGACAAGGGGTAAATTTATTCAATAGCCTCTTTTTACCTGGACAAATATTTAGGCAATGTGAACCTGATATGTACTGAGGGGAAGAACGGGATAAGCCCTTTGTGTGTGTGTGTGTGTGTCGAGGCCGAAAGCCTCGACCGAGTCGGTTGATTTTGAATTAAAATCAAGTATTTTGCAGTTTTTTTTCAGTCCCCTTATATTTAGGATACCCCTTAATATGATTATAAAGCCAAACATAAATTTACATAAACCATAATATTTCCAAAAAGAAACTAAGTAGGGCCTTTAAAAGGAACCCAAATTATCTTGTTTATGAAGGAGACTGTCACCCCCCTCATCTGTTTACACTATCAGCTCCGTATTTACGCTAAAGTTAGGCTTTTGAGGAGGTCGTAGCCTCCTTCATATATAGCTCAACTTTTGTTAATTTTTAAGTTTTAATATGGCTCTTTACTTTTGTTTGGGAAAAAATTTGTGCTTGGTTGATCTAAAAAATATTATGAAGAATAAACAGTGAACCTGAAACTTTATACGAGCTGAAGTTAAACTCCTCAAGATCTCAAATCAAAAACAAGCATGAATTACTATGAACTGAAAAAAACAAACCAAGCAAGAACATAAATTACAATATAACAGTGTAGTCAAATTCTAACAAACACTAGTAAAACAGATAAGGATATTGTTTCCACACTTCTCCCCCCCCCACCTTTAAAGGCTACAGCTTCATTTGTGCTCAAATACAAACTAAATAGATTCCTTAAATTATAATTTTGGCTTAGGTAATTGTTCCTTCTATACATTTGAATTGAACAGATTCAAATGGGACACAACATTGAAGAAATTAATAAAACAAAACACACTATCATAATTTTTTTACCATAAAATAGGCCAAACCGATTGTTCTTTTTTAATCAGCTGATTTTAAATACACTCAAAGCAATGAATTCAAGAGAAAGAAAATTATGAAAACTAGTCGGATATTTTACTATTAGAACAAAATGGGTTTACAAATATTCTCTATTATATAGGCCTACAACCGTTTGGTGTGTATTTTTTAAGGTTACTATCAAAAAAGAAAAACTGTTTAAAACAATATTTTGTTTTCAGCCAATAGCAAATTACAGACCTAATTAACTACAAACCTAATTATTCTGACTAGGTATTGTATTACCTAGATGTTGCCTTGACCTTTATTACCTACCCTTATGAGCTGATTATGGTATTACCTACCCCTATTGTATTACCTTGACTAGGTATTACCTACCCCTATGAGCTGAGTATGGTATTACCTACCCCTATTGTATTACTTTGACTAGGTGTTGTATTGTTATTCCTGTTCGTTTTAGGTTACTTTTCTTCATTCATAGTAATTGCTTCTCGTTTTAGTTTTTAAAATTTATGGGACCTGATTTCCGCTTGTGTGTGGGAGCTGAGCGTAGGAGGGGGCCAAGTTGCCCTCCAGTTATTTTGGTTACTTAAAAAGGGCACTAGAACTTTTAATTTCCATTCGAATGAGCCCTTTCACGATATTCTAGGACTACTGGATCGATACGATCACCCCTGGGAAAAACAAAACAAATAAACACGCATCCGTGATCTTTCTTTTGGCAAAAAATACAAAATTCCACATTTTTGCAGATACGAGCTTGAAACCTCTATAGTAGGGTTCGCTGATACGCTAAGTCTGATGGTGTGATTTTCATTTAAGTTCTATGACTTTTAGGGGTTGTTTCCCCCTTTTATCGAAAATAAGGCAAATTTTCTCAGGTGCTTAACTTTTGATGGGTAAAACTAAACGTGATGAAACTTATTTATTTGAAATCAGCATAAAAATAGGATTCTCCTGATGTATCTATTGGTATCAGAATTCCGTTTTTTAGAGTTTCGGTTACTATTGAGCCGGGTCGCTCCTTACTTACAGTTCTTTACTACAAACTGTATGATAAAGTTTTGCTTATTGGGCAGTATACAGGCGTTTTCAAGAGGATTTTTTTTTCTGGTTGGGGGAAGGGGTCAGATTAGGAGTTACGGGGGAGAATCTTTCCATGGAGGATGTTTCCTTGGGGGGAAGGGACATTCCTATGAATGGGGCGCCGGATTTCCCGGCATTATTTAAAAAACGATCAGAAATTAAATAAAAAAAACAAGTTTTTTTTCAACTGAAAGTAAGGAGCAACATTGAAACTTAAAACGAACAGAAATGATTATGCAGATGAGGGGGTTCGCCCCCTAGTCAATACCTCGCTCTTTACGCTAAAGTTTTTTTAGTACTTTCAAAAGAGTTATCTATTCTAATTAACCGGCCTTTGTGATTCAGGGGCTTGTGATTCGAACAAAATTCGAACTTTAGCGTAAAGAGCGAGGTATTGACTAGGGGGCGAACTCCCTAATATACGTAATAAAAACATACGAATATAGCAATTTGTTACGTAAGTTAATTCGTAAGTTACGTCTGAACAAAATTTCGAGAAAGCCATTTAGCCAAAAAAAGGAAAATTAATGTGCGAATTTCGTTTTAATTATTCATGTACGGTGAGCCAAAATGAAAGCTACATTAATTAAAAAACGTTCAGAAATTAAATAAAAGAAACAAGTTTTTTTAAACTGAAAGTAAGGAGCGACATTAAAACTTAAAACGAACAGAAATCATTCCGTATATGAAAGAGGTTGTCCCCTCCTCAACGCCCCGCTCTTTACGCTAAAGTTTGACTCTTTACAACTTTATTTTTTAAACAATAAAAAAGCTTTAGCGTAACGAGCTGGGCGTTGAGGAGGGGACAACCCCTTTCATATACGGAATAACTTCTGTTCGTTTTAAGTTTTGATGTCGCTCCTTACTTTCAGTTGAAAAAAACTTTTTTTTTTATTTAATCTATATTTTAAAATAGCCTCAAACTTGAGTTTATCGATTGATAGCTCCGACTGATCGATAGAGTACAATTAACCATTAATAGTGGAGTATATACTTGACACACTTGTATGCTGATTTAAAGTAAAATTAGCCTTAGGTTTGTAATCAACCAGCTCAGAAGCCCCTAAAGACCAATTTTTCTAGAAAAAAAATATCTCAACTATTTAAATATTTATTTTGTGTTTTGATTTAAGACAATTGAATTGCGATCGTGCTGACTTTTACTGCGTAATTTTGATCTTTTAGGGCCATTCCCAAAGCAATCCCTGAACAATTATGAGTGAAAGGAAATTCAATATGTCTATATAAGTGAAGCTTCAAAAATTTCATAATCTGCTTCAAATACAATATCACTCAGCTCAGATTTGTGATTAGAGAGAAAAAAAAAGAAGAACATACACTAATATTTGGTTTGGAAGAGGTTAGGGTTTGGACCCTTGACTTACACACATTAAAAATTCTTGCATGACTGATTTTAACATTGCTTGACATGTCTACCATTCGTAACATATAGTCATAGTATAATTGGATTTTGGATGTCTGCATTGCATAGCTAACAGATTTGCATTCAACTATCTTCTAAAACTTTCCGTTCTGTTTGACAGGGCAAAAAATTAATGCATAGCAGACGCTATGCACAATTCAACGCTATTGGGCATGTAGTAATAGTGGTACTTCAAGGGTTTCGCTCATATAGATTGAAATTCCTTGCCTGACTATGACCTGAGCTGGCAGTAACGCGTCCTTTCTATTGAAATGTATTAATGAAGCCTCTGTTTTGCCTGGACTATTCGAATAGTTTTTTGCCATTCGCCTTGAGACTACACTGATTTTGCAATCTTGGGGCATTTTTATTTTTTTTATTTTTTTTATTTACGTGTACAATGACTGTATTGAAATTTTAAGGTGATGCCATCTGAGTCTGTGGGGTTCCTAGAGGTAAACAATAGGCTATAGTAAAGAGGTGTGGGTTTGACCATTTTGATCCTTAAGAAGGGCACTAGGAATCTGAATTGGCAATAGGTTGAGCCTTGATGAATTTTCTGCGACCACCCTTTCCATTTGATGGCTTCTAAAAATATCAGGAAGACTCGTTGCTCCTCGCTTTTTTGTTGTGGTGACTACGAGCTCAAAAAGTGCCTCATGCTTCTAGTTCTGTTTGGTTTCTAACATTACTTGATTAATATTAGGTCTTTAAATAAAAAATGCCATTTAACTTTCCTTTTCTTCTGCAGGTAGTCATAACAGCTGCTATTCTTGGCACTGCATGTGTTTACTCGGCAGTAATTAAAGGAGCAGGATTTGGTAGCAGCAGGAGCAGCTCTTCTGCATTAACGCCCACAGCAGTTATGGCAGACTCATTCATGCCTTTTCCTCCTGGCGTACCTATGCCCGTTGTTCCTGGAATGTCATTTCCGTCCTCTCCATTCCAGTCTCAAGCTATACCGGTAGCTCAGCCCCTACCATTTGGTCAACCAATAGCACCCATGCCAGTTGCCCAGCCAATTGCTGTTCCAATTTCCCAGCCTGTGGCGGTTCCTTTTCCTCAACCCGTTCCCGTACCAATTGCTCAGCCAGTTCCAGTAGCTGTTCCCGTACCACAGCCAGTACCTGCTTTTCAAGCATTTCCTGCACCAATCGTGTCCCCATCGCCTGTTATGGGCGCACCTTTGAATGCACCTAATACAAGTCGTGGTGGTGGAGCTGGCAAATCTGGTTTCTTCATGGCTATTTAGGAAAAAATAGAAAATTTTGTATTTAATGAGTATTTTGTATTTATAATAAATATGATTAACTTAATAAAGTTATATTGCTTAATCCACCATTAGGACATATTTTTACTAAGTATCGTTTCTTCAGAGTTTTAATTGTTATGTTATTGAATCCAATTTCATCGAAGCTAAAATATGTCTGTTTTATAGTTAACCTTTCAGACTTGATTCGAAAATTCAGTTTTCTCAACTATATTTATAAAAAGTATTGTCTATTGCTTTCTCGAAGATGACTTTTGATAATAACTATTTCAGAAGTGTATGATGAGGCCATGAATTATACAGAATAATCATAATGTGCTTATGCGCTAGTAGGTCAGTGCTATCACTTTCTGGAGTTTTCGTACGATCTAGCGATTTTTGTCGAGATATTTGGATCTTATGAAAAATATACATTAAACGCTACCCACAAGAGGGAATTACGTGCATGGATTATTTTTAATATCTTCGGCCTTTTTACAAGCCTTGAGATTTTTCGCAAGTGGAACTTGGAATATTGTGAACTCCATTTCAGCGCTGTGGCAGATATGGTGCCATTATTTTTGTTTTTGTTTATAAATTCGTGGCACAAAGTGTGTTTTCCATTGGAAAATAAATTGTAGCAGCTTTAAAAAAAAAAAAATTTTTTCTTCCTCTTTGTTAACTATTCGTACATTATCCTTGACATTAAACAAATTGAACAACGAAGTAAAATGATGGAAGCAAAACAAAAAAGTAGTATCAAATTAAGCACTAGAAAGCTGCAACGATTCAATCCTTAGCAAATCGACTTTGTCCCTAATAAAGCAGGATTGAATACTTCAACTTGTTTATCGTCTTCATGAATCCCCTGATTTTTCTCTTTCCCTAAACAACGTCCGAAAACAAATATCAATCTATACAAATAAAATGTATGTCTGCCTATCCTGTGTGTATTAGTTTACTATTTATCCGACCGCCAAAAAAGATTAAGAAGCTGTTGAGTACACTCTCATGAAGGATTTAGGCAAAAATTTTGTTTTCACGCCTTCTCAGACCCTCTTAAAATTTCGAACATTCTTCTTGGTGACTGAAATTAGAGACCCCTGAACATAAATACTTGATCACTGTTTCCGTTCAAGTTGCTCGTGTTTTCTGAATATCAATTACTCCAACAACACCCAACGGGTAGGCTGATATTCCTAACTTAATTTTTCGAAAAATTTTAGTTTAAAAATACGGTCTTTATTTTGCATGCAGGGAAAGTTTTCAAGGGCAGGTTCCTGTGTGGAGGGATTTTTCATGGGGAAATAGGGGAAATTTTCGTGCGGGGAAATTGTCCAGAAGAAATTTTCTGGGGGAGGGGATTTCTAAAATAATTGCAAGTACAGAACAATTGTATGACTATTAAAAGCAGCAATTCCAGAACGTCAAACTCAAATAAATCTTTCACGGCTGAAAAGTGAGTGTCTAAAGTTTTCAGGTTTTATCCTGTAATAATCAAACCGTTATCGACAAATTGTCTGTGTAATTTATTGAAAAACTTTTATAGTACTTCTCAGCAAATTCTTAATTTGTAACAAGATAAAAGCATTTACCAAAACTAATTTGAGTGAAACTCGATAAAAGGGTATATATTGTTATTATTTAACATCTTTGGAGTATTTGTAAATGGATCTTGGAATATTATTCAAGTCCAAGTGACATTCAAGGGTCATTTTCCTGTCAGTTGTTTCAAGAAGTTAAATCCTTCTCTTTAATAAAAAAAATACGGCGTTGCAATTTATAGTTTAACCACATTTTGACTGCAAACATTTGCCTCTTTTTGTAACATTAACGCATCAATAAGTTTCTGTCAGAAGGACAATTCAGTGTTTCAAACAGTTCATGATAACGAACTGTAAGTAAGGATCGACCCGGCTCAATAGTAACCGAAACTCTAAAAAACGGAATTTTGATACCAATAGATACATTAAAAGAATCAGATTTTAATGCTAATTTCAAATATATAAGTTTCATCAAGTTTTGTTCTACCCATCAACAGTTACGCGCCTGAGAAAATTTGTGGTGGGGAGGTATGTGGGAGGATCTTTCCATGGGGGAAGGGACATTGCTGTGAAGGAGGTGCCGGAGTTCCCAGCATTATTTAAAAAAACGATCATAAATTAAATAAAAAAGAAAACAAGTTGTTCAACTGGAAGTAGGGAGCAACATCAAAACTTAAAACGAACAGAAATTATTAGGAATATATTCAGTTCACCCCCTAGTCAATACCTTGCTCTTTAAGCCAAAGATTTTTTAGTACTTTCATAAGAGCTATTTATTCTAATTAACGGCCTTTATGATTAAGGGGTCATTTTTAAATAATTGGAACAAAATTCGAACTTTAGCGTAAAGAGCGAGGTATTGACTAGGGGGCGAACCCCTTAATATACGTATCAAAAATATATGAATATAGAAATTTGTTACGTAAGTTAATTCGTAAGTTACGTGTATTTATTACTTATAAAAACGTTCCTAAATAAAATTAAACAACTTTCGGGAAAGCCATTTAACCAAATAAAAGGAAAATTAATATGTAAATTTTATTCTATTTATTCATATACGGTGAGCCAAAATCAAAACCTGTATTGATACAAAAACGTTCAAAAATAAAATAAAAAAAAGTTTTTTTAACTGAAAGTAAGGAGCGACATTTAAACTCAAAACAAACAGAAATTATTCCATATTTGAAAGGGACTGTCCCCTCCTCAACGCCTCGCTCTTTACGCTAAAATTTGACCCTTTCTCACAGCTCTATTTTTTCAACAATAAAAAACTTTAGCGTAAAGAGTGAGGCGTTGAGGAGGGGCAGCCCCTTTCATATACAGAATAATTTCCGTTCGTTTTAATTTTAATGTCGCTCCTTACTTTCAGTTAAAAAAAATTGTTTTTTTTATTTAATTCAAATTAAGGTCCAAACAGCTGCGCTTGGTCTTCACGATACGCTGAATTTGATGGTTTAATTTTCTTCAAGCGGACGTCCTTCACAGGGGGCGTTTAACATCATTTTATAAAATGTCCTTATGCAAATAGATCCAGAGTGAATATTTCTCACACATCTGGGATCAAGATAAAAAGAAGAGTTGTTTTTAAAGTAGTTGACTTTTAAGCTTTTTTAGAGTTTCACTTATTGAGGAGGAGGATCGCTCTTTACGTGCGCAATGCAGACTTTTAATTTTAATTAATAAAATAAAACTTTTTGCACAAAATAGGTTTTTCAAAAAAAGTAAAGAACTCCATTGAACCAAAAATGAACAAAAATAGAATCAAATAATCTACCAAGCATACAACTACCACAAATAAGTATCAATAAATAAATGAAACCCATAACAAACAGAAATTAAAATAAGTCAAACTCAAAACGAGCAGAAATTAATCTGAGTAGGGTGAATAGAATAAAAGCCAAAATATAATTTGTACTTTACTAAAAAAAATTCTTTTAAATGTTTTCCATCTAAGTTGCTAGAATTTATTCAGATTACGAAAATCTATGAATACGCCATGTCTCTTGCTTTTCCCAATTACTCGATTAGATTTCTCGAAGCATAAAAGCTCAAATACGCATTGGCTCTGGTCACCCATGGCTTGTACACTGAGGGTTATAAATACTGTCAAAGTATTTGGGGCTCTATAAGGACTTCCAATGCAAGAGATGATTTCCAGCTTGCAAGGAATGTTTTGGAACTAGGACAAAAACTAATGATCCTAGATCCAAATAAGATTAATGAAGATGGCCAGAGAACTTATCCTGATTGGATTACTGAAGCGTCAGGCATTATTTGGTCTTTTAATGTGCAACAAAATGAGCCGTGCTTTCCAGAAGCTGAAATTAATCAAACTGAGAGTACAGTGAGTGCTAGGACGTCAGTAGTAAGCGCCCAATTCGTCCGAAACCTACACGCAAACCTACGCCTGAGGCATGGGTATGTGTGTAGGTTTCGAACGAATTGGGGTTACCAGGGTCATTAGCAAAGAGGTATCATTTCTATAGAAGGTATAGTAATTTGAAATATCATATGGAATTTGCTTGAAGGTATATACTTTGCGTACGTGCCCGTACCAAACAGGTTGGTTATAATCTGTTCTGCTTCAAGTTTTTTCTGGCACAATTAACTGAATTTCTATTTCATGATAAACAAGTTTTTTTTTAGGTTACATCCGTGTTGGAAAAACCGGTGGATCTTTTTTAGAAGCTAATTATTTTTTGTATATATTCAAGTTTCAAATTAGATACCTCAACAGTTTGGAATAGTTTATTGAACATAACACAACTGACATTTTTTGTAAGCATTTACATAGAAAATGGATAATTCAAAGCAATTTCTGGTGAGTAAAAATTTTCTCATTATTATAATAAAAAAAGAAATTATCTTATCATTAAGTTAAGGAAGAAATTCTTTCCATACACTAGAACTAAGGGTACTTATATACTTAGAAGCCTATTGTTTTTGGGAGCTGAAACCTCTAAATAATTCTCCTATAGGTTGAAGCTTACGGCGGCTTTTTTTTTTTTTTTTTTTTTTTTTAGGTGTGTTTTTGAAAATACTTCCAGGCCAGTCTGCATTTACGGTGTGATTTTTATCATGATCAGTTAACCTTTTTAGGGATGTTTTTGAAAAAAAAAAAAGTGCTTAGCTCTATTGAAAAAAAAAAAATGTTTTGCACTACTTTAAATGCCTAACATAAACTGAATTATTTTCCCAAACCTAAAATGCATTTTTTTTCAAGGAAGTGGACACATGCAATACCCCCCCTTCTGAAAAGAGGGCACGATATAGCGAAGGTATACTAATGCAAGCTACAAGACCTTCAGTTATCAAATTCGCTACTAGAACTACACAAGACCAGCCAATGCCTGCGAATCTTTTAATGACAGGGACCTCTGACCCCCGTGTTAGCTCCATATCAGCTGGAAGGAACTTGAAAAGGGAGTGGACTGCCTTATATAATGCCTCAGCTCAACCTACTGAAGATTGTGACCTTAACCCCCCTCAAGTTTTGCCAAGGAGTTCAGATATAGAAGTCCAGTCAGAATTTGTAAGTATATACATAATTTTTTTGTTTCTATCCCTATTTTCAAAAATAAGGTAAATTTTCTCAGGGGCATAGCTTTTGATGAGTAAAACTTAAAATTTGTTTCTAAAAAACTATTTCATTTTCTTTCATTAACCAAATTAGCTGGTATATGTATAAAGGAATGATTATCATGCATTTCTATAACGAAAAAAAAAACCTTACCTCGTAACTTCTATCCAAGATGCGTTCTAATGCAAAAATTCCAATATTCCTTTTAGACAAAAAAAAAAAAACTAACTATTTGAAAAAAAAAAACGAAAGAGAAAACAATTGCTACTATACAGTTAACGCGCACTTTTAGACTGGTATTTTTGCCCTAATGCATTTGCATACATCCGCGACTTATCAGATCTACCATCGCTTTTTAATCCGATTTGAATTCTAAGTAGGGTCGTATGCAAAGTGGACTTTATATAGCAAGATGTATATCTTCAATAAGCAATTTACACAGGGAAAAAGGTTTTTTGATAATTTCCAAATATGTCTTCGCTGTAATGTTAAGAAACATTATTTGGGTGAAGCCGTTTTTGATCATTTCATTGAAACACTTAGGTGTTTACGAGAAAGAATTTGAGGTTGTTCTATTTGAACAGTGTTGTGAAGTCCAATACCCCACCCCCCTAACTCGAAAGGGTATCGATCCTCCTACATCGAAGGAAGCTCCCGGTTCCCAAGGGTCCTCCCCGGGAGAGGGGGAGGGGAGGGAGGGTTCTAAAAAAGGACCATCCAACATTTTAATTGCACTTTAATTGTTGATATGGATGGAGAAAAGAGTTCTTCTCTCTCTTACAAGCATTTATTTAGCCCAGGTCAACTTCAAACAAATCCGTTGGCAAAAGACACAGGAAAATACGGATTATTGAGAAGGTAGCATCATCAACCACCGACATATGAGGTTTATACTTTTAAAAAATACAAAGTTCAATATTCGAAACTAGCTTCAGCAGGAGCTTAGGATAGTAGTGGTGACAATTTAGATATAAGGAGCAATTGCCCCCTATTTTTGAAAAAATACCTTTTTGTGGTATTTATATTTTAAAAAAAAATACAAAGTTCAATATTCGAACCTATCTTCAGCAGGAGCTTAGGATAGTAGTGGGGGCAATTGCCCCCCTATTTTTGAAAAAATACCTTTTTGTGACATTTATACTTTTTAAAGATACAAAGTTCAATATTTGAAGCTAGCTTCAGCAGGAGCTTAGGATAGTAGTGGTGACAATTGAGATATAAGGGGCAATTGCCCCCTATTTAAAAAAAAAAAATACCTTTTTTTGGCATTTATACTTTAAAAAAATACAAAGTTCAATATTCGAAGCTATCTTCAGCAGGAGCTTAGGATAGTAGTGGTGACAATTGAGATATAAGGAGCAATTGCCCCCTATTTTTGAAAAATACCTTTTTGTGACATTTATACTTTTTAAAGATACAAAGTTCAATATTTGAAGCTAGCTTCAGCAGGAGCTTAGGATAGTAGTGGTGACAATTGAGATATAAGGAGCAATTGCCCCCTTTTTTTGAAAAATACCTTTTTGTGGCATTTATACTTTTAAAAAAATTCAATATTCGAATTTATTTTCGAAAAAAAAAATACCTTTTTTTTGGCATTTATACTTTTAAAAAATACAAAGTTCAATATTCGAAGCTATCTTCAGCAGGAGCTTAGGATAGTAGTGGTGACAATTGAGATATAAGGAGCAATTGCCCCCATATTTTTGAAAAAAAAATACCTTTTCGTGGCATTTATACTTTTAAAAAATTCAATATTCGAAGCTAGCTCCAGCAGGAGCTTAGGATAGTAGTGGTGACAATTGAGATATAAGGAGCAATTGCCCCCTATTTTTGAAAAATACCTTTTTGTGGCATTTATACTTTTAAAAAAATTCAATATTCGAATTTATTTAGCCCAGGTCAAACAAATCCGTTGGCAAAAGAAACAGGAAAATACGGATTATTGAAAAAGTAGCAGCACCACCAACCCCCGACATATGGGATTCGTGTCCATTAACTGAAGCCGAGGAGCAATTGTTCGTACAGCATACTGCGTCAGTTGAACAATGGTCAAATCTCATTGACACTTATAATGAAGAGGCTCAAACAATCGAATTGGACTCATATTTTGCATTTTTGTTTAAAAAAAAAATTTTTTGGAATAAAACCATTAATTTTTTCTAAGAATAAGACTACATTTTCCCGACTAAAAAAAAAAAAAAATATATATTTTTTAACATGTTCAGTTGACATTATGAAAGACATAAGGCAATGTAACTTTTTTTTCTTCTTCTTTTAATTGTTCAGGTGGTGATGGTAGTGATAGTGGGACAATGGCTATGAGAAATTGACAAAGTTTATTAACTATAAAAAACTTACATAAAAAATAAAACTTTTTTTTCTACAGATTAAAAATATAGCACCACCACCAGCGACACCATTGAGTGATGAAGCAACTATATTTACAGGACCAATTCTGTCACCACCAGCAGGGTTCAGGGATGAAGCTACACTGGTCCTAGAGAATATGGAGTGGGAAAGTGGCTTCCTTAACGATGTTTTTGGGGAAATGGTCAGCCTGGATGACTTAAGCTGTGATATTGACATGCTTGAGGATCCGGTGTGGACAGATAGTTTCATGCGTGAATATTTAGATGATGATGTTACAAGTAAATCTGAACCGGGTCCTCATAACGAAATTCCGTCAGAGGACAATACAGGCTGGCTCGACCAATTGTCCCCAAACACCTTGGAATATGTGCTAGGGGACCTCATGCCACATCCCCCCAATATGATTGAACAGACTGGGAGTGGTGTTATTGACAATTCTCTGTCACCCGCCACCACTCCACTTAATGCTATAGATAGAAGTAGTAATACAACAGCAACAGTACCCCCTCTTCCGGATTTTTTTCTCTCCAACTCTGCCTTGCATCACACATTGGTCTACAGCGCCAAATTCGGTGACCCTTTCAACTCTCTAGTGTCGGGGGATATAATAACAGATCCCCTGGCCATTACACATTCATATACTGATAAGATTCGAGCCATTCTTGAACAACAAATGGGGGTGTGGGGAGTGGGGGTCAGTTTAAAAGCATCAATAGCACTAAAAATATTTTTTTTAAATGAAAGTGCGGGTGAGATGTATTCGAAATACTTGCACACAGAGATGTTGGCAATACACCCGCATTTATCAAATTATGGGGAGGTTTTTCTAAATTGGGCCAATAGTATTCAAAGTAAGTGGGAAAATTATAACGAGGGGGTAGTGGATCTGTGGTTTTATTTATTGAAAGTTTAAATGTTAACATTTGTAGGTTTAAAAAGGATTTTATTGTAAGAGGTGGGCATGGGGGAGGGAGGGCAATTGAATTAAAATATCATTCAGATTTAGAGGGGTGTCAGGGGATACAACGAATCTGTTTCGATACGAGGCTGCAGTGTTTCAAGTATGCGTTTTTAATTGCGGCATACAGACCACTTCGAATAGATGCCACTAAGAAAAAGTTGGATAAAATGGCAGTTAATGGTAGGGAGGGTTCAAAGTTCCCCAAAGTAGATTTTAATTGTTTAAATGGTCAATATCCCGTGACACTAAAAGGAATAGATATTTTTGAGCGGGCTAATGCACATTTAAAGATTGGTGTCACGGTGTTACAGTATGAAACAGAATTTGAAGAGGGTCAGCGTTCCGATAAGAAGGGTGTATTATTTCCAGTGCGGGCTCCTTCAATTGAATCAGTAGAATATTGGGTGTGGCTTCTATACACCCCACCCACAGACTCCGATTCAATTGGTCATTTCAATCCGATTACGGATATTAGTAGGGTTCTAAGTGAGGGTAAAACGGGGCGTGGGGGTGCATGCTATTACTGTCCAACATGCCTCTCAAGATTTCGCTCTGATTTAAATTTAAAGCATCACATGAAACACTGTAAACGTCATGGATACCAGGCTGTGGAGACGGTAAGCGGAGATAGAGCGATCTTACGTTTTAAAAATTTTCAAAACACGCTCCTGCAGAGCAATAAGATCGCTTTGGACTGCGAGGCTAAGCTGACAGACGTGTGCGATCCGTCAAATTCAAATCATGTTAAAATACATGAAGCCATAGGGGTCTCTTACGCTCACGCGCAACGAGATTCCAATAATACCATGCAAGTGCTGGAGGTAGTTGAGATGTTGAGTGACGGTGAAGACTGCATGCGCTCGGCATTGGTCAGTCTAGTCAAAACAGCGAACGGTGCAATTTCGCGCCTTCGTTATACAAACTATCCTATGGTCTTATCACCAGATGACATAGTGGCCATTAAAAATCGTAAAATGTGTTGGGTTTGCAAGGGAGAATTTGATGATGGTGTTGGGAATGGGGGGAGGAGGAAGGTGATCGACCATGATCATTTGTGGCAGGAAATTACATCGGGAGGGAGTAACTTTAGAGGGGTAGCACACCAGTCATGCAATTTAAACGTTAGACAACAATATTTCGTACCTGTTTTTATACACAATTCCAATTACGACTTAAAGTTTGTTCTTCCGGCGTTGGCCCGCATTGCCAAGGGGGGAGTTGTAGATGACGCATGGATAGATGGTTCTTTTTCATATAATATCATACCCAAATCATCGGAGAAGCTACTGCTGCTAGAATTCATGTGGAAAACAGTTGACAAGGGTAACACGTGCCTGAATAAAATCCGTTTTTTAGACTCTTTCAGCTTCTTCCCCAAATCTTTAAGTCAATTGATTCAGGTGCAGAAAAGTGACAATTTTGATAGCTTCCCCCTCCTCAAACAGCGCTTCCCCGATGATGAAATGTATGATTTATTAACGTGTAAGGGTATATATCCATATGATTATTACAACTCTGGCTCGAGGCTAGATGAGGTGTCACTACCGCCCATTGAAGCTTTTTACAATTCTCTTACTGAGAGTGAGTGCACCACTAGCGACTACGAATTTGCTAAGAGGGTTTGGGCAAAGGGCGGATGTAAAAATGGGTGGGATTATTGTAAACTTTACTTGGCCAGTGACGTACTCACTCTTCTGGATATTGTGTGCAAAAATACGGATAAAATCTATGGGGAATTTGGGTTGGATTTAGGTTATTATTTTTCCACTCCCCATTTGGTGATGGACTTGATACTTAAAATCAGCAAAGAAGAAATAGGTCTGATCGCCGATGTGGATCAGCATCTGTTTGTAGAGAGATCAATGAGGGGTGGGTATGTTTTTCACGGGGATCGTATCATGAAAACTGATCCGAGTGGACAGCACACCGATGAAAAGTCGGACGCAGTTTTTTTGGATATGAATTCTCTTTACCCATCGGCAATGTCTCACTACTGTTTGCCGTGTGGCAATTATAAATGGCTTGACAATCCCTGTGCTTCGAATTTCCCCGACATTGCCAGTGTTGAGGAGAATGGGGCACAGGGATGGTTTTTTGAAATTGACGGTGAAATACCCATGGAAATCCATGACTCGGTAAAAGACTTTGTTTTTCCGTGCATAAATAGACCGGTGGGTAGGGACTCTCTGAGCCCCTACAATTTATCTTTAGTAGAGGACGGGAGTATGCACTGGGTACCTTCAAAACAAAAACTAATTGCCGATCTCAACCCGAAACAGAATATCGTTGTTCATCACGTGCTATTGAAATGGATGGTGTCCAATGGTTTCAAGGTCACAAAGATTCATAGAGCCCTCCAATTTGATCAAAAGCCTTACATGAAAACGTTTATTGACACCTTTGTCAGTAAGCGTTCACAAGCGAAAACGAAAGTTGAAAAAGAAGTCTATAAACTCATTTTGAACTCAGCTTTCGGTAAAATGTGCGAGAGCGTACGACACAGAAGTCGATGTGACATTGTAACCAACCCCAAAGATTGTGCTCGAATCATTGCGGATCCAAACTTCACATCGTTCACAATCATAGACTCCAATATGGTTCTCCTACATCGCAAGAAAAGAAACATTGTATTAAATAAAAATATTGCAGGCGGAAGTGCAATAACTGAAATATCCAAGAAACTCATGTTGTCATTTTATTATAATGTATGCAAGGTACAGTGGCCGATTGAGGGACAAGTTCAAGTGTACTACGGGGACACTGATTCACTCCTATTAAAAGTCAAAACTGAAAATCTATTGAATGATTTGGAAAATGGCGAGTACATTAGCTCACGAATGGACTACACTAACTGGGACGAATCCCTCTACCCAGAGCTAGTGAAACGCCAGGCCCCAAATCAATTGTTAATGTTAAAATCTGAAACGGGTAGCGATCTGATATCCAGTGGTGTGTTTCCTGGACCGAAGGTATACTGTGTGGAAACGCACGGCAAGGATATCAAACAAGTTTGCAAGGGGGTACCTACACACTTTTTAAAAAATAATTTCGACATGAGTGTGTATAGAAACTGTGTGGAACGTAGTTTAGTGCCAAGGGCGAAAGTCATGGCGATTCGCTCTTTACAATTTAAAAACTACACAGTTAGAGTTGAGAAAAACGCCATGTCTGCCATATCGGACAAAGTCTATGTACTTGAGGATGGTGTGAAGGTATTGCCACACGGTCATTATTTAATTTCAGACCGAGTTGAATGTACAGAGTACAGAAAACAACTCGGTCTAAAAAAATTAACTTAAATTCACTAAAAAAAAAAAAAAAGTATAAATTGGGTGGGAGGGGTTTTTTTTTGGGGGTAATTAGGTTTTTTTTTTAATTCTTTTTTTTCTATCACAATCAATTTTCAATGTGTGTGTGTGTGTTTGCAAGGCAGATCAATTTCCAGTATTTATTGCCGGCCCCGGCCCGGGCCCGCCGCTGCGGGCCCCCGGCGCCCGGCGCTTCCCGGCCCCGGCCGCCGCAGCGGCCGCTCCCCGGGGGGAGGGGGGGACCCCAAAATTTAAAATGTTGTAAATAAAAGTGTGATATTTCAAGTGCACATTAGTCCAATAAATGTTGTATTTTTTTTATAAATAAATAAACAGAAAAAAAAGTGTATTTATTTAAGTGTTTGTTTTTTGTTTTTTTTTCTAGTGGTTATGTAAATGTTGTATTTTTTTTTTATTATAAATAAATTTAAAAAAAGTGTATTTTTTTTTTTATTCATGTTTAATGTGCCTTTTTCAATGTAGTATATCTTTTAAAGTATTGTCACCTTTTTTATGTATATAATAAAAGAAAATATTATTCTTTATTCTTCTTCTTCTTCTTCTCGTTATTATTCTTGAGCGGAGTAGTAGTAATAGGGAAATTATTTAGTCATTAGACGGCCATAGTCTACAGTTAGTTGTCCAGGTGAACTGTTGAAGGGAACATGTATCAATTTAAAACACCATTCAGATCGTTTCTGTGTGGACCGTCAATGTCGGGCAAAACAACACTCTTAACTAAAATAATTAAAAATTGTGATAAAATGTTTGTGGAAAAGCCGAAAAAAATCTACTATTGCTATAGTATTTGGCAGGAGTCATATGATGAAATAAAAGCGATTGCTGCCACGACAGGGTTGGTGCAGATACAATTCATACAGGGACTTGATGTTTTCAGCATTATTGAACAAAACTCTTGGTTGATCATTGACGATCTGGCTGAATCTATTGAACAATGGTCCCAGGAAATGCTACAACTGTTCACTGTTCGCTCTCATCACGAACAGATTTCCGTTACTCTGGTTCTACACAATCTCTTTCATCAGAGCAAATGTATGCGAACACTTGCATTGAACTGCACCTACTATATCATCTACAGAGTTGTTCGTGATTCTAGCTCGCTAATAACTCTCAATAAACAAATCTACCCGGGAGCCCCCAAATTTCTGCTCTCAGCATACAATCAGGCAACTAATAAACCCTACGGCTACATCCTATTGGATCTTAATCAAAATACACCCGAGGACCTGCGTGTAGTCACAGATATTTTTGACAATGAAATTACAGTATATCTCCCCGTGAACACTAAAAAGACCTATTAGTTGCTATCATGACACTGAAGAAACTACATGAAAATAGACATTTGTTTTCAGTTCTAAGCACTTCAAAACCTCCGCTTAGGAAAGCAATACTCAAACACGGTATTGACAACGATTTCATTAATCTAATATCCGAACTTTGTTTAAATTTGATCGAGGGTAATGTTCAAGTGCCAGAAGTAGTTAAGCAACAGGCAAAGCAACATCGTTCCATTGTACGTACATTGGCCTCTAAAAAGAAAGGAAAGAATTTCAAAAGGAAACGACTTCTTCAGGCGGGCGGTAGCTTTTTCACACTTTTACTGCCAATAATTGCAGGACTTGTAAACAGTTTTCTCTAAAAGAGAGAGAATGGCAAAACCCTATAAATTGACTCCAATAGAACTCGCTCTCTCGCCCGTCGAACACTTTGAGAACAATCTGAGTAAATTCCTTGACAATGAAAATATTGAGGATGATAAAAAACTGCTTTTACTTCAAGATGCACTTCGCCGAGTGGACAAACACAAGTCCTATCGGTCGAAGCCCACTGCTGCTGCTGCTGATCCCAAAAAGGAATCATCTCCTCGGCATTCTGCTGCTGCTGATGGAACACAATTGAAGAAGGAGGAATTGGATTCGATTGTAATGAAAATTGGAAATCTAATGCCCCACTCATATCGTGAACAAAGTAAACGACTCCTAGCCTATCTCTTGGAAAGTGATCACATTCAAGTTGAGAGCAATGGAACAGGGATTATAATTCAGGGCAAGAGCTATAATCTACTTGATTTAATCTATGATATGGTTACAAATCGTAAAGGACTATTATCATTTGACACTCATCTATACAACTTTCTAAATACATTAAACTTCCCCAAAAGTCTTATTGGCAATAGACAAATTCTAAAAAAATTAAATGAACATGCGTCATCGTCATCATCAACAACAACAACAACAACATTGACACCATTAAAAAATGAACTTGAAGAAGAAGATTTTAAATCAATTTTGGAAAATACTAGCACACCGCTGATAGCTAGACAAAAGCGAAGACGTATCAAGTCATCATCACCACCATCACCACCACCAACAGCCAGTATACAAAAGGGTAGCGGACGTTACACAACGTGTTTACGTTCAAAATGGTTGAAGTTCTGAAAGGTGTTTATGAAAATATTGGTGAGGTGGGGAGTTTAAGTTCCCCCACAACTCTTTCCAAAGTCACTGGTGTTCGCACTAAAAATGTACAAGACTATCTACAAAATGAATCAAGTTACACTCTGCATAGAAATCATAGACTTCGTGCCAATCAATATCAAAAAACTAAAGCCTTTTACCCATTGCATATAATGCAAGCAGATCTCCTGACTCTAGATGAGCTTCAAAGACGTCACAATACACCGTACAAGTACATTCTACTTGCAATCAGTGTTTATAGTCGTTATGCATATGCAATTCCATTGCGATCAAAGAGAGGTGTTGAAGTTGCTCAGGCCATTGAAAGTATTCTCCAACAGGATTCATATAAAAAAATTCAAACGGATCGCGGTAGTGAATTTGTTAATCCCCATGTTGCAAAAGTACTAGAGAAATATAGTACACTGCTCTATCATAGTCACAGTCCTATAAAGGCTGCATTGGCCGAACGATTGATAAGAACTATTCGACTTTTAATTTCAAGATATTGTACATTGAAAAATACATTGGCTTTTATTCATGATCTTGATAAAATCATGTTGATTTATAATCAACGACCTCATCGATCATTGTCCAACTCTACGCCAACGGAAGTTCATCATTCTGATCATGATACAATTGACACCTTTCTTAAACAGTATTCCAATGAATCGTCGGCTGTCAAGAAGATGAAAAATAAATTCAATGTTGGTGATACGGTTCGAATTAATAGAACAACTAATGTTTTTGAAAAGGGGAATTACTTGTGGTCCACAGAACTTTTTAAGGTGGCAAAAATCCTAGACACTAAACCCATAACTTATCGCCTGCGTGATACCAAAGATGAGGAGATTCTCGGCGGCTTTTATGACTATGAATTACAAAAAGTTAAAAATGCTAGTGAAATCTATCAAATTGAAAAGGTATTAAAGAGACGTAGTCGCAGGGGTAAGAAACAGTTACTTGTTCGGTGGCTAGGATACAACTCTGATTTTGATTCTTGGATCGGTGTTGAAGATATTGACAATGCCCAATGATTTCTATGTAACATTCATGTCCAACGTTTCCGATCCTCTCTACAATGACTTGAATACGACAAGTGATTTTTGGACAAAACTCTCCCCCGCCATCAAATTTGACGGTGCATATGAAGTGGCTCTTGTCGACTGTATTCTCAAAAATACCTATGACATCCTGAGAAAGGATCGTAAATATGAAATAAAAATACGACCGTTTGAATTCGGTGATGAAGGTGCAATGGCAACTTTTGACTCTAATCAGTACCCTATTGCTAACATCCCCTACAGGGAATACAATAACATGCATGAACTGTGTCGAGTTATCAACAAAAAAATTGCAAGTCGAAAAAAAGGTGGTTTCACTTTCAATTACTCGACGGAACAAAGGAGAATTTATATTACCAATCCATTTGAGAATGAAAGAATTTTCCTCAATGAAAATTTACGTGAGGTTCTTGGTTTTAAAAACCGTATTATTAAGACAGAAAATTTCAGTGGTAGTGACCATGTTATCTATGCAGACTATGCACCCAGCTTCTCCACGGACACTTGTATATTTCTCTACGCTTCATTTGTGGAAACATCTCGGGTTGGTAATTCAAATGTTCCCCTCCTACGAGTTCTTGAACGAAAAACCAATCAAGAACATGTTCACCACTACAATATAAAGCATCTTCAGTATATTCCCGTAAACACTTCCTATTTGGAACTCTGTCAGTTAACACTAAGAACTGAATTAGGTGATCCAATAGCAATTTCAAAAGGCTTAGCAGTGATTACATGTCATTTTCGACCCATTGTCAACGACAACGACGGTACAATAACCTAAAAAATGAACAATAGAAGAATTCCATTTGTCTGTCCCGATATTGACTGTTATGTTGGTGCTTTGAGTCCACGTCAAATAGGCAATGGATTGGACTACTACAAGGGGCGTACTACAATGTCTGGCTATGGTCTTGGTAGCTGGTTTGCTAGGCTATTTCGTTCTGCACTACCCCTTGCCAGAAAATATCTTGTACCTGCTGCATCAAATTTTGCTGCCTCCACACTACAGGACTGGGGGTCGGGCAAGAATTTCAAGGAGAGTGTTAAGGAAAATATTAGATCTTCAGCAAGAGCCGTTGGTGAACAATTAAAATCTAGACAAAATGGGGAGGGATTGAAAAGGATGCGTTCGCGTCATTCACTCATCAGTCTCCACCCAGGCAGGAAGCAAAGGACATCAACAAGGACTTTGAGGAATAAAACAACGAAGTCCAATAAGCAACAGAAGAAGAAGAAAAAGAAAAAGATTGTTAGATCAAAGAAGGATTTCTTCTCTTAAGATGACTTATCTCCCCCACAAGGAATCATATCCATCAATCAGTTCCTCATTGAATCTATTCAATGCTGAAAATGTTGATGTCAGTGTCAAGTATGGCTACTATGAACAATTTCACCCTCAACAACCCCTCTCGGAAAATATACACTTTCAAATATTTTCCAATGAAGACTATTTCATTGATTTGTCGTCAACATTTATTGATTTAAATGTTGTGGTGAAGAAAAAGACAGATAATACAACTCCAAATGCCGGCGATGGTCTCTCCTATGAAAACTGTATTCTACACAACCTATTCAAACAAATTAATGTATTTATTAATGGAACATTGGTGAGCACTAGCAATAATTTATCCAACTATGCAAGCTACATACAATTTATGATGATGACGCCAAAGGCGTACAAGGAGATGAGAGGACAATCATTGGGCTATGAATATCGAACAGGTGTTGATACTGACGGTGAGTTGACTACAGCAGTGACCCAGGAGTATCATCTAGTTGGAAAATTAAATCATGAGATATTCAATATATCCCAATGGCTACCCCCCAATGTCAAGATTGACATAAAGTTACAGATGGCCCCATCGAATTTCATTTTGAGAAAAACACTTCCTGCAGCACCCGATGCAAATGTCATTATCACATCGGCAATTCTCCACGTCCGAAAACAACAGGTTATGAGCTCTGTTGCATTGGCAGTGGAAAAGCTAAGAGCCAATGGCAACAACATTAAACTTCTTGTCCCCCATACAATCACCAATCAACGTCACATTGCCACCGGCTCTCGTAGCTATAGCGATTCATCATTTATCAATGGAGAAATCCCATCAAAATTGGCTTTGGCCTTTGTGAAGAGTGGGAGTGCCGTTGGATCCTGACCTGAATCCCCCACGATTTTAATTTTTTTGGTCTATCTAGCCTTGTGTGCAAAGTGAATGGTATTCCACTGTACACTCTATCATTTGACAAAAAATCCTATAGAACTCTGTACGAGTTGACAATGCAATCCCTAGATCATGACTCTCAACTATTTGAAAATGGAATAACCGATTCAATGTTTTCAAAAAATCATGGGGTTATTGTTTTGGATTTGTCAGGCACACAGGATATGAGCATAGTACGAACAGGGAATGTACGTTTAGAGTGTACATTTGCCGATGCTCTGACTGAGAGTATCACGCTAATATCACTGAGTCAATTTGAAACCTATTGGGAAATCACGCCCGACGGCAGTGTTCTACTAGACCTAGCACCATGAACACAAACCAAATAATCAACGTATTTAGTATGGATCCATACATGTCCCGGTACAAGTCCTATTGCATACCTTCGGACTTCGTTGAAAAAATTCCAAGTGTTAACAATACCCTGATCATTGTTAATAGTAGTCCGTCGACTTTGAAGACCGGTCATTGGCTAAGCATCTTTCAAACAGCGAAGAATATTGAATTTTTTGACCCTCTTGGCCTATCGTATAAATTCTACGCACCATACATCAGCAACTTTATTGAAAGCAGTGGGAAAACCATTATTCAAAATCTACGAAGAGTACAGGATTTAACGACTAAGACATGTGGCTTTCATGCACTACTCTTTTTCATGTTCAGATGTCGTGGCTACACCTACAAGCAGTTTCTCGACATCTACGTTGACTTACCTCAATTGAACGACTTTCTAGTGGAGAATATACTTACAAGTGTATTTAATATTGATTTTAGTGCCCTAAGAATAAAATGTTCTAAAGATGTATGTGAAATTGTTTATTAATAAAAAAAAATTATATACATGATAAAAACGACTTTTCTACTCTTTAGATTTCATCCACTACTAGGTATTTGTCGACAACAACTAGTGCAGGTAGATTATCTGAATTCACAGTGTACTGATCCTGATGTAGTGCAATGTCAGGGTCACATTTTCTACAGTAGAGTGTGACTTAACTCTTGTCATATCTCTTTGTATAGTCAATGATACTATTCTCATTCATTCTATAGAATTCACATGTTTCAATTTGCCTATTTGAAGCAATTTCACAAACAGTGTCCTCAAGTGTCGAATCACATTCCGTCACAGCCAAATAAAAATCAGTGGGCTTATAATCATAACACCCAGTGTCTTCACAACGATGACGTAGAAACCATATTCTTTTGTTGTTCCAACAGTTGAATCGTTGACCCGGTTCCTCCTCCCAGAACAATCTAAAACCACGACGATACCAATCTCGTAGCAATAAACTAAAATCACGGTTAGGATTCTTTCCAATCATACCGGGATATGTACTCTCCCACTGCTTGCATTTATCATAATGACAATTGGAGCATAGGTGACCTCTAGGATGAGAATCACACACCTCTTCAAGACAGGAATTACATCCTTTAATTTGTATAGCATATCCTCTATGCAATTTACACGGGTTGCATAATCTACACTTTTCATCATACTCCTCAATCATTGTGCAATTCTCACATGATGACCAGCTGCCCTGTGTATACATACATAACGGACATGTATGGAACATTTTGTCATGTGTTAACGCTCTCACTGCCACAATGAAACTGAGCTAGCAACAAAAAAAAAATGTCTGAGAGAGAGAGAGAGGAGTAAATCATCCTTGAGCACCATCTTTCTTATGAAAAAAAGTCCTAAATTTCTAAACTAATGTTTAAAAGCATATCCACAATATCATTTTGTCGTGTCGTGATCAATATATCAATAAATTGTGTAAATGCATTTGGACCACGATGTAGAAGCTTCATACAATAGTCTAATGATGGAGAATCAGTTTTCATTATATCGACAAGCATTCCTCGAGAAAATATCTTCCTTTGAATAGACAACTCTAGAAAATCATCATCTAGAATCAAACGTTTTTCCATAAGAACTAGATTCCTCATGATTCGCTCTTTCTCGAATCTATCCATTTTTTTTTTTTTTTTTTTTAGTCCTAACTCTCTCACGATCAACTTCAGACTAATCAGAATTTCTTTTTTCTACTCTATGAAATATACACATGTCTACTATTGAAAGAAAAAAAAATACCATTGATTTAGAAACATTTTTATTGAACATAATTACAATAGTAATATTCACTGATGCATTTTGTTCTCATCAATATATTTCGATAGGACATCTAATGCTGACCGAAGTTTATTTATATGGAGAATATTCACTTTTCCAGCAAAACATAGTTGCTCCTCCTGCTTAAATTTGCTTAATGATATCACATATCTTGCATACATAATGTCCCATTCAAGACATAGTCTACACCCAGCGGTTATTTCCACAGCTACATTAGGTAGTCGTATATCGTTGCTGCTGCTGCTGTCGGTTCCATCATTAATCTCCAATAGTGTAAATGCACCACTCATTTTTTCTCCACTAATATCCTCTCAAATAAACTATTCTCTTTGAATTCAATTCTCTTACTAATATGAAATACAATGAAAATTACTCCTTATATCCGAATCCAACTACTAATCAAGTAGTTAGTGTGACCGTCGCTCTCACTCATCATGAAATAGAAATTCAGTTAATTGTGCCAGAAAAAACTTGAAGCAGAACAGATTATAACCAACCTGTTTGGTACGGGCACGTACGCAAAGTATATACCTTCAAGCAAATTCCATATGATATTTCAAATTACTATACCTTCTATAGAAATGATACCTCTTTGCTAATGACCCTGGTAACCCCAATTCGTTCGAAACCTACACACATACCCATGCCTCAGGCGTAGGTTTGCGTGTAGGTTTCGGACGAATTGGGCGCTTACTACTGACGTCCAATCCGATGGAACCAACTCTATCTAGTTTAGAGCCCATCTCTCCTGTCTTTGATCCGGCTTCTCCGGTCACAGAGACTCCTTGGGAAGCCCAAAATCCAGCTCCGTTTTCTTCACTGACTGAATATCCAAACGTAGAGGTGAATTCCCCATATACCGATCAGATTACCTAAGGATTTTCCTCTTATAATACTCAGGGCTCTACTAGCAGTTATCCAGTTCCTCAAGAAACGTCTACCCCCAATCCAGACTTGAGAGCAGCCCCAGTCCAACCAGTTTTGGAAGCTATACCCAGTTCAAATAGTGGCTCAGATGAACAAACAGACAAAACAAGTAGTCTGTTTTCAAAATTAATGTCTAGATTTGGAGGGGAAAAGGTTCCACAAGCTATTCTACCTGACGATAAGAAGCAGAAGTATATGTATGATGAAGCCAAGAAGAGATGGTTAAACGTTGAAAACCCAGACGAGGAGACGGAAACCCCAGCTCCTCCACCTCGTCCAACTTTTGCAGATCAACCCATGGCTGCTCAGTCTGTAAATAGGAATTCAACTGCAACTGGAGCTGCTTTGAGAAATAGAAGAGTTCAGTCAGGGACTGCTCAAAGAACTTTTCGAGGTCCTCCACAGCAAAGGGCACCAAACTTTACGCCTGTTGCAGTCCCAAATCAATCGGATCAAGAAAACCAAGGTTATTGGACAATGGATCGAGACTGGACAAGAAAAATTGTGTCGTCTCTGTGTGTGTTGTCTCTGCGTGTGTGTTGTCTCTGTGTGTGTGTCGTCTCTATGTGTGTGTCCTCTCTGTGTGTATATCGTCTCGCTGTATGTGTCGTCTCTGTGTGTGTGTCGTCTCTGTGTGTGTGTCATCTCTGTGTGTGTGTCGTCTCTGTGTGTATGTCGTCTCTGTGTGTGTGTCGTCTCTGTGTGTTTTATCTGTGTGTGTGTCGTCTCTTTGTGTGTGTCGTCTCTGTGTGTGTGTTGTCTCTGTGTTTGTGTCGTCTTTGGGGGTTTGTCGTCTTTGTATGTGTGTCGTCTATGTGTGTGTGTCGTCTCTGGGTGTGTGTCATCTCTGTGTGTATGTCGTCTCAGTGTGTTTGTCGCCTGTGTGTGTGTGTATCGTCTCTTTGTGTGTGTCGTCTCTGTGTGTGTGTCGTCTCTGTGTGTTTGTCATCTCTGTGTGTGTGTTGGCTCAGTGTGTTTGTCGTCTCTGTGTGAGTGTCATCTCTGTGTCTGTGTCGTCTGTGTGTGTCGTCTCTGTGTGTGTATGTGCTGTCTCTGTGTGTGTCGTCTCTGTGTGTTTGTCCTCTCTGTGTGTGTGTCGTCTATGTGTGTGTGTCGTCTCTGTGTGTGCATGTCATCTGTGTGTGTGTGTCGTCTCTGTGTGGGTGTCGTCTCTGTGTGTGTGTTGTCTCTGTGTGTGTGTCGTCTCTGTGTGTGTGTCGTCTCTGTGTGTGTGTCGTCTCTGTGTGTGTGCCGTCTCTGTCTGTGTGTCTTCTCTTTGTGTGTGTCTTCTGTGTGTGTGTGTGTCTTCTGTGTGTGTGTGTGTTGTCCCTGTGTGTGTTTCACACAGAGACGACACACACAGAGAAGACACACACACAGAGACGACACACACATAGCCCCCCTGTGTGTGCTTCGTCTCTGTGTGTGTGTTGTCTGTGTGTTTGTGCCGTTTCTGTGTGTGTGTCGTCTCTGTGGGTTTGTCGTCTCTGTGTGCGTGTCGTATACGTGTTTGTGTCGTCTCTTTGCGTGTGTCGTCTCTGTGTGTGTGTCGTCTCTGTGCGCATGTCCTCTCTCTGTGTGTGTAGTACACACAGAGACGACACACACGCAGATACGAAACACACACAAAGACGACAAACACAAAGAGACAACACACACATAGAGACGACACGCACACAGAGACGACACACAGACAGATACGACACACACACACAGACAACACGCACACAGAGACGACACACACACAGAGACGACACACACACAGAGACGACACACACACTGAAATGACACACACACAGAGACGACACACACAGAGAGACGACACACACACAGAGACTACACACACAGACGATACACACAGAGAAGACACACACACAGAACCGACACACACATAGCCTCCCTGTGTGTGTTTCGTCTCTGTGTGTATGTCGTCTGTTTGTGTGTGTCGTATCTGTCTTTGTGCCGTCTCTGTGTGTTTGTCTCGTCTCTGTGTGTGTGTCGTCTCCGTGTTTGTGTTGTCTCTCTGCGTGTGTCGTCTCTGTGTTCATGAGGTCTGTGTGTGCGTGTAGTACACACAGAGACGACACACACACACAGAAGACACATACACAGAGACGACACACACACAGAGACGACATACACACAGAGACAACACACACACAGAGACCCACACACAGAGACGACACAAACACAGAGACCACACATACACACAGAGGCAATATACACACGGTGACGACAAACACAAAGAAACGACACACACAGAGATGACACACACATAGAGATGACACACACAGAGACGACACACACACTGAGACGACAGACACACAGAGACGACACACACACTAAGATGACAAACACACACAGAGACGACACACACAAAGACGATACACACAAAGAGGACACACACACAGAGGCGACACACACATAGCCTCCCTGTGTGTGTTTCGTCTCTGTGTGTACATCGTCTGTTTGTGTGTGTCGTATCTGTGTTTGTGCCTTCTCTGTGTGCGTATCTTCTCTGTGTTTGTGCCGTCTCTATGTGTGTGTCGTCTGTGTGTGTGTGTCGTCTCTGTGTGTTTGTCGTCTCTGTGTGTGTGTCGTCTCCGTGTTTGTTTCGTCTCTCTGCGTCTATCATCTCTCTGTGTGTGTCGTCTCTGTGTGCATGTTGTCTCTGTGTGTGTGTAGTACACAAGGAGACGACACACACACAGAGACGAAACACACACAAAGACGACACACACAAAGAGACGACACATACATAGAGACGACACGCACACAGAGACGACACACAGACAGATACGACACACACACAGAGACAACACGCACAGAGAGACGACACACACACAGAGACAACACATACACTGATATGACACACACACAGAGACGACACACACACACAGAGACTACACGCACACAGACGATACACACAGAGAAGACACACACACAGAGGCGACACACACATAGCCTCCCTGTGTGTGTTTCGTCTCTGTGTGTATGTCGTCTGTTTGTGTGTGTCGTATCTGTGTTTGTGCCGTCTGTGTGTGTGTATCGTCTCTGTGTTTGTGCCGTCTCTGTGTGTTTGTCATCTCCGTGTTTGTGTTGGCTCTCTGCGTGTGTCGTCTCTGTGTTCATGAGGTCTTTGTGTACGTGTAGTACACACAGAGACGACACACACACAGAGACAACACACACAGAGAGACGAAACACACAAAGACGAAACACACAAAGAGACGACACACACATAGAGACGACACGCACACAGAGACGACACACAGACATATACAACACACACACACAGACAATATACACATAGAGACGACACACACATAGAGACGATACACGCAGAGACGACACACACACAGAGACGACACACAAACAGAGACGACACACACACAGAGACGACACACACACATAGACGACACACACACAGAGACGACACACACACAGAGACGACACACACACAGAGACGACACACACACAGAGACGACAAACACAAAGAGATGACACACACAGAGAGACAACACACACACAGAGAAGACACACACACACACAGAGACGACACACACAGAGACGATATACACACAGAGACAACACACACATAGACTCCCCGTGTGTATGTCGTCTCTCTGTGTCTGTCGTCTCTGTTTGTGTGTCATCTCTGGATGTCTATATGTGTATGGTGGGCGTGGAAGGGGTGTTAATTGCCTTCCAATCACTTGCAACTAATAAAAAGGGCACAAGCCACTCCAGTTTCCAATTGAATGAGCCATTTTCGAAGTTTCTGCGACAACTTTTTCAATACGAAGTGCCCTGAGAACTCATCGTAACCTTTCAACTTTCTAAAAATCTCTCATCGCTCACTATACTCACTAGTTATCTTTCATCAAAACTACACTGTCCATGCACTTCCTTTTGGGACTTGGTCTGTATCTCTGCACATAGAGTAAAAGTAAGGACTGTCTTTCCAAACTCCCCCATAAACATTTTCTTCTTGCTCCACGTGTTCAACTATTTGCCCTCTGTTTAATAATACGTTTTACTTTCTCCTTTCTGTAATTCACCGCAAAAAACACCCCTGTACCCCAAGTCTCATTTATTATCGTTTTGAGGCGCAGGCAATCAGCGAGGCTTCTGTCATACTACCAAACCTGTACCCAGGGCTGTATCCAGGAAGGGATTGTAAGAAACCTGAACAAAAATACAGCCCCACATCACCAAACAAGCATTCTGGATACGGCCCTGCCTGTGCCTTCTTGACCTCATCAAACATTTTCTATCATCTTTGACACCTCATTATCTATACCAAACTAATTATTTCATATTTTTCTGTAATCGTATAAAATCCTCCTTATATGGCACGACCATGAACTAGGAGACTCATCTCTAAGAGCTTATAAATAAGCCGATGTAAGTTACCGTAGTAGTGACAATATTAATGACCTATTACTTTAAAAAATAAATATTACTTGCAGGTTTTAACTGACCCTCCCGTTCTCTTTTGTGACGAGCCAACCACTGGTCTTGACTCCTTTTCAGCCGAGACGTTAGTGAAAATCATGAAAAAAATGGCAGCAGAAGGAAAAACTATAGTGTGTACTATCCATCAGCCATCTTCAGACATTTATAACCTTTTTGGAAGTCTTATACTACTTACAGAAGGAAGAATTGCGTATATGGGTACAACTAAGCGAGTACTGTCTTTTTTTGAAAGGTTTGTTTCATTCCCTTATATTAGGCTTTCTAAAATTGTTGTCACGGTTTTAATGCTAGCTACAATCTACTGTTTTATGGGTGTCATACAGCCTTTTATGATGGGGTTGTAAAGTGGCTTTATTTCTAATCATCGTAGGTTCTAATATAGCTCTTTACTTTTTTTAAACGCATCTTTTTGAAAAACGGTTTTTAAGCTAATTTTTGTAATAACTAACCACTTTCTCCCAATTTTTTCTATTCCTAAATTTGTGACACTATGAATAATTAAATTTCTGATTTGCTACTAGTCATTCATCGTGGTTTTATATGACTATTAAATCTTCTTTTCAAAGAATCAACAGAGCATCTCTTAGGGTAACTTTTCCAGGAAGATCAATCTAGATTGAAGCACAAAGTTGGTTGATACTGCTCTTCAAATACTCTGTTCTCGTCTTTCCTGCCTCAAGCTAATTAGACTGAGATGTGTGTCTCCGTGTCTGTCTTGTCGGTTGGACAATTGGGGCCACAATACGAGAAAGCTCTAGAGAAGGAAATAAATCTACATACTTGTAGAAAATAGCCATCGACACCACATTAAACATCTCACTAACAGACTGGAGAGAGTCATGGGGAACAGCTGAACCAGCCCTAATAGTCCTATTATGGATCTTTTGGAGTGGTTCCAACAACATCTGATGCAAAACTTGCAAAGTGGGATGATCAAGCTGAGCGGTAAAAGGTTTTTGCAGCGTAGGGTGATCCAGCTTTCTCTCGTAGGAGATTCTCTCCCAATCGAGGTGGGTTTTCCAAGAGAAATCTGCGGACAAATTGACTCCAAGGAGACGAAGCTGGTTCACTTTCTTTGTGACTTCGTTCATGAAGGTCAAGTTGGGGTGTGTGCGTGAGACATTTGACCGGGAGATCACCGGCTCTCCTGTATTGGATGCATTGAAACGGATCATCCAGGCATCGGACTGCTTTTCAATTTCCAAAAGATCTTTCTCTATCGGCAGGGATGCTTGGATTGGGTCTACAAGTTTTGGGATGACTACATGTGTTGTGGTTTCATCGGGAAAGTGATGTAGTGGGCTCTCAAAGTTATCTCCCATGTGATTTATTTAAAGAATGAAAAACATAGGTTCCAATGTACTACCCTGGGGTACACTAGCCTTTATTGGATATATGAGGGAAGTGAACTCGTCAAGAGCAACCCGCAATGAACGATCAGAAAGAAAAATCTCAACAACCCTTAACAGACGACCTTTGATACCCTACGCGTAAAGCTTCTTCAGTAGGCTACGATGCCATACTCTGTCATGGCTATTTCAAATGACAATGAACTCATGTTGTATCATTTTGCCAAAAGTTTGATCCAGTCCTGATGTTGAGCCTTTAAGCAGTCCAGTGTTGAATGCTTCCGGCGGAATCCATATTGGCGGTCGCCTAAAAGTTAGTTTGACTCCAGGTGCTGATAAAAAATGATTGGAAACCTTTTCGTAGACTTTTCCAATGCAGGAAAGGAGATTGATTGGTCTATATGAGCCCACTCTCATTGGATCTCCAGCTTATTTAGGTATAGGAATGACATATGCAGATTTCCCTATGTGTTGAAATTATCCACAGAAACACCTCAGCCGCAAAAGCGACGACATAGTTCCAGCCAATTCGGCACTTTCCCTATGTGTTGAAAGTATCCACAGAAACACCTCAGCCGCAAAAGCGATGACAAAGTTCCAGCCAATTCGGCACTGCATGTCTTAAGGACAAACATTAGGTATTCTGTCAGGACACTGCAAGAGTATGCAGAATTTTGCAAATTGTCCCTGAGGCCGCGCCGTAATAAAATTCGGTGGCAGCGGGCGCAATTATGCTCGGTGACGGTGCACCGTCGGCATGCCGATTTTTTTCGATGGTGCGCCGCTGAAAACTGATCGGTGACGCGTCGCCAAATGATCGGGTTCGCTCTGTTTTAAAATGTTTGGGTTTTTTTCTTAAAAGATTCGGTAACTCAATTGGTATAAGCTCTTTTCAGAATTCCTTCTAAGCAAGGGTTCTTGGTGTCCGCAATTCCTTTTAGCTTCAACACCATGACCAAACTTTGGGTAAAATAAGTACGAGACATCAGTCTTAACTTCTCTCAAACATTCTGTTAATACAAATCATCCACAGTGAGATCTTGAACTGCATTAATCCGACAAAACAGGGAATTTTAAATTTAATTTAAATTAAACTCCACAATCTAAATTAAAAATAAATTTACTTGCACCATATATGGCACTAAAAACCTACAGAGAAGCCTCAAGGTAATCTGATATGTATATATTACTCCATGTCTGGATTTCCTGGTCTTGCAACCAACATTTAACTTCTTTGACTATCTATACAATTTTTGCAATTCCATGAGGCTTCTTCCCTTCATTACAATATTCAGAAAAAAATGTTTATTTCCACTTTAGCTTTGTTTTTCCTAAAATGGTATCGTAACAAAAACTAAAGGTAAAAGCAAAGAGTATGTCATTAGACTTTACAGTTCCTACTGGCGGTGCTGATCTTTGTTTCATAACCGTTCAACCAGGAAGTGCTACGGGGGGCTGGGTGCCAGCCATCCTTTGCTTTCGCACACCCTTCTTGTTCACCTTCCTCAGGTTTCTCCAGGTACCCATTTAGAGTTGGGTCAATTCTGGCTAAGTATACAGAATCATGCTACTAAACCCCGCTTCAAGTCAAATACCTAGTGACTCAGGACTCGAACTCCTATCTTCACCGACAAAGAATTTCAATTCTAGCGTGCTAGCCACTTGGCTCTGATAGCTCAAAATTGTACTAAGCCACCTTCTTGCATTTCAGAGCTCCAATTAAAAGAAATAAGGATTACCAATATCTCGATTTCAGAGCTCTCCAGGAATTGTTCAAGACAAGTTCAGTTTATTTTTATTCCAACAACGAAAACTAGCTGTCATCTTTTAAAATCATATTTTATAAAAATTATTAAAAGTTAAAGCGTTAATAAAAAAAGCTAATTTTTTAAAATGAAGTAAATAAATAAATTCAAAACTAAAACACAGGGAAATCACTATCAACCAAAGGTTTTGTTTGAATTAACTCAGTCGAGCTAACTTTCATTTTTCGAAGGTTTTTTTTTACAATTAGCAGAGGAAGCTGTAATTCTCTGAAACTATCAAATTTTACTGCTAGCTAATGCTGGAACGTTGTGATTGTAATACCGTCAGTGGTGGTCCTAGGCCTGGCAGGGAACAGCTACCCCTCCCCCTCACACACAATTTTTCTGATATCCAATTCCTTTTATTTTATATTTATACACTCCTAAGGTATGCCTTGCCTCCTTCTGAGATTATGAGGCCTAAAACCGCTACTGAATACCACATATATGTTTTCACTATCATTACTACTCAGACAATAGCACCAAGACAAGACTCGCTCAAGTGACCAGAGCGTAAGTAATTTAACTATTTTTTAAGCAGGATTCCAATGGGTTTAAATTCCATCTCCTAAAACAGATGTTTGTCTTTGCAAAATTAAATAAAATAAACATATTCGAAATTTAGAAATTCTGGCAACATAAGGAAAACTACATACATATGACTTGCTTCAATAGTAATTGAAACTCTAAAGAAGGAAATTGTGACGACAATAATTATATCAAAAGAATCTCCTAGTTACGGTAATTCTAAATAGATAAATATCAATTTTGACCTGACCTTGGCAGAAAATTAGGACTTTTGAAAAGCTATATGAACATTTTCCTAGTTTTTAGAGGTCACATTGCCACATTATGCCACATTTGCCTCTAAACATTAAGTAACGTAGTCCAAACAAAATAGAGGAACGGTTATCCACTATTACATTATTGCATGCCAGTATTAGGAAAATTGGGAAAGTCAGTGGATCTCCTTTCTCTGGGGAAAGGGTTCCGAAAACTCGCAAAATTGTAGTTCTTTGGGCCAAATTGTCGCGAGCAGTTTTTCCTGTCAATATGGAGAGAGGATTGAACTTCTAGTATCTTTTAAGATGGAGGAATATATTTGGACTATGCATGCGAATAGGCTATAAAGTTGAATTTTATTCTCCAATTATTGTAAAGTATTTTTATAATGAAGTAAAATATTATATTTACATTACTATTAGGCGACTTTTATGTAAATCTGTTTATTTTGACAAGATCCTTTTTTAGTTATTATCAACTAGCTGTATTTGTTTCAATGTTTGAATGGTTATTCACGGGAGTGCTTTTGGGAATTTTTTAAGTCTAACTCGTTTTATCATTGCTATGAAACTAGGCATTCTTCAGGGATAGTGTTTGAGGCTCGGAGTACTCAACGCGGATCTTTATTTCGGGGTTTTGCAGGACCGTAGCTGTGGAATTCACTCACTGAGGGTATAAAGGTGACAGATAATGTTAGCCAGTTCAAGAGTAGGTTGAAACGTTGCCTTTTGGGAAGTTGTTAATGATTTAAGTATGTCTCACTAGTAATTCCTTTCCACGTCGTTTATGGTCTATCGACGATATTATTTAATAGTGTGTGCTAATTTTTAATATTTTCACCACTTGTTTGCTTTTTTTCGTGATTTTGATTTATAGTGTGAATATATGTTAGAAGATTATAAGGATGGAAACAACCACCATATACAACCCAATGGGTTTCCCCGATGATTTTTGAAAGATAATGTAAGCGTTATTTCAGTTAATAAACTATTTCTCTCTCTCTCTCTCTCTCTCTCTCTCTCTCTCTCTCTCCTCTCTCTCTCTCTCTCTCTCTCTCTCTCTCTCTCTCTCTCTCTCTCTCTCTCTCTCTCTCTCTCTCTCCTCTCTCTCTCTCTCTCTCTCTCTCTCTCTCTCTCTCTCTCTCTCTCTCTCTCTCTCTCTCTCTCTCTCTCTCTCTCTCTCTCTCTCTCTCTCTCTCTCTCTCTCAGTTACTTTCTTTTTTAGTTTTTTTTTACAAGATACTTTTTTTCCCCTTGGCCGGTGGGTTCCGGCACTATATGATACGGGGAATTCCCCAGGAATAACATTTTTCCATTGAATCCTCCTCTAAAATTATTAGCGTAACAACCTGAGGCTGAAGAGAAGGATGTAATCTCAGGTGCTGTCAAAGGATCAGCTACCCCAATCAGTTGTGTGAATGTGGCTTTTAGGTTTTCTCAAAAGAACAACATCTCGAAATTTCCTCATGATTTATGATCATACACGGAAGAAAATGAGGCTGCTTGATCAGATTATGTCAGGACAGTGAGGAAGCAGAACATGACGGAAATGACGATGTTGGCATTGAAGGCCCTCTGTTAAAAAATATTATGAGGACAGTTTTTTCAGGGGCTTATTTTCAGTTTCGAAGGATCGTAAATGTACAAGTTAAACTTTGGCATAAAGGCTAAGGGCGGATTAACACATATGATAGTGAAAATTAATGGCAATCAAATTTAAAGAAAGTGGTGAAGAAATGGAGAACAAAATTAGAAACAAAATAATCAGTAATTGATCTATATAATAAGGGGGTTGATACTTCCTAACATCTCATTCTTTGCACTCTGCGCTACTGTGACTATTATCTCTCTTTGCTTCACGATTTAATCCTCTCATTTAGGAGTAATGCATTGAAAGTTTTGCAATTAAGTGTGTTGTAGTTAGACCCCGGCGCCGCGCCGGCGGATCGACCGAGCACCTCCGACCAGAGGCCACGTCGACCGCCATGTGTCACAGCGCCACCGGCACGCCGCAGGCTTGCCACCGCCGGCAGACGTGGCGGCGTTCGGTTGACTCTAAATTAATTTTGCGGCAATTCTTTATTGTGTCAACCGCAAATTCGGAGCTTTTCCTTCTCGTGTGGTTTAGTATTTCGATTTTCCTGATTAGAAATCAAGCAGGGCTTGCACTATCTTAGAATTGTCGGGTATTTCCCCAAAAATCTATGCGTCACCCTGAAAATAAATTTGGTTCCCCGAATCCCCAAAAATCACGCAATCACGGTGCCACCCCTAGCGATTTATCACCAGTGACTTTCCCTACCAAACATTACTTTGCATACCATAATTCTTCACTACTCTCTTGTTCGTTGATTTTCTTCTCTTTTGTTACTTTGCATAAAAACCAGACAGATGCAGTATGCAATTGTAAATATTGCAATATACACAGTTTTTCATATGTTGACAAAAATAGTATCCTCCTTATGAAATGAGTTTAAATCATTTCGAATGCAGTTTCCCAATCACTATTTCTTACATCATTCGTAGTCAAAAATTTTATTTTCAAGCTGAATAGAATTATAGAACGCATTCACTACTATACAGCTTCAGCCTTCAGTTGGATTCTGAAATTGATAGCCGACAGACTGTTTCTACAGCTGAATTGTAAGTTTGCGGATTTTTTTTTCTTTTGCAGTTTTTAGATAAGATTTTCTTAATGTTTAATACTCAATTGTTGAACGCCTGATAGAAAATACAATCTTCTTTCTGAAAAATTTTACCCCCCCCCCCAAAAAAAAACACTTCTATTGAGAAAAAATTTAGCTATAGAATAGCTATGTATAAGGTTGGGGAATTAAAGAATGAAACAGAAGTTAGCCCAACAATATGATTCATAAATAAATTGTAAGTTATTTCCTATAGGGGGGGGGGGATAGGGGGCTATCATTTTAAAATGATAATACCTCATTTTTTTTTGAAAGCGGGGATGCCAAAACGATGATTATTTTTTCATTTAAAGTGGAGATAGAAGAAAATGATATCAAATTCCCTGGGAAACCATTGAAATATTTTGATAGACCCAGGGGCCCCCATTGGGACTTGTTCATTGTCTTGGGTATTTTGCGATTTCTCATAGGCTACTGGCCTAATTTGGCTTTTGTGTATGCTCCCTTTTAATTAGATTCTCTGGATCTTATTGAATGCCACGGCAAATCTATGACTCAGTTTTCCAATAATTTGAGGTATATCTGAATAATTTCGACATTTTTGTTGTTGTCTTTGCACCCCTTTACCTATACCCTCAATTTTTTTTTTCAAGGAACACTAAGCTGCTTAACGTTATTTTGCGTGTTTGTTTGAACCATATAGTGACCTAGTTAATTATTAAGTAAATTATTTTTCTAATGTAAAGCTGAGACGGTATCCTATCAAGGTGGTATCCAGAGGGGGGGGGGAGGGAGATATTACATTTAAATGATAATATCTCGAATTTTTTTTATTGAAAGCAGGGATGCCAAAAAGTTATTTTTTTAATTTAAAGCAGACACGGCATCCTATTAAGGTGGTATCCAGAGGGGGGGGGGGGTAGTGAGCTATCACATTTAAATGATAATACCTCGATTTTTTTTGTTTTGAAACTAGGGGTGCCAATAAGTTAATTATTTTTTTTATTTAAAGCAGAGACGGTATCCTATCAAGATGGTATCCAGAGGTGGCGGGGGGGCTTAGGGAGTCATTATATTTAAGTGATATGACCTTGATTTTCTTTTATTGAACGCAGGGGTGCCAAAAAGTTGAAAAGTTGACAAAAATCAATAAGATTTTTGTGAGTTATACTTGATACAGCAGTATAGTTTTATCGTCCAAAGGAAAAGGGACATATGCGTCCAACCCGTTTTTTTTCTTATTGATGAAACGGGTTTACTTTGAAAACATTCATTCATAAGTACCAGGCAGATTCACACTAAAACGAATTGGTGTGACGAAAGCGATATCGACATCCCCACCTAACGTTGCGCTCGAGTGACAATGGCGCCCTTGGTCCAGTGCACAAGTTACATTAAAAGACCAGGTCATAATTAAAGCTTTCAATTTGGGAGGTTCAAGGAGGAGCCTTTGACAGTCTTATGACCTCAGGGTACTAGATGTTGCAGAGTTCTTACGTATCTACTGTGGTTTAAAAAATTCTATCACCCCACAAATGATTACCAAAAATATGCACAAATATAACAAATGTAACATTTGCAATACTATAACACTTTTTTCAAAGCTTTGAAGAAAAGTAAAAAAGGCTAAATACCCCTAACTACGCTTGAAAGCTATTTTAAAAAGAAACTGTTTAGAGATTTCCATGGAAATATCCATAGCGAAGCTTTGAGCCTGGGTGGGGGTCAAAGAAGAGTCTTTGAGTATTTTTACCACAAGTGACTTATTGTTGCGACTTTCTTAAATTTGGTAATTTTTGTGAGCATTTTGAAATCAAAGCTTAAACTCGATAACTGATACTAAGTGTCCTAACATTTTGCTTGGATTAAAAATGACGAACTAGAAGAAAGTCTCAACATATTCCTGGAGCTACTTCAGTCTGCATATTATTTCATTTAATTACATTTAAAACGGATGAGCTTTTCATTTTTTACCTAAGAAAATGGCTGGCACTTCATTTTTCTTCATGACGAATAAACCATTAAGTGTTTTTTGTTTCATTGTAATTGAAGTGTTCTCATGTGAAGTGTTCATCATTTATTTTTCAATTTGATAAATTTACTCCTTTTAGATGCAGTTCACATTTGACTGTTATTAGGTATATATGAGTTTATAATTTGGTTGAATCCTCAAAAGAAAAAATGAATAATATCCAAAAGAGCAGCCAAAAGCAATAAAAAAGCAACAGTTCAGCCTTAGCCTACAAGACAAATATTCTATAAAGAAGCCAAAAAAACTTTGAAATGTATTTTTTTTAATTGTTATTAAAAACTAGTTTTTAATACAAGAAGGCTTTAGGAATTCAAAAGAGCAAAAAAACAATCAATATCAAAGTCGCCCATTTTAACTGTTTTAAAGGTGACAAAACAGATATAGGCAAAGAGCATTATGAAAAAACTAAGCTTCTAAGTTCACAGTTATTTTCAAAGTTTTTACCCAGATAACTGACTAATTTTGTGATACGGTATTTGAAGTTTCGTATGCAGTAATGCTCGATGAAAAAAACATACTAATTTTGATAATTATTTATGCTAAGAATACATAGCTAATAGATACTTCAACTACTCGTATTATGCAAGGGTTCTGAAACGCCACAGCCATTTCGTTTCTACCAGATTTCTATTTCTCTTGATGGATAACGAAGAAGACCAGTTTCCAGCCAGTGACTAGTGAATTTTTTAACTCATGAATAGGCTCGAATCTGTTGTAAATTTAAGCTGTGATTTGAGAAAGACTGATGAAAACATTAATGTTTGCGGTCATCATTGATCGCGCCGGCGGCGCGCTGTTTTGACCCAGCCGCCACCGGTCTTCCCTCATCGGCGCGGCGCCGGGGTCTAGTTGTAGCCCTACACCCGATGTTAGCTATAATATGGGTCGGTGGGTTGAATATTATTGACCTTAGAAGTTTGGTGAATATTTTACCTATATTTATTCAACCAAAAGAAGAAGACATCTATAAAGAAGGTGTTCAAGGAATATCAGGGCTAGTCGAAACATATTTAATTATAAATTATTATATTGTATGCAAGAGGACAGAAACAAGTGAAAGATAATCTAAAGTCCACTGCAGACAAGCAAATTCAAAAATACTTTGGAGGGAATCCAACAAGGGTGCCGGCAGACAGTTTTCCAGGGGGGGGGTTAGACGCCAAAATAACAGTGGTGGCTGGGTGACAGTTTAGGTGGTTCAGGGCATCAAACTGCGACTTTACCCTAAATAGGACGGATTTGCAATCAGTTTAAAATCCCGAGAAGCTAATTGATTTAAAAGTAGCAATAATAATATTTTAGGCTTCCCAGTTGCAAAAGAAATAATGCCACACGGTGGTATAGTACTGGATTCAACCAAGTTGATTCGCTTTATTTGTAATGAAATTATGCTACGTTTGGTGATCTGTAATGGCGTATCAGCTATAATGAGAGGGGTGTAAGTCATTGTTTAGGTGGGGGTAGGGTAGATTCCTACAAAAGTGCATTTAAATGGACAAACAGCTTACTCTTCTTGAGGCTTCAGATAAATGTTGCAAGAGAAAGGGGGAGGGGAGGAATCAATTAAAATGTTTCTCTATACAGCTAATATATTACATTCTCATATCTACCAGCACAGAGGGGGAAAAGGCAAGAAAGGTCATCGTCAGCCCCACTATGAAATTAATGGGGTGGCAAATACTGCTAGGAACTTAGTTTTCAGCAATTTTCAATGGTAATATTTTTTTTTCTATTTATATGAAGTATTTCAATGTATTTAAAAAAAATTGGTAATTTTTTTTTTGAAAAATTGATTAGTGGCAGGATGGTTGATTTTCTTGAGAATATAAAGTATTTTAGTAAAACTCAGTTTGGATTCCGTAAAGCAATGTCGACAGATCAAGCTCTTCTTTTTGTCACGATTTTTGTGAACGATGCTCTGGACCATGGGTGGAAAGTTGCATCTGTTGTTTTGGACATTGTGAAAGCCTTTGATGCAGTGGATCATGGAATTCTTCTGGTAAAGCTCAGGAATTGTGGTTTTCGAGATATGTTTTATCGTCTATTGGAATCTTTTCTCCAAGATCGAAAGCAGTTGTCAGTGCGGGTGAAATCAAATCGTAAGTTAAAAGTGTTGAATTCGGTGTCCCTCAAGGGTCTGTTTTGGGCCCACTACTGTTTCTTATATACGTATATTGATGACCTGCAAAATGCTATCAATGGACTGTCTTTTGATTTAAAATGTAGTGATACTGGAGCATCAAAATCTATTTTGCCTTATTTTGCTGATGGCACGCATCTAACTGTTGCTGCAAAAATCGGGGAAATGCTTATACAGAATCTTCAGACTGGCATGTTAAACATTGAAAAATGGATGAGGGTTAACAGACTTCAGCTAAACCATGCAAAATCTCATTTTGTAATGTATGGGAGAAGTAGCAATTACTACCCTTGGATTGACAAAATACAGTTCGATGAAATTATTCTGCCTCGGGAAGTTCCGACAAAGTATCTAGGGGTGATTGTTGATGAGTGCCTTAACTTCAAAGAGTACATTTCATGTGTTAGTGGCAAGGTTGCAAGAAATGTTGGGATGATGAGGAAACTGAAGCACTTTTTTCCGAAAGACATTATGAGATTGCTTTATTTTACTTTTGTTCACCCATACCTTCTATATGGTTGTCTTGTGTGGTCAAGTACGTTTTTAATTCACCTTCGTCCCCTTAGAAGTTTACAAAATAATGCCCTACGTGTTTTAACTGGAGATAATCATAATATGTCTGTTAGACATAGATATAATCAAGTAAATATATTACTGATAGCTGGATTATTCTGTTTTTATAATGCTCTTTTTATGTTTAAATATACACACGTGTTATTACCCGAGTGTTTTAGGGAAATGTTTACAAGTGGTGTTAATTTTCATAACTACTCGACTAGAACATCAACACTAGTTTGGCGACCTCAGGTTATTACAAAGCGATCCGTTTTTTCCATAAGACATGTTGGCCCTTGGTGTGGGAACCATTAACGCAGGCAATTTCAACAATTGATGAGCTAAATGAATTTCGCAGTAAATTAAAAGGACAGTGTTTGTCTACATATGAGTTTTAATCCTTCCTGGGCGAATTTTCTCTCAAGTGATTGTGACACTTTTTTTGGGGGGAGGGCGACGAGGAGGTAGAATAGAAGAATGATTTTTAGTTTTGTGTCTTCGGTATCCAATTAGGTCATGCAATTTTTAGAAACCAATTTATTTCGTTTATTTTTATTTATTTATTTTCTTATTATTATTTTTTGCCCTTTTGTTTGGAGGGGGGGGCTAAGGATGGCTGGTAGTAATTGTGTATGTAGGGTTTTGTAAAGGGTGATGTCTGCTCATACAAGTTTAATAAAATTCTGGTTTTGTTGTTAATGTGTTTTATTTTTTTTAATAAAACCTTTTCTCTCTAAAAAAAAAAAAAAAAAAAAAAAATGTATTGATCGATAAGAAAATCCTATTGTAGAGGTTGTGATGGCTTCAGTTATTTAGAAGATCAAAAGTCTCACAGAATTTCCATCCATACAAACAATAATTCTCCTTTTTATCCAACCAAATTCTTTAGTAGTAATACTAACAAGGAATTTTCACCAAAACTACTATTCATCGCCAATTTTTTAAGTATATTCAAATTTTATCCAAAATTGAAATTGCAAATTTAAACGTAAGACGGTACTAAACAACGTACAATTGATGATTTATACATTTTAAAAGCAATTGATCAGGGACCTAAGGGACCCCTACCTCAAATTATATCTTGGTTAGGGATGGGTATGATTTGGAAAACAATCAGAACTTAAATAAAAAAAAGAGCTTTTCAACTGAAAGCAAGGAATAGATTTGAAACTTGCTCCTTACTTTAGTTGAAGAATCTCTTTTATTTGTTTAATTTAACCTCGTTAAACTGTAAAGTTTTATAAATACAATACTTTTGGTAATACTGTTTGGATTTTGCTGGGGAATCGAACAGTTCGTGGTAATAAACAGTAACTTACTTATAGCGACCTGGCTGCTGAATAGTAACCAAAACTCTAAAAAGCGGAATTTTGATACCAATATATATATATCAAAAGAATTGGTTGATTATGCTGATTCTCAATATATTATTTTCATTAAGTTTTGTTTTACCCATCTAAAGCTACGAGCCTTAGAAAATTTCTCTGATTTTTGGAAAAAGGGGGAAAGACCTCCTGGAGGTCGTGGAATTTTATTGAAAATCCCACCATCAGATTCAGCGTATCAAAAATTCTTACTGTAGATGTTTCAAGCTCACATCTGAAAAAATGTGGAATTTTGTAATTTTTACCAGAAGAAAAGTCACGGATGCGTGTTAATTTATTTTTTGTTATTTTTTTCCCAGGGGTGATCGTATCGACCCAGTGGGCCTAGAACGTCGGGATAGGGCTCATTCTAATGTAAATTAAAAGTTCTTGTGTCCTTATTAAGTGACAAAAAATTGGAGGGCAACTAGGCCCTCATTCACGTCACTTTTTTCCCAAAATCGTCCGATCAAAATTTTTGAGATAGCTTTTTTCTTCAGCATAGTTGAAAGGCCCAATAACTATGTCTTTGGAGATCAAATGACCCCCTACAGCCCCTTGGGAAAGATTTTAAAGTTATAAAAATCGCCCTTTGTCTTATTTGTTATTGGGAAGTAGGCCTATGCATACATTTTTCGGAAGGGAGTACGAATGGGGAAGGGAGTATGATTTTTCTGCTGGGATAATTTTCAATCGAGAGGATGGTTTCCAGGGGGTGAAATTTTCAGAAGAAATTTTACACTGGGTGAATTTGCAAGAATTCATACACGAATTCTTTTTATATGTCTTGCTTTTTCTTTACCGATTCAATTTTACGCGTGGACATGTTAAGAGTAACTTTCCGGGGTAAATTTTCACCGGGATTGAATTGTCCAGAGGATATTTCTATGGGTAGGGGTGTTTTTCGTTTAGGTGGAGCCAAGTATCCTAAATATTATTTAAAGAACGATCAGAAATAAAAAAGGAAGTTTTTTTAAACTGAAAGTAAGGAGCAACATTAAAACTTAAAACGAACAGAAATTATTATGCATATGAGGGAGGTTGCCCCCTCTTCAACATCCCGTTGTTTGCGCTGAAGTTTAAATTTTTTACCAATTCTTTAAAAACGATTCCTAAAACACAAGGGTCGTTTAATTAGAACAATAAGTAACTTTTTTTAAGTGCTGAAAAACTGTAGCTAGAAGGGAGAGGTGTTGAGGGGGGGGGAACCCCACCCATGTATGTAATTATTTCTGTTCGTTTTAAGTTTTAATGTTGCTCCTTACTTTTGGTTGAAAAAACTAGTTTTATTTTCTTTATTTAATGAAGCTTAGAGACGAACAACTTTCTAAAGGCAATGGAAAAAGTATGTCAATTAAAGTAAAAGTATTTAAAAATGAAGAAGTAAGTATCTAGAAAAATAAAAAAAAATAGCCTACTTACAAAAACTAAGATATAAAGTCCCAGCATTTATTTCTGTTGAGCAATGCCGGAGCGTTGGACAGATATTTTTTAACAATATCGACAGTTTTGAACTTGGTTATAAAACACCAAAATATCGAATGCCTTTAGACTCAGTGATTATAAAAAGTAGCGCAATATCAAAGTAGTTTGTTCAAAGTAAAACATTAAAACTAAGGTTAAAAAAATCAAATAAAAACTTTTAATTCAATATTTTTAGCTAATTTTCGGCGGCACGCCTAAGCCTATGCGGTGGCGGCACGGCTTCGAGGACTAGCTGCAATCACCTTGACAAGAGCTTCGGTCTTTGCCTGTGGGTCTTGAACGATAGTCCCGTCGTTAATTTTCAGATAAAGAATTTAAGTTCCTTTTGATGACAGTAAAGAAAAAAAAAACTTTGCAAAGTTTCTGATTCTCAGCCTGATTCTGATCAGGAGATTCAGAATCTCCTGATCAGAATCAGCCTTCGGTTGGGAGTGCAATGCGTTTTGGGGGTAAATCCTCCGACGGTTCCCGTGTCTTCCCTCCATATTTCTCCAGGTACCTATTTAGAGCTGGGTCGACCCCGGCTGAGCTTACAGATTCAAACCACTAACTTTTGTTCCAAACCAATTAACCAGCGACACCAGGACTCTAACCTCTGTCAACCTCACGATTTTAAGTCTAGCCTGCTAACCACTCGGATAGGACGGTAAAACCTCTTTGACAATTCTTACCAGCTCTTAACAGAGAATTAAATAAAAAAAAATGTTTTTTTAACTGAAAGTAAGGAGCGACATTAAAACTTAAAACGAACAGAAATTATTCCCTATATGAAAGTGGCTGTCTCCTCCTCAATGCCTCGCTCTTTATGCTACAGTTTTTTATTATTTTAAAAAATAGAGTTGTGAGAAAGAGTCTAACTTTAGCGTAAAGAGCGAGGCGTTGAGGAAAGGACAGTCCCTTTCATACACGGAATAATTTCTGTTCGTTTTAAGGTTTAATGTCGTTCCTTATTTTCAGTTAAAAAAACTTGTTTTTTTTAAATTTAGTTTTTGAACGGTTTTGAATTAATGCAGGTTTTGATTTTGGCTCATCGTACATGAGTAATTAAAACAAAATTTGCCAATTAATTTTACTTTTATTTGGTTAAATGGCTTTCTCGAAAGTTGTTTAATTTTATTTACGAACGTTTTTATTAGAAATAAATACACGTAACTTACGAATTAACTTACGCAACGAACTTCTGTGTTCATATATTTTTAATACGTATATTAGGAGGTTCGCCCCCTAGTCAATACCTTGCTCTTTACGCTAAAGTTCGAATTTTGTTCCAATTCTTAAAAAATGACCCCTTAATCACAAAGGCCGTTAATTAGAATAAATAGCTCTTTTGAAAGTACTAAAGAAACTTTGGCTTAAAGAGCGAGGTATTTCCTAGGGGGCGAACCCAATCATATACGTAATAATTTCTGTTCTTTTTAAGTTTTGATGTTGCTCCTTACTTTCAGTCGAAAATCTTGTTGTTGTTTTTTATTTTATTTCTGATCGTTTTTTTAAATAATGCTGAGAAATCCGGCGCCCCCTTCATAGCAATGTCCCTTCCCCCATGAAAAATTCCTCCATGGAAAGACTCTCCCACATAACCATCGACCCCCCCCCCCGCTACCAGAAAAATTACCCCCTGAATACGTCTGTATACTTCCCAATAACCAATACTATATGTAAACATTAGGTAAAGCTCATAACTTTCAGCCCTCCCCCCTGGGACCTTGGGGGGATTAAGTCATCCTAAAAGACATAGATATTATATTTTTGACCATGCTGAACAAAATGGCTATCTCAAAATTTTTATCGTGTGACTTTGGGAAAAATGAGCGTTGGAGGGGGCCTAGTTGCCATCCATTTTTTTGCCACTTAAAAAGAGCACTAGAACTTTTAATTTTCGTTCAAATGAGCCTTCCCACGATATTTTAGGATCACTGGGTCGGTACGATCACCCATGGGGGAAAAAAATAAAATAAACACGCATCAGTGATCTTTCTTCTGGTAAAAAATACAAAATTCCACATTTTTGCAGATAGGAGCTTGGAACCTCTATAGTAGGGTTCTCTGATACGCTGAATCTGATGGTGTGATTTTCGTTAAGGTTCTGTAGCTTTTAGGGGATATTTCGCCCTTTTTTCGAAAATCAGGCAAATTTTAGCAGGTGCGTAACTTTTAATGGGTAGGATTAAAGTAGATGAAACTTATATATTTTAAATCAGCATTAAAATCTGATTCTTTTGATGTATCTATTGGTATAAAAATTCCTTTTTTAGAGTTTCGGTTACTATTTAGCTGGGTCGCTCCTTACTTACTGTTCGTTACCACGAAATGTATGATAATAATGTTTTCAAATCTTGAAGCAATTGCATTGAGGCACGGCGTCAATGCAATTGCTGCAATAGAAAATCATGAAGTTACTTTCTTCTAGACTCTAGACAATTTTCTTATGTCAAATTAAAGTATTTGCTGTCTTATTTTCATCTTTATGTTTTTAGTTTTGGCTATAAGTGTCCAGAGAACTACAATCCAGCAGACTTTTTCGTGCAAACTTTGGCGGTGGTACCAGGCCATGAACAGCATTGCCGTTCCACGATAAAAGCTACCTGTGATCGTTTTGCTGTTTCCAGTCAAGCGAGAGAAATTGAGCTGCTCATTCAGTACGAAGCGAATGTGGGGTATAGTATGGAGGATGCCCAGGTACTTGTGTTAATAATTTTAAGATAACTGTGACACATACTACAAACACAATTTTATAGTCTGAAGATTCCTTTATCTCTAAGGTTTGTCAAATTATGCAATTATAAACGATGACAGAATCTAATTTTAGCGATTTATTAATTAACAAGGCAATGTTCAAAGTCAGGGTTGACATTCACGAGGAGGGGCAAAAGCCTACAAGATTTCCACCGGGTATGTTCTTGGTGATTTTCATTGAAAAATTGAAGTGTCTTGACAAATACCTTTTTTTGTATCTTCATTCAAAAATCGAAGGAAATCCATGCCTTCCCCCCTACATTTTCTTGATTTGGCACCCCTGGACAGAATGTTTGTCTTTTACCTTCATTATGTGAGGATCGGAGATGTTCCTTCTCCAACCGTAATAAAAAAAATTCGGTACTTATCTGTTATAGTGCCGACCACTGAAGAAGTTCAGTTAGGTTAATCCTAATGAAATATACACAAGTATGATATAAGTATAATACTCTGAAAACAAATTTGGGATAAATATTTGCACATTAGGGGGGGGGGGGTGAAGTATAGCGGGTCTGGATGCAAAATGTGTTAGGTACAATTATTCTGCATATTATAAAGTTAGAATTGTTTTCTATTTTCACACTGTCCAAGTACTTTACCCCCACCCCTCCCATAATGTGCAAATATATAACCCCAAATTAAATATTTCCCATCAATTCTGTCACTTTTCTTTGTCTTGTCTCACGCAAAGCGGAAAGGAACTAACGAAAGATACCGGTTCTACAGTGCGTCTATAGATGAACAACTTGAGTGGTCGGCGTTATAACAGAGAAGTACACAAATTTCTTATGCAGTGGAATATAAACATCCTATTCCAAAAACACCAGATATTAGAAATTCTTTTTAGAAATTTGTTTTCGTAGAGAACTATTATTATAGTCACTAACAGTTTCCAAAACAATGTCTTACCCTGTTTATCCGGATTTTTTTCAATTATCCCAAAGCAAAGATGCTGATAGAAAAAATGGTGGTGCTACGGAATGTTAGGATTTTTGATCTCTTACATTCTAAAGTTGCTCTTGAAATGAATCTTAATCTATTCAGGATATATTTATTTTTCAAAAAGGAAATTATGTTTTACTTGATTTTTTTTTATCTTTTCTGCTGCTTAGTAAAGTCTTCAACTTAAAAAGTTCGAAAAAATTACTAATGCCTTCCTGACTTTTATAAATAGTTTTAATTTGTCTTTTGAAAATTATGTATTTTGAGTCTTTTAAAAACTGGTAGGCTTGAAACACATGTAGAATTTCACATCATAATCGTGATATATAATAGTATATAATATAATAACAGGATATAATGATAATCATAGTAATTGTTGTGATACCTTGGAAAATAAGGAGACAGTGACAAAATCCCAAGATTTTGTATTGGATCCCCCTCCTCTCCCTCCCCTTGTCCTGCGTACCTGTCTCAGCTAAGATCCTTGCTGTGTTTTTTTTCATCTTTATTTAATATGAATATTTTAAAACTAATACACCATTAGTATAATATTTGCCTTATTTTATTTTTTGTATTGTATTTCCTGCTTGAATTCTTCTGTTTTATATTCTATATAGCCTAGTATTCGAGCTTTTTTTTTTTTACTTATTTATATATGGGTTTTCCAAGTTTTCTTCTATGTAAATTTTTTTTTGCGTTCAATTGTATTTTTCCATCCTTTTATGGGTATCATTTGTTCAAATTCAAAGTGAGACTATAAACAGTTTTGGAAATCTCAAACCTCCATTTCTTAAACATTATTTCAACGCCATATTAAAATGGCAACCTGAAATATATTTTAGTTCATTAATATTTCTAACATCACCCTCTCTTATTTCACCTTCTTATTTGAGAAGTTATAGGCCTAGGAGGTAGAAAAACATACATAAATTTGACTTCCTTGTCGAGAAGCTTAGTTTAATTTTAACTTCAAACGAAAAAAAAACTCTGCAATAGCAGGGTACCCCTTGTCCAATTATAATCCATAGTCAATTCAAATATGCCACTCCAAATAAAGGGACGCTAGAGGTTGTATCTCCTCTACATTTTGTTCAGAAAAAATTAGAAAATTCGATCCTAGAAATTTGACTTTTTGGGGGTTTGAGAACCCACCCCCGCCACTAGCCACTAACCCAAGACCCATTGATATTCCAATAGTTGGTTACCCGAGTAATTGGTGTGCAGCAACACAATAAATTATAACCTTCGGTAATAATTTATATACGTTCTACATAATGTGTATCGAGGCATGGAATTCAAATGAAGGGGTATTATCAGTAATAACCGTTGCTCTGTATGGCAGTGTATCAAACAGTTCGCGGTGACAATCTATAAGTTTGGGCGGACTTACATTATGAGTCTGAAGCCCTCTGCCCTGAATGGTTGCCTTGCCGCAGGTTGGAACACTTTTCAGTTAACTTTGAATTTGGGGGATTCGTGAGAAACTGAAATCGAGATCCATGCTAGAAATAAAAATTGACAAAGAAAAAAGACTGCATTTTTTTGTAGCTGCTCTTTTGCTTGAACAGCTGAACTCACCCCCCCCCCCTTATTGGTAGCTAATCTTATGAATTACATTCTTAACCGAATTCTAGACCTAGGTACTGATGCAAAAACATTCTTTTTTTCTTTTTTCGGTCGAAATAGGTCGAAAACCAACTTGTCGGTAATTTTTATAATCTGAAAAGTTAAAACTGTTTTCTTTATGTGACCTTTTTTATATTTGGAGTTTTTCAGCTTTTATGTTATTTTCATGTGTGTTTTACTTGCTTATCTTAGTTTTCCCTCTTTTTCTGGTAACAAAGTTTCTGTATTTAAAACCAAACATTCAGTGTTTTTTCTTTTTAGATGAAATAAAATAATTTTGAGAACGAACAATGTCAAGAAAATTTTATCAGCAAAACCACCCCCACAAGTCTCTCAAAAAGTCAGTAACATTGATATATTGAAAAAAAGTTATCTGATCTGAGTGATCTAATGCTGAGAGAACATTGCAAGGAGGGGTAATCCATCTTCTAAAGTGACTATCCCAACAGAAATAATTTCTACATACACATATAGACCTTCTCTGTAAAAACTCAAATTTAGTTCGGTAAATAATATATTCTCTAGTACAATAAAACTTGTATTTAGTTGGCTCAACAGTAACAATACAAGAGAGTGACACTGGATGTGAAGCAACAATAAGTGAAATACTTGTCAAGTTCATGTGGGGATCAAATTTGGACGGTTTTTCCTGTGAAAGTGGAAGGGTAGAGAAAAGGTGTATTGTTGGACTATCTTTTCAGGGATGATGACATTTGGAATTAGGGAGAGATATTCCTCCTCCCTATATTCCTTTATGTACACTTGTGGACAGAAACAGCTATGCATAAAACAAAAGTCATTGTGTTTTTTTATTTACTTGGAGAATATGTGTTTTACAAGTTTTTTCTTTTTTAGCTCGTCAACTCTACGTTGGAGTCTCAGGTTGTGTAAGTCTATGCTATTTCCCTAAGCTTTTTAATTACTTATACACTAATTGTATATTGTTGTCGACCAAACAAGCATTTGTTTTACCAAAAATCTTGCTGAAAAGGACTACACTTAATTTAAGAAGACTTGTGTATTTTTTTGATAAAACTGAAATTATGACCATCCCCTGAAACTTAGAAGACAAGTCGTGGAGCAAAACCTAGTACAAACCTACACAGATGCCGTAAACTATGCAACTGCTAATAACAAGTCATTGGGACCCTTCAACATTGCTTGTGTTAACTGTGGAGCCCTCCATTTTCGTGAGGAAAAAGTAGCAAACAAAGGTTAATGCATTTGGAGATTCTAAAGAGTTCCAAAAACGAACCCGAAACTTGAATTCAGGTTTCGCTCTAGCTTCTTTCAATATAAGTGATGATTGAACCATCACTACTCCTAGTGTTTTTAGCTTCAAAGTAGTTGAAAAAATTTATCACAAAATCAATTTAGCAGCAAGTCCATCACAAGCGATTGAAGGTAATTTTGAACTACCCTTATGCAGCCAAATGTACTTTTTAGACCCCGATGAAGCTATTGAAGAACGCCTCGCACATCTTTTAAATTATGGGATCTCTCGTAACCTAATGGATGTCTTGAAAGAAATAATGCTAGACACAAACAACTATGCCGAAGGTTACATGAAAATACGAGAAGTGGAGTATGATGTAAACCAACTTACTGCTCCACTGAGACAACAGCCTCCCAACGTGCTGTTCATTTTCACTGTGCCAGATGGTGTCGCTTATAAAGGGTTTAACCATCCTGGATATACTGAAGTATGTGTTGTGCTTATTCATAATACTGACCATAGTTTTCCGTCAAATGAAATGGTTGTAATACAACATGGCAAAAATGCTGTCAGTTTAAAGAATACCGACCATCGTGTGGAGCCCTTTACCTAACCATTGTTTTATCCAGCTGGAACGTCAGGATGGAAAGTGGATTTGCCATTTCAAACACCTTTTGCATGTCGTCCACATCTAATACAGCTTGAATTAGCGAGGTATCGTATCGCATTTTGACCTGAACATGCCAAAAGCCTTTCTCTACAAGCTGTCGCAAGCTCTCTCTCTCTCTGCAATACTGATTGGTTAGGCTACGTTACTTGGATATACCGCTCAGTGGCATCAATTTCTACTTCGACCCGTATCTGCCATGATAATACACAAGTTGCAAGGCCGAATTTTCTAATTTTTTGGTGTCGAACTCTGTACTCCTGTTTTTAATCATGGTAGGCCTATGTTGTACGCGGCATTTTCTCGTGTTAACTGCCAACAAAAGATATTATTATTAGAAACATATGCCTTTTTTAAAATTAATAAAACGAGCAATAATTGTGCAGAAATGTGCTTATAGATTTTTTCTCAAATAATAATTTTTCTTAAAACTGGCATATTGACATTTTTGGCCTGCTTCTATATATAGATTCTCACTGTCGCGTGTCTTCTAAACACAGACAATTTGAGCCTTTTCTTGATGTCACGACGTCCAAAAGGACCTTTAATTAGAAGCGGTGCGTTTTTAAAATAATACTTTTTTTTCTTGGACCTTTAACGTTTGCCTCGGCTTGTCTTTTGTTATTATGAAAGGCATATCGCCGAACCTTTGTTTCTTACAATTGTTCAGGTGGTGGGACAAAAACTTCTTTTTCTTCCAACGATTTATCTAGTCCAGGGTTTTGATTTTACAAGGAATGGAAGGCATTAACGACCACCTTTGTTTCTTTTAATTGTTCAGGTGGTGGGACAAAAACTTCTTCTTTTGCCTTTGCTTGTCTTTTGTCATTATGAAAGGCATATCGCCAAACCTTTGTTTCTTTTAGTTGCTCAGGTGGTGGGGCAAAAACTTCTTCTTCTACCTCGGCTTGTCTTTTGTTATTATGAAAGGCATATCGCCGAACCTTTGTTTGTTTTAATCGTTCTGGTGGTGGGACAAAAACGTCTTTGTCTCCCAACGATTTATCCAGTCCATATTTCTGATTTTCAAAGGTATGGTAGGTATCGATGACCTTATCCATGTCAAAATCCAAAACTCAATCATCATCGCTATCATTATCAATTTGTTTGCTTCGTTACACCTCGGCTTATCTTTCCTCATTATGAAATACATATCGCCGAACCTTTGTTTTTTTAACAAAGGTATGGTAGGCATTAATGACCTCATTCATGTCAAAATCCCAAACCCAATCATCACCGCTATCATTTTCAGTTTTGACACGTCTTGTTTCTCATTGTCCAGGTTGATTTTCATTGACTCGCTGCTCTTTATTTTCATTTTTGACTCCCTCACTTGTTCGTTGTCGTATGTCTTCTAACTGCATGTGTCTTTGTTATTCATTTTCATTTTCAACAGGCTCTAATTGTCGTTTTCACATATGTTCTAACCACCTGTGTTTTTTCTCTTCATTTTCATTTTTGACACGTTAGTTCAGATGTTGGTTCCAAAGAATCATCATTTATAGTAACTGCAACTGCAAATTTTCGTTTTTTAGGCCTTCCAACAGACATTATATTATATAAATAATTCTTGCGTTGGAAATTCAACAATCATATTTATGCTATGCATGACATCATATAATAAAATTCGAGATTACCAAGTCGCGATTTTCTCGTATAAATATTTGAATCAGCTGCTCACCCCTGCTTTTGAAAATATTTTTACTTTTAATAGAGACCTTCATGATCATAATACAAGAAAAGCTGATGACTTAACTCATGAGTTTAGGAGCACCACTCGGGCATCTTTTGTGATTCGCCATTATGGGCCCCATGTTTGGAATATATTGCCCGAGTGTGTGAAAAATGCGCCTAGTCTTCCGGCTTTCAAGTCACGGGCAAAGAAGTTTCTTTTATCTCGTGAGTGAATTTGGTGTTATGCCCACTCCAGGTTGTCATTCTATTTAAGGTATTTCCCCGATTTAGCTTGCTTTTTTTCTTTTTTCTTTTTTTTTCTATCTACTCCTTGTCTCTTCCTCTTTCTCTCTTTTTTCCTTTATTCCTTCATCAGATAATTTTCTTGTGTGTTGAGTAGCAAGGTATGAATGTTATTTTAATTAGCTGAGAGTGATAACCTCGCTTGCCCTTTCAAGCTTATTGTCTTTCTTGGCAGGCGAAAGGCGAATAGTGTTTGTTTTCTTTTTTAATAAATGTATATCTCATATATCTCATCTCTCATAAAATACTTATATGATGCCATATATGGTCATAAGAAATGCTGTATGATGTACTAACATAGTACATGGCTTCATTTGTAAAACCAAAATTCAGGCTCTTATCGATTTTTCTCAGACTTCCGACCTATCTAGATTGTTTTTTTTATGCGAAAATATCCCTAGATACCAATTTTTCCGAAAAAATATGGAGCTATTTTCGAGAAATAGAATAAATATATACATACACAATTATTACTCACAAATAGAGAGGAAAGTATTTAGGGAGCGTGGTACGGAGTGGTCCCTTCTCTTGTCTGATGTGCGGGGAGTCAGAAGATTTAGAACATTTTAAGTGTTATTGTGAAGAACTGAAGGTACTTAGAAGGGAAATTTTTGTGAGGGATGTCATGGATAGAATGTGTTTAGAAAGTAAAATAGGAGGTAGTTGCAAAGTGGATATTAGAAATTTGGGAAATTGTGTGAGTGTGGGGATAAGACATGGGGAGGGTTTTCCATCGTAGTGTTATTTTCAAAATTGTTTGAAATTATTATTATGTTTTATGCGTTTTGTTGTATTTGTATTATCCATGGCCAATGGGGCTTTTGTGAGAAATATATCTATACCTATATCCATCTATAAAGATAGTATCATTCCCACAAATATATATTCTGTTGTGTGGTTAGGTGCTATCTGATACATACCATCACCTGCTTATCGCAGCAGTCAAGCACAACTGGCAACGGAGATAAATATAATCAGTTCCTAAACAAGCAAACCATTTAAAAACTCTTCCATAAGATTATGTTTATATCATTTCATTGACTTTGAAGAGTCAATGAAATGATATAACGCCATATTTTTGGGGGTTTTAACAAATCTCCAGGAATCGGATGAGGGTGCCCCATGGGCCGTAGTTTGGACACCCATGGTATAAACCATTAATAGAACTTCGGAAATCAAAAACGAAAAGAAACTTTCCGTATCTTCTTTTCAAAAGAAACGAATAGATTTTCCGAAAAAGCAGCTATAATAGCTACCATTCCTGAATCAGCTTTATATGGCAATTTTTTTCTCAAAACAGTTTTATTTTTTTACAAATGCGCTTTTGAACTTACAGTTACTATGTTTGGTTTGCTTTTTATCATGCTTTTATGAAGATGAATTTACAAAAAGCACGTAGGGATAATCAAAAGCTTTGAAATGATTCCTTAAATATCTCTCTATGATGTTGCGGTAACCTGCTTCTTCTGCTAGTCATCACACAATTTAAGAAAGTTAATAAGGAGCTGGGAGGGAAATATACAAAGAGATGATCGTAAGCCTCAGATTTCGGGTTTTCGGTCATGTAGACTATAGTAGTACGTTTTTCAGGCTTCTCTACCCTTTTCAGTCCAGAAATGGCGCCAAATTGTACCATTTTTAGTTTCATATGGTCCTTTCTCTCAGCATTATCAAAATAAATTTTTATAAAATGCATTTAGATATGAAAATTAACTTTTAAATGAGAAGTTTAGTAGCCTTCTATGATCTCCTTATTTCCCACTGGCGATAAAGAAAGAAAAACAAAATAAGGTACATCAGTCCTTTCCATGCAGTAAACTGAATTCCCTTGTTCTTCAAGTTAGGGGACTGTAGTTCTCCTGTACGGGGTTTTGTACTATGGTGACTCCAATGCTGTAGTTTGATCTGACACCATTTTCGGGGGTATTCAGGCTCTTTTTTGAAATTCACATAAATTGGTTTCCAGAATAAACTTTGCTGTAATATTAATCGAAACAATATTTTCCATTCCTGTATCAATTTCAAATGGTAATTTATTGTCATATTTTTATAGACAATAATATAGGCAATTTATTGTCATATAGACCTTTCAGAAATATTTAGGGTATTGCTGAAAGGTCTGGCTTCCGTGAGCAGTTGAGGCACCATTGCCTGCAGGCTTAGAAATTCTATTTTTTTACGATAAATAAAAGTTCTTTTTTTTTGGAGTTGCAATACAAGCCCAGGTTACTGAGCTTCATGCTTTTTTGTTGATTTTTTTGTGAATAAATTATATCTCCATTGAAAAAAAAAAAATAGAAAGTATTTTTCAAAACGTGTTTTTGAACTTTTCGTTACTAGGGCTTATGTCACTGTGCTTAACAGCCAAACGCACGACTTCGTGGAAGTGTGGCAATAGAAACTGGTAAAGACTTTTTGACACCTTCAACCGACTGTTTACCTAATCATCTTTTTTGTCTTTGGATATTCGGGCCAACATTTAGTTCTGTATGACAAAGTGACAAAAAAACGGTAACTTGTTGGGATGTGATCATTTTTCCTTTTTAAAACGGCATAATTGTGAAAACTTCTTTGTTTTAAAGAGTGTCTTTCCAGTTTCTTAAGCTATTGGCTCGAAAAAGTCTGAGTAAAAGCCCTAACATAGTTTCTGATGAACAAAAAAGCCTAAAATGATAAAAAGGATCGTTCTGGTCATACTTTACTGATGTTTCAAAAGGACTGGTGCTCGTGGGACAAATCTTGATCCTAGTGACTCGCTGCCTCTCCCTCCCCTGTCTAATCAAGTATATAAATTTAATCCCCATTTTACACTCAAAATCACTCCATAGTGCGAGGAGGGCTTTTACCCCTCTCCGTACCAAATACCTAATACAAAGACCTAATGTGTTAAATTTTCACCCTTTTAATTTGATCTGAAGGACTCATGAAGACTTGACCAATATTCTAAGACTCGGTCAAGATACTTTTTAAAGACTCTGTCTGTATTCTTTTAGTTCAAACAGAGCAGGATGGTGGAACCAGACACATCAACTAGCAAAGAGGTCCTTTATAGATTCTCTCCGTAATCCCGCTGTTCATTGGCTTCGGATCGCTCAAAAATTTGTAAGACGTTTAAGTTATTCGTATGTCTAAACCTAACCAATAAAGTGAAAATGAAAATTAGGGATTAAGTAACTTACATGTCAGAAGATATGCATATTGATTTTGCTTTTCTTTTTACAAGTAATGGGAAATTCCAAGTTAAATTGCTAGAAAGATGAAAACAAGTTGTATTGAATAATAGAAAATATAGATATTAATATTTGAGGCTGTTAATCAACCATTTGTTCAAATTTAGGTTCTTGATTCAACACCATTTTTCAAAAAGAAGAAGTCAAAGAGAAAGACATAAATCCAAATACTTTCTTTTTTCTAATGAAAGTAAGGAGCAAAATTAAAACTTGAAACGAACAGAAATTATTCTGTAAATTTCGGTAAATTCTGTAATAATAATTCTCCTCCTCAACCCCTTACTCCTTACGCTTAAGTCTTATAGTGTTTAGAAATACTTTTTATTTCAATTCAACGGCCCTTGTGTTTAAGCAGCCGTCCTTAGCAAATGTGGACAAAAAATCGAACTTTGGCGCAAAGAGCAGGAGCTTGAGGAGGGGGCAGCCTCCCTAATATACTGATAGTTTCTTTTCCTTTTAAGTTTTAATGTCATTCCTTACTTCCATTAAAAAAAAATTATATTTGATACTTCAAAAGAAAATAAATTTTAAGGTGAGTTATTGAATTGAAAGCAGATTGCTTGACTCATAGTGAATGAGCAAAACACACGGTAAGGTTACAAGGATCGAGATTCAATCTTCATGCCCGATGTGTGGATATATAAATTGAAGTGTATTCCATTTGATGTGTCAACATGAATTATTTAAATATTTAAGAGTCATTATCTTTGGGTGTTTGAAATATGATGAAAAGTGGTTGTTGAGCGTGACTGAGGGACAATATTAGGAGGCTAGGAACAACATAGATTGTAATATTCACATTTATTTTCTAGCTTGCATTCCATGCCGAGCCTCGAGTCTCATCCAATATTCCGATATATGTATATAATACAAAGTGTGTTTGAAAACGTGTTGAGTGCGACAAGTTAAAAAAGGTAATGCAACCAAAAAAGAAAAAAGGAAACGGAGCAAAAGGAAGAAGCACTTAAAAAAACAACAAAAAACAGAAGTAATGAAATACGGTAAAGTCGTTAAAAAATGGAAAAAAAAACAAACAGAAAACCTATACAGGCAGATTTGCCCATTCATGTGGAATAAGTGAGTTTTTTTTTTTTTTTCGGTTATTAAGCCTATCAACAGCTAAGTTTTGGTCAGCTCGGTTGTAGTGCCGAGCTATGAAATTATTTCCGGTCCATGGTGGTAATTTTTGAACATAGTTAGTAAATCAGAAAATTAAGCAGAGCATTTTAGTCGAAAATTTCAAGAATGAGAAGTTGTTAGACATCTTACAGATGTTGTTTTACTTGGTTAGACTGCTGCTGTATTTTATTTATATGCTAACAGGGAATTAAAAAGTATTATGGGACAGGTTTTTATATTACTATGGAGGGTATTTTTTGCTATACAATATTCTCCTATGCGCTAGACAATAGTCCTAAAATAACGTGTTTTTGAAAAAAAAATTATGATGACGAAAACTGTGTTTAACATTGCTATCTATTTGACAGATGCTCGCGTTTCTGGTTGGGCTCTGTTTCACAGATTTACATTTAGATCAACACGGAATACAAAACATCCAGGGTGCAATTTTTATATTTGCCACTGAGAACACCTTTCCATGTATGTATGGCGTACTCCAAGTATTTCCCAAGGAGCTTCCATTATTTCTCAGAGAAGCAAAAAACGGTTTATATCGCGTAGATGCGTACTATACAGCTAAAGTGATTTCCTTGGTAAGTACAATCTCTTTAATTCACATTTGTGACAATTTGAGCTAAAAATAGAACTAATATAGTCTACAAGGGCATATTCAGGATTTTTGTTCGGCATCATTACTAGCATCATTTGTATATATGAAATTTTTCAACTTTTTCGATTACTGCAAGTAGATCCAAATTTATATCAGGTTATGTCCAAAGTCCAAACTAGAGTCAGAAGATGTGTAATTAAATGATTGTGTTTTTATTTGAAGGCACACTTTCACTGTAGTGGTATGATTCTGTATTTATATTCGTATAATGGCAATAACTATTTTCCTTTAGTCTGAAATCTAGATAGTAAAGCACTTTATTTCAGTATTTTGAAGCATTTTTTAATCAAAGTTTTACTACCCATGGTTATAAGCTACTAGTGGCCCATCTTTAGTATGTGCTCCCTTTATTCCCCCCTTCTTCTTAAATTTTGAAGGGTACCTTTATTGGGGGCATTTTCATAAAAAATACCTTTTTGCATTTTCATAAAAAAAATTACAGATTTATTCCCCCCCCCCCCCAAGATTATGACAAAAACGTCTCCAAAAAAATATCAAAATTGACGCAATTGTTTAAGCGTATACAGATATGATGTTATACTATGTGCTATTTTATGGCTCTATATGGCTATATGTAGTTTATATAGGGAAAGTATGCACTATAGTTAATCCAAAGCTAATCTTACTGGGAAAATACGTATAGCGAATTGTAATAGGTAAAAATTATTTTACTGTCAATTATTTTTTTAGACGATTTTTTTTGCTTTGAAACGTTTCTTTTGATTCTCTTTCTTTCAAATAAAATTTATGTACTACTTTTGAAAATTTACTACTGTAATTTAGTACTGTGATGTACTGCTTTTTTGAAAATTTACAGTAAATAGAACTGACTCAAGCGGTAAAGTGGTTGACGATTTTTTTTTTTTTTTTTTTTTTTTTTTTTTTTTTTTTTTTTTTTTTTTTGTTTAACCGAACTTGATTTAAACGTCAGCTCCTTTGTATAGTAAATATTTTCTTTGCCCCTTCATAGAGAAAAACCCTCTATAAAATTCTCTGGTTTGTTAAGTTTTTCTCAAGAGGCTTTAGTTGATGGAGAGATTACTCAACCGATTAAATAGCGAATCGCAAAATAAAATCTTAAAGTGGGACTGCTGCTGACAAATTGTTCAATATTTAAACCGATGTCAGTTACAAATGGGTGACATGCACCTGGATCTTTGAAATAATTCTTTTTTTTATTGTTTATTTTTAGTTGTAACTCAGTGTCATATTAAATTCAACTCATGGTGTAAATTTGATCCAGTACTTATTGTGTATAAAATAAGGATACTTGTGTGATATAGGCCTACCCCCTACATCTCAAAAAGTGAATTTAGGTTAATCCTAATAAAATATACCTAAGTATGGTAAAATATAATACTTTTGAAACAAATTTGGGCTATATATTTGCACATTAGTGGGGGGGGGGTGTAAAATACAGCGGATCTGCATGCATAATGTGTTAGCTACAATTATTCTGATATTATGAAGCAAGAATTGTTGTCTGACTTCACATTGTCCAAATAATTTACCCCCCCCCCTAATGTGCAAATATATAGCCCAATCATATATTTCCCATCTATCCTGTCATTTTTCTTTGCCTTTTCTTACGCTAAATTGACTGCAAGTATTAAATTAGATACTTAAAAAAAATAATAAAATATTTATTTAATTAAACTGCCAGTTTAAACTCCGTTTTCCACTGATAAGTCTGTGAAATCTGAAATGTTTGAAATCATACTGTGAAATATATCACACATGCTTATATATTCATAAAAACAAGTATATTTTCACTTGTGTTTCAACTTTTTTGTGAATTTCTTGTGTGTTTCAACTTGTGAATTTCAACTTTCTGTGGAACTAATTTTCGCCCAAATGAAGTTTCTATTGCGTGATCAACAATAAAGACGTAGTACTAGTAGAGAACTAGTAAAAATATAAAATAGAGTGTATTAAAAAGAATAATGTAATCTTTTTTCAGTTACCAGGATTTTTATTAGAGCCGATTATCTTCACAACTGTAGCTTATTGGATAATGGGGCTGAGGAACAGTGCCGCAGCTTTTTTATATTCTGTTCTGGTTATTATATTGACGGCAAATACTGCTAGTGCATGTGGTAAGATTATATTTACAGCTAATATAGAGCTTATGGCTTATTGGCATAACCTAGGGTAAAATCTCACTTCTCGGACCAGTCTTTTTACCAGTAGATTTTAGGATTTTAATACTAAAAGATATGTTTCCACATAAAAAGTTTTAATAAAAGTTATTTACACCTGGTATTTGTATACCCTCAGCTACCTAGCGAGATTATTATTTAGTCCGTAGTCTTTTTCTGTAGTTCTTTTTCTTTTTGTATCTTGTTTTGTTTGTTTCGGATTTCTTTTAGTGTCTGTTTACATTTTTCTTTGTTGGGAAATACTGCGTTTCCGGATCAGTCACTAATGAAGTATCTATCTATCTACCTAGCAAAAAATTCTAATGTCTTAATACTTATAGTTACTTTCAAAGAATATAATTCGTTGGAATTTGTGCCCTTTTGGCAAAAGAAGTGTTTATATATTCAGCCTAATGTAAAAGCAACCGTACATTCAGAGACGGAAACAGAACTAACACTTATTTTGGTTTACATGATCAGATTTATGGGTAACTGATAAATCAATAGCAAAGACATAGCAAACTGTTTTTATTTGTTTCTCTCTCTCTTTCTCTTTTTCTCTCTCTCATTTTTCTGTCTCCCTTGCAAACCTGTGAATTACGATGGATTCTTGACCAAAAAATGGGAGAAAAATGATACAGACTCCCGAAATAACTATTTACTTTAATAATGCTGTGAATTTTGATTGACTTTTACATTAATTTATAAGTTTGTCACTACTATTTTTTTTACATGTTATTGGTTTCTATCAATATCATTATTACATATTATTAATTTAACACATATTGCATAGCTGTTCACAGTGGTATTGATTAATAAATTATGAGAGGAGACCCCATGACACATTTGCACACGATCCTTCTATACCCCAGCCTGTTCAGAACTTCAGTTTCTACTTCTTCCCAGAAATTTTCTGTTCCTTGAAATCCCTTCTTATGATCCCTTCTCACTTCATTCAAAGAGGCACTGCTTTTCATTTGATCCAAAGGTTTGGCGAAACAACGGCTTTTGGCAGCCATCACTCTTCATCCATTTATACTACTACTGCTAACAACTCCCTCTATTACCTGTAGTATATAAGTAAATATATAAATGTATATATATATATATATATATATATATATATATATATATATATATATATATATATATATATATATATATAATATATATATATATATATATATATATATATATATATATATATATATATATATATATATATATATATATATATATATACTACGAAAACTTTACGAAAAAGAAAGTTTTTTTTTAAAGAAACGTAAAGGCCATATTTATTCTTTAAAGTTCAGGAAAGGTCTGCCCATTTCATACGAAAACATTGATTGAAAACGAAACTAGTCTTATCTCGGCTCTCCGCCAAAACAGGTAATTAGCCTTTTTCAAGTTTCACAGGAACTACAATCTGAGAAAATAAATATCACGACGTGAAAAAAAAATGATAAACCATCCAGTGCCGGACCCAGAGGAGGGAGGTGCCCCCCCCCCCTGATGTAGTCTAAAGTAGTTTAATTTATCTAATTAACGCAAGTTTGCATTAATTAAACTTTCTCCTAACGTAAGTTTATCGAATCAACCTATTTTGCCCCCCCCCCCCAAAAAAAATCCTGAATCCGCCCTTGAAACCATCACATCTATTCCACCAGTTATTAGAAAGAAAAAAAATCCTTAATTTTCACAAATTTCATCAACCCCGCCCCCTTTTTTAGATATCCTACATAGGCCAATCAGTTAAGTCCACTGTATATAAATAATAAATTAAGTCATAATTTGTATATAAATTAAGTCATACCTGTGAGATGGGACAGTTGCAAACCAATTGGCCGGCTCACCAAGTTTTTTTCTGCTTTCGCAATTTTGAATAATACATTTTCGAACCATTTCTCATTGATTGACGCATACACACTAACCCGCTAATTCACGAATAAGTGGGAGGAGCTTTTTGTTCGCCCCGAGAATGAAGAGCCAGAAATCATCGGCCGTAAGCTTACTGCCTAATTATATATACAGTGGAATATACAGTGCAGTTTCACGGATACATGGCTTACCAGGGGCAGTTACCTATTACTACGAACGATACATGAGTTACCAGACGGGTTTCTGAGGTAACAACCATTTTTTTGGGGTCCAATTAGAGAGAGCGGAGGCTACTCCATATACGGTAACTTGATTGTTAATTGGATTCAAATATAAGGAGTGATTTTCATTGTAGTTCTTATTGGTAAGAGAATTGAATTCAGAGAGAATAGTTTATTTGAGACGATATTAGTAAATAAAATAAGTGGTACATTTACACTATTGGAGCTTGATGGTGGAGCAGGTAGCAGCAACGATACAAGGGCGAGAGTATTAAACTCGGCAATGGAAATAAAACGAGGATGTAGACTAAGCCTTGAATGGGACGATATGTATGCAAGATATGAGATATCTTTGAGAAAATTTAAATTGGAGGAGCAATTTTGCTTTGCAGCGAAACTGAACCTTGTGCATATAAATAGACTTCAAGCTGCATTAGATGCACTAGTGAAATATATTGAGGAAAATAAATTGAATCAGTGATTATTATTGTTGTAATTATACTCAATAAAATTGTTTCTAAATCGAAGATATTTTTCTTTCTATAGTAGGCTAGCGTATATTTTTAGAGTAAAAAAAGAAACCTGGTTAGTCTGAAAGTGGTTGTGAGAGTGTTAGGACTCTAAAAAATGGATAGATTTGAGAAAGAGCGAACCATGGAGAATCTTGTGTTTATGGAAAAACGTTTGATTCTAGATGATGATTTTCTGGAGTTATCCATTCAAAGTAAGATACTTTCTCGAGGAATGCTTATCGATATAATGAAAACTGATTCTCCATCATTAGACTATTGCATGAAGCTTTTACGTCGTTGTCCAAAAAGCATTTACACAATTCATTGACATATTAATCACGACAGGACAAAATGATATTGTGGATTTGCTTTTAAACACGCACACTAGCTTAGAAATTTAAGACTTTTTTCACGAGAAGGATGATGTTCAAGGAGGATTTGCTCCTCTCTCTCTCTCTCTCTCTCTCTCTATCCAATCAATTTGTTGATAGTAGCTCAGTTTCATTTTGGCGGTGAGAGTGTCAAAACATGAAAAAATGTTCCATACATGTCCACTATGCATGTATACACTGGGCAGCTGGTCATATTGTGAGAATTGTACAATGATTAATGAGTATGATGAAAAGTGCAGATTATACAACCCGTGTAAATTGCATAGAGGATATGCTGTACAAATTAAAGGTTCTAATTCCTGTCTTGAAGGGGTGTGTGACTCATTCTAGAAGGCACCTATGCTCTAATTGCCACTATTATAAATATAATCAGTGGGAGAATATATATCCTGGTATGATTGGGAAGAATCCTAAACGTGATTTTAGTTTATTGCTGAGAGGTTGGTATCGTTGTGGCTTTAGATTGTTCTGAGAGGAGGAGCCAGGTCAGCGATTCAACTGTTGGAACAACAAAAGAATTTGGTTTCTACGTCATCGTTGTGAAGACAATGGCTACTATGATTATAAGCCTACTGATTTTTATTTGGCTGTTACGGAATGTGATTCGCCACTTGACGACACTGTGTGTGACATTGCTTCAAATAAGCAAATTGAAACATGCGAATTTTACAAAATGAATGAGAATAGTATCATTGACTATACAAAGAGATATGATAAGAGTGAAGTTACATTGTACTGTAGAAAATGTGACCCTGACATTGCTGCACATAAGAATCAGTATACAGTTAATTCAGATAATCTACCTGCATTAGTTGTTCTCAACAAATACCTATACATAGTAGAAGGTGAAATCTAAAGTGTAGAAAAGTCGTTTTTTTCATGTATATACCTTATTTTTATCAATAAGCAATTTCACATACATTTTTAGAACATTTTATTCGGTGGGCACTAAAATCAATATTAAACACACTTGAAAGTATATTTTCCACTAGAAAGTCGTTCAATCGAGGAAAGTCAACGTAAATGTTGAGAAACTGGTTGTAGGTATAGCCACGACATCTGAACATGAAAAAGTGTAGTGCATGAAAGCCACATGTCTTAGGCGTTAAATCCTGCACTCTCCTTTGATTTGGAATAATAGTTTTCCCACTGCTCTCAATAAAGTTGTTGTTGTGTGGAGTTTAGAATTTATATGGTAGGCCAAGAGGGTAAAAAAAATTCAATATTCTTTGCTGTTTGAAAGATGCATAGCCAATGACCTGTCTTCAAAGTCGATGGACTGCTATTAACAATGATTAGGGTATTGTCAACACTTAGAGTTTTTTCAATGAAGTCCGATGGTATGCAATAGGACTTGTACTGGGACATGTATAAATCCATATTAAATAAGCTGATTATTTGGTTTGTGTTCATGGTGCTACGTCGGACGTGATTTCCAAATAGGTATCAAATTGACTCAATGATAGATAGATAGATAGATATTTATTGCAACAGAGCCTTTTCGGGCCATGGCAAAATAACAAAACAAAAATAAATACAAAAAAAAACACACACATTAAATTACACACAATTCATCAAAAATGTTTCTCTATGTGCCATACCCACTCTTAAAAATTTACCAAACCTTCTAAAATCATCAAAATTTCTACTTTTAAAATTTTTTCAAACCAATCCACCCCTCCAAAATCTGTTGAAAACACTTCCCTCCTCAAATTTCTTAACTCCTGGCATGTACCCATAAAATGGATAAGATCTTCCTCCTCTCCACACATAGGACACTGGTAAGGATCATTTTTAATCCTATAATTCCCAATATATTTCCTCCTTTCTCCAATACCCAAAAAATTACCACGAACCGAAATTACCCATCTTAAATCCTCACTACTCATTCCCGCTTTAAAGTAAACTTCCTCCCCCCAAACCTTCTTTGCCAGCCCATACAGCCCCAGGGACGCCGAGGATGATTTCTGATTCTGCCACCTTTGAATTTCCTGCTCTATTAGTCTATCCTTTACTTTTTTTGCAAGTAGCCCCACTTCCACACCTAGCCCCTTCCCCTCATTCCAATACTCACTAAAACCACATCTATCAATAGTCTCTTTTACCCGTTTTGGCCAAGAACTTTTCCTGCCATCTACTAGCATCTCCTCATATGCATTCTTTACTAGCCTCCTACTAACAGATTTATAATCCTTTCCCAATAATTTACTATCCGCACTAACCATCCCACCCTTCATGATAACAAACCTAAATCACCTTTTAATACTACATGATTAAACTTATCACTAACCCCCATTAACCGCTTAAAATACATCAACTGTAACCGGTCTACCTTATCAGCCTTCTCCATACCCCGCACCTCTGCTGCAAAAGACATTACGGAAGCTAGCTTAGTCTGGAATATCCTTTTCTGAAGCCTAAGGTCTGTCAGGCCTACTTTCAAAACACTACTCTTTAAAACTAGCCATATAGCCCTAAGACCTTTACTAGCTACATAATCAATTTGCCCTTTCCACCTACCATTTGAAGTAAACTTGCATCCTAAATAAACAAAATCTTCAACTACTTTAAGCACTTCTTCTCCTACACTAAACCTTTCCTCTATATTTCCATGTTGTCGAAATACTATAACTACTGACATTGTGACATTTAGGACCAAACGCTTCTCATCTAGGTATGAGGACACCATTCCTAGCAGTCTTTGAAGGTCAGGCCCATCTTTAGCCACCAATACTATATCATCCGCAAATAACAGAGCGAACACCTGTATTGCAGACAGATTTAGAGTTGGGGCTCCCTGCCCTACCATATATTCTTCTATATCATTAAGATACAGGGAAAACAACCTAGGTGAAATTGTACAACCTTGTTTAACCCCTAACCTACTGACAATTGCCCTAGAGTAAGACTTTCCAACCTTAAATACCATTCTAACAACCAAATACATTTTTACAACCAATCCTACAAAACGTCTCGGCAGCCCTAACTTTATAAGTCCTTGTGCTAACAAATCTCGTGAAACTTCATCGAACGCACCTCGCAGGTCCAAAAAAGCTGCGTATAGCCTACCATCCCTTTTCCTCATTTACTTCCTAATTTAGCCCATACAAAATAAATATCTGATCTACCCCACTATAATCCTCTCGAAACCCTGCCTGTATTCATATTAACTTATTTGATTCTTTAAGCCAACTATCTAATCTAGCCACTAACACTTTACAAAATAATTTACTAAGGCTATTTCCTAAATGAATCCCTCTATAATTCTTATGCAATGCTCGGTCTCCCTTTTTAAAAAGTGGTAAAACTATTGAAATATTCCACTGTTGAGGCCAAACTAACTTGCTAAGGACACTTGAAAATAACGTTGATAACAAAGGCAACAAATATACCCTAGACCACTTCCAGAGCCTTGTTGGGATGCCATCAACTCCTGGTGCTGAGGTCCCTCTCATCTTCTTTAGCGAATTCCATATTTCCTCACCTGTGAAAGGCTGCAGTAGTTTGTAATATTCTTCCTTTAGAGGGAATTCCGCAAGGTTTTCGCCGACCACCCACCGACTCAGGCTATCCGTTTCCTCTCTTTCTGTCATCTTGCTTTCGATGAATTCTGGCCAACTTTCCGCCGGCGGAATACTCGTCTTGTCAGAAGCGTTTGTAACTGATTTTTTTATTATTTTCCAAAACTCATTCTTGTTACTATTCCTAAATTCCCTTTTCATTCTCTCTGCTTCCTCCTCTTGAAATTTATACTTCTTCACTTTTAACAGTTTCTTATACTCTTTTCTTTGGCTTTTATATATATTATAAAGATATTCCATCTCCTCATATGAACATTGTCTCAGTAGCTCCAATGTTTGCACCAACTCTGTTTTTTTCTCTACGCATTCACCATAAAAAAAAAAACATTTAACTTCCGTTGTTGTTTCTGAGCTGTAGTAACACCTACTTCATACAAACTATCAATTAATACCTTTAATGACTCTTCTATTTTTCCTTCATTTGCCAATATTTCTCCCTTCTCTAGTCCTGCCTGAAATTCATCTCCTAACAGCTTAACCTTAACCTTCTCTTCTTCCTGTGATTCTAGCCTCAATGGATCTCTAACTTCTAATCCTGCTTCTAATACCTTGCTCCTAAAACCCCCCAATGTCCTTTTTAATGCCCTCTTTTTTAACACATTCAAAGACAACCTAATCGGCAGGTGATCAGAACCCAAAACTGGGACCACCCCTAAACAAGCACAATCCGGCCAAAGAGACTTATTTACAACTATATAATCTACTACACTTGGATACTTCCCAAAAAAGCAAGTAAATTCTCCCTGCTCTTTATCCTCCCCGATCCTCCCGTTAACTATAGTTAAATTTTCCTTACCACAAATTTCCAAAAGTTTACTTCCCCACCTATTTTTGCGGCGATGGTCCTTACTAGTCCTTGGAGGGATCTCATCCATTTCTTCATCACCCATTCCATCACGACGAGATTCCGAGTGGGTATGGTCTTCAAATTGGCAAGACCATGGCTCTTGCAACTCCCCAGTGTATGCATTAAAATCTCCTAAAAGAATAAAGCCATCGGCAGGAAACTTTGTCAAAAAAATATGCAACTCTTTTTGAAATATCTCCCATGTATCCTCATCTGAAAAAGAACTACTTTCTGGAGGGATATACACAGAACAAAACACATGACTTCTTTTTCCCCGTGAAATTCTTACCCAAACTAAGTTACAAGACTCACTTTTTAGCCGGATCACATCATTAGATGACAAAAAACATCTGAAACAAACAACGATACACCTCCATAATAACGACCATTTCTCGATATTTTACGATTTGCACTAAAACAACTATAAGGCTTAACTATAATATTTTCTCCAGATCATGTTTCTACAAGAGAAATAACTTGAGGACTACAAGCTTCAACCAAGTCCTTAAACTTATTTTGCGTGAACCCTTGTATGTTCCAATGTGACAAATTTAATAGAGAATTTTCACCATGGCCCAAATTTCCCTATACCGCCTCATTTCCCATCGTCGGTTCGTGCTGTCTTGGGCGGAAAAGTTTTTTTGGTACTATCGCCCTCTTAGCGTCATCATCACCCGAGTTTACTCTGACACTATACTCTGCGGGTCTTGGGCGGTTTACCCTCATTGGTTCGTTGTTATCAGGACTAATAATTTCCACATTCGAGCGTTTTGCGGGATTACGCTGCTTTAGTGCTGGGATAGCTTGTGATCCCCCTGCAGCTGGGGTTTCTGTTAAAGACATCACCAAATACGATCTTCGTCCCCCATTCCAGAGGTCGCGGAACTAAAAGATACAACTGTTGCCGAAGATTCAGATCTAGTCCTAGCATTAGACGGATATGCCAAGCTACCGTTGTCTTCAGGGGGCATGTTGCTATAGATTTCCCGACCGACCACGCCTGTATCTGGCGGTGGCGCCGAGTGTGAACTATTCTGGGGGGAGAGGGGGTTCAGCTTGGTTTCTACTAGGAGGGTTTACACTGTCATGAGCGGTGTTACGTTTTTGTTCTTCAACAAGGCCGCTTGTGTAATTATACATGAAAACCTGGTTACCGATGAACAACTTAAGTCCTCGTAATTTCACATCAACAAAACCCTCAGTCTTTGCATCTTCTAAAGTCTCTTTCAGTTTTTTCTGGCAATCAACTCACGTTCCGTGTAATCAGGACTAATTGATAATCCCAACCTTCGCAAAAGAAAACCTGATTTTAATACATAGTCCCGCCCTGCAACACTTACAAATTTGATCACTACAGGACGGACACTCATTGAACTTTTAAGTCTGAAAGCGTCACGCACATCAAAAAGACGGAGATTTAAATTCGGAATTCCCGCATTCAAAGCACTGACAACATCTTCCAGAAGTGAGCGCCCCCTATGCTGCGGCGAAAAGTTATAAAGCACTACGTTTCCTCGCTTCATGTCAGTTTCTAAATACTGAATTTTTCTCAGTGCTAATCCAACTTCTTCCCGTACATTTGACACATCTCTGCGATCACCAATAGGTTTCAAATTGACTCAATGATATTAGCGTGACACTTTCAGTCAAAGCATTGGCAAATGTGCACTCCAAACGTACATTCCCCGTTCGTACTATGCTCAAATCCTGGGTGCCAGACAGGTCCAAAACCATTGCACCATGATTTTTTGAAAACATTGCATCGGTTATTCCATTTTCAAATAGTTGGGAGTCATGATCTAGGGATTGCATGGTCAACTCATACAGAGTTCTGTAGGATTTTTTATCAAATGATAGAGTGTACAGTGAAATTCCATTCACTTTACACACAAGGCTAGATAGACCAAAAAAATTAAAATCATGGGGGGATGCAGTCCAGGATCCAACGGTACTGGCACTCTTCACAAAGGCCAAAGCGAGTTTTGATGGGATTTCTCCATTGATAAATGATAAATCGGTATAACTACGAGAGCCAGTGGCAATGTGACATTGATTGGTGATCGTATGGAGGACAAGAAGTTTAATGTTGTTGCCATTGGCTCTTAGCTTTTCCACTGCCAATGCAACAAAGCTCAAAACCTGTTGTTTTTTAACATGAAGAATTGCCGAAGTGATAATGACGTTTGCATCGGGTGCTGCAGCAAGTATTTTTTCTCAAAATAAAATTAAATGGAGCTAGTTGCAACTTTATGTCAATCTTGACATTGGGGGGTAACCATTGGGATATATTGAATATATCATGATTTAATTTTCCAACTAAATGATATTCCTGGGTCACTTCAGTTGTTAACTAACCGTCAGTATCAACAGCTGATCGATATTCATAGCCCAATGACTGTCCTCTCAACTCCTTATATGCCTTTGGTGTCATCATTATAAATGGTATGTAGCTTGCATAGTTGGATAAATTATTGCTAGGGCTCACCAATGTTCCATTAATAAATACATTAATTTGTTTGAACAGGTTGTGTAGAATACAGTTTTCATAGGACAGGCAATCGGCAGCAGTTGAGGTTGTATTGTCTGACTTTTTGTTCACCGCAACATTTAAATCAATAAATGTTGATGATAAATCAATGAAATAGTCTTCATTGGAAAATATCTGAAAGTGTATATTTTCCGAGAGAGGTTGTTGAGGTTAAAATTGTTCATAGTAGCCATACTTGACACTGACATCAACATTTTCAGCATTGAATAGATTCAATGAGGAGCTGATTGATGGATGCGATTCCTTGTGAGGGAGATAGGTCATCTTAAGAGAAGAAATCCTTCTTTGATCTAACAATCTTTTTCTTCTACTTCTTCTTGGTTTTCTTCGTTTTATTCCTCAAAGTCGTTGATGATGTCCTTCACTTCCCGCCTGGGTAGAGACTGATGAGTGAATGATGCCCACGCATCCTTTTTAATCTTTTCCCATTTTGATGAGATTTTAATTGCTAACCAGCGGCTCTTGCTGAAGATCTAATATTTTCTTTAACACTCTCCTTGAAATTTTTACCCGACCCCCAGTCCTGTAGTGTTGAGGCAGCAAAATTAGATGCAGCAGGTACAAAATATTTTCTGGCAAGGGTAGTGCAGAACGCAATAGTCTAGCAAACCAACTACCAAGACCATAGCCAGACATTGTAGTACGCCCCTTGTAATAGTCCAATCCATGACTTATTTGATGTGGACTCAGAGCACCAACATAGCAGTTGATATCAGGACAGACAAATGTAATTCTTCTATTGTTCATTTTAGGCAGTGACGATGATGGGTCTAAAATGACATGTAATCACAGCTAAACCTTTTATTATTACTAGAGGATCACCCAATTCGCTTCTTAGTGTTGACTGACAGAGTTCCAAATACGAAGTGTTTACTGGAACATACTGAAGATGCTTTATATTATAGTATTGAACACGTTCACGGCTTCTTTTTCGTTCAAGAACACGTAGGAGGGGGACATTTGAATTACCAACTCTCGATGTTTCCAAAAGGGATGCATAAAGAAATATGCAAGAGTCGGAGGCCAAACCAGGTGGATAATCAGCAGATATAACTTTATCCATCCCGTTAACAGTGCCAGCGTTCTTACCACCGATCATATTCTGTTTAAAGCCAAGAACATCTCTCAGATTATCATTGAGATGAATCATTTCAGTGTCAATAGGTGAGGTAATGTAAATCCTGCCGTGTTCCATTGAATAATTAAAATGGAATGTACCATTCCTACGATATTAGATTTTTCTATTGATTGTACGACACAAATCCGTCATAGTACTATATTCTTTATATTTCAGTGTGACATTTGGATATTCACTAGATTTAAGTGCTTCAACCCATTCATACTCGACAAAGAGTGACCAATCGAATAATATAACTTTTATATCATACACACGATCCTTTCTCAGGATATCATCGGTATTTTTGAGAATACAGTCGACAAGCTCCATTTCATGCTTTCCGTCATCGAATTTGATGGTGGGGGAGAGTTTTGTCCAAAAATCACTTCTTTTATTCAAGTCATTGTAGAGAGGATCGGAGACGTGGGACATTAATGTTACATAAAAGTCATTGGGCATCGTCAATATCTTCAACACCGATCCAAGAATCAAAATCAGAGTTGTATCCTAGCCACCGAACAAGTAACTGTTTCTTCCCCCTGCGATTACGAGTCTTTAATATCTTTTCAATTTGATAGATTTCACTATTGTTTTTAACTTTTTGTAGTTCATAGTCATAAAAGCCCCGAGAATCTCTTCGTCTTTGGTATCTCGCAGACAATAAGTTATGGGTTTGGTGTCTAGGATTTTTGCCACTTTAAAAAGTTCAGTGGACCACAAGTAATTACCCTTTTCAAAAACATTAGTTGTTCTATTAATTCGAACAGTATCACCAACATTGAATTTTTTCTTCACAATTGTTTCTTTGGAATATTGTTTAAGAAAAGTATCAAATGTATCATGATCAGAATAATGAACTTCCGTTGGGGTTGAGTTGGACAATGATCGATGGGGTCGTTGATTATAAATCAACATGATTTTATCTAAATCATGAATAAAAGCAGGTGAATTTTTCAATGGCCAATTTTTTTATACGAATCCTGTTCGAGAATACTTTCTATAGCCTGAGCAACTTCATTGCCTCTCTTTGACCGCAATAGAATTGCATATGCATAGCGACTAAAAACACTGATTGCAAGTAGAATGTACTTGTACGGTGTATTGTGACGCCTTTGAATCTCATCTAGAGTTAAGAGATCTGCTTGCATTATATGTAGGGTGGAAAGGCTTTAGTTTTTCGATAATGATTAGCACGAAGCCTATGATTTCTATGCAGAGTGTAACTTGTTTCATTTTTTAGATAGTCTTGTACACTTTTAGTATGAACGCTAGTGACTTTGGAAAGAGTTGTGGGGGAACTCAAACTTCCCACTTCACCAATATTTTCATAAACACGTTTCAGAACTTCAACCATTTCGAACATAAACACGTAGTGTAACGTCCACTACCCTTTTGTATACTAGTGGGTGATGATGGTAGTGACATTGAGTTGATACGTCTTCGCTTATGTCTTGCTATCAGCGGTGTGCTCCTCCTCCTCCTCATTGTCAAATCAATGTTTCCACTAGGTGTGCTAGTATTTTCCAATATTGATTTAAAATCTTCTTCTACTTCTTCTGGTTTTATTTTTGAGGAAGGATGATGTTCATTTAATTTTTTTTAGAATTGGCCTATTGCTAATAAGGCTTTTGGGGAAGTTTAATGTATTTAGAAAGTTGTTTAGATGAGTGTCACACGATAAAAGTCCTTTACGATTTGTAACCATATCATTGATTAAATCAAGTAGATTATAGCTCTTGCCTTGAATTATAATCCCTTTCCCATTGCTATCAACTTGAATATGACCTTGACCACTTTCCACGACATATGTTATGAGTCGTTTACTTTGTTCACGATATGAGTGTGGCATTAGATTTGCAATGCTTGACACTGTTGAATCCAATTCCTCCTTTTTTAATTGTGTTCCAGCAGCGATAGCAGAAGAATCCTGTGGAGATGGTTCTTTTTTGTGATCAATGACACTGGCTCTGGCACGATAGGGCTTATGTTTGTCAACTCGGCGAAGTGCATCTTAAAGTAAAAGCAGTTTTTATCATCATCAATATTCTCATTGTCAATGAATTTACTCAGATTTTCCTCAAAGTGTTCCATGGGTGAAAGAGTGAGTTCTATTGGAGTCAATTTATAGGGTTTAGCCATCTAGAGAAAAATGTTTACAAGTCCTGCAAATATTGGCAGTAAAAGTGTAAAAAAATCTACCGCCCGCTTGAAGAAGACGTTTCCTTTTAAAATTCTTTCCTTTCTTTTTACAGGCCAATGCACGTACAATGGAACGATGGTACTTTGCCTGTTGCTTAACTACTTCTGCAGCTGAACATTGTCTCGGTTAAATTTAAACAAAGTTCAGATATTAGATTAATGAAATCATTGTCAATACCATGTTTGAGTATGGCTTTCCTAAGTGGGGGTTTGAAGTGCTTAGAACGGAAAATAAATGTCTATTTTCATGTGGTTTCTTCAGTGTCATGATGGCAACTAATAGCATTTTTTACTGTTCACGGGGAGATATGCTGTAATTTCATTGTCAAAAATATCTGTGACTACACGTAAATCCTCGGGTGTATTTTGATTAAGATCCAATAGGATGTAGCCATAGGGTTTATTAGTTCCCTGATTGTACGATGAAAGTAGAAATTTGAGAGCGCCGGGGTATATTTGTTTATTGAGAGTTATTAGCGAGCTAGAATCACGAACAACTCTGTAGATGATATAGTAGGTGCAGTTCAACGCAAGCATTCACATACATTTGATCTGATGAAAGACATTGTGTAGAACTAGATTAACGGAAATCTGTTCATGATGAGAGCGAACGGTAAACAATTGTAGCGTTTTCTGGGACCATTGTTCAATGGATTCAGCTAAATCGTCAATAATCAGCTACGAGTTTGGTTCAATAATGCTGAAAACATCAAGTCCCTGTATAAGCTGTATCTGCACTTGTGTTGCAATTGCTTTTATTTTATCGTATGACTCCTGCCAAATACTGTAACCATAGTAGATTTTTTTCGGCTTTTCCATAAGCATTTTATCGCAGTTTTTAATTATTCTAGTTAAGAGTGTCGTTTTGCCTGACATTGATGGACCACACAAAAACGATGTGAATGGTGTTTTAAATTGATACATATTGCTGTTCCCTTCAACAGTTCACATACAACTAACTGTAGACTATAGATGTGTAATGTCTAAATAATATCCCTATTACTACTCCGTTCAAGAATAATGAGAACAAAATCAATAAAGAATCATATTTTCTTTTATTATTAACATAAAAGCAACACTTTACAAATAATGCATTACAGAAAAAAGCGCACTAAACAAGAAAAATACACTAATTTTCTATTTATTTATTTATTTATAAGAAAAACATAAACATTTATTTTAAATAAGCACTAGGAAAAAAAGCACTTTAATAAATACAATTTTTTTTTAATTTTATTTATTTATAAGAAAAATACAAAATTAATTTTAAATAGGTAACACTGGGAAAATACACTTAAAATAATATCACGTTTTTTATTTACAACATTTTTTGATTTGAAATGGCCTCCCCCCAACCCCAGGGGGTGGCCGCTGAGGCGGCCAAAGGCCGAGGATGGCCACTGCGGCGGCCGGGAAGCGGGGCCCGCTGTGGCGGGCCAGGTCGGGGCCGGAGGGTGCATTAAATAACTATGTATAGTGAAATTATGAAGAAGAAGTTACTGATCTGCCTTGCAGACATATTGAAAATTTATTGATTAAAAAAAACAGAATTTAAACACCCACCACCCACCCACCTTGTACTATGAATGAATTTAAGTTGATTTTTGCAGACCGAGTTGTTTTCTATACTCTACACATTCAAATCGGTCTGAGATTAAATAGTGACCGTGTGTTAGTACCTTCACACCATCCTCAAGTACATAAACTTTGTCTGATATGGCCGACGTGGCGTTTTTCTCAACTCTAACTGTGTAGTGTCAAATTGTAAAGAGCGAATCGCCATGGCTTTCGCTCTTGGGACTAAACTACGTTCCATACAGTTTCTATAGACACTCATATCAAAATTATTTTTTTACAAAGTGTGTAGATACCCCTTACAAACTTATTTGATATCCTTGTTGTGCGTTTCCAAACAGTATACCTTCGGCCCAGGAAACACACCACTGGATATCAGATCGCTTCCCGTTTCTGATTTCAACATTAACAATTTATTTGGGGCCTGGTGTTTCACTAGCTCTGGATAGAGGGATTTATTCCAGTTGGTGTAATCCATTCGTGAGCTAATGTACTCTCCATTTTCCAAATCATTTAACAAACTTTCAGTTTTAACATTTAACAGGAGTGAATCATTGTCCCCGTAATGCACTTGAACTTGTCCCTCAATCAGCTATTGTACCTTGCATACATTATAATAAAATGACAACATGAGTTTTTTAGATATTTCCGTTATTGCACTCCCGCCTGCAATTATTTTATTTAAACCGATGATTCTTTTCTTACGATGTAGGAGCACCATATCAGAGTCTATGATTGTGAACGATGTGAAATTTGGATCCGCAATGATTCGAGCACAATCTTTGGTATTGGTTGCAATGTCACATCGACTTCTGTTTCGTACGCTTTCGCACATTTTAGCGAAGGCTGAGCTTAAAATGAGTTTATGGATTTCCTTCTCAGCTTTCGTTTTCGCTTGTGAACGTTTACTGACAAAGGTGTCAATAAACGTTTTCATATAAGGCTTTTGATCAAATTGAAGGGCTCTATGAATCTTTGTGACTTTGAAACCATTGGACACCATCCATTTCAATAGCACGTGATGTACAACGATATTCTGTTTTGGGTTAAGGTCGGCAATAAATTTTTGCTTTGAAGGCACCCAGTGCATACTCCCATCCTCTACTAAAGATAAATTGTAGGGACTCAGAGAGTCCCTACCCACCGGCCTATTTATGCACGGGAAAACAAAGTCTTTTACCGAGTCATGGATTTCCATGGGCATATCACCGTCAATTTATAAAAACCATCCCTGTGCCCCATTCTCCTCAACGGTAGCAATGGTGGGGAAATTCAAAGTATTGCCGACGGGTAAAGAGAATTTATATCCAAAAAACCGCATCTGACTTTTCATCGGTGTGCTGTCAGGTCGGATCAGTTTTCATGATACGATCCCCGTGAAAAACATACCCACCCCTCATTGATCCTTCTACAAACAGATGCTGATCCACGTCGGCAATCAGACCTATTTCTTCTTTGCTGATTTTAAGTATCAAGTCCATCACCAGATGAGGAGTGGAAAAATGATACCCTAAATCCAACCCCAATTCTCCATTGATTTTATTTGTATTTTTGCACACAATGTCCAGAAGAGTCAATACATCACTGGCCAAGTATAGTTTACAGTAATCCCACCCATTTTTACACCCACCCTTTGCCCAAACCCTCTTAGCAAATTCATAGTCACTAGTGGTGCACTGACTCTTAGTAAGAGAATTGTAAAAAGCTTCAATGGGCGGTAGTGACACCTCATATAGCCTCGAGGCAGAACTGTAGTAATCATATGCATATATGCCCTTACACGTTAATAAATCCTACATTTCATCGTCGGGGAAGCGTTGTTTAAGGAAGGGGAAGCTATCAAAATTGTTGCTTTTCTCTACCTGAATCAATTGACTTAAGGACTTGGGGAAGAATCTGAAAGAGTCTAAAAAACGGATTTTATTCAGGCACGTTTTATCCTTGTCAACTGTTTTCTACATAAATTTTAGCAGTAGTAGCTTCTCCGATGATTTGGGTATGATATTATATGAAAAAGAACCATCTATCCATGCGTTATCTACAACTCCTCCCTTGGCAATGCGGGCCAACGCCGGTAAAATAAACTTTAAGTCGTAATTGGTATTGTGTATAAAAACCGGTACGAAATATTGCTGTCTAACGTTTGAATTGCACGATTGATGTGCAACCCCTCTAAAGTTACTCCCTCCCGATGTAATTTCCTGCCACAAATGAGCATGATCGATCACCTTCCTCTTTCCCCCATTCCCAACACCATCATCAAATTCACCCTAGCAAACACAACATATTTTACGATTTTTAAAGGCCAATATGTCATCTGGTTATAGGAGCATAGGATAGTTTGTGTAACGAAGGCGAGAAATTGCACCATTCCCTGTTTTAATTAGACTGATCAATTTAGAGCTCATGCAGTCTTCACCCCCAAACGACTCAACTACATCCAACACTTCCATGGTATTACCGGAATCTCGTTGCACCTGAGCGTAAGAGACCCCTATGGCTTCATGTATTTTAACACGATTTGGATTTGACAAATCGCACATGTCTGTGAGTCTCGCTTCGCAGTCTAAAGCGATCTTATTGCTCTGTAGGAGAGTGTTCTGGAAGTTCTTAAAACGTAAGATCGCTCTATCTCCGCTTACCGTTTCCACAGCCTGGTATCCATGACGTTTACAGTGTCTCGTGTGATGCTTTAACTTTAAATTACTACGAAATCTTGAAAGGCATGTTGGACAGTAATAGCATACACCCCCATTCCCCTTTTTACCCTCACAGAAAACCCTACTAATATCCGTAATTGGATGAAAATGTTCTATTGAATCAGGCTCTGTGTGTGGCGTGTAAAGAAGCCAAACCCAATAATTCACTGACTCAATGGAGGGAGCCCTTACTGGAAATAATACACCCTTTTTATCAAAACGCTGACCCTCTTCAAATTCTGTTTCATATTGCAACACCGTAACACCAATCTTTAAATGTGCAATAGCCCGCTCAAAAATATCTATTCCTTTTAATGTTACCGGAAAATGGACCATTTAAATAATTAAAATCTACTTTAGGAAACTTTGACCCCTCCCTCCCATTAACTGCTAATTCGTCAAACTTTTTCTTAGATGCATCGTTTTGCAGATGTCTATAGGCGGCAATCAAAAATGGATACTTGAAACACTGTAGCCTCGCATCGAAACAGATTCGTTGTATCCCCCTACAACCCCCTAAATCAGAATGATATTTTAATTCAATAGCCCTCTTCCCATTCCCACCTCTTAAAATAAAGTATTTCTAAAATCTACAAATGTTAACGTTTAAACTCTCAATAAATAAAATCACCCACCCAATACCCCCCTCGTTATGATTATCTAGTTTAGTCACAATGCGTCTTACCCAATCTAAAAAAAAATACTCATAATTTTATAAATGCGGGTGAATTGCTAATATTTTTGTATGTAAGTATTTTGAATAAAGATCGCTCGCATTTTCATTTAAAAACATTTTTTTAGTGCTATTGATGCTTTTAAACAGTCCCTCCCTTCCCACACCCCCATCTGTTGTTCAAGAAGGGCTCGAATTTTGTTAACATATAAATGAGTAATATCCAAGGGGTGTGTTATTATACCCCCTGGCATTAAGGAGTTAAAGGGGTCACCGAATTTTGCGCAGTAGACATTTGTATGGTGCAAGGAAGAGTTAGAAAGGAAAAAATCTGGAAGTATAAATGCTGGTAGGGGTATTGTTTCACTACTACTACTACTACTATCGTTAACCTCAATGGTGGGCCGTGGTATAGAATCGAAAATAGCACCACCCCCAATCGGTTCAATTACATTAGTTCCCTGTTGCGTAAAATCTCCCAAATCACTTAGTATGCCTTCTAGGGTATTTGGGGATAGTTGATCTAGCCATCCTGTATTGTCCTGTGACGGTATTTCTTTATGAGAACACAGTTTAGATACACTTTTGCTACTATCACCCAAATACTCATTCATAAACCTATTTGTCCATTCCGGATCCTCAGCCATATCTATGTCAAAACTTAAGTCGTCTAGGCTAGTCATATCCCCAAAACAATCATTTAGAAAGCCCCTTTCCCACTCTATATTATCAACAACAACTAAAGTATCATCAGCATCTCTAACCTCCATTGGAGGTGTAATGATTAGCGCAGGTTCACTGCAAATAAGTGCTTCTTGAGCTGATGGTGGTGGTGGATATTTCATTTTCCATATGAAATATCCACTATTTTGTAATCTCAATAACTATGCTAATATTTCACCCCCTCAAAACTTAATTTCCCTCCTAGCATTATATCTGCTAAATACATGCCCACTTCACCCATATAAAGTAGCCAAAGAGAGCTCAATTAATTTTTTATTTCGCTATTTTTTGTGATATTAATTTCACTGAAAATAATTGAACAGAAAAAAGCCCGATACATATTTACTAGTTGGTAGGCACACATAACGTGAATTTTGGTTAATGCCAATAAAATAAATGGAAGTACGATAAAAAAAATATCTGTCATGGAGTTGCCAATACCTCAGTAAGAAGCGATAACTTATTTTTTCGTAATTTCAATACAGTCCTTGTCACATATTTACCGCCTACTAAATAAGTACCAAAAAGTCATGTATCAGAGTTAAGGACTATCTGATTAAGGTTTTTTCACCCCATTCCTCCACACTCTTTTTTCTTCAATAATTAGCCCCTTGAGTAAATACACACGCGCACATACAAGTAGCTGATTAGAAATTCTTAGCCGGGCAAGCGATGTTCCTTTCGTTGAGTTTGCTTAATTAAAATCACCACTAAATAGATTTCATGGCAAGTCCGTTAAGTCAGGTTTCCCTGCATAGCATATTTTTTACAGGTCAATCTTGAAAGAGTTCTATTGACCCCAATCATATAAGGAAGCGATTTAATAAATTATTATAATAGTTTCAGAATATCTACCCCTTCTTGTCTCGTAATTTTAAAACTAGAGTTTTAACGTTAATTTTTTAAAAACGCGCGAATAAAAGATATCAATTTCCCTGAAATTCCAATTTTAAATATCTCTCTCTTGGATACAAGAATCCAGAATCAAAAGACGGGTTTTTATGCAAGACTTGTTAATATCTAGAAGCATTCCTGGTGGCCCAGATGCGCGCTGATCGGATTTAAGTATTTTTTTAACTTTGCCACATGGACGCCATCTAAGACTAATCAAGGCTTGAAAGTTAAACAACAGGCAACTTGTTTAAAAAGGAACTTGCAAAATTGTGAGTGCGTTATAAACCTAAATAAAAATATGTGGTTATTTGATAAATGGACTTACGTTATAAATTGCAGGTATGTCATTAGAAACTCCTTGTCCATCTGAAACGGGATGCGTAACAGATTACAGTTGGCCTCATCAAGTTCAAGGGTTGTATTAGGTGCCTGTCAGTGTTGATAGGGGCATCATCTAACTTCACTCGCTTTTGTTCGGGGGCTTGATCCTCAGAGTCCTAGAATAAAAATTAATTTCAGTATTTTCATTAGATAACCTATAACCTTATAGGCCTAAATCACAATCATCTTAAAACACATAGAAAAAAGAACGATAGTCCTATGTGGAGCCTAAGCCAGATATATTTTAAACACGATACATAAAAAAGAAAAAAAAAATTGATTAGTTCGTCTGTTACTTATTCGGAATATTAATGGGGAGCGCCCCTTCCCCCAACTCCTCTTTTTTCTTCAATAATTACCCCCCTTGAGTAAATACACACGCGCGCATTTTCAGTTTTTTCACTAGGTAACTTATAACCGTATAGGCTTAAATCACAATCATCTTAAAACACATAGAAAAAAGAACGACAGTCCTGTATGGAGCCTAAGCCAGATATATTTTAAATAAGATAGATAAAGAAAAAAAAATTGATTATTTAGTTTGCATATCATTTATTCAGAATAATAATAGGGGGTACCCCTTCCCCCAACTCCTCTTTTTTTTCAATAATTACCCTCTTGAGTAAATACACGCGCGCACATTTTCAGTTTTTTCACTAGATAACTTATAACCGTATAGGCATCACAATCTACTTAAGCTCATAGAAAAAAGAACGACAGTCCTAGGTGGTGCCTAAGTCAGATATATTTTAAATGTGATACATAAAGAAAAGAAAAAAAAACAATTTTGATTATTTAGTCCGTCTATTATTTATTGAGAATATTAATGGGGAGCGCCCTTTCCCCTCAAATCCTCTTTTTTCTTCAATAATTACCCCCTTGAGTATATACACACGTGCACATACAAGTAGCTTATTATGAATTATTAGCCGAGCAAACGATGGTCGTCTCATTAAGTTTGCTTAATTAAGACTGCAAATGAAATATGAAGAAAATCTCATGAGAAGCGGCTAAGAACCCTTTTACTCAAAATACGTAAACAGCTGTTACAAATCATGTGAATTTTGTAGTAGATATGTAGTCCCCTGTCAATCCAAAAGCCATATGGCAGATAGTTGTAGCTAGCTATACGAAAAAGATCATGTTTTTATGATAATTCAAGAATAATGTATATTAACGTACCATCACGATTCTTTTAGAGTTCTCCATTGGAAAATGAATAAATTTAACTATGAAAGGGTTATTTCAAGTTATTTTTTCCAGCTAATCCAGAAAGAGTAATTCCATCTTTATTTATAGTAAAAAAAAACATGATTGTATGCCCTCCAAGTGAAAACCAGTATTTTTACAAAGAGACCATCTTTGAATATGTGATATGAAGCAGTCGAGTTTTGGCTATTGAACCTAAAAAAACCTGTCTGAAAAGGCCTATACTTGAAATATATATATATATATATATATATATATATATATATATATATATATATATATATATATAT